>JAKWJA010002498.1:59720359-60413383 GCA_027704765.1 Solanum habrochaites
AATGAAATATTTCCCCCAACCACTATTTCATCACTTTGTTTTGCTCGTACCTAACATCACTTTTTCATATTCTCGAATCCCTTAACAATATCAAAAACATTCATTATGAATCTTCAAAAAACTTCGCTGCAAATTTTTTTGAATCAAGCTTCTGCAGTTTTTTGGAAGAATAGGGAGATACAATTTGACATTTTGAAATTTTGATTTCCTAGTTATGTTAACTTTTTGTGAATGACTGATTGTTAGAAGAAAGAAACGTACGCTTGATTTGTGGGATTTAATTATATTTTTTGATTTTAGTCCCTTATTTAGTTGTCACGATCTAGACCTTCATGATTGACTCACATAATAACACTCCGATGGAAGAACCTCAACTAGAATCGAAACTAAGCAAATAATCTAAAAACTAAGACATATAAGTTAAATACTAAGGAAAGAGAACAGAGTTCCCATAAACTCCAATAAAAGTCTAAACTAACAATACAGAAGAATTAGCTTAAAACCTGAAAGTCAATGTACCAAAACATCTACAGTATAACCCAAGTCTAAACAAGAATAGATGCAACCCTAATCTAATGAACTAGAACTAACTAAAAAAAATGTCTAAGTCCAAAATGATGGACATAGACGAAAGAGAGTTACATTGAAGCCTGAAAAATGCTAGCTCACCTTTGAATTCGAAATTGATTATCACTGATCTTCTAAGCGAAGTCTGTCAATAGCCGTCAAAAGATGCCATGTACTCAATAAAAATAAGAGCAAGTGCAGAATCGGTACATAATCACTGTGTATTGATAGGATCACACGGCTATCCCACTAGTGCAACATAAACAAGTTAATACAACAATATAATCATGCAATATATTGAATATATATAATATTGACTATCACATGCTTCAACAAATACACATTTTTCACAAGAAAGTTGGTCCTCTCATGGAACCCAAACACAAATTGTTAGTGCACCGAAACATGATACCCGATCCCTTAGTTATGCCGGAACGTGACAATCTGATACTATTTATGTCGGAATGTGACAATTCGATGTCTGACGTGGAATCCAATATATCACACCACAATCACAAACACAAATATACTTCCAAGTCATATATTCAATAGTGATTCGTGACATATTATCATTCATCTATTTCATTTACAACAAATGTGAATAAAAAATTCAACATTTGCATACATACATGCATTATAATGAAGCAATAACAAGAATACATTACACAATAATAAAATCACAACTATCATCTACCTCGAAACAACCTTGAAACACTAATACTACAAGAAAACTGTGAATTACATGGAAATTTTTCCTACGAAATTTTTTTCGAAAATTATTTTATGAGGAATTTCTTACAAGTTTTAAATTCCTCAATATTAGAATATATTACCTATAAAATGTTTATTCCCAACAAATTCTGTTAGTAAATTTTGCGCCAAACATGAACTTGCGATAATACCTAGGGAAAAGTAATGGTAAGTACATTATTTTTACCTAAATCCGCAGGGACATGAACCAAAAAAATATTTTAAACTTTTTTTCTTATTCCATAGAAAAATCCCCAGGTAATCAATCCTATTGATTTTTCTAGAGATATTTTGGTGAAAATTTATCTGCGGATTTTATTACTTTGGAAATTATTTGGGGATTAGTTGCTGTGAAATTTGTTGGGAATTTATATTTGGAGATCTATCTAGGAATTTTATTACTTGGGAAATTATTTGGGTATTAATTGCTGTGAAATTTGCTGGGGATTTATAGTTGGGGATCGACCTAGGGATTTTATTACTTGAAAAATTATTTGGGGAATAATTTGTTGCGGAATTTTCTGGGGATTTATATTTGGAGACTTACCTAAGAGTTTTATTACTTGCAAAACAATTAGAAACTTTTTCCTACAAATTCAACTGAAAATTATTTATTGAGAATTTACTTAGGAATTTTTTGACTTGAAAAATTAATAAATTACATAAAAGAACATTACAATAACATTAGTAAAAGTAATTTTAATAGGAAAATATTAAAATCGAAGATAACAAATAACAAAAAGAAATTAAACATTAAACTATCTTGTGAGCACGTATGGATAAAAAAAAGATGCTCAAGGAGATTAGTTTGTTGACTGAAGATGATAAAGAAGTAATGTATATCTTCACGAACTGAACAACGAAAACAAAAAGAATGAATAGGTTTTTTATTTTATTATATATATATATATATATATATATATAATATATATATATATATATATATATATATATATATATATATATATATCCTATATGGCAACAAAGTTGACACAATTTCAAACTTTGACTATTGGGCATTATACATAGGACGCTCGATTAGAACTTTTCTTTTGATTAACTAACTCAAACATAATTGTAAATAATATTAAGAGTCGATAGACCTTACACCAATCCAATCGTGAGAAACTATAAAATGTTTAGGGTTTTAGGTATCGTTCTATATATGATACCTTATAACCCTTCAATATTATGTATTTACCGAGATTAAAAATGATACAATTTGTTTATAGTGAGTTATTAAATGATATTAAGTTTCCAATAAATGATTAAGTATATTAAAATATAATTATTAAAAATAAATTTAAATTTTAAATGCCGCACATAACTAATAAGATATACTATCAATTATAACTTCCTTCCACATTAAAGGTTATAAATATATTTATATTTTTAATTATTTATTTATAAAAATTTTGTATGTATAATTTAAATTTTGTCTATGTTTAATATGCTTAGATATGGATATTATCACATGGAAAGTGTAAACATAAAATTTTCATGATATGTTATGTGGTAATGATTTTTTTTAAATATATAAATAATTTATATGTTTCATTTTTTAAGAGTTAAATCACATGAAATTAGGCAACATTTCAATACATATTTCATTATCATATTAAAATGAGATGACCTTATAATTTTTTTTGTGTAATTTATAAATGTTAAAATTATATTTTAATAATACTTAATTAATTTAATCCAATTTAGCTTTACAAATTAATAAAATTGAAGAAAATACTAAAAACTAGTGTAATGTCATTAGTACAAGTTGTACCACATCAGTGGAATACACTAACAATATTCCATATATAATGTTAGGCATAATACATAAATACGTTCTTTAACTTAGCTTCGAATTATATTTATGCCCTTTAATTTTGGGTGTACACAAGTAGACACTTAAATTTGTATAAAATTGAACAAATAGACACACATGTCCTACATGTCATCCTACGTGTCATTTTTTGTCCTATGTGGTGTTTTACGTGTATTGTGTCACGTAGAACTCATGTGTTTATTTATTTAAAAGTTGAATAGTTAAAATGTTTGTTTGTACATTATAAAAGTTGGAGGTTAAAGTTAAAATTTGAATTCAAATTTAAAATCCAATATATATATTATGCCATAATGTTATGACTTTAATTATTGTGAAAATGTAGCAATTAGTATAGGTTGGTCTTGGGTAGTGGGAAGGGATTAAGTTGTGCATTTAATATAGGTGGAAGATTGTATTAAATGCAAGCAATCAAGAAGAGGTGTATGTTTGAAAATTTGGATTTAATACAACTACTAGTCAACTGAATTACGCTTCGTGCGGTATTAGTATTTTAAAAATTAAATTGAAACAAATAATATTTTACTTAAATTAACAATTTTTTTATTACATATCAACAAATGATACTAAAAAATAAAATGAATCATTAAAATAAGGTGAAATGCCATAAAAATAAACAAAAGAAAAGAAAATTTATTTTTTGAATTAGATTTCCCTCGTAAAATTTATTTTTTGAATTAGATTTCCCTCATAACATAAACAAATAACATTATTTATTTTTTAAAATCTATGTCCGAACACCTACTTAAAAGATACAAAGATGTTGAAATTTTAAATGAACTATGCATATTTAAAATCGCATCTCAAATTAAAAAAATATAAAAATAATATTTCGAATCTACTTTATTCGTTACGTTCTTTCTTCCCCTTTGCTATCACGTTAATTATTCATTAAATCTTATTTTAACACTATGTGCCCACAAAAATACCATTACATGTTATTCAAAATTGATATTAAAAAACAATCAAAATGAGTAATGACCTGATGAAAAACTCAAAAGGAAAAAGGAAATATTAGCAAAGAATTGACACCGTAATAACCTTTAAAAATTATAGAATTTCAATATATTTTCAAATGTTTTTTTCCACACACGTTTTGGGCTTTTAAATATAAAGGGGTGTTTGTATTGAATTGTTTTAAGTAGCTTATAGACTTTAAAAATTAGGAAAAATATAATTAAAGTAAATTAAATATTGATGCATATTTTTATTTTAGATTTATTATTATTATTATTACTATATATTATAGAATTACGATAGTGTATAATATTATTGAAAAACAATTAAAAAACAATTTAAAAACAAACAAATTTTGTAAAATTACTTTTTGCAATTCTTATTAAGTTATAATAATATATTTCTAGGAATGAAAAGAAGTAAAAGACATAAGGAAAGGGAATAAAATAAAAAAGAAAGGAAAATAAATGATTTAAGAAATAATATTAATAATGAGATTAAGGAGAGGAAGTAAAAGAACTTAATAGCACTAATGATTATACGAATTATATATATTTATTTTTGCTATTTTATAAAATTTAATGAAAAAATTATCAGTCTTTAAAAATTAGAAAAAATATAATAAATAAATAAATAAATAAATAAATATCAATGCTAGACTACGAAGGGTGTTATTCTATTTTTTATTTTAGATATTATTACACACATATTTCTCTTTCGTTGAAGAAATTTGAAAGCCTAGAAATTTGATATATCAAATCAATTTTTTTTCTATCAATACAACATTTCTCCTACAAATATCTTCAAAATCATCATGATATACTTTTTTTCTTCTCTTTGGTCAAAGAAAAGAGGAGGAGTTCATTGTTGTTTGTGATTTCCGTATATTCTTCTTTATTATCATAAGAAACGAAGAAATGAAGAAAAGGACAAGAGTTCACTATTGTTTGTCAGAAATACTCAATTTTCTTTCTATTTTATAGTCTAAATAAAATAATCAGTTATGAAAAATGAATTTTTTTTGGTCTTTTCATGTTCTATTTACTTAAATATAAATTAATGTGAGGGACGTTTTTAAAGAATATGATTAATTGGGTAATTCATTTAAATGCTTTCAGTTTTTTAAAATACAATAAAAAATAGAAAATAAATTTAAAACTTTAAAATAATGGAGATAAAAGAAAATGAAAATGCTGGCCACAGAAAGTTGCCACATAAGATTATTTAGATTCAGCTTTATATATATATAGATTAGAGAAGAGGTGTATATGTGTAGATGGTTTAATAACTTAATTAATAATTAAATAGAATATAATAATTGATATTTGCTTACAAGAAATTTATTAAAAAATTTATTAGAATGGGATTTACTTACGGAAAAAAATGGTAAGAAAATTTCTATTTTGTTAATTTTTACCAAAAAAAATTGGATTTTAAAATAATTTTTGTAAGAAAATTCGGAAGTAATTTACATGCGAAATATTACTCCCTAGGTAAATTACTTGGAGATTTTGAAAATTCGCAAGTAATAATTACCTAGGAAGGTTTTACCATCGAATTTTTTTGGCAGAAAATTCCGCAAGAAACTGAGTTTCCTGTCGATTTCCGTACACAATCCCTAGGAAAATCTCCAACTAATATACACTTTTCTTGTAGTGTAAGAAACTTGATCCTTTTCTTTCCGATTCGTTTCGCTTTTCTTGGTCTACAAAAAATCATAATAACACGGGAATAAAAAAAGAATCGCTAATTACCCAAGACTGTAATAATTCTATGAGTCCTAGATCAAACCCATGTTCTCAATTATCAAATTTAGGGTTGTTTCCACCATAGAATCTATATCAAAACCATTACCCATTATTATCAACCCATTCTATTACGTTTTACGGATCGAAAAATAGAGTTAGAGAGTGCAAAATTTATCTTTAGCCTCAAGAATGGTGAAAAATGAGCAGTAATCGCCTGAGATTTGTTCTGTAGCTCTAAAAATTGAAAAGTGCCAAATAAGATCGTTTCAAAGTTTATTAACGACATTAATTCGTGTTTGGGTCGCCACAGCGGCCGCCACCGCGGCCGCCACCCTGCCATATTGGCCTCACCAAAGCGGCAAAACCGGGAGCCAAGGCGGGATTTCCAAATCAGTGAGCAAATTAAAGAATTTCAAAATTTTCATTTCACAACATACCTCTAATCCATGATACTCAAGAAAAGCTCTTTATGCTATGATTGATTACGAGAGTTCTACTCACCCAAATTCAATTCCGTAAAGTCTTACAAGTTCATTATCGAGATATGTATCCACTCATATAATCAAAACCATAAATAACTCACCCGATTGCCACCAGATTTCTCTACACCTCGAATATTTTCAATTCGTCCAAATCTGGACTAGGTTGAAAAATTTCAAATTATTACCAAAATGTTTTCCATCCCCAAAAATTTTTTCGTTGCTTTTCTGTAACGACGTAACCTGATTGTTACATTAGCACACAAAACTGATAACAAAAATGTCTTAATTAATGTGTATGTTCTCACAATTATGTATCCGAAAGGTATAAAAAAGAAGGAATTTTTATAGTTAATGAAAGAGTAGGAATATGATGTAATTTATCTATTATACTATGATTTGCATAAATTTTACATAAAAATGAGCTTTAAGCTCATCTGTTTAGTTAAAAAATTTATTTAGAGTATCGAAATGTCTGAATTTCTTTATCTTAAGTAATGATATTCAATCCTTTGGGCTATAACTTATTGAAATAATGAATCAAAGGTTGAGTATTAAATGAAGTTAAGAGGAAATTAAGGGTGCTATAAATCATATTAACTATCTTGAATGAAGAATACAATATTTATTCTAGGTGTATAATCAACAACGATAATTGATTTTCAAGTAAATAAGAGTAAGGTTTTGAAAAGAATTTTTTCTATCATATATTTCTGAATCATGTTTAGTACTCCATCATCCAAGCTGAAGAAGTCTTTAATTGTATTGCATGATGACGTCAGTGAGATGTTTGATGTTTGAGTAATTACAATACAAAATAAATACAAAAGTTTGAAATAATAGTAATGTTTAAAAATTCTGAATCTCACTAACTTTGTCTATAGATGAAGTCTCTACTAATTGAAGATAGGTGCAGGGACAAGAGCCGTAATTACCTGTTTATTCCACTAACAATGAGTAAAAATTAAATACACTAAACTAACTAAATCGAGTCCTCTAAAAGTAAGGAGGTTTCACCAATTACTGACGAAAAGAGATGTTATTAAACATCTACTATTATGAGTACCTGAAAGGCTGCAACTGCATCATAAAATGATGCAACTCCAAATGACATCAATCCATATAATATTCGGTATGTAATAAAGCTGAATAAAACAAATAGTTAGACTGCATGTAACACTGAAAATGACTCATCTAAAGTAAAGCACAAATATAAAATGAAATAAGTAAAAGTATTACAAATAGGTATGCAATGATAGTAAGTACTGAAATGAAATACTTTACTTTCTTAGGGAGTTTCTTTAACTGAGAACTATCACTATGGGCCACATGATGATATAACGTCTTGTCCATATTGTCAGGACCATCATATACCTTGTTGGAGCATAGGATGTAACTCAACTTATGGATTTATAAAAAAATTATTCTTGAGGTTGTTAAGGAGTCGCCCGAATTTTGGTACTATCATATCTATTTTGTGGTGTAGGTTGTGGAGTTTGAGTTATATTAATCTTTATCCAAATTGACGATCAATACTATTCTCAAAATTTATGCATACATGCTCATATAATAATACTCATTGAGTTGAGTTAATACTAATAAAGGCCTTCTCAAAGGATAATTGATTTGTACTTGGAGACTGAAAATGCTTCTGAAAACTATTATATTCTTCTTAAATAGTTTTTTTCTCTATGCAAAATAATACATTTGTAACTATTAATGTCCCCTTAAAATTGTTCTCAAATGAAGCTTATCAATATACTAGGACTCACTTTACATTATGAAATCAATGCATGAAAATAATCAAACAAAAGGTTTCAAGAAAAAAAATCATTAACCAGGGTTCACATGATAATATAAGCATGAACACTTACTCAGAAATAGAAACGCATAAAATATCATAGTCTCAATAGTTAAGAACCAGAATCAAAATGAGAAACACAAATGGAATTCAGAATTCATGAAACTTTTATTAGAATCCTAAATTTATTTCTTTACTGATTGAATTTAGAACGATAAATCAATCAGAGATATCATCACACTCTTCTCGAAAACAAAAGACTTGAATTTAGTGCTCTAGAAGTTGATCCAGTTAAAAGAACTCCAATTTTATATCATGATTGAAATCTTCATACTTAAATAAGAAGGGGATATGTTAAAATTGATCCGTACAGGCTTAGCATTAAGGAATTCCCAAAATCGTATATTGCTGAAGCAATGTGTCGCTTCATTTCTAAATGGTTTGAAGAGTATGATTGGTTGGAGTATAGCGAAATTGATAGAATATGTGCCTTCACTTATAAGTCAATGGACCAGGTCCCTTGACACACTAACAAGAATGAACATAAAGTAAACGCAATTTAAACAACACAACGATTTTACGTGGAAACCTCCTCTCAAGGGAGTAAAACCACGACTTGTCTCACAGGATTTTCAAGCGTTTTCACTAATATTCACAAGCAAAAGTGAAAACCGATTACAACAAATGTGAGAAGAAGTTTTTAATCTCACGCTCAAGCAATAATCTATATTGCTTGACAAGCCTAAGTAGAAGTAAATCTACCCACTAAGCTATCCCACCTAGACAACTTAGAATTTCAATACCACCCACTGATTCCTTTATAGATTCAGGAATAGTTTACAATGTTAGACCAAGAGAATATATTCTTACACAACTACGCTAAATGCTTCAGAGATTTCAGTTGTTGTCTAAATAATTTTGCTGTTTTATTTTCGATAGCTTTTGCAAGTGTTCTCGAAAATGCTTTATCAAGTTGCAAAAACTAAGGAATAATATTTAGGAAAGTCACTTTTATATGGACAAGTCACTTTCCTTAAACTCTTTGCCATTGGTTGGAGAAGTCTGACATTCTGACGCCGTTGGGAAGTGTGCACCTACTTTCTGTACCTTCTCCAGCTGGGAGTCAACCGGCTAGTCACATTTGGAACCTGGTACCTTTACTAGGTCCCTGAGTTTGTTTCATATTCAAAACTCAAGTAAGAAACCTAGTACCTTTACAAGGTCCCTGAGTTTGTCAAATCATCAAAACTGCAAATAACATTTTCCCCCTTTTTGATGATGACAAACAATGCTCAGGCACCACTCCAGCTCTGTTCCCCCTCACTTTGTTCCCCCTCACTGTATTCCCCCTCACACCACAACTCAGCCACTCCAACCACTTACCAGTTTTACTTCCCTCTTTTGGCATCATAAAACAGAGATACAGTAAACCAATGATGTCAATAGTAATATCAGATAAAATCAAAGTTAGATAGCAATCAAACAGAAAGGAAAAAACATTCACAATATATAATAACTAGAACACAAGGGGAATAAGTTAAATATCATTCCACAATAACATTTAGTACATTAAAAACAAACTGATAATCCAAAAACACAAAGACAAGCCACAAAAATAAGACACAGGAGAAGATTTAAACAGGCTAGGAAGGAGGAGGTTGATGACAAAGGGACTGGAGAATGAGAGTGAGTCGAGCATTGGCAGCATCATTGTCCTTAATTACCTTATCTTGCAAGGCAGTGATCTTAGCTCTCAGCTCTGCATTTTCCCTCTCCAGGGCTTTAACCGCAGACGTACCAGGTCCCTCAGTCTGTGCAGTAAGTAGTTCAGCTTTAGAGTAAGGCAATTTCAGCATCTTTACCACTCAAACGCACAGTTAGCTCCTCAACCTCATGCTTGAGTTGATCCTGATAGTCTATGAGTTGATCCATCTTGCTCTTGGGATTGCTTTTCCCTTCGATACACTCACATTCGATTAAAGTACTCTCTGAAAAAGTTTGTTTCACAATCCCAACCCTGCCAACACTTAGAGAAATTTTAAAGTGTTTGAATACTTCAGTGAGAAAGTATTCATATCTCATTCAATGAATACCTTTCCTCTCTATGATAGTTTTGTACATGTGCTCAAGCATAAGTCCTGGGAGATTTAGAGCTTTGAATCTGCACAACATCTTTATCACAAATAAGTCAGCAGAAGTTGTTGAAGTCCTCTTTTCAGTCCGAGGAAGGAGAATTTTGTTTACAAATTCGAACACCAACTGGTACTCGCTCTTCATGACCTTCTTAAAACCCCCAACAACCTTTGTTGTAGAAATCTTAGAAATCAAGAACACAAACTCAATCGAACAAGTTTTCCCAGTCAGAGACCTGGTTCCCTCTCTAGGTACCCTGAGAATTTTGCCCAGCAGAAACTCATACAGATGCACTACAATGTCATTTACTCTTGTGAGGATACTCCCGTCTTCTTTGAAGTTGTAATAAAATTTGCGCACTTCTTCTTCATAGAGAATAGGAGATTTCCTGTTCAATAGATGCATCCATGATTGAATTTCCACCATGTCATGAAGAGAGTCCATGACGGGAAGATTGATGATTCTCATGTCAAAGACTCTTCCAGCCAACACAGCCTGCTTTCTCAAGTTGTCAACAATTTCCTGCATGTTGACCTCTGCTTCACTCCTCTGTTGGGTACCAGGTACCTGTGATCTCTTCCGTTTTCCTGCAGAACTCTTCTTCTTGGGTTTTGTTTTCTCAACTTTCTTTGGATCCTTTGACTTTGTTTTTCCTGACTTTTTCTTCTCATTTTTCTTTTCCATTTCTTCAGCAGACACCTCAATGACACCATATTCAGGCATCCTAAAGTTTGAGACTTTAAAAGTTCTGGCACTCCTAATTTCAGCCGTAGATCTTGCACTAGCCTTTAAGGCATCATCCATCAACTTCCTAGCATCAGACCTAGTAGTAGGTCTTCTTCTAGGAGCCTCTTCTACTACCTTTCCTTTTCCCTTTCTAGACACTCCAACCTCCCTTCTTTCAACCTTCCATTTAATGGGTTCCTCATCACTTTCAGAATCTGAGGAGTCAAAAGAAAGATATCTCCAAAAATCTGGAGTTTTATCAAAAATAGGTTGAGTGACTCTTACCTCTTCACCTTGTAAAGCCTCATTTTGCTCAGCCCTAGCTTCTTCTCTCATCATTGCAAGACTTTCGATAGCTAGTTCTTCACTAGCTGCCAAAATGTTTGACTCATACGATTTATTTCTTGGCAGTTCTCCTCCAAAGAGATTGTCAGGCAACATCTCATGGTAAGGACCAGGTCCAATAGGTGTACTAGTGCTATTCAGATCTATGGAATAGAAGGGATTGTCAGGAGTATCTTTCTGAGAACTTGAAGGAGCATTAGATCTGGACTCTACTACTGAAGGAGGGTAAAAAACGATAGGTTCAATTTCACTGAGAGCAGTGAGCATTTGTTTAGAGGTTGAAGAAGGATCATACATTTTTGACAAGAATAAGAACAAAAAATAGCTTTTTGAAGACAGAGAAGAAGAAGGAAGAGCAGATTTTGTCTTTAACCCTTTTTCCCTTTTTTTGACTAAAATAATGTTGAGAGACGGATGAGAAATCAAAAAGAAATAAATAGGGTTTAAAAAGGATTTGAAACAGTGCCAGGTCCTTGATTTGACATGTCGCTTGAGGAATAAGCGATGGGACTAACGATCAGAATGACCGATGACTGACACGTGGCATTATCAACGGTCATATTTTTCCAGTTTAAAATTAATGTACAAATGCTAACCTGGACAGGCACCAGGTCCCATAACACAGTTTTATCCTCATTCCCCAGTTGTTCTAGCCATGTCTTTGCTAAGCTAGTCCTTCCTGAAAGTATACCTACAATAGGTACCAAAATGATCTAATACAGATATTTAATTATTAACACAAAGGATACCTGTACTGCAAATTTAGCCATCAAGGGAATTCAACTGTTTGAAGCTCCAGATTTCACTTAGAGATCATCATACCAACTTCAGCCTATTTCTCTTAAATTGATCTTTACTGAGAGCCTTGGTCAAGATGTCTGCAATTTATTCCTCTGTTGGACAATATGTAAGCACAATATTCCCCATTTCAACATTGTCTCTCAAAAAGTGATGTCTAACATCAATGTCCTTTGTTCTCTTATGGTGAACTGAATTTTTTCCCATACTAACTGCACTAGTATTATCACACATAAGAGGAATAACTTTGATATTTATACCAAAATACTCCAAGTGTTGCTTGATCCATAACAACTGTGAACAACATGAAGCTGCTGCTACATACTCAGCTTCAGCTGTTGAAAGATCCACATAATTCTATTTCTTGGTTCCCCAAGAAATGAGTAAAGATCCAAGGAAATGAGCCATTCCAGAAGTACTCTTCCTGTCAGCTTGATAACCAGCAAAATCAGCATCTGCAAAACCAACTAGATCAAAAGTATCACCTGCTGGAGAGAAGAGAACCAGTCCCCTGTCTTCTTCAAGTATCTTAGAATACGTTTTGCAGACTTCAAATGTGAATCACAAGGACATTCTTGGAACCTGACACACATTCCAACACTGTAAACAATATCAGGCCTACTAGCAGTCAAATATAATAATGATCCAATGATTTCCCTCTACATGGTTTGATTCACAAGAGGATCAGATTCCTAAACTACAAGCTTGAAATTTGTTCCCATAGGAGTATCAATATGTTTGGAGTCAAACATTTTAAATTTCTTCAGTAACTATTTAATGTAATTCTCCTGACTGATTGAGATTCCATTTGATGATTGTTTGATTTGTAGACCAAGGAAGAATGTCAAATTCACCCATCATGCTCATTTCAAATTCCTTTCCCATTAATGATGAGAATTCTTCACACAAATGTTCTGAAGTAGCTCCAAAAATTATATCATCCACATAAACTTGAATAATAAGCAATTCTTGTTCTCTTTTTAATAAGAACAAAATATTGTCTATTTTTTCCTCTTTTGAACCCATTCTTCAACAGAAACTTTGACAGCCTTTCATACCATGCTCTACGAGCTTGTTTCAAACCATACAGATCCTTATTCAATCTGAACACATGATCTCGTCATAGTCTATTCCTTCTTCTTGATTGTATCCTTGAACCACCAACCTGGATTTGTTTCTAGTGATCACTCCATTTTCATCGAGCTTGTTTCTAAAAACCCATCTGGTTCCTATAACTGTTCTGCCAGAAGGTCGAGGAACCAGGTACCATACCTTGCTTCTTTCAAACTGATGAAGTTCTTCTTGCATTGAGTTGATCCAATCTGCATCACCTAATGCCTCTTTCACATTCTTAGGCTCAATAGATGATATGAATGCTTAAAATGCAACTAGATTTCTTGTTTTTGATCTAGTATGAATTCTAGAGTTCACAGGAGAGATAAGATTATCAAGAGGATGTGATGAACTATGTTTCCATCCTGGTATCAAAGCGTACTGTTTGAGCTGATCAGCATGTTCTTTTTCTTCAAGGATGTCATCATTTTTTAGGGAGTTTGATGTATACTGACTGGAATTCAGAGTAGTACTAGGTACCTCATCACACTTTTCCACTTCATCATCCTTTTCAGATAGATTATGATTATTATTATCATAGTCATTTTTCAACTGTTGTTCGGAATCAGCTTCATTTCCTTTAATTTTCTGTGAATTGAACAACTTGATCACTTCATCTTCATCATTTGATCCATTTATTTTCAAGTTTCCATCTTCATCAAATACAACATGAATGCTTTCTTCAATATATTGAGTTCTTTTGTTAAATATTCTGTATGCTTTACTCGATAAAGAATATCTAACAAACACTCCTTCATCACTTCTAGGATCAAATTTTCCCAGATCATCCTTTCCATTGTTCAGCAGAAAACATCTACAGCCAAATGCCCTAAGATAGCTCAGCATAGGCTTTCTGTTGTTGAGTAATTCATAGGGAGTCTTATTCAAAACAGCCCTTATCAGACACCTGTTGGTAACATGACAAGCTGTGCTGACATCTTCAGCCCAGAAGCTTTGAGGAAGATTTGACTCAATAATCATGGTCCTAGCAATGTTTACCAAGGTTTTGTTTTTTCTTTCCACCACTCCATTTTGTTGAGGAGTTCTTGGAGCAGAAAAGTTATGACTAGTACCATTTTCCATGAAAAATTGATTCTGTTTTGAGTTCTCAAACTCAGTTCCATGATCAAATCTAATCCCACAAATCACTTGATTCAGTTTAGTTTGAATCATTTTGAAGAACACCACCAATTCTTCAGGAATCTCTGCTTTTGATCTTAGGAATCTTGTCCATGTGTATCTTGAGTAATCATCAACTATCACCAGAATGTATTTCTTGCCATTTCTGCTTTGAACCTTCAAAGGTCCACATAAGTCCATGTGTTACAGCTCCAGTACTCTTGATGAGGTTATTTGCTTCTTTGGCTTGAAGGATGATCTTATTTGTTTTCCTTTGACACAAGCTTCACATATTTTGTTTTCACAAAACTTCAACTTTGGTAGACCTCGGACCAGGTCCTTATAAATCAGTTTATTTAATAAAGATGAGCTCAAATGCCCTAGCCTGCGATGCCAAAGTTCAACATTTTCATTTTGAGCACTAAGACATGTCAGATCATCTCCGTGAGACATTTCTAAGTTGGCCACATACATGTTTTTACTTCTAAAGGCAGTGAGAATCACTTTCTTTGTAGTTAGACTAACCACAGTGCACTTCTCAGAAGTAAACTTGACTTCATTTCCCTTGTCACAAATTTGAGATACACTCAAAAGACTGTACTTCAACCCATCAACATGATACACATTGTCAATTGATTCTTCAAGAGACTTTCCCACTTTACCAACTCCCAAAATGTACCCCTTCTTTCCATCACCAAAAGAGACACCTCCTCCCTGAAGTGTCTTGAGTGAGAGGAAATTTTTGATGTCACCAGTCATATGTTTAGAGCATCCACTGTCCATATACCAACATTGACTGCTGCTCCTCTCACTCACCTGCAACAAGAATCACTTGTTAAGCTTGGGAACCCATTTCAATTTGAGTTCCCAGAAAGCAGATAAGGGAGTGATAAGGTTGTATCTAGTCCAATAGGGCAGTTTTTGAATCTTTCTAACAAAGGATCTTGGAGCAGAAACATATTTTTTCTTTGAAAATCTATCAGTTGAAACATGTTTTGGAGGACCTGGTCTCTCTTTTGATACTCTTTGCCTTTCAGTATAATTAGAGAGTCTTTCATGAAAATTTCTCCAGCCAGCACACTCTCCCTTTAAATGCCCATTTTTACCACAGTGAAGACAAAACAGATTGCCAGACACAAACACATACTTACTGTGAGGGTTAAAGGAAGGAGTGATATTCAAACTTCCTAGACCTTTCTTATTGAAATTACTCTGATTTGTTGTACTTGACAGCAACTTAGAGGATTTTGTCCACTTAAGAGATTTTTCAAGTTCTTCCTTAAGTATGACAATATCCTTTTCTAAGTTGTTGCTCTTCTCCACAGCCAATCCCAGATTTTTCTCAGTGGTTTTTAGTTTTTCTTCAGTTTCAACTTGTAAACCATTTGACCTTCCATTTAGCTTTTTAGCTTCTTCAGTTATCTGAGTCAATTATTTTTTAAGTTCAGTGTTGTCAGACTCTAGAGTCACCATTTTAACTTCAATTTTCGACATTTTCTCCTCCAATTTAACCTTGTTTTCAGTTAAACTGTCAAGTTCAACATTGATAATGTCTCTTTTAGAGGTTAACTCAATTACTGAATCAATCATAACATTTTCTAATGTTCTCAATTTTTTAAGAGAATAATTTTTTAGATCATGTTTCATATCGAGAAGAGTTACCTTGTGATCCTCTTTTTCATTTTCTGTATGAGCCATGAAAGCAAAAATTTAATTGAATATGGTTTCCTCTTCATGAACCGCCACCATAGACACATCATTTGGTTCATCAGGATCTTCTCAGTCACTTGAAGAGTCTCCCCATGAAGCAAGAGCCTTTTTGACCACATAGTCAGCAACAACTTTTCGATCATTTTTACTGAGTACTAGGTCCCTTCTCTTCTCTTTGTCACTTTTTGGTTTTTGATATTCCTTGTTTTCAGTTTTGAGTAAAGGACACTCTCTAATAAAGTGCCCAACTTTTCCACACTTGTAGCAGGTATCATTTTGAGTAGCAGTTCGAGGACCATTTGTTCCTCTTCTAAAACCTTTGTTCTTTTTCACAATTTTTTGAAATCTATTGATAAGATAAGCCATATCATCATCACTGGAGTCTTCATCAGATTTGTATTTCAGCATCAAGGACTTATCCTTTTTGACTTCCTTCTTTGAAAAATCATGATTTCGATTCATCTCATGAGTGTTCAGATTTCCAATGAGAGCATCCATTGTCAGCACCTTCAAATCTTTAGCTTCAGTGATAGCATCAACCTTGCTTTCCCAGGACTTTGGAAGAATTCGAAGCACTTTCTTGACGTGCTTGCTCATACTGATAGGTTCTCCAAAACTTCTCAACTCATTGGTGATAGAGGACAATTTCGTAAACATCTCATGAATGGTTTCTCCTTCTTTCGTCTTGAAGTTTTCATACAAAGAGGTGAGCATATCAATCTTTGATTCTTTGACTTGTTCAGTTCCTTCATGAACAATTTTTAAACAATCCCAGATTTCCTTTGCAGACTCACAGGCAGAGACACGATTGAACTCATCAGGCCCTATCCCACAGACAAGAAGAGTGTTTGCCTTATAGCCCTTTTCTATATTCTTACTATCAGCTTCATCATATTTTTGTCTAGGCTTAGGAACAAGCCTGGTTTTCTCTCCATCCTTTTCTTCTATCATCGGAATAAACGGTCCATCCAGTACGATATCCCATAGCTCACTGTCTTCAACAATGAGGAAATAATGCATTCTAACTTTCCACAAACTGTAGAAATGTCCATTGAAACGAGGAGGTCTTGTTGAGGACTGACCTTCTTCTAGATTAAGTGGAGCAACCATTCTAGAACAGATATCACTTCCTTGGTGTTAACCAAATAGAGAGTGCCTGCTCTGATACAACTTGATAGAATATGTGTCTTCACTTATCAGTCAATGGACATGTCCCTTTACACACTAACAAGAATGAACAGAAAGTAAACGCAATTTAAACAACACAACGATTTTACGTGGAAACCTCCTTGCTTAAGGGAGTAAAACCACAACCTGTCTCACAGGATTTTCAATCGTTTTCACTAATCTTCACAAGAAAAAGTGAAACCCGATTACAACAAATGTGAGAAGAAGTTTTTAATCTCACGTTCAAGCAATAATCTATATTGCTTGACAAGCCTAAGTAGAAGTAAATCTACCCACTAAGCTATCCCACCTAGACAACTTAGAATTTCAATACCACCCACTGATTCCTTTATAGATTCAGGAATAGTTTACAATGTTAGACCAATTTTCCAAATGTAACATTAATAATATATTTAAATTGTTCTTTCAATATTAGTTTTTTTTGTCTTTATGTTAGTTTTGAATTGAATATACGTTCATTTTATTTAAATGTTTTTACATTTAGTTAAATATTTCTTAGTTTGCTCTTCTTTTTTTTTTGATACGTTAAATCACCAATTATTTTTTTTCTTGAATTCACTATCCGAAATTTAGAGTAGCTTCATAAATTTTTTGGCTACACCTAATACAAACATATACCTTGGGGTGGAACTATTCGAGTTACAAGTTCCTGAAATTAATTACTTTGACTCAAACTTTATATTTATATATAATAAATAATTAAATATATATAAATAATTGATCCAGAATCCAATAAATAAGCAAAAGTGATCAAAAACTCAGAAATTAAAACTCACTCTACTTTGCATATACATACGCTAGATAATATATATATATATATATATATATATATATATATATATATATAGAGAGAGAGAGAGAGAGAGTATGTGTATATATAGAGAGAGACGGGGGGGAGGGGATGTATTTGTTTCACAAAATAGTGATGTATAAATAAAGTAATACTTTTAAAAAATTTTAGGCATGTCTCCACATGAAACAATACATGAATACGGTGTTGTTGTGCATGTAGATTAGAGAAGGACAAGGTGGGGTTCAAAACCCATTGGGTTTACATTTGTATGTTTGCCCTCCTAATTGCAAAGGGACCCAAAGCATTTTGTCTTTCAACGTTCAATTTTTCATTTCTTTTCTACGTGCTCTGATATTTTTATAACAATAATCTTCTATAACATTTCACTATAATAAAGCACATTTTTAATGATATCGATCTTTTATATTATATTATATTATATTATATGTTTTTTATAATAATATTTCGTTCTATCAGCCAAAAGATATCAGAACAAACAACACTCGTTTTGGAGTTTATTTCAAGTGTAGATTTTGGAGCATTAAATTTGATTTTTATTGTGGTCAAGTTTTCTATTTATGTTTGGGTGTATTTGGTAAACAATTCTTATTTTATGGGGGCCAAAAACATGGATTTCATTGCCTAAGGTTGGTTCCAAGTTTTCAGCATCAAATTGAAGTTAAAAGACTAATGATTTTTGTTTCTATTTCCATCAATTTTGTCTCAACATCTGCTGATTATTATTTTTTTTTCAAAATTAATGGATAGGAACGTTTATATATCATGTTTACATTTGTGGCTCCAGTTGTTCACTTCTTTTGTTTTTTGTTCATCTTTTATTTTTATTTATTATTACGAGTAGTTTTAGTTTTATTTTATTGCTATTTCTTTTAAGTCCGTTTCAAGAAAATGTTACAATCCTTTTAGTCACTTAACTTTTTCACATTACATATTTAAGATCACAATATTAAAAAGCGTTTTGTACCTTCTATTTAATTTCTAGCTAATTAAATTTTCTTATAATTTGTTGTTCATCTGTCGTTAAATAAATTAGCATAAGACTAAGCTTATTTATTTATAAATTTTGCTTGTCGCTAATTCTATATTCTGTGCAATAGTAATAATCGTTTTTTAACCGTTCTTAAAAATGGAAAATGATATTGAAGACTGTAATATTTTCACCTTTCATATGTAATCTTAAATTCCAAATCACACATTCATTCAGGGAAAAAATGAACAAGACAAACAGGTGTGTAATCAACATCTTTTTCAAGGATTTTTTTTGCAAGTTATTAGAAAAATAAATATGATTTTTGGAAGTATAAATAATTTTAGATATTTTGTTGAATTTTTCAGAATATTGTAGAGTAATGCCTTAAGTATCTATTGAATCTCAGAAATTTGTAGATATTCTAAGACTTAGGTATTTGTAAGTAATAAATTATAGAATAGTCTAAATTCTTGTTTAGTATTAAAAATTAGAAGATAACGTTATCTAGATTGTTCTTGTAGATGTATCTAGAATAGTATCCACAACCATCCTTACATAAGTATAAATAAGTATGACCTTATACATCTAATCAATCCAAATTGAAAGTAATTCAAGAGTCTTCTATAACAACATTCTCCAACAAAATTTTTATTTTTTTTTTCTAACTTTCACTTCTTTAGTTGAATCCTTTGATCTTAGTTAACGATTTTGGACTAGGAGAAAATCTTTATGATTATATAGTTCTCTTTTCCTATTCGTTCCTTATACAAATTTGACGAATAAAAACAAACAATTTGTTGTGCTTCTTAGTCAAGGTTAACTATGTTGATAATATAATTAATTACATAAATTGTTGGGTATTAAAGGTATAAACATGAAATGAAGGTTGTGACACTCTTGAAGGGTTGCCACTTTGCCAGAAGGTTGTGACCTTTTTGAAAGGGTGTGTTCTTTCTAAAGGGCTATGACCGTTTGAAAGGTTGTGCCTTTTCCAAGTGTTGTGACCTGTCTAGAAGGTTGTCTTCTTTCCTAAGAGTTGTGACCTTTACCCTTTGTTGTCTATAAATAGAGAGGTTGTCTCTCATTTTTCAGAATTGAATTCTTCCATTCTTTTGCATACATTTCTTACAAAACAAAACCGATCAAACGTGTCTGTATGTGTGATTTGTTGCTGTCATTTTGAGTTCGTTGAAATTATTGAAGTTTGAGGTGCTGTTACTTGTTTAATGGTTAATCCATTTTATCTTGGGAGGAATTAATGTGTAACCTCGGGTACTTGAGGGGATTAAATTTCTTAAGGACACACAGTGGATTCTGTGGACTCGGATAGTTTGTGTTTTTGTTTTCATCGTTTATTTCTTCTGGTTTACTAATTTTAGTACAGGACATAACATTTAAGAAATTTAATTGATGGTATTTTCTGTGGTAAGAAAATTACTTCTATTTTTTGTGTTCTTTTTGTTGGAAAGAAGAAGAGAAAAAATAAAATTATTTTATCATGTGATAAAATAGACTTGAGATGAATTAGTATACTTTAATATGTTCGAGTATATAATCTGTAGTTAGTTTTTCTTGGATGGGTAAGATTAATCTTATTTTCTGCCCAAGTGCATTCAAGCATTGTACCCCTTCAATTGTCTTTTCAATGAGAAAGTTATTTAGTGCATAAAAGTTAAGATGAACACTTTAATGAACATATGTTGTCTCCTAAACAATATTTGAACATGAGTATATTTTCTCTTTGAAATCTAATTTCTTCCAAAGAAAATTAAAATATGATGAAAACTTGGAAGAAAGAAATAATTTGCAAGAAAAGTGACTTGCATAAAATCATTGTTGACAGATAGAATATGATTCAATGAGAGAAAAAATTATATTCTATTTTTGTTTCTCTTGATTATTATTTTTTCTATCCTTTAAAACTTATGAGATTTATTTCATAAATGTAAGGATAGATTGTCTTATGTAATGATCTCAAAATATATTTTTATTATTATTAATATGTATTCTGTTTAGAGGAGAGTAATTTTTTTTTTGGTAGTTTTCTACTCCATGTGAAATTTGATTATTTTGGAGACTAAAATTTTCTGTTTTTGTTTATTCCGTTGGTATGAAGAATATAAAAACTTCATGAACAAATCAAATTGTGCATTGGTTCGAAGAATAAAACCTCAGAAATTCGTTAAAACTATATTTTAATGAATATTCTGACTTCAAGAGTATAAAATCTTAGTCAGGATATTAGGGCTAAAGGATTCGAAAAAGATAAAATCTTCTTCATTAGCTAGAAACAGTATTATTTTCGTGGTTTCCGGAGATTAAAACCTTTTTGGTTTATTACTCTGTCTGAATGTGAAACTAATGAGAAGAATATAAAAAACTTCATTAGAATTCGAGGTTCATTCAGTTAATGATTAGAAGAATATAAAAACTTCACCGTTAAACTAGAAACAAATTCCTATAATGAGTGTTTCTATGGATTAAATCTCCAAAAGGAGGCTTTGTGTTGCCAGTGTGCATTTGATGGTATACAATTTGAAAGCATGAAGAAAAAAAATGTGAAACATAATTTCAAATATTTGAAAAATATTTTCAAGAACTTATTTAAAATGTGGGGGTTCTTTCTTGTTATAAAGGCAAAATTAGACTTACTATCTAATTTAAATTTGAAAGTACAAGATATGAAATTTGTTGACGTTCTTGTATTATGTTAGACTCACAAAATTCTTGTAGTATATTTGATATTTGGTCATTCAAAAGATTGTATTTTTGACGAAAAAAAATTCACTTAAAATATTGTAATTTTGTATGAAAAGATGTCTATTAAATTTTTTTTTATAGACATGAACATTGGTGAAAAGTGACATTTTATGTTTGTGTTGTAAAATAAATATTTGGGTCATATTGACCTTATTGGACAAATGAGACTATGCTCATCCGTAATTCTATTAAAAAAAATTGAATGTTATGGAATGTCCTTCTTTTAAGGACATATGACGAGGTATTGATTGTAAAACAATGTCTGTATTTTAGAAAAATTATAAAAAGTAAAGAATAAAATATTTGTGGGAAAAAGCTACCTCACAGAAGGTCTTTTTCAAACTTAGTGTTTTTATTTGTTCTTATTTGCTTGACTCAAATTGCTTGTGACATAAATGCTTGAGACATGTCAATTACAAAACTTTGCAAAACCTGATCAACTTAGATGTTTTGCCTAACTTCTAGTGCAATAAATCAATGTCAAGTATGTGTTGTTGAAATGAATTAGCATACCTTTGAATTGATTTACAGTGACATTTGTGATATGAAGTCAAAACCATCTTGTGGTGAAAAAAAAAGTATTTCATAAACTTTATTGGCAATTGCACTAGATATTGTTATGTTTATTTGCTGAATGGTAAGGATGAAGCAATAGAAACACATAGGCAATATTAAACTGAAGTTGAAAGTAGTTGAATATTTCATGATTAGAAATGGTAGATGTGAAGAATATGAATCTTCTTTTGCAGAAAATGGAATCATTAATGCACATTCTCACCTCAATCTAATGAAATTGTTGACTGGAAAAACCAAACTTTGAAGAAAATGTTTAATAACCTATTTATAAGTTCAGGTTTACCACAAAACTTGTGGGGGGATGCTATCATTATTGCAAAAGAGAACAACAATTTTTTTTGTATGTTCAGAAAGAGAGAAACAAAAAGTTTTATTTGTTAATAATGGGAGCAACAAAGAGAAAACTTTTGTTTGTTAAGAAAGGGAGCAACAAAAAGTTTTATCAGACTTTGTTGTATCCTGATAGAAAATTATTTGTCGTTTCTTAGAGTACATACAAGCAATAACTCTTGAAAGGTAGTGATCTAACAATTTTCAATACAGTTTATTCCATATGAGAAACGGAAATGAGGGAACTATTCCCAAGCAAGTCAAAATAGGACCTATGACTGTGGATTGTATGTTCATTGAATATGCTACATATAGTAAAGCATGTTGATTTATGATTAATAAGTACAAATCACAGGATAGCCATGTAAAGGGCCCAAGCGATCTTGGAAAGAACCAAAGAAGAACGTACTTAACAAGGAGATTTAGAGGCGAATGTCAATAGAAAAATTATTTCCTTCGAGTTTTATTTTGTAATATTTCTTCTTGAAAATGTGTTTATATAGTCGAAAAAGATATGTCTTTTGTGGACTCATCCTTTTTGGAAAGATTCTGTTAATAGTAAGATAGATTCGATCTTGAGTAACCATACTTGAGAGTTGGTTCATCTTCCTTCAGGAAATACACTTTTGAATTCAAAGTGGATCTATAAAAAAAAATTGATGAAACTATTGACAAATATAAAGCAAGATTGTTGTCATAGGCTTTAGACAATGACAAATTCTTGATTATTTTGACATATAATAGCCTCTAACTAGAATTACATCAATTCAGATGTTAACTGCGCTAGTTGTGAATTTGTCAAAATGGATATAAAAATATTTTTTAGGAAGAAATTTACATGGAACAATCTAAGGGCTTAATGGTTCCTGGTAAAAAGAATGTGTAAACTTGTTAAGTCACTTTATGAACTAAAAACAAGCACTCAAATAATGACATGCGAAGTTTGACCAAACTACATTGGCAAATGAATTCTAGTTTAATGAATGTGATAAATGTTTTATATTAAAGACATTCCAAATCACAATGTCATTATTTATTTTTATGTTGATGACATGTTGATCATCAAAAGAGACACATATGACATAAATGCTACTAAGCAGATGCTAGAAAGCAACTTCGATATGAAAGAAATTAAAGTTACTGATGTGATTGAAAAGGTACTTAAAAAGTTCAAATAGTTGGATTTCAATATTGACTAGACTCCAATAAATGTTAGTTTTGTACTTCAAAAGAATGAAAGTAAAGGTGACTCACAATTGGATTATGCTAGATTATTGAGAAATATGATATATATCATGAAGTGTACGCGATCAAATATAACATGTGCTATTAGTATACTGAATCACCATGTCAAATGAAATAAAATCCACGAGTGGATATGTATTTACTCTTGGTGGATGAGCACTCTCTTGGAAATCTTCCAAACAAAAATGTATCACTCGCTCTACTATGAAATATGAGTTTATCACTCTAGATAAGACCGGTGAAAAAGTTGAATGACTCCAACATTTCATGAAAGATTTTTGGTCCATACCAATAGCTACACTATGCATACACTAGGTTAGGCATGGAGCATGATGTATAATGGAAGGTCTCGTCATATATGACGTAGACATAATATCGTTAGAGAACTACTCTCTAGTGGAATTATCATAATTGGCTATGTAATGTCAGAGGATAATGTATCGGATCCACTTATAAGCCAAACTAGAGAGGAAGTTGATAGATTATCAAAGGGAATGAGACTATGGCCGAGAACAAGGCATTGTGGCGGTAACTCTACCTAGAAGATGATCCCAAGATCTAGGTTCAAGGACATCAAACAAAGTCATTAATGACGGTTCAACATTGTCAAAATATTATTTTTTATGGTCCATTCTCATGATAAGACAATGTTTAGTAACAAGGATAAAGACATTAGGACTTTTTAATGGTTTCTAAGTTTGATACAGGGTATATCAAATGGTGTATCTACGGAATAACACATTTATAAATCATCTATCTAAGTGTGAAGTGTAAGCCGCTTCAGGGAGAATCTGGTAAGGCCAGTTCTCTAAGCACTTATTAACCGAGATGTGTTCATGGTTGAAACGAAAAAAACAATGAGAATCAAAACAATTCAAAGGTTGATTGTGTGACTTATGTTGTCTAAATATACACCAAAGCTCGATGGTTCAAAGATATCAAATCTACCGATTGACCGAGTATATTCGATATATGTTCATTACGGAAAGTTTAAAGGGAAACCTATTTATCTAGATGCCATTAACCCTTACTTACGAATCACACAATTTTTCATGCATATGTTTTTTTATTTTATAAAATAGTCATTCCCTATTCATGTGGGGGGGGGGGATTGTTGGGTTTTAAAGGTATGTACATGAAATGAAGGGTTGTGACTTTACCGGAAGGTTGTGACCTTTATGAAAGGTTGTGTCCTTTCTAAAAGGCTATGACTGTTTGAAAGGTTGTGTCTTTTCCAACTGTTGTGACCTTTCTAGAAGGTTGTATTCTTTCTTAAGAGTTGTGACCTTTACCCTTTGTTGGCCATAAATAGAGAAGTTGTCTCTTATTTATCAGAATTGAATTCTTCCATTCTTTTGAATACATTTCTTACAAAATAAAACAGATCAATCGTGTCTGTATGTGTGATTTATGCTGTCATTTTGAGTTCGTTAAAAAATTTTAAGTTTGAGGTACCGCTACTTGTTTAATGGTTACTCCGTCTTATCTTGGGAGTAATTAATCTGTAACCTCGGATACTTGAGGGGATTAAATTTCTTAAGGATACAATGAATTTTATGGACTCGGATAGTTTTTTGTGATTTTCTTTTCATCTTTTATTTCTTCTGGTTTACTAATTTGAATACAGGACGTAACATAAATAAAAGTGTAGTGCACTTATTTGTAGTTAACAATAAAATTTTTAATAAAATTGTCATATGCTTTAGCATGATATTAGAGCAAGCAAAAATCTCGTGTTCAATTTTCATATTTACTCTTTATCAAGAAAAGAAGTCTATGTGCTTGGCTAAAATATAAACGGAAAAGGATCAAAAATACCCTTAATCTATTTGAAAAGGTCTAAAAAATACCCCTCATCCACCTTTTTGGTCACTCTTTACCCTTAAAACTAACAACCAATTTTTAAGAAATTATTATTATTATTATTTTTTACATGTCATTTTTTTGTTGGATAAGTTAAATCTCAGCACATTTAATTTTCTCATACCCATCCATTGTACTGAACATGACCCAAACCAGAAGACCCATTAAAAATTAAATTGAATGGATCTTTCTCCCCTAACCCCAAGCATCTTTCTTCTTCTCTCTTTTCTTATTTAAAATTTTCAAGATAATATTAGACAAAGGGTATACAAAATCCGCAAATGAGGAAATTTTGCCCTCGAATGAAAAGGAGGTCTTGTTAAAGACAAGAAAGAAAGATCAAAAGACCCTCACTCTTATCCATCAATGTTTGGATAATGACATGTTTGAAAAGGTGGCCGATGCAACCACCTCAAAAGAAGCGTGAGAGATTTTACAAAATTCTCTCCAAGGAGTTGATAAAGTAAAGAAGATAAAACTTCAAGCTCTAAGGGCTGAGTTTGAAGTTTTTTAAAAATGAAAGAATCCGAATCCATTTCGGAGTTCTGTTCAAGATTGATGGATGTTGTAACTCAACTAAGAAGATATGGGGAGGAAGTAGATGATGTGCATGCGGTAGAAAAGATCCTTCGCTCTTTAACACCTAAATTTGATTATATGGTGTGTGCTATTGAGGAGTCTAAAGATCTAAGACTCTATGACAATAGAACAATTGGAAGGTTCTTTAGTAGCACATGAAGAGAAACTGAAAAGGAGACAAGAAGAGCCACTATAGCAACTTCTTAAAACTCATGCATCCTTCAAAGGAATTGAAGGTGAGAAAAGTTACAAAGGAAATGGACAATGGCGAGGCCATGGAGGTCGTGAAAGAGGAAGAAGTTATACCAATTATTTCAACAATGAAGACAAAGGTTATCAGTCATTCAGAGGTCATGGTCGTCGTGGTCAACGAGGAGGTAGATGACGTGGAGCCTATCAAGGTACAAATGAAATGAGGTATGACAAATCTAAAATTGAGTGTTATAACTGTCATAAAATAGGACATTACTCTTGGGAATGTCGTAGTAATATTGAAGAGAAAGTTAATCTTGTTGACAACAACAAAGATGAAGATGAGTCAACACTGTTATTAACACTCAAAGAAGAAGATAAAGATGATTGCAGCTCATGGTATCTTGACAATGGAACAAACAATCACATGTGTGTCCATAAAGATAATTTTGTGGAGGTAAAGAAGATCATGAAAGGTAATGTGTCTTTTGGAGATACCTCAAAGATCCAAATTGAAGGGATATGTACGATTCTGATATCCTGTAAAGATGGTGGTCATAAATTGATTACCAATGTTTATTATGTGCCAAAATTGAAAATTAATTTTTTGAGTTTGGGTCAACTTCTTGAAAAGAGATATGATATTCATATGAAAAATATGCATCTTTGGCTAAGAGATTCAAGTAACAACTTAATTGCTAAAGTTCATATGACAAAGAATAGGTTGTTTCCTTTTGAATCTTCAAACTATCGATGCAAGGTGTTCGAAGGCTAATGTGCAAGATGACTCATGGTGTTGGCATATGAGATTTGGGAACTTGAACTTTGAAGCGCTCAAATCAATGGGAGACAATAACATGGTTGATGGGACACCGTCAATCAACCATCCAAATCAATTGTGTGAAGCTTGTCTTCTTGGAAACATGCAAGGAGGAGTTTTCCAAAGGAGACTACATCAAGAACAAGTAAGCCACTTCAACTTGTACCACTGATGTGTGTGGTCCAATCGATCCACCTTTTTTTGATAAAAGAAAATACTTCTTGCTATTTATTGATGATTTCAGTATAAAGACTTGGGTATACTTCTTGAAACAAAAATCTGAAGTTTTTGTTGCCTTTAAAAATTTCAAAGCACTTTTATAAAAAGAAAGTGGATATGACATAAAAGCATTAAGGTCTGATAGAGGAGACGAATTCACTTCAAAAGAATTTAATGGCTTTTGTCAATCTCATGGGATTCGTTGTCCTCCAACGGTACCTTACTCGCCCCAACAAAATGAAGTTGCAGAAAGAATATTAAGAACAATTCTTAATATGAATAGATGTATATTGAAAGCGAAATATTTACCAAAAGAATTTTGGGCCGAGACTGTTTCTTGTGCAATTTATTTGAGCAACAAGTATCTAACAAGAAATGTACGAGATCAAACACCTCAAGAAGCATAGAGCGGAAGAAAGCCAAGTGTAAAGAACTTGAGAATCTTAGGGAGCATAGCCTATGCTCATGTTCCAGATCAAGGGAGAGCTAAACTTGACGACCGAAGTGTCAAGTATGTGTTTGTTGGCTATGACGCAAGTTCAAAAGGCTACAAATTTTACAATCCGAGCAATAGCAAGGTGGTGGTGAGTCGTGATGTTGAATTTGATGAAGAAGCATCATGGAACTGGAAGGCTCCAGAAGAAAAAACATATTATTTTCTTCCAATTACTAATTTTGATTTTTTGTGTTGTCTTTTTGCTGATAGTGAACCAATGAATTTTGATGAAGCTGTTACTGACAAAAGCTGGAGACAATCCATGGAGGAGGAGATGCAGTCAATATAGAAGAACAACACTTGGGAGTTGACAACTCTTCCCAAGGATAATCGAGCAATTGGAGTCAAATAGGTATACAAGATGAAGAAAAATTCCCATGGAGAAGTAAAAAGATACAAGGCAAGACTTGTGGCTAAGGGCTACAAACAAAGGCATAGCATCGACTATGAAGAAGTCTATATGCCTGTTTCCCGCATGGAGATAATCCGTCCATTGATATCTTTAGCGGCACAAATAAAGTGGAAGATCCATCAACTAGATGTCAAATCGGCACTGTTGAATTGATATCTTGAAGAAGAAGTTCATGTTGAGAAACCATTGAGTTTTGTAGTTAAAAATCATGAAGATAAGGTGTTGAGGTTGAAGAAAGCCTTATATGGGTTGAAGCAAGCTCCACGAGCTTGAAATAGTTGCATTGACAAATACTTTCAAGACAATGGTTTACTCGTTGTCTCCATGAATATGCTCTTTACATTAAAATTCATACTAATGGAGATATTCTGCTTGTTTGTCTTTATGTTGATGATCTCATTCTAACGGGTAACAACCCAGTTTTATTTGAATCTTTCAAGAAAGCTATATCCCTTGAGTTTTAGATGACGGACATAGGGCTCATGTCATATTACTTAGGCCTAGAAGTGAAGCAAATAGAGGAAGGAATCTTTATATCTCAAGAAACCTATACAAAGGAGATTTTGAAGAAGTTTAAAATGTTTGATTGCAACACTTTGAACACCCCAATGGAAAGTGGAACAAAATTTTCAAAATTTGATGATGGAGAAGAAGTGGATTTCACTTTGTTCATGAGTGTCATAGGAAGTCTTATGTACTTGACATGTACGTGACCAACTATACTCTTTGCAGAGAGTAGTAAGTCGCTTCATGGAAGCTCCTACCTTCACTCACTTGAAGGTTGCTAAAAGAATTCTTCGCTACCTAAAAGGTACAATCGATCTTGGCCTATTTTATTCTTCTTCTGATGATTTTAATCTTGTGGGATATTGTGATAGTGATTATGCGGGAGATTTGATGATAGAAAAAGCATATCAGATTTTGTGTTTTTCTTGGGTGATTGTGTTATCTCTTGGAGTTCAAAGAAACAATCAATTGTTACTCTCTCGACTTGTGAAGCTGAATATCTGACAGCGACATCATGTACGTGTCATGCTATTTGGTTGAGATGGTTATTGAAGGAACTCAATTTGCCACAAATTAAAGCCACAATGATTTGTGTTAATAATAAATCTGCGCAAGCACTAGCAAAGAATCCAGTGTATCATGATCGAAGAAAGCACATAGACACAAGGTATCACTTTGTCCGAGAATGCATTGCCAAGAAAGAGGTAGAGCTCAAGTATGTGAAATCTCATTATCAAGTTGCGGATATCTTTGCAAAGCCTCTCAAGTCTGAAGATTTTCAGAGATTGAGATCAAGCCTTGGAGTAAAGAAGGAAAATCAAAATTATGGGAGAGATTTGTGGAAATAAATCTTGGCAACAATTAATTTGGCAGTCATACTAGTTGAAATTACTAGCTACAAATGTGAAAATTGATAGCCACCAATGTGAAAGTTGGTAGCCACATTTGTGGAAGTAGGTAGTCAAAGTTTGGTGTAAAATTTGGTAGAGTTAGGCAGCCAATTTTTTGTTGAAATTGGCTACCACATTATGTCATTAATAATGTAAACAAGTGTTCAAAAAACTCTATAAATAGAGTAGTAATTGAACATTTGAAGACACATCAAAATGGAGAAGCAATAGAGAGTTGGGAGAGTAATCCACAAACTACTTCTTAGTTTGTGAGAAAATAGTGTGCAAGTAATATTATTGTGAGTTGCAAGAAATAAAAGATTGTTAAGTAGTAGTCTTTTGACACTACTAAATTTTTCATCAATATTATTGTATTACTTATTCGGGTACATATTTACCCATTTTAATATTTGATGTCGTTATTAGTCTCTTCCTATTGCTATTTAGTTTGAACATTATCGTGGGTGTGATTATCATTTTGTTCAACACATCTAAGTTAACTAAAATCATAAATAAGTAAATAACCTTAAAAGAAATGAATGAAAGGATAACCATTACATTAACTTCTCTCACAAGGTGATTACTACACCTATTCAAGGAAAAATTACAAAGCTTTTCATTTTTACAAATTTGACCCATAAAAAAGTAAACAATTTCATTTGCTTCATGAGTCAACGTTAGAAAATGTCAACTAAACCGCAAGAGAAAAAAATCATACAATAGAGTGAAGAAAAATAGTTGAAAAAAGAGAAGCAAATAAAATATATAGTACTAATAGTACCATATATATTAATTAATTGCTTCATCTTAAGCCCATCTTTCTTCACTAAAAACCATAATTAATTAATTAATTAATTAACACTTAATAATACTACACTAATAACCCAACATGGAGGATGTTAATGATTGGAAAACAACTTCTTCACATGGAATAGTAATTCCCATATCATGATCAAATCCAAATTCTTCTTCAGCACGATGGAGTAGACATTGAAATTCTGGATAACTCAAAAAAGAAATAGGTACAATGTATCGTGTTCGATTTTCTCCCACGTAAACCGCAAAATGACCTTTAGGTACGTCAATCGGAAGGCTATTTTCATCATCGTCGTAGCTATTATTCTTCCTTCCTAAACTTGAACATCTTTTCAAGATTTGCTTCAACATTGTGGATTGTGACAATTTGTTTGATTTTCTAATGGCCATTTTTATTTTATTTTGTTGAAAATGAAAAAAAGGGTTGAGAGGTTTGACAATTGATATAATAACACTTCTTTCTTTTGAGAGCAAGAGATGCTAAAAAATGTAAGTGAGAGTTGTGTGATAATAGATGGATATTGTGTAGTATTTATGAAGGAAGAGCTCAACCATGATATCTTTTATTTTTTATTTTTTTTATTAAAAAAATTAAAGTGAATGGGCAGGAGTGGAAGAAGGGTTTATGTAGGGTGTAGGACCATAAGACCACATGTTGTTTTATTAGCTCTAATTATAATAACAACAGGTGGAATATATATCCATTACTAGTATATTGGATAGAAGTTGGATAAACTAATAGTTTAGATAATTCTTATATTATTAATAATGTAATCTAGTAGGTTCTTTTGGTGACATTTTTCAAATTTTGAGGTCATACTATTTTATTTTCAAATCTAAATATATAGTTATTAAACCTTAAAGTAGTTCACTAAAGAAAACGTGAAAGTAATCAAGCATAGTCTCAATCCAAAATCTCTAATTTGTAGCTTTAATTCCTTAAAACTTTTATGGAGGGTTTATTCAGTGCAGTTGAGTGTGACACTTATTGAATACCTCTCTTCGATCTGTTTCAGGTTATTTTTAAATTTATTTCTGATTAATGATGGAAAAAGAATGAAAAAGAGAAGGATAATCGATTTTCAATTATTAACAATAGAAGTAAATTACATAGCACTCAAATTTTGAACGATGCACATAAATCTTTTTAAAAAAATTATACAATATTTTTCCAATTGTGTATATATGATGATCAATACCATGTTATATTGATTATTAGTCATACTCAAGAAAATCTATATATTTTTTGTGCATTATAATTTTTAATTTGTGATTATGGTCAAAGATTAATTATAAGTATGCAATAATACTAGTATGTACAAGACAGAAGACATAGGATATGTTGGTGTATTTGTACTTGAAGGAGGACAAAACCCATTGGGTATGCTGCCCCTTCTTATGACAAAGCGGTCCCTTCTCATTCTATGTTTTTATTTTCTTCCTAAAATTAATATAGTCCATTGGATTATTTTTCCAAGTAGGTGTTGGAACATTGTATTTGATTTTTGTTTGGTTCTATTATTTGACAAACAATATTTTATGATGGCCAAAAAATATGGCTTTCACTAATGAATTTTGGTCCCAAGTTTCAACATCTAGGTTTTTTTAATGAATAGAGGTCCTTGTTTTTGCTTCATATATCCACTTTGTGGCTCTTGTTCTTCATCTTTCATTTCTCTTTCTCTTTGATCTTTTGTGCTTTTTATAATTTTGTTTCGAGGCATATTGACTCGATTAACTCATACTCTTAGTAAAATTTCTTTATTTTACAATAAGTTTTTAGTTCAAGAACATCGATTCACTAATAGAAAATAAGAAATTAGCAAAAGACAAAATTAAGTCATTGCCAAAAGAATGAATGGTAAATTTTAGCCCACCAATTTAATATCGTTGGTAAACTCGAATTTTTTTTGTTGGTGATGTATGAATTGATGCAAGACAATTTAATGGAAAATATGTTTTCCTTAGCTTAAAGAAGCTCGAGTACTCTCTTCTCGATGATCGGTGATTAGGGGCGGAAGCAGCATATACTTAGGTGGTTTATCTTCGACCGAAAATATCACTATTTACATAATGTTAAAATTAATTTTTAGATATGTATAATAGATGTCGAACTCCTTTCTTCTAGTTTGTGTATTTACTTATTAGATTTTGAACCCCTTTATTGAAAATCATAGCTCCGCCACAGTCGGTGATACAAGTCAGATTGCTTGAGATTCACTTTCGCTATAAAGAAAGTCGCAAGTCTCTTAAATTATTAGTATTTTCAACTCAAAATACAATAAGAGATAATTAGGAGATTTCAAATATACGGACCAAAGTATTTACTACTAAATTTTAGAGTATATTCGACATTAGTCTTTAAAAACAATAGACTCTAGTTTCTTATAAACTATACTTTCACTTTCTAAAGTTTTAGTTTCCAAAAAAAAAAGAAAGTAAAATTAGGATCAAAGTACGTAGTTAAATTACATTAAAGTTGTGCAGAGAAATCATGGATGAGAAATGAGTGTACTGAGAAGTATACATGTGCGCGATGACTTAGCAATATTGACTCGCCCGTTGCTTAATCTGTCAAATTTATGTAACATATTTTTCATTTTAGTGAGCACTTAAAAAATATATATATATTTAGTAATAATTTTAAATTATAAAAATATATATTTTATTTTTAGTGAAATAATTTGTAGTTCTACAAACATTTATGACTTGTTTTAAATTATACATTTTACTTTTTTAAAAATCTAATATTAAATTAAACATCATATAAATTGAGACAAATAATCAATATAAGACTTTGATCCAGTCTGACACTCCACTTGGGTAATATAATTCCACTGTATATTAACTATTTTCCCTTGTTAATTATGCATCTTGATAAGCTTTTGCAAAACAAATGTGAACTGGCATAACTAACAACTCCTATCTGATCTAAACCACTTAGATTTGAGTTGGTTATTCACCGTCCATTTGTTAGCTCAATTCATCTCAATTTAAATAATTTCAACTAATTAAAATTGAATTGGTATGAAACTCAAATTGATTTTTGAGAAAACTTGTTAAGATATTATTAAATTTTATATGTTATATATAGTTATGATAATTAAAAAAAATATTTTTATTAGGCACTAATCTACAAGTCTAACACTATTTTATTTGGAGGATTATGCCCAGCAACTGGTATTCAATTCTTATTAATGGTAGGGCACATCGTTTTTTCAGATCCTCTATCTCCTGCTCTTTTCATTATTGCTGCAAAGGTCCTAGTAAGACGACTCAACAACTTACATGAGGATGTAGATTTTAAGGGATATGGTTTGTCAAAGTGGAGTCCTATGATTAATCATTTATTCTTTACAGATGATACCATCTTTTTTTGTTCTTAGGAAAGAAGTTCAATGATCTAAATGATGCAGGTGCTAAAAGAGTATGAAAGTACTTCAGATCATATGATAATTAAATCTAAGAGTTGCTTTAATCTTCATGAGAAAACACCTCTGATTGTGGCAATCAAATTGAGGAGGTTAACGGGGATATGACAAGGAACTTTTCCTTTTCTGTAATTGGGCTATCCGTTAGTTTATGGGAGGAGCAACTCTGGATATTTTGAAGACTTGATTAGAAAGTTGCTAAGAGAATCTTCTCTTGGAAGAGAAGAGATGCTATAAAACATGGGAAGGTGATCACTTAAGGTTCTATGTATTATCAATGTCAATACATAAATTAGTAAGGATTGAATTTCCATGTATCAAAAGGATGTCACAACATTGGTCAGAAATGGTGGATACACTTCAGAGATATCAACCCAACATATATTGTCTACTGGTGAGGTGGAAGATGCTAATATAGGATTGGGTTACTTGCAACACGGATGTAGCTAGTAAAAGAAACCCCAGTCAGAGTGCTTATGGATTTTTTATACGAAAAAGAGGAGGAGTTCGCAGAGAGGCACAGACAGGGGATGAATAATTTTCACGTGAATACAAATACATTGATTTTAAAGAACATAATTTCTAAGGATCAAAAAATACCGTGGGAGTTTGCGGAACAAATAGAAGACATACATGAAATGGTGGCAAAAATAAGGGTGTGTTTGGTATGAAGGAAAATGTTTTCCATGGAAAATATTTCCTAGAAAATGTTTTCCTGGAAAACAAGTAGATTTTGGACTTATTTTCTCATGTTTGGTTGGTGAATAGAAAATATTTTTCGGAAATGATTTATAGTTTTTGATTTATGAATGAAAAATATTTTTGAGGAAAATCTTTTATTTTTACTAGAATACAAAAATGAAAATGAAAATATTTTTAAAAAAGAATATTTTTTTTAGGTAGTGATGATAGGGGGTGGGGGTAGGAGGGGCAAAGGGAGGGGGTAGGAGTGAAAAAATAAAAAAATTAAAGTTTATAGTATTTTTAAAAAACAAAATTAATTTTTTTGGTGGGTGAGGGAGCTGGTAGGGGTGGATAGGGGGCTGGCCGGGGGGGGGAGAGGTAGGAGCTTAAAAATAAATTTTGGAGTTGAAAATATTTTTTAAAAGCAAAATTAATTTTTTTGTGTGGGGGGGTGGTGTTGGGGGGGGGGGGGGGGGAGGGTGGTCCAGATCGGGTGAAAAACTAAAATTTTGAAATTGATTTTTTTTAAATTGATGTTTTTCCCCAAAAAAATGTCATTTGAAATTGGAGGAGAGTTTTGGAAAACGGTTTCCTTAATTTTTGAAGAGAAGTCATTTTCCTTAATTTTGAGGAAAATGAGTTGATTTGGAAAACATTTTCCAAACCTCTTGCCCCAACCAAACATGAGAAAATTGGAAAACATTTTCCAGAAAATGTTTTCCTTCATACCAAACACAATCTAAATGTAAACCATATTTTCAGAGAGGCAAGAAAACACAGCAATTAACAAAGAAGGAAAACATGTATTCTTAAGATTTAATCAATTACTAAGCATGGAAAGAAAGTTCTTAATATGTACTAGCATCGGATCCCTTCAATTTGTATCAAATCAAGAAAAATAAACATAGACAACCATGGGTAGCATGCTTAGTTACAGTGACGACTTAAAGTTCCACATCTATATAAACAAATTATATTCTATAATTAACTTGAGTAGAAGTGTTTTCAAGGAACTACTCCTATGACTAAGCTATGTAAGCAAGTAAAATTGGATACAAGGACGAATAAAAGTGAGAGTAAAGGGACCAAATATGATATTGTTAAAGCACTAAACAAGGAATCTGATGGTTGAAACTCAGAAAAAGTAATTTTATGTATTCGACTTCACCTACAGAAAGAATCACAATTAAATGAGAAGAACAGAAAAAAGAATGTTAGGGAGGAGGATAAATCACATACACAAATTTTCAAAGCTAAAAGGATTGGCCTATACTCACTATCGAGTTTGAGAAGATTTCCGACTTGCCAACCAGATAGTACACCTACAATAGTCACAACCAACAGGCAGGAGAGGAAACCAATTCAACAAAGAGGGAGGACAAACCTTAGAAAGTTGATGAGAAAAATATATTTTCATGCCTGCAAGGAGGTGGAAGGAGCAAGGAAGAAGGTAGAAGTGAAAATGGAAGTTGAAATAACATTTATGGAACCCTACTTAAGGGGACTTTTACCTGGTCAGGTCACTTTTGGGCTGACTAGAAACCATTTTGTCTATGTAAATATTTTCCTTTTGGGTAGTTTAGTAAAGGGACCATGAGTCCAAATATAAATTTAAAAAAAACTAGAAACATGGTCATCATTTAGAAACATTTTTATGATAACAATGTTTCTAGTTTATTTCATCAAATATACCAAAAAACAAAATTGATTCTTTTATCAAAGGACTTGCCCATAGTCATCATGAGTTCTCCACTATCTTTATGTTCAAAGCACCAATTTTCTGCAAGTTCTTCTTTGTTGTAAATATTCTTGCCCTTTCTTGTCGCAATTTGTCAAGAAACTCAATTGCTACAAATAGCGAAGAGGAGGGGCAAGAAGAATTACAACGAAGAAGAACTTGTAGAAGATTGATGCTTTGAAAATAAAGATAGTGAAGAACTCATGATGACTATGTGCAAGTCCTTTTGATAAAAGAATCAATTTTATTTTTGGTATATTTGATAAAATAAACTAGAAACATGGTCATCATAAAAATAGTTCCAAATGATGATCATGTTTCTAGTTTTTTTAAATTTAAATTTGGACTCAAGGTCCCTTCATGAAACAACCCAAAAGGTCAAATATTTATAGAGACAAAATGGTTTCTAGTCGGCCCAAAAGTGACCTGACCAGGCATTTTAGTAAAATTCCCTTTTAGTAGGGTTTCCAAAAATTCTATTTCAACTTCCATTTTCACTTCTCCCTTCTTCCTTTCTCCTTCCGCCTCCTTGCAGGCATGAAGATGTACTGCTCTCATTAGCTTTCTAAGGTTTGTATTCCCTCTTTCTTGAATTGGTTTCCTCTCTTGCCTGTTAGTTGTGACCATTTTAGGTATACTGTCGGGTTGGAATGTCGAAGATCTTGTCGAACTTGATAGTTAGTAAAGGCCTCCCTTTTAGCTATAAAAATTTGTGTCTGTGATTTACCCTCCTCCCTTGTTTCCTCTTTTCTATTCTTCTTATTTAACTATGATTCTTTCTGTAGGTGAAGTCGAAATACGAGAAAAGGACTTTTCCTGAGTTTCATCCATCAGATTCCTTGTTGAGTGCTTCAACAATATCATATTTGGTCCCTTTACTCTCACTTTTGCTCGTCCCTGTATCCCATTTTACTTGCTGACATAGCTTAGTCCTAGGAGGAATTCCTTGACAACACTTCTACTCTAGTTAATTCTAGAATATAACTTGTTTATATAGATGTAGAACTTTAAGTCGTCATTGTAACTAAGCATGCTACTCATGGTTGTCTCTGTTTATTCTTCTTGATTTTATACGAACTGAATGGATCTGATACTATTCCATATTAAGAATCTATCTCCCATACTTGGTAATTAATTAAAGCTTAAGAATACATGTTTTCCTTCTTTGTTAATTGCTGTATTTTCTTGCCTATCTGAAAAATATAGTGCACATTTACATTTATTTGTGTCATCATATCATGTATATCTTCTATTTTTTCGCAAACTACCATTTTATATTCCGATTCTTAGCAATTATGTTCTTTAAAATTAATGAATTTGTATCCACGTGAACATCATCATCCTCTGACTGATGCAATACTTTAAAGATTTCTACACTACTGTAACTTCTACCTCCATATTTGTTGCCTCCCCTATAATCTGTGCCTCTACATATATGCAATCTCCTCCTCTATTTCGTATAAAAGATCCATAAGAACCCTTACCGGGTTTTTTTAATAGCTCCATCCGTGTTGCAAGTAACCCAACCCTCTATTAACATCTTCCACCTCACCAGTAGATAATGTATGTTAGGCTGATATCTCTGAAGTGTATCCACCATTTCTAACCAATGTTGCGACATCCTTTTGGTCCATGGGAATTTGATCCATATTAATTTATGTATTGCCAATTGATATTTGATAATACATAGAACCTTAAGTGATCACCTTCCCATGTTTTGTAGCATCTCTTCTCTTCCATGAGAAGATTCTCTTAGCAACTTTTCTAATCAAGTCTTTAAATATTTAGAGTTGCTCCTCTCATAAAATAATGGACACCCCAAATACAGAAAAAGAAAAGTTCCTTGTTTTATCCTCGTTAACCTTCTCAATCTGATTGCCACAATTAGAGTTGTTTTCTCATGAACATAAAAGAAACACTTAGGTTTAATAATCATTTGACCTGAAGTACTTTCATACTCTTTTAGCACTTGAATTATTTTGATCACTTAACTTCTTTCCTCATAGCAAAAAAAGATGCTATAATCTGTAAAGGATAGATGATTAATTTTAGGACTCCAATTTGACAAATCGCATCCCATGTAAGTTGTTGAGTCCTCTTGTTGCAATAATGAAAAGAGTAGGGGATAAAGGATCTCCCTACTTCAATCCTGTCGAAGATCTGGAAAAAAACATGTGCCCTACCATTAATAAGAATTGAATGCCAGTTTTGGGCATAATCCTCCAAATATAACTACCGAGTCTCCAACTTTCTTTAAATTAACAAGATGACACTATTTGCTTTTTAGCAAGATGCAATCTTTCAACTCATATCATATGATTTTTCATCTTTTTTCTAAGTAATTTTAGTTGTTCTTATTCAAAAATGTTAACAGTTATACTGAACGATCAATAATTGAGAAACAATATCTTAATGATTTTACAATGATCTAGCATGTTTACAAATCAATAAACAATATATTGAGTTTGTAAACTTCAAAATCGAAAAGAACCAACATATACACAACTGAAGCAACCATTTGCAAAACAATAGTTACTCTAAGAGCCCATTCCAACTCCAATAATCCCATTTACTGTTCTGAGATAGATTTAGAATTTAAATTTGATGACTAACTTTTCAATATGAGTTTAGAATTGAATTTTGTCAAACCCTTAAAAATTCCATGTATATTTACATTACATATGTTATTTAATATTGAATTCAATTGAACACTTTGATCAAGGCTCCATCCATATCTACATTCAACCAACCCCACCCCTCCCAATGAAAGGGGAAGGGTGTGGGAGGAAACCTTTGGCTCCATAAATAGAAAAGGGGGTTGGATTCTAGTATCTAATTGCATGTTCTAAAGCTCAGAAAATGATCCACAGAGCTATTATTTTAATTACAGTCACTCTAGTATTTCGGTCTGCTTTTTTTGTTCCTTTTCATAAAGAAAAAACAATATACATGTATAGACCCACACCCTTCCAGTGCATCAAGAAAATACAACATTCAGTCCTAGAAAGGCCAAAGAAAGAATGATACTCAGATATAAGTATAACTACTTTGGGATTGCAATGTTAGTTGATTGATTGAACTTGAGAGTAGAACAAAAAAGAATACTAATATTCACAATGTAGTAACAATGATGTTTTCGTCATCAAGACGAAACATTAATAAAATTGACTCTTTTTGTCTCTTTAGTTAGTCATCTTTCTATACACCCAAACTACAAAACAACTACAAGCTCACATGCAAGATAGAGAGAGGACTAGATCATTAGGGAGGTAATAAACATGGAGGCAGAAGTTACAGCAACGTGGGAAGCTTTAAAGTATTGCATCAGTCAGGGGATGAATAATTTTCACGTGAATACAAATTCATTATTTTTAAAGAACATAATTTCTAAGAATCAAACAAAAACCGTGGCAGTTTGCGGAACAAATAGAGGACATACATGAATGGTGGCACAAATAAATGTAAAGCATATTTTCAGAGAGGCAAGAAAACACAGCAATTAACAAAGAAGGAAAACATGTGTTCTTAAGATTTAATCAATTACTAAGCATGGAAAGAAAGTTCTTAATATGTACTAGCATCGGATCCCTTCAATTTGTATCAAATCAAGAAAAATAAACATAGACAACCATGGGTAGCATGCTTAGTTACAGTGACGACTTAAAGTTCCACATCTATATAAACAAATTATATTCTAGAATTAACTTGAGTAGAAGTGTTGTCAAGGAATTCCTCCTATGACTAAGCTATGTAATCAAGTAAAATTGGATACAGGGACGAATAAAAGTGAGAGTAAAGGGACCAAATATGATATTGTTAAAGCACTAAACAAGGAATCTGATGGTTGAAACTCAGAAAACGTCATTTTTTTGTATTCGACTTCACCTACAGAAAGAATCACAATTAAATGAGAAGAATAGAAAAAAGAAAGCTAGGGAGGAGGATAAATCACATACACAAATTTTCAAAGCTAAAAGGAAAGGCCTATACTCACTATCGAGTTTTACAAGATTTTGGACATGCCAACCAGATAGTACACTTACAATAGTCACAACCAACAGTCAGGAGAGGAAACCAATTCAACAAAGAGGGAGGACAAACCTTAGAAAGTTGATGAGAGAAATATATTTTCATGCCTGCAAGGAGGTGGAAGCAGCAAGGAAGAAGAGAGAAGTGAAAATGGAAGTTGAAATAACATTTATGGAACCCTACTTAAGAGGACTTTTATTAAAATGCCTGGTCAGGTCACTTTTGGGCTGACTAGAAACCATTTTGTCTATGTAAATATTTTCCTTTTGCGTAGTTTAAAGGGACCATGAGTCCAAATTTAAATTTTAAAATAACTAGAAACATGGTCATCATTTAGAAACATTTTTATGATAACTATGTTTGTAGTTTATTTCATCAAATATACCAAAAACAAAATTGTTTCTTTTATCAAAAGGACTTGCCCATAGTCATCATGAGTTCTCCACTATCTTTATGTTCAAAGCACCAATTTTCTCCAAGTTCTTCTTTGTTGTAAATCTTCTTACCCTTCCTTGTCGCAATTTGTCAAGAAACTCATTTGCTACAAATAGCGAAGAGGAGGAGCAAGAAGAATTACAACGAAGAAGAACTTGTAGAATATTGATGTTTTGAAAATAAAGATAGTGAAGAACTCATGATGACTATGGGCAAGTCCTTTTGATAAAAGAATCAATTTTAGTTTTGGTATATTTGATAAAATAAACTAGAAACATGGTCATCATAAAAATATTTCCAAATGATGATCATGTTTCTAGTTTTTCTAAATTTAAATTTGGACTCAAGGTCCCTTCATTAAACAACCCAAAAGGTCCAATATTTATATAGACAAAATGGTTTCTAGTCGGCCCAACAGTGACCCGACCAGGCATTTTAGTAAAATTCACTTTTAGTAGGTTTTCCAAAAATGCTATTTCAACTTCCATTTTCACTTCTCCCTTATTCCTTTCTCCTTCCGCCTCCTCGCAGGCATAAAAATGTACTGCTCTCATCAGCTTTCTAAGGTTTGTCTTCCCTCTTTTTTGAATTGGTTTCCTCTCTTGCCAGTTAGTTGTGACCATTGTAGGTATACTGTCGGGTTGGAATGTCGAAGATCTTGTCGAACTTGATAGTTAGTAGAGGCCTTTCCTTTTAGCTATAAAAATTTGTGTCTATGATTAACCCTCCTCCCTTGCTTCCTCTTTTCTATTCTTCTCATTTAATTGTGATTCTTTCTGTAGGTGAAGTCGAAATACGAGAAAAGGACTTTTCCTGAGTTTCATCCATCAGATTCCTTGTTGAGTGCTTCAACAATATCATATTTGGTCCCTTTACTCTCACTTTTGCTCGTCCCTGTATCCCATTGTACTTGCTGACATAGCTTAGTCCTAGGAGGAATTCCTTGACAACACTTCTACTCTAGTTAATTCTAGAATATAACTTGTTTATATAGATGTAGAACTTCAAGTCGTCACTGTAACTAAGCATGCTACTTATGGTTGTCTATGTTTATTCTTCTTGATTTGATACGAACTGAATGGATCATATGCTAGTCCATATTAAGAATCTTTCTCCCATGCTTGGTAATTAATTAAAGCTTAAAAATACATGTTTTCCTTCTTTGTTATTGATGTATTTTCTTGCCTATCTGAAAAATATAGTGCACATTTACATTTATTTGTGTCATCATATCATGTATATCTTCTATTTTTTCGCAAACTACCATTTTATATTCCGATTCTTAGCAATTATGTTCTCTAAAATCAATGAATTTGTATCCACGTGAACATCATCATCCTCTGACTGATGCAATACTTTAAAGCTTTCTACACTACTTTAACTTCTGCCTCCATGTTTGTTGCCTCCCCTATAATCTGTGCCTATGCATATATGCAATCTCCTCCTCTATTTCGTATAAAAAAACCCATAAGAACTCTGACCGGGTTTTTTTACTAGCTCCATCCGTGTTGCAAGTAACCCAACCCTCTATTAACATCTTCCACCTCACCAGTAGATAATGTATGTTAGGTTGATATCTCTGAAGTGTATCCACCATTTATGACCAATGTTGTGACATCCTTTTGGTCCATGGGAATTTGATCCATATTAATTTATGTATTGCCAATTGATATTTGATAATACATAGAACCTTAAGTGATCACCTTCCCATGTTTTTTAGCATCTCTTCTCTTCCATGAGAAGATTCTCTAAGCAACTTTTCTAATCAAGTCTTTAAATATTTAGAGTTGCTCCTCTCATAAACTAATAGACATCCCAAATACAGAAAAAGAAAAGTTCCTTGTTTTATACCCGTTAACCTTCTCAATCTGATTGTCACAATAAGAGTTGTTTTCTGATGAACATAAAAGAAACTCTTAGATTTAATAATCATTTGACCTGAAGTACTTTCATACTCTTTTAGCACTTGCATAATTTTGATCACTTAACTTCTTTCCTCATAGCAAAAAAAGATGCTACTATCTGTAAAGGATAGATGATTAATTTTAGGACTCCAATTTGACAAACCATATCCCTTAAAATCTACATCCCCATGTAAGTTGTTGAGTCCTCTTGTTGCAATAATGAAAAGAGTAGGGGATAAAGGATCTCCCTACTTCAATCATGTCGAAGATCTAAAGAAAAACATATTCCCTACCATTAATAATAGTTGAATGCCAGTTTTGGGCATAATCCTCCAAATAAAACTACCGAGTCTCCAACTTTATGTTAATTAACAAGATGATACTATTTGCTTTTTAGCAAGATGCAATATTTCAACTCATATCATTTGATTTTTCATCTTTTTTCTAAGTAATTTCAGTTGTTCTTATTCAAAAAAACAATATCTTAATGACTTTACAATGATCTAGCATGTTTACAAATCACTAAACAATATATTGAGTTGGTAAACTTCAAAATCGAAAAGAATCAACAGATACACAACTGAATCAACCATTTGCAAAATAATTGTTATTGATTCGTACTCTAAGAGCCCATTCCAACTCCAATAATCCCATTTACTGTTCAGAGATAGATTTAGAATTTAAATTTGATAACTAACTTTTCAATATGAGCTTAGAATTGAATTTTTTCAAACCCTTAAAAAATTCCATGTATATTTACATTACATATGTTATTTAATATTGAATTCAGTTGAAAACATTGATCAAGGCTCCATCCATATCTACATTCAACCAACCCCACCCCTTCCAATGAAAGGGGGAGGGTGTGGGAGGAAACCTTTGGCTCCATCAATAGAAAAGTGGGTTCGATACTAGTATCTATTTGCATGTTCTAAAGCTCAGAAAATGATCCACAGGGCTATTATTTTTATTACAGTCACTCAAGTATTTCTGTCTGCTTTTTTTGTTCCTTTTCATAAAGAAAAAACAAAATACATGTATAGACCCACACCCTTCCAGTGCATCAAGAAAATACAACATCCAGCCCTGGAAAGGCCAAAGAAAGAATGATACTAAGATATAATTATAGCTACTTTGGGATTGCAATGTTAGTTGATTGATTGAACTTGAGAGTAGAACAAAAATGAATACTCATATTCACAATGTAGTAACAATGCTGTTTTCGTCAGCAAGACGAAACATTAATAAAATTGACTCTTTTTGTCTCTTTAGTTTGTCATCTTTCTATACACCCAAACTACAAAACAACTACAAGCTCACATGCAAGATAGAGAGAGGACTAGATCCGGGTAGCTGAAAATAGAATGTATTGAAAAAGAAATTTGTCAAGAGTGTCCCTGTAAGTATAATGAAAATAATAAAAGAATGAATTGATGAGAAAATGGGGATGGGGTAGAGGGGTGTGTTTCCTTTGTACACACCATAATGAAGTGATGGCCTAATGCTAGTTATGAACCACAATTTTCTTCTATTTGCAGTTTGATGGTGACTCAGGCTTCTTTATACCACATGAATGACATGTTACTATTGCAGACTCTCCCTTTAAAGATCTTTTACTCCAATAGTTAAGATTAGGAAGATAAGATTAGGAATGGAGATATGTGGGACAAGGTAGGAAGGGCTTCGATAAAGGACAAGATGTCGGAAATGAGACAGATATAGTTCGGACTTGTGCAAGGGTGCCCTAGTGAGAAGGTGTGAGAGGTTGGTTGTGGATAGTAGAGGTAGATTGAAGTAATGGAAAGGCGATTAGACAGGACATGAGCAACTTTATCTTACCGAGGACATGACCTTAGATTGAGATTATGGAGGACACGAATTAGGGTAGGAGGTTAATTAGATAGTTGAGCATTGTCTCACTTTTTCTCCTATACTGTTAGTCGTACTACTCTTGCAGTTGTTTGTCATCTGAGTCTGGTTATTATTTGTGTTTTCTTTTACATAACGATTAATGTTTTATGACCACTATTAACTCTGCTTTGTCACGTTTCTACTGTATTTTGCAACAATTTTTTCATTTAAATTATTTATTTCTCTATGTTGCTCTGAAGTGTTTTTTCCCCTTGGTCTGAGAGTCTATCAAAAGTAGTCTCTCTATCTTTAAGGTAGTGATAAGTTATGCATATTTTATCCTCCCCAGACTCCACTTTGTGAGATTACACTGGGTATGTTGTTATTGTTATCGTAGCAAAGACTATTGTAAGACATTGTTTATATTAGTCTATCCACCCCAACAACTTGAAACTACCTTTAAATGGTACCTCACTATATGCTCCAATTGCATCATACAAATTGTAGATGTTCCTATAACTCATTAACTCTGACAGTCTACCTAAGATATGTTCCTTGGTATTTTAACTTAGTACAACAAGAACATACCCTACAATGCAATCCCACAAGTGGGTCTGGAGCATTTAGAGTTGGCTTTTTTCTTTTCACCAGCACTTACTAACTATTACAAGAATCCATAAATTGATGCAATGCCATAGAAATAGTATTTTTTAATTACCTGATATGTCATCAAAGATCAAACTAAATAGACCATCCACCACCCACAAACAAATAACTTTTTATTTTTCTATTTTTGGTTAGGGGAGGGTGGGGGTTTTAATTTTGAACTCCCAATTACTTCTATTTAGAGCATTACCATATGTCACAATTTACAATATCAAACCCCAAATTCAAGAGGGATGCTATCATGATAAACCATCCAAAATAGGTTGGTTTCAAGAGAGTTTAAATACTCATATGATTTGTCCTACATACAAGAAGCCTCACTTTTTAAGCCACAAACATTTACACAGTATCATAGTGTGAGAGAGAGAGAGACAAATATATAAGGAGGCCTAAATAACATAGGCCAAGCAAAAACTCTCAGGACCTACAACAAATCTCGTAAATGCTAAGGACTCAGATTTTGTGTCTGGTTTGGAACAAAAAGAGGCACAAGCTAGCAACAACTAAGTAGGTTGAGAGGACCATAGATAGCCCATGCACAATTATTCAAAATTTAAAAAACCGAAGTGAAACAACTTTCGATTCCATACCTTATTGTCACAGCCTTGGACCTCTCCAACGTAACCGAGCAGCTACCAACCATCAAAAACAAATGCTAGCTGAATTCAGCCTCTCCCCCAGGTGTGCAAGCTTGCCACTTGAATCCATCTCCAACCCTACTCTCTATTTTTTCAGACGACCAACTTCAACTATCCAACCCTACTCTCTATTTTTCCAGACGACCAACTCCAACCATCCAACCCTACTCTCTATTTTCCAGACGACCAACTCCAACCATCCAACCCTACTCTCTATTTTTCCAGACGAGCAACTCCAACCATCCAACCCTACTCTCTATTTTTCCAAACTACCAACTCCAATCAAATATCTATTTTACTATCTAAAAAGAAATCTTTTTCTCTCACCTTAATATTATATTATTATTTCTATTTCATTCTTATTTTGTTATTTCATATAAATCATTTATGTATTTTTTCCAATAATTACTTTATGAAATTCGCATGTGATAAAATTTTTATTTTTTCTAATTTTTTATATATAAATTATATTTTATTCTAATTTTTTAAATATCATAAATTACAAGAAAAATATTATATAATATATAAATTAATGAAAAAATCAAATAAAAGTAAAACACGATTACATAAAAATTTAATTTTTCAAATTATTACGCTACTCCCATAAGGAGTTCAAAATGAGCATTTACCTCCTTAATTTTATTATGTCTATAAAATTGTTCAAATCGGAGATTTTCATCTACCATTTCTGTCGTTGCAGTTGGAGCCTCTACGACATCTAGAATTGGTACATTATGAGCGCATCCGCAATTATCACGTTGTGTAGTATAATACATATAGTCATAATATCATGTAACACCTCCTTTCTCCAAAAACGTGACAGTCTTGCAATAACTGCAAAACTCTGAATGCACGTTTCACATTTTTTCGATATGATTTTTGTTTCATCGCGAATTAATTATTATGTTATGTATTGTATTTTTTCTTATATTTAAATTATTATGTTGTGTATTCTATTGTTATTTGTATTTAAATTAATTTTTTCATCTTACCATTTTAATTTTGTTTATTCTTTATAAGGAAAATTAATAATAAAATAAAATTTTATTATTGGTGAAAATTATTTAAAATATATTAATTGTGTTATAAATCCATTGAATGAGTGGATAGTCCATAAAGTAAGTACATGAACAACTATCCATATTCATTAGATTTCATTAACCTTTTTGGATAAGAATGTATCTATTTATTATGGTACTTAATATGGTGACTTTTGGAGTGATTTCTCAACCTATAAATAGGGTTGTTCATTCACTATTGTATGATATACATATGAGACTGATATACACTTAAATAAGAATAAAATTTCTCTTCTTCTATCTACTTCTCTTGTATTCTTCTCTTTATGATTATATTTTTATGAGCTTAATTTTATAACATGTTATCAGCACGAGTCTCTAGCCAATTGAGAGTGAATTTTAGTTTTTCTTTAACTCATGTTTTGATTGATCTTGTTATGAGAATCAAGGTATTATTTGCATAAAATCAGGTATGTATTTTCTAAAATATTTTTATGATTTAGAGTAAAATAGTATTCAGTCACTAACAATTAATAGGAACCGAAGACATATACTACTATTGGTTGAATATGACAAGCTATACAAAAAAAATTTAAATAGAAGAAGGTATACAATTTTAATAACATGAGTTTGAATATTATTTTGATTGTTTTGAAAGACTCAAAGGGTGAGTCATGTTGTACTTCGGTCTATTATACCGTTGGTTAAGTGGAAGACAATGGGTTCAAGTATCATCGCACCAAAAAGGGTAAGACATCAGGTCAAGTCCAGATGCACATAATGAAAATTATTTGAGGATAAGACGATAGATTCAAATTCTATCGCACCAAAAGGGTAAGACATATATTTTGATGCACCGTGATAATAATATATTGATAAGACATTGAGTTTGAGTCTCAATGCACCATAATGGTGATAAAATGATGATTAAGGCAAAAATAATATATTTTTGATGAAATGTCTTGAAATTCATCATATTGAATTTGCTCCATTCCTTGAAAAGAATATGGTAGCAAGATGTGATAACTCTGAAATTTGCCTGTTCACTTGCTCAATTTAATCATATGAATGTGGTAGCAGTAAATGATTAGTCTAAAAGATGACAAATAATTAATGATATGAATAAGGGCTTCGAGAGACAGAATTATATTAGTCATCATTGTGGTAATGATAAAAGGAAGAACACTATGAGTTCTTCAAATAGTCCTTCAAAATGTGAAGACAATTTTTATTATCAAAATGCTATGAAAAGTCATTAGACTTGTGAATGTTGTCAATCCAATAATTTGACAAGTTTATAAATCCTATATCATGAGACAAGAAGTTAAAGTGATGGTACACTTGATCTTTCAAAGTGATATTGAGGTGTGTCATGAAAATATGATGAATTCTAAAACATGACAATGTACTTATAATGAGATTAATGAAGTACATATAAATGATTAGTCCATTGCTTGAAAAGAATGTGACTTGTGATGAGTATCGTGAATTCTCGACCATTCTATAAGAGAATGAGTCAAGATGTGATAACAAATTTATGGGTAGGATATATGCACAACTCACCTTTATGGAAGGTTTGAAAAAAAAATGATCTATGCCACATCTCGTCTCTATAAGAGGTTTGAAAGAAATAAATAAATTTTATTTGACATGAACGGCCAATGATCGTGTACATTTATACGTCATGAATATTATGATATGTTTGTTATGAACTACCGAAAGGGCAATAAGAATGAAATAATTCTTGCATATAAAGGTTGTGGCCATGATCAAATACACTGTGTGACAATACAAATTTGTCATTGGTTGTGTACCTATGGTACAACAAAAGAAAAGCAAGAAACATGTCTTGCTCGTAATAATTTTAACCATGACAATAATGATATAATTTATCCTTGAGGAGATGTTCACCATATGGATGGTCTCATGGAATATGTGATAGTATACAAAATTAATTGCAAGCTCTAACGAGTTGTGCTATTATCAGAGGAATAATATTGGGGTTGTAGTAAGCCTCAAAAGAAACTTTTTAAGTTTCGAATGAATTGAGAATAAATATTGAGACTATAAATCACTACAACCGAAGAGGGTTATAGATATTTATGTAAAAGATTACCCCACTTTTTCTCTTATTTTTTCCATACAAACATGTACATGTTGATGAAATCACATGTAAAAGTAAATTATAAGTGTACTAAAATAAAGATCAGTTGGCATGAATGGTTGACCATTCCAATTAAATGTGATGCAAACGTGATTGAGAATTCAGGTGATTTATATGATGAAGAAATAAAGATTCTTCAAGAATTCTCTTGTGTTGTTTGTTCTCCTCATAATATGATCATTGTACCAGCTAAGATTGGGATTATAATTTCCTGAAGTTTTTGGGACGTATAAAAAGGTGGATATGGGCCCATTCACCTGTCATGTAGATCATTTCCAACTATGTGACAGATGCATCTATGCGAGATCACATGTGCTTTAGTGTCAACTTACAAATTGGTTTTTGTAAGGTTGTTTGCTCGAATTGTTAAATTAAGAGCACAATTCCAAATTATGAAACTATAATGATAATGCTGGTTGATTTAGCAGAAATTGTATGCCTCCAATTATAACATGGTTATGAGAACAAAACTCCCAAATAAGATGTGGTATGAGATAATTTTATTTAACATGTAGCAATACATGTATGCATAAAATCAACAAGGTTTTCCCATTAAAATTAATTCAGGGTCAGAAACCATATAATTTTCATCCAAAATGTTGAATGTGCGGTTATGATTTTAATTTCTCCACCACGCACAAAGATGAACTTCCAAATAAGGTTGGAATGAATGTTACATTTTCTAACATTAGGGGGGGAGATGATTGACAACTGAAAATTATGTGTGAGGTTAATTATGAATTATCTAGATCCTCGTTAAATAAATATGTGAACTTAAAGTTCAAGAGATAATTCAGTTGCATAATATTGCAAATCAGTTGCCATATGAATGCACTGACCCTATGATATAATTCAGCTGCAAATGCTACAATGTGAAGTCCTTGAAGGACAGAGTCTATGATACGCCAGAAGCGTAATAGACCAATCCATTCCAGATATAAAATTCCTTGAAGAAGAAAAGAACAAATATCAATATGGTCATATAATGAGGCAAGTGCTTTAAAAGAGCACATTGACATAACACTTCATAAAACCTTGGAAAAGGTTCAGGTACCTGAAAAATGAGAAAAACTGAAGAGATCTCGATAAGTTATGTCATATTGGAATTAATATCAAATAACCGTCGACGGTATCTTTGATATGAGGTAGCGCTCAATGATATAAATTGTGACGAGGATCTTGAATTCAAATCTGTCATATAGTGTGGACAGATAAAAGGTTGGCCAAGTAAAATGCATGATTCAAGTATATTATTTCATTTACAAAAGTGACGTTTTGGACAGATAGTCCATAAATCAAGGTATAATGTTAGTGGGGTATAAATAAATTATTATGCAATTGTATAATCGTAAGATATCAAATACGGTTTATGCCTTGGGGCATAAAGATCTGTCGCAGAAATTCTGACATTTTTGGAAATGTTTTTCTCCTATGGTGAATGCAATGAGGTTTGTTTTGATCTGGAAACATACGAAAAACTTGAATGCATGTAACGAATAATTGTAATGTCTAGCTAGACAACGTAGGTTATATGAAAATCCTTGAAACAATCGAGGTGTCTGAAGCATATAAGAGTTTGAAAGAAACCTTTTCAATAAAGTTTCAAGAATCCTTATATGGATTGAAATAGTCAAGGAGGAAAAGGATACAAAAGAATGACCCTAATTGTCCTTGTATTTTACGAAAAGGTCTTGATAAGACAAAATTTTGTCTTGACCTACGGATTGATAATTTGACTGATGAAATATTTGTTTATCAGTGCACATACACATATATGTTTTGATGCATTTTATATGGATAAATCACATTCATTGAGTACCCCAATGATTATGAGATCGCTTGGCATAAATGATGATTCAGTTTGATCTCAAAAGAAGGATGAAGAGCTTCTTGGTGATGAAACTCCATATCTTGGTGTAATCAGGGCACTAGTGCATCTTACTAACATTATTTTACCAGATATTTGTTTTGCAGTAAATTTACTGGCAAGATTCAGTTTCTGCGCGATAAAAAAACATTGAAATGGTGTTGAGCACATGATTGAATATCCTCGAAGCACCATAGTATGGGTTTATTCTATTCCAAGGAATCCAAGACAAAATTAATTGGTTACGCAGATGCAAAATATTTATTTGATCCGCATAAAGCTCTTCTCAAGCACGCTTTATGTTTGCATATGGAGGCACAATAATATCCTGGCGATCAATGAAGTAAACGGTTCTATGCAGAAATAAAAGTCCTCGATGAAGCAAGTTGAAAGTGCGTTTGGTTGACATAAATGATACACCGTACTCAGGAAATGTGTGGTTTTTCTTTGAAAAAGAATATATCAACCACAATGTACAAAGATTGGAGACAACATTGCAAGAAATTAAGTGATGCTTTAATCAGGGGAGTACAATACGCGTTGCACTCTTTTTCCCTTGACCGAGGTTTTTTCCCACTGGGTTTTCCTGGCAAGGTTTTTAATGAGGAAACAAATAATGCGTATCAAAAGATATGTTTACTCTTTTTCCTTCACTAGGAATTTTTCCCACATGATTTTTTCTAGTAAGGTTTTAACGAGGCACAATATCTATGAATATCCAAGGGGGAGTGTTATAAATCATTGAATGAGTAGATAGTCCATAAAGTAAGTACATGAACAACTATCCATATTCTCTAGGTTTCATGAACCTTTTTGGATAAGAATGTATCTATTTATTATGGTATACTTAATATGGTGACTTTTGGAGTGATTTCTCAACCTATAAATAGGGTTGTTCATTCACTATTGTATGATATACAGATGAGACTTATATACACTTGAATAAGAAGAAATTTTCTCTTCTTCTATCTACTTCTCTTGTCTTCTTCTCTTTATAATTATATTTTTATGAGCTTGATTTTATAACAAATTGAAATTAAAGTAGTATATATTAGATAATATATTTTTTAAAATAATATATTACATTTAAAAAGAATCATGAATATTAGATGTTAGAATTAATGAAATTATATGCAATAAAATAATATGTTAATTGAAAAGTAATGAAAATAATAATAAAATATTAAAAAAGTGAAATAGAGAGTGTGAATAGTAGTTATCCAAATTTGGAAAACTACTATTCTTCCTCTCTATAAATAGAGAATAAAGGGTGATTTGGAGGTGGGTTAGAGAGGGTCCAAATATAGAGAATGGATAGTAAAATAGAGATGGGTTGGAGATGGTCTAATTAGCTTGGTAGTCCAGACAAGCCAAAAGTGTCCAAGTATTTAGCAGAGTATCAAAGAGGACATTTAACATATGAAGAAAAAATTAATGGAATAATCTCTGTATCGTCTTCTTATAGTTGGTACAGTTGTAATTCTTTCTCATGACTCTACTTTGCAGAAATTACAAGCACGACATATATCAAGTAAAAATGAAAAAGAAATTTTACATCAAAGCTCAGCAGAATAAGACAATTACTTTACATCTAGTTATAATAAACTCAGAACTAGAGGCAGGTTTAAAATGTAGATGCTGTCCATCTATGATGCTCAACTACCTTCTGAATCTTGCAATATGAAATTGCAACTCCATCACTGAATAAACCATCAAACCATATCTTCTCTTTATTACAATAAATTGATAAAAGAATTTCACAGCGAAAAACTGTTGAGCTACAATTTTAATTTGGATGAATTATGCATTAGTTGTTAATGGTGGTACACTTGGAGATATCTGGATATCTTTGAGCAGCAAAGCTAATATTCCATCTCCATACATGCCTTAGAAGATCCAACCCAGCTTATTTCTTGTTATACCATGAAAGTCGACATGTCCAGCTGAACCATGAGGATCACCTTACACATACATAACTATCAGGTTCCACAACTTCGCTATTGTTATTGTTCTGAAAGTTCTCTAACTTCCAACGACTATTGTAATACTTCAGTCCTCCACAATTTAGCAAATGAATATCAATGCACAATGATGACAAAAACAAACAATAAATTCATCCTTCACCTGAGGCAGCATGCATATTTAGTATATGATTTTGTCTTCCTTTCATATAGCTCATCTGTCCATTATTAGTCAATGGATCTGCTGTTAGGACCTATTTCATTTTGATTCCTGACCATCCCAGAAGCTAAGAATTAAGAGCAAGTGATTTCTCGATATTTAGTCGTAATCATTATACTTCAAATATGAGGAAACTTACAAAGGATTATGGTTACTCTTCCAGATGAGCTAGTTCTTGTTATCTTGGTGTGCTTCAAGCAGCACTGGTTACTAGCGTGTCCAACAGATGTTACATTGGATTGCCAGAGTTTCTTCTTTTATCTCCTATTATTCCTTCTATCTCTCTGCCATCATGTTTCATTGCCAGTAGAACTCTCCTTACATTGCTCATTAAGCCCAAGCATTTCAAAGTCATGTCCCAGCCCTCTCTCTCCATTGTCACTTCACATATAAGAATTTGGTTCGTCCCACTTCAAGTCCAACAGAAAAATTAAGAGCTTCAATGAAAACTGAAATTTCTCTAAGGTGGCTCTTTCTTGAGATGGAAGAAGCACTCTTCTGCCGTAGAAGTTCCTTGTTTAGCTTAATGTCAATTTGATCAATATATTTGGTTTCCTTGTCCTGGAATATTTGGATTTGAAAAGATTATTCCTCGGCATTCTACTGCCCTAATTGCTCTGCCGCTGCACATTCAAGAAACAAGTCTACAATGAAGCATGGTCTTTCAACAATCTAACTTGAGCTGCAGACTTGTAGCATCACTCTCATGTATGAGCCCCCTTGGACATCATAACTGTGCTTACAGTATGCACCAAATCATAAAGAAGACATCTTGAACATCATAACTGTGCTTACAGTATACTCTAATCATTTTAGATATGTATCATACAAAATGGAAATCAACAAGGACCCTCACAGTTTGTGCCACGCCTCATAAACCATTTCTTTTAACTAAATGAATCCATGAGAAGAAGAACGTAGCTTATTTTTCTACTATTGCCTTTATCTCATCTAGTGATATCTACCAAACTATGTCCTATGTCTTTCTTTAATCCCTTCTCTTTTATCCGTTCCCTCAATATCTCAATTTCATTCCACATACCATTCCTCGCATACATGTTCGATAGCAGAACATAAACCCCGTCATTTTGAGGGTCTAACTCCAGTGCCCTTTGAGCAGCTAATTTACCTAGTTCGACATTGTCAAAGTTATGGCAGGCACTAAGCAAGGCCCCCCACATGGTAACAGTGAAATGATCATTCTCTTTGTAAGATAAGTCGTTGATTAAGCTCCATGCTCTATCCAACTCACCTGCACGACACAGTAAATCAATCACACAACTATAGTGCTCAGGACTGGGTTCCAAACTGTAATTAGATGTCATTGATTCGAAGTACTGCATTCCAAGATTTACATGGCCAGTGTGACTACAAGCGGATAGAACAGTCAATAATGCTACACTATCTGGTTTGATTCCTTCCATTACCATGTCATCAAACAGATTAATCGCTTCTTCAAATTTTCCATTCCTTCCGCAAACACTGAGCAGTGATGTCCACAGAACAACATCCCTCTTTCTTTCTCCATATCTAAAGCCAACCATATCGAATACATGCCTAGCCTTCTCCACTGACCCACATTTGCCATACATATCAATCAACAAGCTTTGCAGGAACTCATTGGATTCCATGTCATGAACTTTTCGAATTACACATCCATGAATCTGCTTTCCCAATTCAAATGCAGAGAGCCCAACACAAGCACGCAAAGCAGCTGAAAAAGTGAAATCATCCAAACATAAATTTAAACATGGCATCTTCCTAACCAATGCCATTCCCTCCATCCACATCTTAGCTTCAGCATAACCTGAAAGAATTACATTCACGCAAACTGTATTCTTCACAGGAATTTCATCGAACAGCTTAGCTGCATTCTTGATACACAACGACTTCGCATACAAATCCACTAAAGCAGACCCCACATAAACACTAGAAAACCAACCCGATTTCCGCACAAGGGTATGAATCATTCGCCCAAATTTCACATCTTTCACAGCAGATGAAGCTGTAATGGAGCTACACAACGTGTATGAATCAATGCCAATACCACCAAAATGCATGAAAGAGAATGTACGAAGAGCAAGAGAATGAAACCCATTTTGGGAAAAATGGGAAAGAATTGAATTTAAGAGCAAAGGGTTTGTGGGTTTGAGGAATTTGAAGAAGTTGGTGAAGGTCTGTACATGGTTGTTGTTGTTGTTGGGAAGTGATGTTGCAAGTTTGAACTGAAAATTAGTGGAGATGAAGATTAACCCAGTTCTAATTAGGTGTGCTTGAAATACTTTAATGGCTCTGAGATTCTTTGAGTTGCAACAATGGTGGAAAATGTTAGTGATGGAAGAGGAATTTTGGCCTGTTTCGAACTTTGATTCAGTAAACATACCTGAATTCATGTCAGTTTTAAAGAAGATGAAAATACTTAGATACAACAATTTAAAATGGAATAGCAGATATAAGATGAAATTATTAATTTAAATAATTTTAAGCAAACTTATATTAATTAGTAATCATAGTTATACTTGTTATAATAATCATTTGCGATTAACATTAAATATCAATTACGTGGTCTGACTTCGAGTTTGTATAATTAGTCACATTTGTATAATCGCAACTAACAATTCTTCGCTTGATTTGTATTTGTATACGATGGTTTGTATTTATATATGACCATGATTTCCTTTGGATTTTCAGTTTTATCATCATATACATTCAATCTTTTATATATAACTTTTTGAAGTTTGTATAAATGTGTAGTTTTCAAGCTTTTATAACATAATTTGTCTAATGTAATTTATATAATTGTTTAAAGTTCATATGTTTATGTTTGAATCAATTCGTTATTTCGAGTTTTATCATATTTATATAATTCCAGACTTTTTTTGTATAAATTTTCCATGTCTATTTCCATTAAAGAGCATTCAAAAGGATGAGGGCATGGACCTTACCTCACTGCAACAAAAGAAAGATTGTTCACAAGATAACAATCTTTAAGGAAGAATTTAGCCTATACAAACTCTTCCTTAGACTTACAAATAGTTTAACTTACAAAAAAAAATTAGCCTTATCAAACTTCCTTCTAATACTAGGGAGTTGATATTTATCTACTTGAAAGGGACTCTTTGATTCTTTCGAAAGTTACTGAAAAGAATAGTAAAAGTTACCCATTCCACTTGAGGATGTCATTTTTACCAATAAATCAGCCATTTGGTTGGCCTCTCTGAAACAATGGCGTATTTGTGTTTCATCTATGTCCATGTTGAGCCTTTTTTCCCTTGTGATCGCTTTGAGTTTGAGGTTGGAATTGTTCTCTTCTTTTATAATGTTAGCAATAATCATAGAGTCCATCTTTAAGTCCAATCTGTTGACATTGTTTTGATTGCACCACTAAACACTATATCTAATAGCTTGGCTTCTGCTTGATTGTTACTTTCACAAAAGATTGGAATTGAATAGGTCATTACAAGATCTCCAACTGCATCTCTAATGATACTGATAGAATATGTGCTTCAACTTAACAAGTAATGGACCAGGTCCCTTACTTCACTTCAGAAAATTACCAGAAAGTTAAATGCAGTAAAAACAACACAATGATTTTACGTGAAAACCTCCTTGCTTAAGGGAGTAAAACCACGACCTGTCGCACAGGATTTTCAATCGTTTTCACTAATCTTCAAAAGCAAAAGCGAAACACGATTACACCAAACGTAAGAAAGAGTTATCAATCTTACCGTTAAGCAATAGTCCTCTATTGCTCAACAAGCCTAAGTAGAAAAACAATCTACCCACTAAGCTATCCCACCTGGACAACTTAAACTTCTAACACAACACACCAATTCCTTTATAGATTTAGGAGTGGTTTACAATTTAAGAACAAGAGAATAAATTCCTAAACAACTAGACGAAAAGCTCCAGATGTTGCTGTTGTCCTTGGAATAATTCTGCCTTTGCTTTGTGTAGCCTTTGCAAGAGTTCTTGAAAAGTTTTTATCAAGTTGCAAAAACTCACCAACAAATGTTTTGGAAAGTGCCTTTTATGTGAGCAAGTCACTTTCCTAAACTTCTTTGCCATTGGCTGAAAAAGTCACACTTTTCTGACGCCGTCGGGAAGTGTGCACCTACTTTCTGTACCATCTCCAGCTGGCAGTCGACTAGCTCATTATCATGAGAGCCTGGTACCTCTACTAGGTCCCTGGATTTGTTTCTTCTGCAATACCTCAAACAAGACACCTGCAATACACAATTAGAAAACCTGGTACCTTTATGAGGTCCCTAAGTTTGTCACATCATCAAAACTACAAATAACATTTTCCCCCTTTTTGATGATGACAAACAATGATAAGATCTGAGGTCTTCACCCAGAATTGTTCCCCCTGACATTGTATTCCCCCTTACTGTATATTCCCCCTTATTTAGGTACTAACAGTTTACTTCCCCCTTTTGGCATCATAAAAAGGATATGCAGTAAACCATTGAGTCAATCATAAATACTGAGCAAGGTCAGAGCTAATAAGCAATCAAACAGTAGAGGAAGAGCAGTCACAAAAGAACATAGGAAGAACAACAAAGGAATAAAGTAACCAACATGCCATTATAACATAAATACATTAAAGACAAACTAAAAATCCATCAACACGATGAGCTGCCACAAAAAGAAAATGACACAGGGAGAGATTGATTGACAATTTAGGAAGAGGTTTTTTTTTTGGATAGGGACTGGATAACAAGAGTGAGTCGTGCATTGGCAGCATCATTATCCTTGATGGCCTTTTCTTGCAAGGCAGTTATCTTCGCCTTCAACTCGTGGTTCTCTTTCTCCAGAGCTTGTACAACTGAAGAACCAGGTCCCTCACTTTGTGCAGTAAGCAGCTCTGCTTTGAGTACAGCAATTTCAGCCTCTTTACTACTCAACCGCACGGTGAGTTCTTCAGTCTCATGTTTAACCTTATCCAGGTCCTCAAGAAGTTGAGCCATCTTGCTTTTTGGTAAGCCTCTGCCTTCAATACATTCACATTCAAACAAGGTATGCTCAGAGATAGTTTGTTTAACTGTCCCCACCTTTCCAATACCAAGAGGAATCTGAAAGTTCTTGAATACTTCAGTGAGAAAGTATCCATACCCCATTCCATGTACTCCTTTCCTCTCAATAACTGTTTTGTGAATGTGTTCAATCATGAGACTAGGAAGGCTCAGAGCCTCAAAGCTGCACAACATCTCCATTACGTACAAGTCAGCAGCAGTAGAAAGAGTTCTCTTTTCTGTGCGAGGAAGAACCACCTTGTTGACAAACTCGAAGACCAGCTGATACTCACTCTTCATAATTTTCTTATAGATCCCAGCAACCTTAGTTGTGGTATTCTTAGAAATCAGGGATGCAAATTCTGAAGAGCAATTTTTGTTCAGCACGGACCGGGTCCCCTCTGTAGGCACTTTGAGGATTCTGCCCAACACCTCCTCATTCAAAGAAATAGCAATATTGTTCACACGTGTGAGGAGGCTCCCATCTTCCAGAAATTGAACATTGTAATAGAATTCACGAACCTCTTCTTCATGGAGGATGGAGGGTTTCTTGTTGAACAGGTGCAGCCAAGATTGGATCTCCACCATGTCATGCAGAGAATCCATGCCCGGAAGAGTAATAATCCCCATATCAAACACTCTTCCAGCGAGGACTGCTTGTTTCCTCAGACTGTCAACTATTTCCTGCAAGTTGACATTCTCAACTTTCCTGGCTTGAGGACCAGGTCCCTGTGTCCGTTTTCTCTTTTTCTCAGATCTCTTCCCTTTTGACTGTGACTTTTCAACCTTCTTTGTAACCCTTTCCCTTTTCTTTCCTGACCTTTTCTTGTTATTTTTCTTTTCAACCTCATCTCCAGACAACTCAACCAGTTTTTCTTTAGGTATCTTAAAATGTGATACCTTGAAGGTTCGTGCACTTCTGACTGCAGCAACAGATTGTGCGCTTGCCTTCAAGGCATCTACCATCAATTTTTGTGCAGCAGACCTTGTATTAGGTCTTCTCTTAGGAGCCTTCTCCACGACCTTTTCCTTCCCTTTTCTACTCTCAACCTTCCATTTTAATGGTTCTTCCTCACTTGCAGATTCAGATGAAGAGGAAGAAGAGTACCGCCCTAAGTCGGGGGTTTTATCGAAAATGGGTTGAGAAGGCCTTACCTCTTCTCTTACCAGTGCATCAGTGTGTTCTGCTCTGGATTCTTCTCGCATCATTGCCAGGCTTTCAATCACGAGTTCCTCACTTGCTGCCAGTATATTAGACTCGGAAGCCCCAATTTTTGGTAGATCTCCTTCAAACATGTTGTCAGGCAACATGTCTTCAAATGGACCAGGTCCAGTGGTCACTGCAGAAGTGTTTAGATCTATGGAGAAGAAAGGGTTATCAGGAGTATTTTGTGGAGGACTGGGTGGGGGAGGAAGTCTGGCTTGAGCAGGTGTTGGAGAATAGAATGCAAGGGGCGCAATTTCACTAAGTGCATCCAACATTTGCTTAGAAGAAGATGAAGAGGAAGACATGTTTGTGATGCTGGAAGGGTTCGTTGAAGAACAAAAAGAAGAGGAAAACAGAGTTGCCTTTGAATGTGAGAAGCCTTGTGATAATGAGAGAGATAAAGTTAAGAGACGAATGAGAGTTTCAAGAAGAAAAGACCCCTTTTTAAAAGAAGTGAAAGGGTGCCAGGTCCCTGATTAGATGCGTCGTTTGAGGGAGAAACGATTGGACTGATCGGTCAGAGTAACCGATGACTGACACGTGGCATTTTCAACGGTCAAAATTTTTAGTTTAAATTTAATGTAAAAATGCTAACCTGGAAAGGTACCAGGTACCATGATAGAGTTTAACTTCATTCCTTAATTGTTCTAGTCTCTTCTTTTACTGAGCAGATCCCTATTGAGAGTATACCTACGAAAGATACAAAAAGTGATCTTGTTCAATTATTTAAGATTCACACAAAGGATACCTGCACTGCAATTTTAACCATCAAGGGAGTTCTACTGTTGGAGGCTAAAAGCATTACTTGGAGATCAACATCCCCAACTTTAAACGATTTCTCTCAAATTGATCCTTGCTGAGAGCCTTGGTAAAGATGTCTGCTATCTGTTCCTCCGTTGGACAGTATGTGAGCACAATATTACCCTTCTCAACATGATCTCTCAAAAAATGATGTCTGACATCAATGTGCTTTGTTCTCTTATAATGAACTGGGTTCTTTCCCATACTCACAGCACTAGTGTTGTCACACATGAGAGGAATTGCTTTAATGTGGATTCCAAAGTCTTCTAAGTGTTGCCTGATCCACAACAATTGAGAACAACAAGCTGCAGCAGCTACATATTCAGCTTCAGCTGTTGAAAGAGCCACAGAGTTCTGCTTCTTGGTGCCCCAAGAGATAAGTGATGATCCAAGGAAATGAGCCATTCCAGAGGTGCTCTTCCTGTCAACTTGATAACCTGCAAAATCAGCATCTGCAAAACCAACCAGATCAAAAGTATCACCTGAAGGATAAAAGAGAACCAGGTCCCCTGTTTTCTTTAAGTATCTAAGTATACGTTTTGCAGCCTTTAGGTGTGAATCATGAGGACATGCTTGAAACCTAGCACACATTCCAACGCTATACACAATATCAGGCCTGCTAGCAGTTAGATATAGCAAGGAGCCAATGATTCCTCTGTACATTGTCTGATTCACAAGGGGATCAGATTCTTCTACTATCATCTTGGAATTTGTTCCCATAGGAGTGTCAATAGGTTTGGAATCAAACATATCGAATTTCTTCAGCAACTTTTTGATGTACTTCTCCTGGCATATTGAAGTTCCATTTGATGATTGCTTGATTTGCAGCCCCAGGAAGAATGTCAAGTCACCCATCATACTCATTTCAAACTCCCTTCCCATCAATGATGAGAATTCTTCACAGAGATGTTCTGAAGTAGCTCCAAAAATTATGTCATCCACATAAACTTGAATGATAAGCAATTCTTGTTCTCTTTTTAGTAAGAACAAAGTATTGTCTATCTTGCCTCTTTTGAAACCATTCTTCAACAGAAACTTTGACAATCTTTCATACCAAGCTCTTGGAGCTTGTTTCAGACCATATAATGCCTTATTCAATCTGAACACATGATTTGGTAGCTCTGCATCTTCAAAACCAGGAGGTTGCTTGACATACACCTCCTCTTTGAGATCTCCATTCAGAAATGCACTCTTCACATCCATTTGATACAGCTTAAACCCCATAAAAGCAGCAAAAGCTATTAGGATTCTAATAGCTTCCATTCTGGCAACAGGTGCAAAAGTCTCATCATAGTCAATTCCTTCTTCCTGATTGTATCCTTGCACCACCAGCCTGGATTTATTTCTAGTAATAACTCCATTTTCATCAAGTTTGTTTCTGAATACCCACCTGGTTCCTATTATTGTTCTGCTTTCTGGTCGAGGAACCAGGTACCATACCTTACTTCTTTCAAACTGATGAAGTTCTTCTTGCATAGAATTGATCTAGTCTGCATCACTTAATGCTTCTTTAACATTCTTAGGCTCAATGGATGATATGAATGCTGAGAATGCAACTAGATTTCTAGTTTTTGATCTAGTTTGAATTCCAGAATTCAAGGGAGAAATGAGATTATCAAGAGGATGTGATGAAATATGCTTCCATCCTGACCTTGCAGCAGACTGATTTGACAGATCATCATGATCTTCTTCATTAGGAGTGACGTCATCTTCTGGGGAGTCTGATGTACTCTGGCTGGAGTTTTGAGTAGTACCAGGTACCCTATCATCCTGTTCAACCTCAGCATCCTCTTCAGGTAGACTGTGATTTTGATCATCACAATCATTATTCAGTTGTTGATCTGCATCAGTTTCAGCACCTTCAATCTTCCTGGATGTTAGCATTTTGAGTACATCATCATCATCATTTGATCCATCATTCTTCAAGCTTCCATTTTCATCAAAAACAACATGAATGCTTTCTTCAATGCATTGTGTTCGTTTGTTGAATATTCTGTAGGCTTTGCTGAATGAAGAATATCCAACAAATACTCCTTCATCACTTCTGGGATCAAATTTTCCCAGATCATCCTTCCCATTATTCAGCACAAAACATCTGCATCCAAAAGCTCTAAGATAGTTCAGCATTGGCTTCCTGTTGTTGAGCAGTTCATATGGAGTCTTATTCAACACAGCTCTTATTAGACACCTGTTGGTAACATGACATGCTGTGTTAACAGCTTCAGCCCAGAAACTTTGAGGAAGATTTGATTCAATAATCATAGTTCTGGCAATGTTCACCAAGGTTCTGTTCTTTCTCTCAACTACTCCATTTTGTTGAGGAGTTCTTGGAGCAGAGAAGTTGTGGCTTGTACTATTTTCCATACAGAATCTATCCAGTGTTGAGTTTTCAAACTCTGTACCATGATCAGATCTGATGCTGCAAACAACTTGATTTAATTTGGTTTGAATCATTTTGAAGAATATCACCAGCTCATCAGCTGTATCTCCCTTTGATCTCAAAAATCTCGTCCAGGTGTATCTTGAATAATCATCTACAATCACCAAAATGTACTTCTTGCCATTTCTGCTTTGAACCTTCAAGGGTCCACAAAGGTCCATATGAAGCAGCTCTAAGGTTCTTGATGAGGTTACCTGATTCTTGGGCTTGAATGATGATCTGATTTGCTTTCCTCTAACACAAGCTTCACACATTTTATTATCAGGAAACTTCATTTTGGGCAACCCTCGGACCAGGTCCTTTGAAATCAACTTATTTAATAAAGATGAACTCACATGTCCCAGCCTACGATGCCAGAGATCAGCATTTTTATTTTGAGCACTGAGACATGTTAAGTCATCTCCATGAGAGATTTCCAAGTTTGCCACATACATATTTTTACTTCTGTGTGCAGTGATAATTACCTTGTTTGTAGTTAAACTCACCACAGTGCATTTCTCAGAAGTAAACTTGACCTCATTTCCTTTGTCACAGATTTGTGACACACTTAGCAAGCTGTACTTCAACCCATCCACATGATAAACATTGTCAATAGAATCTTCAAGAGATCTTCCTACTTTGCCAACTCCCAAAATGTATCCCTTCTTGCCATCACCAAATGAGACACCTCCTCCTTGGAGGGTCTTGAGTGAGAGGAAGTTCTTTACATCACCAGTCATATGTTTAGAGCAGCCACTATCCATATACCAACATTGACTGCTGCTCCTCTCACTCACCTGCACCAAAAATCACTTGTTAAGCTTGGGAACCCATTTCAGCTTGAGTTCCCAGTAGGCAGACAAAGGAGTGATCAGATTGTACTTGGTCCAGTATGGTAGACTTTGAAGCTTTCTAGCAAAAGACATAGGAGCAGAAATAGATTTTTTTTTTCAAATTTGTGAGTTGAGACAGGCTCTGTAGGACCAGGTCTCTCTTTTGGTACATTTTGTCTTTCAGCATAATTAGAGTATCTTTCACACGATTTTCTCCAGCTAACACACTCATTCTTCAAATGTCCGTTCTTACCACAATGAAGACACAACAGATTGTCAGACACAAACACATACTTACTGTGAGGGTTATAAGGAGGACTTATGTTCAGACTTCCTAGTCCTTTCTTATTGAAATTACTCTGATTTGTCACATTTTACATCAACTTTGAGGATTTGGTCCACTTAAGAGAATTTTCAAGCTCTTTCTTAAGTTTCACAATATCCTGTTCTAATTTGTTACTCTTTTCAAGTGACAAACTAAGATTTTTCTCAGAGTTTTTCAATTTTTCTTGAATTTCAGCTTGCAGACTATTTGGCTTTCCATTTAGCTTTTCAGCTTCTTCAGTAATCTGACACAACTGGTTCTTAAGTTCAGAGTTATTTAACTCTAGAGACACCATTCTTGACATTGTGTCTTCAAATTGACCTTTGTTTTCAGTTAAAACTTCAAGTTCAGTAATCATGGTATCTCTTTCAGATGTTAACTCTATCACAGAATCTAACATGATTTTTGCCAAGGTTCTCAATTTTTTAAGAGAATATTTATCCAAGTCATTTTTCATGTCAAGAAGAGTTACCTGATTGTCTTCTTCTTCATTTTCTGTGTGTGCCATGAGAGCAAACATTTCATTGAAGAGAGTTTCCTCCTCATGCACAACAACCATCGACACATCTTTTGGCTCATCAGGATCTTCTGAGTCACTAGAAGAATCCCCCCATGACGCAAGAGCCCTTTTGACAACCATATCAGCAGCAGCTTTTCGATCTCTGTTACCAGGTACCAGGTCCCTTCTATTTTCTTTGTCACCCCTGTGTTTTTTATGTTCCTTGTTTTCATTCTTGAGTAAAGGACACTCTCTGATGAAGTGCCCAGATTTTCCACACTTGTAGCAAGTATCACCTTGAGCAGCATTTCGAGTCCCATTTGTTCCTCTTTTATACATTTTGTTTTTTCTCACAATCTTTTGAAATCTACTGATGAGATATGCCATATCATCATCATCACTTGAATCTTCATCTGATTTATACTTCAACATCAATGACTTGTCCTTCTTGGCTTCTTTTTTTGACAAATCATGGTTTCGATTCATCTCATGTGTTTTAAGATTACCAATCTAGGCATCCATGGTCAGCACCTTCAAGTCCTTGGCTTCTGTAATGGCATCAACTTTGCTCTCCCAAGACTTTGGAAGAATTCGAAGCACTTTCCTGACTTGTTTGGTCATGCTTATAGGTTCACCCAGACTTCGCAGCTCATTTGTAATGGAGGACAACTTGGTGTACATGTCATGTATAGTTTCTCCTTCCTTCATTTTGAAGTTCTCATATCGTGAGGTGAGCATGTCAATCTTGGATTCTTTGACTTGTTCAGTTCCTTCATGTGCAGTCAACAAGCAATCCCAAATTTCTTTAGCAGACTCACAGGCTGACACTCTGTTGTACTCATCAGGTCCTATCCCACAGACCAGAAGAGTTTTAGCTTTGAAACCCTTTTCAATCTTTTTCCTGTCAGCATCATCATATTTCTGCCTGGGCTTTGGAACAGTAGTGGTCTTTTCTCCATCCTTTACTTCCATCATTGGAACAAAGGGTCCATCTAGTATAATATCCCATAACTCGCTATCTTTAGCCATGAGATAGTCGTGCATTCTAACTTTCCACCAACTGTAGAAATGTCCATTGAAACGAAGAGGTCTGTGTGATGACTGACCTTCTTCGAGGTTAAGTGGAGCTGCCATTCTAGAACAAAATCACTTCCTTGGTGTTAACCAAATAGGTAGTGCCTGCTCTGATACCACTTGATAGAATATGTGCCTCAACTTAACAAGTAATGGACCAGGTCCCTTACTTCACTTCAGAAAATTACCAGAAAGTTAAATGCAGTAAAAACAACACAATGATTTTACGTGGAAACCTCCTTTCTTTAGGGAGTAAAACCACGACCTGTCGCACAGGATTTTCAATCGTTTTCACTAATCTTCAAAAGCAAAAGAGAAACACGATTACACCAAACGTAAGAAAGAGTTATCAATCTTACCTTTAAGCAATACATGATTGACTTTCATATATTTTATTTTGGTTTGTCTTACCAGTTTTCAAGTCTTGTAGTTGTCAAAGTTGCCATCTTGTGTAAGTTTCTAGAAAGCATAATCCTTTTCATCAGGTTGCCCAATATGTATGATACTGATGTGCAACACCACATGTTCCTGAGTCTTTGTAGATCCCACATGTTATCAACGATATAGTTTTTGACGTTAGCTCTTGGATTTATGATGTCATCTGGAAATATAGAAGCCAAGGCCCCCCAGTCCAGTTATCCCACCACATACTGCATTCACCCTCACTGATTCTCCAAATGATGTTGGATTATGCTTTCTCTCTTGCATTCATAAGAAGTTTCCAAGCCTGAGAATTCTCAGAACACCATTTCTTGGTAACAGTGTGGGTTCTAATACAATATTTAAGGTTCATAATTACTCAGTTATACAAAACAAGTGAATTATAAAAAGTACCCGCAAACTATACAAAGGAGATGCGAATTATACAAATTATTGTCCTCTCTCGCTTGACTCTCTCCCAATCTCTCTTGCCTCTTTCGTGTCTCTCCCAATCTCGCTCGCCAGATATACAAATACATATGTATACCGGTAGCATATATACACTTATCTAACCGATATACATATACAATTCAACACACACACACACACACACACACACACATACACACACACACACACACACACACACACACACACACAACACACACAACACACAACACACACACATTCACACACACACACACACGCACACACGCACACACGCACACACGCACACACGCACACACGCACACACGCACACACACACACACCCACACCCCCCTCACACACACGCCCACGCCCACGCCCACGCCCACGCCCACGCCCACGCCCACGCCCACGCACACGCACACGCACACGCACACGCACACGCACACGCACACACACACACACACATTTTAAAAACTTGTAAAAATGAGGCTTTTAAATTTGAGTCCTAAGACCGATGTCAATTTTAAAGTCATTGAGCCTAATCACTTTTTGGCATACTGATAATACAATATTATGTGATTTTGGTTTATTTCACATATGTCGAGAAGTCACAAAATATATAATGAAGACTTTTTGTAGTAAACACAGTATTCTGGACACCCTAAAATATCAATGAAATTCGTAGTAGTGTTGGTTAGGTTGATGCTAAACAATGTTTGTTCAATTTAATAAATGAATAAATATGCACAACAATGTTTCTTGAACTTAATAAGTGAATAAATAAGCATAACTTTTACATAGATATTTTATTTGGTGGTAAATAGTGTCAATCTTTTTTTTTTTTTAAAGCTTTAACTAAAACTACTTTAAATTAAGTTTATGTTTAGCTTGGTTGTAAATAATGTCTAGCTTTACTTAAAATTAATCATTAATTTCCGACATAGTTGTCACCAAAAAAACGAAATCGCCACAAGTCGAGGTCCAATCCAAATAAAGACTAATAAAAAAATGTTATCAGCTCGGATAACAATCTTAGTAACATCCGGATATATTTCCACTATGTGAGCCCTAACATTATCGCCGATATCTTTAGTTGGGATGACAGATTGCGACGAATCGAGTGTTTCGTAGATTGAAACATCATAATCGAAATGAAAGAAAAGTTCTAGAACCTTGGCAAGAATATGAGGATCTTCTTTTTCGGCTTTACTCTAAATTAATCTTTAATTTTATTTTAATTTTTTTAAAAAATTAAGCTGTAATTTCGTTTAAAAAAATATTATGTTTATTCCTGTATTATTAGGACTAATAAGGATTTCTTTCCAATTAATATTAAATTATTTTTTTAAAATTTTAATATATTTTATTTGTGGAATAAGATTTCCTTAATTTTTATTTCATTTTTCATGCGGAATAAACTTTTCTTAAATTTTAATACATGTTCTTTGGAATAATTTCTTTATGAACAGAAGACTCATTTATTCAAATTATATCACAAAATTATTAAAAATAGAATTTCAACAATTATCTCTTTATTATTATTTTTTTCTTCGCTTATTTTATAACAAAAATAATCAAGTTATTATTTTAGCTTCAAGTTTCAATGGTAATAGAGTACACAAAAAAAGTTTGACGTCTCTAAGTTAACGAAATAAAGAAACAACATTAGATCAATTAGAAATGTCGTCACATTTCTCAAAAACAAAGCATTGATTTAAATACTCTAGAATTTGATCCGATTTTTTTTAATTTTAAATCATTATCCAAATTTTCGTGATGAGATAAGAAAGGAATATCTTAATCTTAATCCCAGTCAACCTAATATTACAGAATATCCTCAATCATATATTGATAAAACAATGCAGCGTTTTAACTTCGATAAGTATCAAGCACATGATATGTTGAAGTATAGTGAGAATGCAGATGCAACATATTGCGAAAGCCTATGAATGATGAGTTTTTAAACGGTTGTATAGTGTGTTATATATAAAAGAAAGAATTTAATACTATTTCTAATGAGTCTATTATAAAACGTTTCAAGATATGAAATTTCATCGATTACAATTATAATAATATATTTAAATTGTGCTTTCAATAGTAGTTTATTTTTCTTTATGTTAGTTTTGAATTATACACTTGTTTATATTTAAATAAATATTACTTAGTTTGATTATTTGTTTTGGTAATTCAAATCATCGTCTTTTTTACATTTATTATTCAAAGTTTGGACACCCTTTATAAAATTTCTGGCTACGCCACTGAGTATAATATATTTTTTTTAATAAAAAATCTTTAAAAAATGGGGTTTTCAAATTTGAGTGCCTAAGCCAGATGCTTTATTTTTAAAGGCATTGTATCGAACCTAATCACTTTTTTTATATGGTTTCAAAAAGAAATGTACTTTGATGTAGTTAACATGTTTGCTTACATTTTTTTTGACAGGCTAGTAATATAATCCTATGTGATTTGATATATGAGAAGTCGTGGAATATATTACAATGATTCTTTTCTAGTGTTTCTGCATAAAATTTTAAATGGTGATAAAACATTGTATTAATTTTGAAGGTACTCGAGCTAAGGGTCCTTGGGAACAATCTCAAGTAAGATTTATAGACATTAGCCTTATTTGTTGAACTTAACTACGAATATTGTTGATGACGTTGTTTTTAATTTTATTTTAATTTAGTAATAATAAGTAGGATAATACATAAGTAACCCCAACCTATGCTGAAATCGTAGAGACACACCTAAACTATACTAAGATCTTATTACCACTTCCCCACCCTCCCCTCCCACCCCTGGAACTCATTTTTTAAATATTTTTTGCCCTTTTTCGACCTATGTAACTGAGTCCGTGACTTCACCTATGCGAGGCGCGTGAGTGCTATTTTTAGACAATACTAGCCACTTTTTTAACCAATATTGAACACTAAATATTGACCACGTGTTAAAATAACTTTGAAAAAAGAAACCTCATTGATTCAGATTTCTTCTTTTTTACCAGACGTGTTTTTCATCTTTTAAAAAAACAAACCTCCATTATTCTTCAAGTATCAGAGTTATATATATATATATATATATATATATATATATATATATATATATATATACACACACACACACCTTTTCATGTTGATTATTAGCTCTGATTTTTAAATTTCTTTCACAATTTTTATATATAAATGTTAGGGTTAGGAATGACAAAATCTGAGTTGAATGAGTTATTTATGGATGAGAATGATTCAATGATCAACGCTGAAGTGTGATGCAAGCATGAAATCTTATTGAAAATTCAGATGTCTTGGTCAGATCGCAATTCGAAATGATGATTTTGGTCTTGTTCTCATTATGAGGCCACAAATTCTAAATTTTTTCGATGGTGAGATAAGGAGAGAGCCAACGAAAGATCACAACTTATTTTTCTGAAATTGGTGAATAGGATTAAGGAGTTAGAAGAAAATATGAGCATGTGAAGATGCAATTGGAGCATCTTGACAATTCCAATATTAAATGAAAGTGTAATTATATCATTTTAGTATATTTGCAATAGTTGAGTTCTTAACTACATAATACAAATATTTAAAGGACTTGGAGCACCACATTCAGCATAATGAGTGTGTGCATATCATCAGATTGTATACGCCGAAACAGAAGTAATTTGATTAAAATTTTGTCTTAATCATGGTAAGACTTGCATTAAGGTATAGTCTTACCCATGTCAGTGTAGAGTAAAAAATTATAAATGAGTCACTCTTTCATTAGAGTTGTCTATTATTTGAGCGTTTTCTTAAAGTGTTGTAATAATTTAGTCTTCGTTGAGCTCATTGGCCTGCAGTACCATGTTGGTAGGTGAAGTTTTAAATGAACTTTTTCAAAGTGATATAACTATGTAAGATAAACTCTATTCCTCGGATTGTAAGATTATATAGATTCATAAGAGAGGTAAGTCGGAGTATATTACCCTTCATTTCTATATATATTTGAAATATTCGCAATCAAGTATATGCATACTTCAATAGAGTACATTGTCTATTTTGATGTGGCATAAAAGTACACCACCTCAAGAAGATTTTCTATTTTGTAAAATTTATTTGTCAAAATTCCTTTCATAAAAGGAGCATAAATTATAAACACGCATCTCCATTAATACATCTTTGTCAACGCGTGTGCTTTCCCGTAAAAACATTGAAGTTGAAGGCTATTTATGTCCTTTCCCTTTTTTGCATCAATTCTAACGCCCTTGTTAACCATCGACCATCTACATCTTCTCTCTCATCTTCTTCTCTTCTCCTTCACAGTTATGTCCAGGCTAGCATAATTTAGATTTGAATTGGTTTTGATGATGCAATATTTGATGCTTCCTTTGTATGGTGGGTTTGGGTTTCTTGATTTTGACTTTCTTTTTCATCTTTTTAAACTCTTCTTTGTCTTAACTTTGGACTTTGCTGGATCTGGAGCATAGTTGTTTGTATTTATGAGTTTTATCTTGCTTTCCTATAGTTTCAATAGAAAACAAAAATGCATAGCATGAAATTAACAATGAAAAAGAGAAACACGATGACAAAAATAAAACCCATAGAAAAATTAATTAGTGAAGCCAAGAGTATAAGCCAAACTTAAGAAATGAAAGACCATAATAATTTTGTCTACTTCAATACTATCCTTTGATCCCTGCACATATTTTTGAGTTTGAATTGGCTTAACCTAAAACCGAGCTGAAACCTCATTTTTCTCCTTTCATGCCCTTGTTCTTTCAGTCGACACTTATATAGAGAAAATGGTGTTGTTTCATATGTGTATTGTTTACAATGATAAGGATAGAAGAGTGGTTGATTTTTTGGGAATTCAGGTACCTGTTTTGAGGAGGAGAAATTCATTAGGTGGTGAAATTGGTAGAAATGGAGAAGTATGTCATGTTAGAGGTAATTGCAGGGAGTATGTTTGTAAGTGTTGTATAAGTTAAATTCAATTGTGAAAGTGGAGAGAGCATTATCGGTTGATTCAGTTTTAGGGTTGAACTATACAATTTTTGTTGGTTATAGTAGTGGACTTATCGTTTGATTTTCATTGTAAGTGTTCATTAAGATGTTAGATATTTCCTATCTGTCACAGTTAGAACGTGATTTTTCAAATTTTCTCCTAATTTCTTTTTAATGGTTGCCTTTGCTCTTTGGAACAATGTTAAAGTTGTCTCTGTGTGATCCATAGGTCACAACATGGAAAGCAACCACTAATGCTTGAATTGATTTTAGTTGTCTACATCACACTAGTGCCCTTCCCCAGACCTTACACAGGGCTGCCCTTTTTCCTCTTAAGATTAAATTCGCGTTTTGAATCATTTTCATCATTTGGTTGAGTTAGGACTTGATTATACTTTGGGATGCATACACCTTTCCCATCACATTGTGTTGGAGTATCAAACTTTATGTTCCTTCTTTTGAAACCCATGTAACCCACATAAATCTTAAGTGGTTTTTTTGTTAGCATTTTTGTTAATGTTGATATGGTCCGTATTACATAGGTCCATCATCCCACTTCATGTACCCATTATCCCACTACATGTATCCATTATAACACTAATATGATAATGGTTAACTATCCATTATCCCACAACATGGATCCATTATCCCATTAATGGGAAGGTAGTTAATTACCCATTATCCCACTAATTTAATAATGTTTTTCTACCCATTATCCCTCTACATGGATCCACTATCCTACTACACTAGTGGTTGGTAACTTCCCATAACCTCTTAACCGTTCTTTACAGAAGCACAATTATAAATATTCTATTTGGTTCAAAGGTCCCTCAGCACTTCACTTCTAAAAATTCTATACCATCTAAGAGTGAGGTATTGAGTGCTTAGAAGATCTTTGAAGAAAATAAGAATTGTAGACTCCGACTATATCGCTTACAATGACTGGAGTTATGCAACATGTAAATTTCTCTGATATTTGTGATATTTTCGAATTGAATGGTGAGAATTATAAGATTTGGAATGAGAAAATTCTCCTTCACTTAGGGTGTATGGATATTGATTATGCTATCAGGAAAGACGAATCACCTATTAATGAAATCAACATTCAAGATGAGATTTTTCTTCATGAACAATGGGAACGTTCTAACCGTTTGAGTGTTATATTCATTAAGATCAAAATCTCTGCTGGTATTCATGGTTCTGTCAAACAACATAACAATGTCAAGGAATTACTGAAGGCTATTGATGAACAATTTGAGACTTCATATAAGACACTTATCAGCACCTTAATTATGAAATTCTCATCAATGAGGCTCACTAGTGTGAGAAATGTGCGTGAGCACATTATGAAAATGCGAGACTTAGTGGCTCAACTAAAGATTCTTGAGGTCAAAATGTCTGAAACTTTTCTTGTGCACTATATCTTGAATACTCTACCTGCACAATATGGTCCCTTTAAGATCTTTTGTAAAACACATAAAGATAAATGGTCTATTAATGAACTCATGGCCATGTGTGTTCAGGAGAAAGGTCGACTATTGATGGAAACAAGAGAAAGTGCATTCATTGACAAATCTAGGAAAAAAATACCAATCAAGCCAACAAGAGGTCTAAAGGAAAGACACCACTTTAAACTGACATAAAAAAGGAAATCAAGTGATGCTTATGTAGAAATAAGGGGCACATTAGGAAGGATGTGTCAAGTTTCAACAATGACTTGTTAAAAAAGGTATTTTTATCTCTCTTGTTTGTTATGAAGATAATATGATTGATGTTAATCATAACTCGTAGTGCATTGATTGTACTTCTAAAATCCATATTACGAATTCCTTGTAGGGTTTAAGAAACCTGCGAAAGCCAGTGGGATCTGAGCGAAACATCTATACTGGAAACAAGATGCAGTCGCATGTAAAAGCTATTGGAACATACAATTTAGTTCTTAGTAGTGGTTTTATTTTAGAGTTAGAAAAGAATTTTTATGTTCCTAATTTTTCTAGGAATTTAATTTCAGTATCAAGACTTGTACCTTTGGGATATTCCTTCTTTGTAGAAGGTGATTCTAAACTATTTTATAAATCTAAACTTGTTGAATATGGTACATTGTCTAATGGTCTTTTCTTTCTTAATTTACAAAATGATTCCACTCATACTGTTATGCATGTATAAGCTGACACTAAATAATGTGTTATAAATGAAAATTCCTCTATTTGATGACATCAGAGATTGGGACATATCTCTATCGATAGAATTAATAGATTAGTAAATGATGGAGTACTTAGTACTTAAAATTTTACTGATTTTGGTACTTGTACGCACTGCATTAAAGACAAGCAGACCAACAAGTCAAAGAAAGGTTTCAAGAAGAGTTAAACCGTATTAGAAATCATACATTCAAATATATGTTGTCAAGACATGGACGCATATGATCAAAAATACTTTATCACTTTTATAGATGATTTACGCATATGATAAAAAATACTTATCTCTTTTATAGATGATTACTCATGATATATGTATCTCTACATGCTTCATAATAAGAGTGAATCACTAGAAGACTTTAAAGTTTTCAAGGATGAAGTAGAGAAACGATGCGAAAAACAAATTAAGATTATGAGAATTGATAGAGATGGTGAGTATTGTGGCAGATATACAGAAGATGGACAATCACAAGGTTTGTTTGCAAAGTTTCTGTAACAAAATAGGATTCTTGCCTAATATACTATGTCTGGTTCTCCGAATCAGAATGGTGTAGCAGAAAGAAGAAACGAACAATATTGGACATGGTGCGTAGTATGTTAAGTAGATCTAAGCTACCTAAGTCATTGTGGATTGAATCTCTTAATACAACAAGGTATATTTTAAATCGAGTCCAACCAAGGTTGTTCCAAAGGAGCCTTTTGAGTTATTCAAAAGTTGGAAACCTAGTTTAACACATATACGTGTATGGGAATTCCCATCTGGAGTTAGAATTTATAACCCACAAGACAAGAAACTGAATTATAGGATCATTAGTGAATATTTCATTGGATATGCTGAGGTCTTAAGGACACAAATTATATTGTCCATCTAACAGTACTAGGAATGTGAAATCAAGAAATACAAAATTTCTTTAAAATGACTTAATTAGTGGAGTGATTAATTTTAGAATACAATTTCTATAAGAGATTAACCTTTCATTTCAAATAAAAAATTGATTGTTGTACATAATACCCTCAAGTTCAATTGGGTGTTGAGCAACCAATCAATGAGATTCCACAGGTTGTTGAATACATGCATACAGATAAAGTTGTTCAAATAATTTCTGAAATTATTGAACAACCAATTGAACAACATAATCCACATGAAAATGTTGGTGCAACATTGAGAAGATCTACTAGAGAAATAAAATCAGCAATTCCTAGTGACTTTGTCGTATATTTGCAAGAATATGACATTGGATTTGAAAATGATCCTGAGTCTTTTTTATTAGCCATGAATTCTAAAGAGCCTAAATTGTGGTACAATACCATAAAAGAAGAGATGAATTCTATGAAAAGTAACAAGGTATGGAATCTTGTTGATTTGCCTAATTATATTAAAACCATTAGATGTAAATGGGTCTTTAAGACTAAAAGGACTCATTAGGCAACATAGAAAGATATAAAGCAAGACTCGATTCTAAAGAATTCACGCAAAAGGAAGGAATTGATTACACAGAGACATTTTCTCCTGTCTAAAAAGAACTCCTTGCACATAATATTGGCATAAGTAGCACACTTTGACTTAGAATTGCGACAAATGGATGTAAAAACCACATTTCTCAATGGTGATCTAGAGGAAGAGGTTTATATGAAACAACCTGAAGGATTCTCTTATAGTAATTGTGAGCACTTGGTATGTAAGTTAAAGAAGTTCATATATAGACTAAAATAGGTTTCCCGTCAATGGTATTTGAAATTTCATAATATTATCTCTTAAATTCAACTTTGTTGAGAACATTAAGGATCAATTTATATAACATAAGATTAGTGGGAGTAAAATATGTTTCTTAATTTTATATGTGGATGATATCTTACTTGCATCCAGTGATAAGGAAATAATACATGAGGTGAAACAATTTCTCTTTAAAAGTTTTGATATGAAAGACATGGGTAATGCATCTTATGCATGTTATTGGTATTAAGATTCATTGAGACAGACATCAAGGTACCTTAGGTTTATCTCAAGAATCACATATCAATAAAATTTTAGAGAGGTTCTGAATGAAAGAATGTTCACCAAGTGTAGCTACTATTGTGAAGGGTGACAAGTTCAATTTGAAAAAGTGCCCGACAAAAGATCTTGAAAGGGAACAAATGAAGGACATTCCTTATACTTCCGCTGTCGGAAGCTTGATGTATGCTCAGGTTTGTAAAAGACCTGACATATCATTTGTTGTTGGAATGTTAGGAAGATATCAGTGTAGCTCCTATCGTGAGGGCGAGAAGTTCAATTTGAATCAGTGCCCGAAGAACGATCTTAAGAGGGACAAATGAAGGACATTTTTTATGCTTTTGCTGTCGGAAGCTTGATGTATGCTCAGGTTTATACAAGACCTGACATATCATTTATTTTTGGAATGTTAGGAAGATATCAGAGTAATCCAGGTCTTGATCACTAGAGAGCTGCAAAGAAAATCTTAAGATATCTTCAAGGAACAAAAGACTACATGCTTATGTACAAACAATCAGATGACTTGGAAGTCATTGGCTACTCCGATTCAGACTTTCTTGGCTACATTGATTCATGAAAATCAACTTCAGAATACATATTTATGTTAGCTGTGGAGCTATATCTTGAAGAAGTGCCAAACAGACTTTAGTTACTACTTCCACTATAGAGGTTGAGTTTGTTTCTTGTTTCGAGGCTATCTCCCATTGTGTATGGTTAAAGAGTTTTATTTCTAGATTTAGAATTGTCGACTTTATATCTAAGCTATTAACGTTATATTGTGAAAATTCAATTGTTGTCTTTATGACTAAAAATAATAAAAATGATGGTCAAAGCAAGCATATCTACCTTAAATATATAGCCATAAGAAAATATGTTAAAGACAAGAAAGTTGTCATTGAATACGTTAGCACTGAAGTAATGTTAGTTGATCCTTTAACTATAGGCATGCCACCACAAAAATTTAAATATCATGTAGTCAACATGGGACTTAGTCCCACTATGTAAAATTTTGTTGTAACAATGAATGTTTATGAAACTCTATTTTATATGATATTTCTCGTTAACTGTGTGTACATTCAGTTTTATTTTCAGAAATGTCACTAAAGTATGGACTTTGAATAAACATTTAGTTTATTCGTTAATTATATAGGTTATAGTTTAGACATATAGTGCATTGTGAACATGGAAGATACTACTCACTGCAAGAGAAACTATCACCATGATTCGTGTATTATATTTCATTAATGAGATTAGAATATATGGACCAAGTGGGTGAATGTTAGCATTTTTGTTAATGCTGATATGGTCCGTATTACATAGGTCCTTTGTCCCACTTCATGGACCCATTATCCCACTACATCTATCAATTATACCACTAATGGGATAATGATTAACTACCCATTATCCCACTACATGGATCCGTTATCCCATTAATGGAAAGGTGGTTAATTACCCATTATCCCACTAATGGAATAATGGTTAACTACTCCTACTACATGGATCCGTTATCCCATTGATGGAAAGTTGGTTAATTACCCATTATCCCACTAGTGGAATAATGGTTAACTACCGATTATCCCACTACATGGATTCACTATCATACTACACTAGTGGTTGGTAACTTTACATAACTTCTTAACCGTTATTGATGGAAGCAATGTTATAACAGAGGCGAATTTAGGATTTGAAGGTCGTGCGTGCTGCATCGCCCAAGCAAGATAAATGGGTTGGTTCCTTTAGTTTTGGGTTACGATTCAGATTATTTGTCTCTTTCGATTTTTATATAATAAATTGATATAACGTGCATGTTAGTAATATTTTATTTTAGTTATTCTAAGATTAGAGAAAATTAAACAATTCAAAAAAATGGATTTAGAAGCCTTATTCTCTAAAACTTTGAGGAAAAATAAATTTTCCACATCAAAAATTCAAATTTGTATAAACCATCTAATAGTGTTAACTTAATATATTCATATTTCATTGTCTTTATGTGTTATTGCATATATATACTAGATAAAGAATTAAAATTTGTCTTAATCCAACCGTCTTACTTATCAAGAACGTGAAGATCGGAAGAACCTTAAAATTAAATGACCTCTAACATAATAATATTCATCATTTTTTAATTTACTTTTTTTTTAAAAATCAAATAAAGAATGCACACACAATACTCATATCAAGAGATCAATAATTAGTGAAAGAGAAGATTAAAAAAAAGAGCTAATTACACGGAAAAAGAACGAGCCAATTGAATAAATAAAGAATAGTATAAAATAAATAAGAATCAATGAAAAAAAAAAGAAAGAGCTGAGAAGCATGTTCATACAAGAGAGCAATCCAAAAAGTCATGTTGGCAACGAGAATCGAACCCGCATTGTGGGTGCGGGAATATGTTTCTTCTACCAACGGCACCCATCAATAATTTGTTCATTAAGTGGTGGAAACAATTTATAACGCTTTTTTAAATGTATATACATACAAATAGGTATGTCGACCACACTATATTTTCGCTGCGTCATTGCCCTGTAATATGATGTTGACAAAGACTAATTGATCTATGAATACTTAATTTACTTAGTTACATGGACTCACTTTTGATGTCGCACCCGCGTCGTATTTTCTAATTTACAAATTGTTGGGTTTTAAAAAGGTGTAATTGGAAAATGAAGAGTTGCCACTTTTATGAAATGTTGCGACTTTTATGAAAAGTTGTGACTTTTATGAAGAGTTGCGACTTTTATGAAAAGTTGTGACTTTTATGGAAAGTTGTGAATTTTATGGAAAGTTGTGACTTTTATGAAAGGTGACGACCTTTCAAAAAGATTGTGACTTTTTCAAAGGTTTGTGACCTTTCTAGTAGGGCACAATAAGAACCTTTTCGCACTAGCATTTGTTTTCTACAAATTGAGGGATTTCCTATTATTTTAACATAGAATTCATGGACTTCTTCTTCAAAAACTAAATCTAGTATTCTAAGTGTACTTCACTGTCGTTGAATGGTTCGCTGACACCGGAGTTTTTGGTATCTATATTCTGGTGATTGAGATCATTTTACCCTAGGAGGTCATATTTCAAATCAAACCTCGGATACTAAAGGGGAATAATTTTCTTAAGGGGACACTGTGAGTTCAGTAGACTTGATCTTTTCCCTATTAAAAGTTTTCCAGATTCTAGTACGTGTTTTACAAATTTTAGATTTGTTAATTAATTTCAGTTCTTCTATTCTTTTGTTCTTCACTGGTTCATTAAACTTGGTAACTTCGTGTTTATGCAAAGTTTGTTGGAATTAGTAAGATTCTTTAGACACATATTAACAACAATTCTTATTTAAGAAAAATATTTCATATATATTTTTCTAAATCTGTTTCTGATTCTAGTTTCGCTACTAGTTTTAATTTTCTAGTTGGGAAAATGTTCTTAAACTTTGTTGTCTTACGAAGATGTTCAATGTTTTATTCTAAGTATGTTTGGAATAAAGATGAACAACAATCTTAAGGAAATTATATACTGTTAGTATTTTTTGTATACTACTGATTGAGAGAATCTGATCATGAAAGTAGAAGATAAATGCATTACTTTTTCCATAATTCATTGTTTTGTTTAGCAAGGTCGAAGTGAGAATGTAACAGAAATTTTTTATGGTATTCCATTTAAAGATTACTAGGTAACCTTCTTATTAAATCATCTAAGGAGGAAAATAGTTTCTAAGAGTTATCATCTTTGATTTTTTTTCTTTTTTATTATGTGTATCTTTGTAAAAAGATCCGCAAACCATATATTGTGGAATGAATTTTACTTCGCAAATATTGTTGCTTTTAAAATTCTTTAGTTTACAAAAATGAGAGATGCATATTTTTGTTTGTTAAAATAGCATGTCAAAATGTTATAGTTGGAAGACTATTTGATAAGAAAAACATTTCTATGTGATAAAGAATATGTGTTATTCTGTTTGGAGAAAAAAAAAGACTCTTGTAGTTTTGTACTCCATGAGAAATATTAGTGTGTCTGATTTTTGTAGACTAAAGACTTTTGTGGTTTTATACTCTGGATAAATTGGACTATGCAATTGCTTTAAAGAATATGAAAACTTCACATAATAAGTCAGTGTTGTACTTTTGATTTTCAATAAACTTCAATGTAATATAAAAATAAATTGTACAATTTTTTTTGTCCTTATTGTTAGTATTTAAAATACTAAGTGGTATGTCTATTTATGATAGAGGAAAAATACCAGTGACTTAGAATTTGAGATTTTGTGTCTCGATGGAATGAACTTTGACATTGTGTAAACATTGTCAAAGAGAATTGCAGCACTATAATTCTTTCGTAGAATAACGTTTCCAACATTAAAATATGTGGAAAAACTATTTTCAAATACTTGAATTTTTTTTTTGAGATCACATTTGAAATGTGGGGGTTATTTGCCTATGATTAGACTTGGTGTCTAATTTAAAATTGGAGCAAAAGATATTAAATTCAATGATACTTTTGTATTATGTTATACCCACAAAATTCTTGGAGTATTTTTGGTATTGTAGTTGTTGAGTTTCTCTATTACTAGTATATAGTGTGACTAGTATAAAACATCCAAATTATATATATACTTGTTCAAAATAATTGTGTTCTTTTATGGAAAAAAATGATATGTCTATTATAATAAAAGTATTTGCATAGACATGAATATTGGTGAATAGTCATTTGTTATGTTTTTGTAAAATAACATTTGGACTATATTGTCTTTATTGAACCCGATGAAACATTGTTCATGGGTAGTTCTATAACAATCGTATTGAAAGTTATGGGAATGTCCTTCTGAAAAGGACATTTGACAATCTAAACAATGTTTGTATCACACAATATTGTAAGAAATAGGAACAAAATATTAGTGAGGAAAAAGCTACCTCGCGAAGAGCTTTTCAAACTCAATGTTTTTATTTGTTATTACTTCCTTGAGTTAATGTTTGTGACTTGAACACTTGGGGCATGTCAATTACAAAACCTTGTAAGGAAAACTGATCAACTTAGAATTTTTGCCTAATTTTTAGTGCAATAAATAAAAATGTCAAGTTTTTGTGGAATCTAAGTATGTTGAGCATTCTTGTAAACCTGTTGAAAGGAATTCTAATCCCTTAGAATTGATTTACACTGACATTTGTGATATGAAGTTAACACCAGCTCATGGTGAGAAAATATTTGTTACTTTTATTGAGAATCGCATTATAAATGACTATGTCTATTTGCTGAATGGTAAGGATGAATCAATAGAAATGTCTAGACAATGTAATATCAAAGTTGAAAATCAGTGTGAAGAAATATAAGAAGTGATAAGAATGGAGGGTATAAATCTCATTGTGCAGAAATATGTTTGGAAAGTGGAATATTCATCAAACTACTGCCATATTCACCTCAATCTAATGAAAAACCGAATGTTGAAAGAAATGATGGATGCATTATTTATAAGTTCGGGTTTACACAAAACTTGTGTGGAGGAACTATCCTTACTGCAAAAGGGAACAACAAAAAGTTTTGTCTTTTTAGAAAGAAAACGATTTTTTTTATCAGAACACAATCTTTTTCATATGAGAAATGGAAAGGAAGGAAATCAAACTTGAAATATTTCAAAATGTGGGGTTATTAGTCAAAGTCCAAGTTCCTATTTCGAAAAGAATTAAAATAGGACCTATTACTGTGGACTGTAAAATTAGACTTGAGTAGTCTAGAGAAGGGTCTAAAAGGCCTAGGAAATGAAAAAGATAATGTACTTAATAAAGAGATTCAGAGTCTTAGTAATGTTAAAGGACATTTACTTCCTTCGAATATGATTTTGTAACATTTCCTGTGTCTTCTGTAGACTCATTCTTTGGAAAGATGGTGTCAATAAACAATATTGGAAGCTAATTAATCTTCTTCAAGAAAATAAACCTTTGGGTTCAAAGTGAATCTTTAGAAGGAAAATAACAGTTGATGGAACTGTTGAAAAATATAAAGCAAGATTTTGTGTCAAAGGCTTTAGATAAAAAACAAAACCAAGGTTTTGACCTTGTTGATATATATACTCGTTAGTAAGTAGAATTACATTCATTCGGATGCAAAAATTATTAGTGTGGTATATGACCTCAAAATTCATCATATGAATGTGAAAAGAACTTTCTTAAATGTAGAATTGGACGAATAAATTTACATGGAACAACCCGAGGGTTTTTTGGTTCCTGATAAATAAAAGAAAGTGTGTGAAATTGTTAAGTCACACTATGGAAGCACCCAAACAATGACATAATTTGATCAAACCGTGTCGGCAAATGGATTGAAGAATGATTAAAGTGATAAATGTGTTCACATTAAAATCATAAGGTCATTGTTTGTTTGTATATTGGTGATATGTTGATCATCAATAGAGACACTAATGACATAAAAGCTACTAAACGTATGCTATAAGGAAAGTGGAATAAAAATTATTGGAGTTTGAAGTAATATTGATTGTATTAAAGTGTTAACCTAATAAGGGAATACATGGGATATATATATAGGAGATATAGGAAGGAGTACTAATCCTAATAGGATTAGGATTAAGGAGTACTAATCCTAATAGGACTAGGATTAGTACACAGTAAATACTAATATTATTTTATACTATTTATTTAATAATATCTGTTATTATCCCCCCTCAAGCTGAGCTGAGCGGAAGTGAACGGAAGCTTGGAACTGAGGTAATCGTGCTGTCGGCTCGGGAGAGGTTTGGTGAGAATATCAGCCGGTTGTTCTTCAGTGGATATATACTGCACAGTCATGGTGCCGGCCTGAACTTCATCGTGAACAAAGAGACAATCGATATCAACATGCTTCATTCTGGTGTGTAGGACGGAATTCTTGGCCACATAGATGGTTGATTTGTTGTCAAAATAGAGAGAAGGAACATTGTAAGTGGCGTGGAGTTCGCGAAGAATATATGTGACCCACATGGTCTCAGCAAGAAGATCAAGGGTGCGGTATTCAGCTTCAGTCGAGGATCGAGAGACCTTGGGTTGTTTTTTTGTACACCAGGAGATCAGGTTCGGCCCCAAAAAAATGAGAAACTCCGATGTAGATTTTCTGTCATTTTTATCATTCGCCCAATCTGAATCTGAGAAACCCCGAAGCTCCAAGTCCCCGGGTCGAATGAGTAAACCACGACCAAGAGTGCCAAAAATGTACCTGAGAATGCGTTTTAGACAATGGTAATCACGTTCACTTGGTTAATGCATGCGCTGAGCAACTCGGTTGACAACAAACTGGATGTCAGGACGGGTAATGGGCAGATACTGTACAGCCCCAATGAGGCTGCGGAAGTGGTGATATCGGCAAAGGGGGTGTCGGCTCCATTCGTAGATGAAGATACTGCCATCGGTGTTGGTTGACTGGTGCATTTTTCCAATCCAGCTTTCTGCAACAGATCTCGAGCATATTTTGACTGATGAAGAAACAAGCCGCTGCCTGTCCGAGAAACCTCCATTCCCAAAAAATAATGTAACGGGCCAAGGTCCTTCATTTTGAAGGTAGTATGCATAGTTCGAGTGACATCCTGAATGAGAGCTGCAGTAGAGCCTGTAATAATGATATCATCTACATAGACTAGAAGAATGACTGTATCATGTGCTGAATGTCGAGTAAATAGACTCGTGTCGTGTACGCAACACGTGAAGCCGAGTCCCTGGAGAAACGTTTTCAGACGTGTGTACCAAGCACGAAGGGCTTGCTTGAGCCCATACAGAGACTTCTGGAGTTTGCAAACATGTTGAGGGAAGCGGGGATCAACATAGCCCGGTGGTTGCGTCATGTAGATAGTTTCATCAAGCATTCCATGAAGAAAAGCATTAGAAACATCCAACTGATTGATGAGCCAATTGTTGCGCACGGCGAGTGACAGTACCAGGCGAATAGTTTCCTGACGAATAATAGGACTGAATGTCTCGGAGTAATCAAGCCCATACTCCTGATTGTAGCCTTTAGCAACCAAATGAGCCTTGTACCTGGAAATACTGCCATCTGCATTGTGTTTAATTTTGTACACCCATTTACAGCCCACTGGATGCCGCCCATGCGGCTTAGGTACAAGAACCCAAGTTTTCTGATCAGTCAAAGCCTTAAACTCGTCATCCATAGCATGACGCCAATAAGAATTTTTTGAGGCAACAGAGTAGGTTGTTGGTTCACTACCGGGAAGGGGTGTATTTGGTAGTATGGTAGCTTGAAAGGTTTTGGGTTTAAAGGTACCGGCTTTGCCACGGGTTAACATGGGATGAGTATTGGGGGGTGGCATGGGCGGTGGTGATTCGGGGGTGGCCGGAAAGGACACAAAATAGATCGGGCTGGAGATGTTGTGGGTATGGGGTGGTTCGGGTTGGTTGTGAGTGTGGGTGGTGGTTGCGGGTGTATTGTTGGTGACGGTCGAAGGGGTGATGAGGGGTGGTTGGTAGTGGGTAGAGGTGTGGGGGAAGGTGGTGAGGGACCCTGTGAGTATGTTGGAAAAAGGGGAAGGACGCCAATGAATGATGTATTTGTGGAGGAGGAAATAGACTCGTAGGGAAACTCATTTTTGACAAATTTGACATGACGAGATATGTAGACTTTATGAGTTTGTGGGTCAAGACAGCGATAACCCTTCGAGGTAGGATGATAGCCCAAAAAAATACAAGGACGGGATCGGGGTTGTAATTTGTGAGTAATATGAGGGAGGAACCAAGGGTAGGCAAGACACCCAAAGACGCGGAGGTTGGTATAATTGGGAAGTTCTTGGTAAAGGAGTTGATAGGGTGATTTGTTGGAGAGGGTGTGGCTGGGCATTCTGTTAATGAGGTAGTTTGCGGTGGCTAGAGCTTCTACCCAAAAGGAGACAGGGAGATGAGATTGATGTAGAAGAGTAACCATCGTTTCAATGAGATGGCGATGCTTATGCTCAGCCACCCCATTCTGTTCGGGAGTGTATGGACAGGAGGTTTGATGTATAATTCCCAGGGATTGCAGAAACTGGCCAAAGATGTTATTTACATATTCCTTTCTATTGTCACTTCGAAAAAGTTTAACATGAGAATTGAATTGTGTTTTGACCATTTTTTCAAAGGTGACAAAGGTGGTATATGCCTGTGATTTGTGTTTTAGTGGGTACAACCAAGTGTATTTTGTAAAATCATCCACAAAACAAATATAATAGCGAAAATCAGCAAATGAAGGAACAGCAGTAGGACCCCATAGGTCAGAATGAATTGTTTACATCCCTACTCTGTCGAAATAGGGTGAAACGTCGCGGCAACTCGAAAATGATTAATTGATTCAATTTTAACAAAGTTTTACTAATAAACGAATTTTGAAAAGAGTCGCCACCTAATTTTAGGAAAACTAGGAAACCAATTATGATCTACGAAACCAATTCGATTCTAGGTAAGGGGTTTAAATTATTCTGAAGGGAAAGGGTTAGGCACCCTTCAGAATCCACAAATGTGGTTCCCGACTGAATTCATTTTTTTTTTCAAATTGAGGAAAAATATAAAATAATATACAAATATAATAATTATGCAATATACAAAATAAAACAACATAATAATCGGCCTAAAGTTTGCCTAACGTCAATATTCACAAGATAATGAAATTAAAAAGTATGATTCGAACTTCATTCGAATAATTCAAGGAGAAGCAGCTCCGGGTACCTGTAAACACTTAGTAAAAGTGTTAGTACCAAATAAATATAAATAAAAATGAATAACTCAAATAATAACTAAAAAAATAAAAATCCGTCTTATTAACATGGGAGGCCTTGAAAATCGACGGTAATTTCTTCATCGGCCATTTTAACATATAAAATATATAAACTTGAATTAAAATTCCGTCTTTTTTAAAATGGGGAGGCCTCTAAACCCGACGGATAGATTTTTCATCGGCCATTTTCAACAATTTTAACAAAACAATTTATATAAACTTGAACTAAAAATTTCCGTCTTTTAAAATGGGGAGGCCTCTAAACCCGACGGATAGATTTTTCATTGGCCCCTTTCATATATCTTATAAAACTTATTATTTTTTTTCAAGTTAGATAATATTTAAGAATAAATAATACCACCAACTATGTGAATCGACTACAAAAGCTGGCAGAAAATAACATAGTGAAATAACAAAGAAAAATAAAAAATGCAACATTAAATAATAATATAACTTAACTTATAAACAACAACAATAAAATAGCAATAATTTGTTATACTAGTGAGCAAACAACAAGAAGACATATTACTGATGATGCCAAAAATATGAAAATTTGATGCAAAATAAATATAAAAGAAGTATATAATAAAGACGACCCAAATTGTTTAATGAACAAACCAAACAACAAATCGTGCATAATGCAAAAATGTGAGTTAACACAAAATCTTAAAACAATCCCAAAATGGAGCAATCAAAGTATTTTTTTTTTCATATGAAAAAGACTACATAACACAAATATTAATATTATAACTAAAAATTGAACAAATATAACCCTAAACACATGATAATTCACTAATAATCAACGAGTAAAACGAAGTAAAAGCATGAAAATTTGAAAAAAAAGGAATTAACTGGAAAAACATAAAGTTCACCAAAAGTGCTAAAATCAATCCATTCAACTATACATGTATTAAAAAACAAAGAAAATAAAAAGAGTATAAAATTATTACCAAAACCATCAAAGACCAAATTTCACCGGAGTTGAGTTGTTTGGCTCTGTTGTTCGCCAGCTTTGGAGCTCGCTGGAGGCTAATGGTGTTGCTGTTTGTCCGGAGTTGCTGATTCTTGGCGGCTGGTTGTCGCCGGCTGGAGCTGCTGCCAGTGATGGAGTTCTGATGGTTTTACGCCGGAGTTGTCCCTGCAAAAGAAGAAAAAAGAGAACAGGGGAAGGAAATTGGGGGGAGAAACGGGAAGGGGTAAAAGGGAGGGGAAATGGGAAAGGGGAAAGGGAGGGGGAAACAGGAAAGGGGAAAGGGAAAGGAAAAAGGGAAGGGGAAAAGGGAGGGGAAGAAGCGACGGGAGAGGGAATGGGGAGGTGGCGGCTGGGAGAGGGGCAAAGGGGAAAGGGGAGGGGAGAGAAAGGAAGAGGAGGGAGTTTTTTAGGGTTTTTCCCCACTATTTTTTTTTCTGAAAATTTCATTCTCCTCCCCCATATTTTGACCTAGTTTATAACTTAAATAAACACAAAATGGGCTCAAATGACGGGCTTAGTATTGTGGCCCAAAATTACGAATTTTTGAAAATCTTAGGTCAAAATTGGGTGTCAACAGCTGTCCCTTTCGTTGTGTATGATTGATGAAAGAAATCGTGGACAACGAAAATTGACAAACCCAATTTTGATCGAACACATGACCTTTGTAGAGATGTGCGGGTGAATGTGGTGGAAGTCAATCCCAGACCTGTCTCCCAAAGGTTCCATGATGTGTTGCGTCCTTGTTGAAGTAGTTTGCACCTGTTTTTATTTTTATTTTATTTTTTTTTGAGTTTTTTTTTTTTTGAAGAAATTCATCCCTTCGAATGCTCTTGACAAGGTCTGAGATAAAACTCGTCATCTTAAAAAATGCAATTTAAATGGGAGACAGTGTCTTCCACCGTGTCGGCACTCAATTTCTTTCCTCGACATTTAACGTCAGTTGACGTTGAGGGATAAATACTTCCTTTCATATGCACGATTCTTTTTCTGGCAGTGCATGATTGCTTGCAGGGCATGAATATCTTCTTGCGATATGTAAACTTTTGCGAGGAATTGAATCTTCTCGCGATGCATAAAATTTTACGAGGGATGAAATCTTCTCGCGATGCATGAATTTTCTGTGAGGTATGGAATCTTCTCGCGATGCATGAATTAGCTGCGAGGTATGAAATCTTCTCGCAATGCATGAATTAACTCTCGATGCATGAATATGAACTCGCAATGCATGAATATGAACTCGCAATGCATGAATTAACTCTCGATACATGAATATTAACTCTCGATGCATGAATATTGACTCGCGATGCATGAATATTGACTCGCAATGCATGAATTAACTCTCGATGCATGGATTGACTCTCGATGCATAAATATTAAATCTCGATGCATGAATTAACTAGTGATGCATGAATCCCGCAAGGCATGAAATCTTCTTGCGATGCATACATTTCTGCGAGGTATGAAACCTTCTCGCAATGCATGAATATGAACTCTCGATGCATGAATATTAACTCTCGATGCATTAATATTAACTCGCAATGCATGAATATGAACTCTCAATGCATGAATATTAACTCTCGATGCATGAATATTAACTCGCAATGCATGAATATGAACTCTCAATGCATGAATTAACTCTCGATGCATGATTATTAACTCTCGATGCATGAATTTTCTCTCAATGCATGAATATTAACTAGTGATGCATGAATCCCGCAAGGCATGAAATCTTCTTGCGATGCATACATTTCTGCGAGGTATGAAACCTTCTCGCAATGCATGAATATGAACTCTCGATGCATGAATATTAACTCTCGATGCATGAATATTAACTCGCAATGCATGAATATGAACTCTCAATGCATGAATATTAACTCTCGATGCATGAATATTAACTCGCAATGCATGAATATGAACTCTCAATGCTTGAATATTAACTCTCGATGCATGAATATTGACTAGTGATGCATGAATTGACTCTCGATGCATGATTTTTAACGAGGCATGGATGGCTCGATAATGTTCCAACTGTAACGAGGTGGATGGCTCGATAATGTTCCACTGTAACGAGGTGGATGTCTCGATAATGTTCCAACTGTAACGAGGTGGATGGCTCGATAATGTTCCACTGTAACGAGGTGGATGTCTCGATAATGTTCCAACTGTAACGAGGTGGATGTCTCGATAATGTTCCAACTGTAACGAGGTGGATGGCTCGATAATGTTCCACTGTAACGAGGTGGATGTCTCGATAATGTTCCAACTGTAACGAGATGGATGGCTCGATAATGTTCCAACTGTAACGAGGTGGATGACTCGATAATGTTCCTGTTTAACTTGTTAAAGAAGTCCAACTTTCAACGAATTTTTGAGATCCTCTCAAAAATTCTGTCCCAGTTTCCATTATGAAGAGAGATGGAAATCTTGCTGGGAATATGACCGAGCCGTTGTGGCGCCTACGTATCCCGTTGGAGCAGGAATCAGGTCAAACGTAGTTCCCCTCTTGTGGATGATGAGTGCTGCAAAGAATCTGAAAGATTATCAGTAGAAAATGCACAATATGAACATGATGGAATATGCAAATGGTATTCTTTGCTATATTCAAAACCTAAAACAAGACACGTTTATTTAGGGGATGGACAATCCAATGAAGTAAAATAGGCGTCTCACATATGTAAGATTAACTTCAAGTGGTTCCTCAAATATACTTAAGGATCAACAAGATCCGTTCATCTTGTATCAATCAAAGATTTTGAATTGTATCAATCCTCATGTTTCAAGTGCCCTCACGACAAAGGCTAGTCCTATTTCACACATATTTGAAACATTTGGTTATAGGACATTTTTCAGAGTACACTCACACTCACAAGAATGTTCAATGCACACAACTGTGATACCATATGCTTGACCCTTATGTAAATCTCCACTAATGTGAGAACATTTGGAATGAGATCATGTAGGGCTTGTCATTGGCTTGTAATGTAGGCTTAGGGATGGGTAGGATATTTATTTGAGATAAAAGTGACTGAATCCCTCCTTGAGCGTCACACAAAATTTGTGCTCTTAATGATTGGTACGCCTTTGACGTCAGATCTTCTTTGAATTCTCATTTTAACACTTTTCCTTCCCACCTTTCACTGATCCTGTAAAGGAATTTTTCGCCTTTATTTCTTCCACTTTTTTTTTCTCTTTTTCTCTAGAGTCTTTACTTCCTTGATTTTGGGAGACTCAATATCTTTGCTTTTGAAATTTTAAACATGGATCTATTCTTATGATTTGCACATTCTTGGTGCACTCAAGAAGGTTGGGCCAAGAGAGGATAGTGCTCGTAAGCACTCAAAAGGGTAGTGGTTAAGATGTGGTTGTCCAAATGAAGGTTTTAGGCTCAAAATGGGAAAACTAGGAATTAATGTAATTGGGTAGGCTTTGAAAGGCACAATCGAGTCAAAAAAGGCCAACAATCCTTTCTCAAACCAAACATTACTCATGATTTCGCCTCGAAAAACATTCAGGTCAAGTTCTAGATCAACAGTGTAACACAATTGAACTTTAATCAAAATCTCACCACATAATGCACATGAAACATAAGGTTGGTTTTATTCTTATCTTGATTTCATGCAAGAGAATTTTCAGGCATCACAAAAGTACAGATAAAAGGTACCACAAGAATCTATGGTTTACCGCAAAGCCAGTCTTTTCAACCATATCGAATGTATTTACACGCTCTTAACTGCATAGGTTCCGACCGAGTTGAAGACATGACTCTTACAATATGTACAAATATTTATTTTTTTTTGAAAAAGATAATACCGAACCCAAGAAGGGTTGCCTATGTATCTCACCGAAATGAGAATCAGGTACGCGTAGTTCGTGCAGACATAACTTTGAAAATATACACAAACTATACCTTTTTTTTTTTTTTTTTTACTTTTTACCCTTTTTTTTTTTTGAAAAAAGATAATATCGAACCCAAGAAGGGTTGCCTACGTATCTCACCGAAATGAGAATAAGGTACGCGTAGTTCGACCAGATATGGATTGAAAAATATGCACAAACTATAGATTTTTTTTGAAAAAGATAATACCGAACCCAAGGAGGGTTGCCTACGTATCTCACCGAAGTGAGAATCAGGTACGCGTAGTTCGACCATATATAACTTTGAAATATGCACAAACTATTTTTTTATTATTATTAATTTTTTTGAAAAGATAATACCGAACCCAACAAGGGTTGCCTACGTATCTCATTAACATGAGAATCAGGTACGCGTAGTTCGGCCAGATATAGCATATAAGAATTTAAAGATTTAGACAATTCAAAGAAATTCCTATGTCTAGCGCCACTAAAATTTGTTTTCATGAAATGTTTTTTTTTTAAACCAATATGTTCTATAGCCTCTTAATCGTCAATATTTATACTGTCTGTTGAATGTACCCTGTGAATTTATACAGTAACGATTTGTTGTACTCTTTTTGGATGTTTTCTTGAATCTTTGTCTCCTTCTAATTTTCACGAGATCCAGACATTGTTATGACAATCCCCGACTGATGTCGGGGATGGTATCCCTACAAAAATATGAGAAATATGTGAGAGGAGAACCGACATACAAAATAATAATAAAAATAAGTGGATGCGACCTCATAGTCAAATACTTCCCTAATTTATTGTTTTGACTTGATATTAATGTCTTGTGAAATACAGGGACTCGAATTTCGTAAATCCTCTTGTCTCTTGCGGCTTCGGACAAATAATGATTTCTGAATTTGAACATAAATTATTTTTTTGCTGTAAAGAAGAACAACTCAAAATGTAAAAAGTGTTAGTTCATGTACATAATGAATAATGTCAAATATCACACAAATAATGAATAAAACACATAAATACTGTTCTAATTAAAGACAAACTAAATATATCACATAGTATACAAACAATTATTGCGCGTCCTATACAAATATGTGACCCTTTTATGCCTAGGGTAAGCCTATCGATTTGAAAAATGTATACGTCATTTCAAAATATTTCATTTCCCCAAAACTCAAAATTATACAAACTTTATAAATAAAACTTAATGGGATACATAATAGGGGAAATGTATACAAAATAATCAGTCTCACACATGGGTACGACCCTAAACTATGCCTCCGCAAAATATCCTTCTGCTTTCTTGATTTGTTGTCATATCCGGGTGCTAAGATCTTCGAATAGGCTTGCAGCTGATGAAGCTCTTTCTTTAACCTAAACAAACTATAATCTAATATTAATCCTATGAGACAATGATTTTCTCAAACAACGTATACATCCTTCAAATTTAAACACATAAGTATGAACGTCCATTTAAGCCGTGGGCCGTTTTGGACTCAAGGTGGTCTTCTAATGGACCCAACACGCCTTGGGTATTGGGTCATCTTAATTCAAATGCGCTATTTTTGGGATTTTGCTCGGCTCTACGCTAGTTTACTAAGAGTGGGTTGTATTTATAATGGAAAAGGTAACCCAAGCGGACTACTTGAGATGGGACAGTTAACGATCGTTGACTATCAAGTAGTCAAATACACTCGTCAGGGTGTCCCGAGAAAATCTTTGGTTAATGAACGATTGCGAACCCGCATAATCGTCCTTTAGTGGAAATGAAATAAATGTCGTTTGACGGAAAATATTATGCCATTAATGCAATGATAATAGACATACTACAAGATAAATAGTGAATAAATACAATATACAAAGAATCAGCGAAATATAAAAATACAAGATATAACATAATAATAAAGCAAAAATTTCCTCAATTTGAAAAAATAATAAATTCGTATTGGTCAAAACCTCTAAAACTCCCCAGCGGAGTCGTCATTCTGTTTACATTCCTACTCTGTCGAAATAGGGCGAAACGTCGCGGCAACTCGAAAATGATTAATTAATTCAATTTTAACAAAGTTTTACTAATAAATGAATTTTGAAAAGAGTCGCCACCTAATTTTAGGAAAACTAGGAAACCAATTATGATCTACGAAACCAATTCGATTCTAGGTAAGGGGTTTAAATTATTCTGAAGGGAAGGGGTTAGGCACCCTTCAGAATCCACAAATGTGGTTCCCGACTGAATTCATTTTTTTTTTCAAATTGAGGAAAAATATAAAATAATATACAAATATAATAATTATGCAATATACAAAATAAAACAAAATAATAATCGGCCTAAAGTTTGCCTAACGTCAATATTCACAAGATAATGAAATTAAAAAGTATGATTCGAACTTCATTCGAATAATTCAAGGAGAAGCAGCTCCGGGTACCTGTAAACACTTAGTAAAAGTGTTAGTACCAAATAAATATAAATAAAAATGAATAACTCAAATAATAACTAAAAAAATAAAAATCCGTCTTATTAACATGGGAGGCCTTGAAAATCGACGGTAATTTCTTCATCGGCCATTTTAACATATAAAATATATAAACTTGAATTAAAATTCCGTCTTTTTTAAAATGGGGAGGCCTCTAAACCCGACGGATAGATTTTTCATCGGCCAATTTCAACAACTAAAAATATATATAAACTTGAATTAGATTTCCGTCTTTTAAAATGTGGAGGCCTCTAAACCCGACGGATAGATTTTTCATCGGCCCCTTTCATATATCTTATAAAACTTATTATCTTTTTTCAAGTTAGATAATATTTAAGAATAAATAATACCACCAACTATGTGAATCGACTACAAAAGCTGGCAGAAAATAACATAGTGAAATGACAAAGAAAAAAAATAAAAAATGCAACATTAAATAATAATATAACTTAACTTATAAACAACAACAATAAAATAGCAATAATTTGTTATACTAGTGAGCAAACAACAAGAAGACATATTACTGATGATGCCAAAAATATGAAAATTTGATGCAAAATGAATATAAAAGAAGTATATAATAAAGACGACCCAAATTGTTTAATGAACAAACCAAACAACAAATCGTGCATAATGCAAAAATGTGAGTTAACACAAAATCTTAAAACAATCCCAAAATGGAGCAATCAAAGTATTTTTTTTTTCATATGAAAAAGACTACATAACACAAATATTAATATTATAACTAAAAGTTGAACAAATATAACCCTAAACACATGATAATTCACTAATAATCAACGAGTAAAAAGAAGTAAAATCATGAAAATTTGAAAAAAAGGAATTAACTGGAAAAACATAAAGTTCACCAAAAGTGCTAAAATCAATCCATTCAACTATACATGTATTAAAAAACAAAGAAAATAAAAAGAGTATAAAATTATTACCAAAACCATCAAAGACCAAATTTCACTGGAGTTGAGTTGTTTGGCTCTGTTGTTCGCCAGCTTTGGAGCTCGCTGGAGGCTAATGGTGTTGTTGTTTGTCCGGAGTTGCTGATTCTTGGCGGCTGGTTGTCGCCGGCTGGAGCTGCTGCCAGTGATGGAGTTCTGATGGTTTTACGCCGGAGTTGTCCCTGCAAAAGAAGAAAAAAGAGAACAGGGGAAGGAAATTGGGGGGAGAAACGGGAAGGGGTAAAAGGGAGGGGAAACGGGAAAGGGGGAAAGGGAGGGGGAAACAGGAAAGGGGAAAGGGAAAGGAAAAAGGGAAGGGGGAAAAGGGAGGGGAAGAAGCGACGGGAGAGGGAATGGGGAGGTGGCGGCTGGGAGAGGGGCAAAGGGGAAAGGGGAGGGGAGAGAAAGGAAGAGGAGGGAGTTTTTTAGGGTTTTTCCCCACTATTTTTTTTTCTGAAAAATTCATTTCCCCCCTTTTTGTGACCTAGCTAATAACTTAAATAAACACAAAATGGGCTCAAATGACGGGCTTAGTATTGTGGCCCAAAATTACGAATTTTTTGAAAATCTTAGGCCAAAATTGGGTGTCAACATGAATAAGTTGAAAAGGTGCAGTTGTACGCTTCTCAGATAAAGTAAAAGGTAATTTATGAGATTTAGCAATTGAACCGGAGTCACAATTGTTTACATGAATGGAAGAAAAACCTAATTGAGATATTAAAGAATTTATTATTTGAGTAGAAGGGTGACCCAGACGACTGTGCCACAACAGACTGTGGCCATCAGCCGAAATAGCCACCGGAGCCATAGGAACGCTTTCTGAAACTGGGTGGGAAGACGAACTTGTGCCAGGAGGAACGTACAGACCATGCTCACAGGGCCCCTGAAAAATCACCCTCTTGGTAGTATTGTCTAGGATCTGAAAATTATTAGAGGTGAACAAGAGTGAGCAATTATTGTCTTTTGTGAATTGGTGAACTGAAAGGAGATTGGTTTTAATAGAAGGGACGTGGGAAAGGTTACCTAGGTGAAAGATAGCGGTGGGGTTTTTAATGTTACCCGTGCCAGTGTGAGAAATATTAAGGGACTCACCGTTGCCAATAGTAATACCATTGGAGCCATGATATGGATTTGGAGCGTTAAGCTTGGATAGATCAGAAGTAACGTGCATGTTGGCCCCAGTATCCAACAGCCATTCAGAGGAAGGGCCGGCTTGAGATGCATAATTAACACGGTTATCACTATTTCGGCTCTCCTCATACCGAAACCAGCAACGAACAGCGGTGTGTCCTATTTTTCTGACAGATTTGACAAGTTGGACGATCCCGCTCGTAAGTGCCCTGCCCGCCGCTGGAAGATAACTGCCCGCCGCTGCCGAAGGAGTGCAGGCTATTGTTGCTGCCGTGCTGTTGACCGTCGTACGGCGGATGACTGCCCTGCCGACCACCTCGCCCGCGGCCTCCGCTGTTTCTGCCGTAGCCGCTGCGGCTCCCCTGCCGGCCGCCACCACGCCCCCCGCGATAGTTCTGGCTTGCGATGAGGGCGGTGGCCGGCTCCATAACAGCGACTTATCGGAGAAGAAGTTTTCTCTCCAGATCCACATTGATTTCTTCACTTTTTAGCCACGAGGAGAGAGTAGCCAGGTCAACGGGCGTTGGACTGATGCGAACCGCCTGTTTAATGGAGGATTAAGCTGATGGGAGCCCCCGAACGATGCACATGACGAGATCTTTTTCGGGAATGATTTCGTTCACGGTGTCGAGGGCTGTGATGATGGTGGAGACCTCGTCTAAATACTCCTCCATAGTTTTCGTGCCTTTGGTAATTGTGTGGAGACGATCACGCAATTGAAAAATATGAGAGTGGGAAATTGATGCATAGCGTGTTGCGAGGGCCGTCCACAGGGTTGAAGCAGTTGTGTAGGATCGGACGTGTTTCTGAACCGTGGGAGAGATGACCGCAATCAAGCATGATCGGATCTGGCCATCCACGGCTTTTCAGGCGGCATAGGCCGGATTGGTTTTTTCTGATTTGTCCGTGGCGGTGATGACTGCCGGCAGCGGTTCTGTGCTTCCATCGACGTATTTGAGAAGGTAATTGGCCTCAAGGGCTGTAAGAACGGTGATTTTCCATGTAGGGTAATTTATGTCTGATAATTTTTCGGGAATCAAGGCATGAAGATGCCTGAGAAGGAGTTTAACGCCAGAAGGAAGTGAATCGAGAGGATCCACCTTGGTTGTCATGGCTGCCGCCTCCCAAGAGAAGAGAGGGAACGATCATATTGATTGTATTAAAGTGTTAACCTAATAAGGGAATACATGGGATATATATATAGGAGATATAGGAAGGAGTACTAATCATAATAGGACTAGGATTAAGGAGTACTAATCCTAATAGGACTAGGATTAGTACACAGTAAATACTAATATATTTTATACTATTTATTTAATACTATCTGTTATTAGAGTTGCTAATGCGATCTTAGATATAAGAATTCGTAGAAATCCATAATGTTTAGCATTTTCACGATCTCATTAAATTGAAAAGGTACTTAACTAGTTCAAATATTTGGATGTCAATATTGTCAAGTCTCCAATAAATATGAGCTTTGCATGTCAAAAGAGTGAAAAACAAAAGTGACTCACAATTGGATTGTGCTGGAGTTTTGGGAAGCATGATGTATATCATATAGTTTGTGCAATTAGATATAGCATTTGCTATTTTAAACTGAGTCGTTTCACAAGTTATCCCAAGTAAATTAATTAGATGACAATAAATAGAGTTTTGAAGTATTTAAAATAATACATAAACCTATGTCTTGCATTATAACAATATCCAACAATATTGAAAGATATAGTGATGCAAATTGAATCATCGGACTGATGAAGTAAAATTCACGAGTGGATATGTATTTTCTATTGGTAGAGGAGAATTCTCTTAGAAATATTTCAAAAGCGACATGTATCGTTAGCTCTACAATGATCTTTGAGCTAGGTGCTCTAGATAAGGTCGGTGAATAAGTTGAAAGACTCCGAAATTTCTTGATAGATATTCTATTTTGGCCCAAACCATTGCTAAGTTTGGCAGAGTTGCCCAAATAGTGTATCTACGCGATAACACAGTTAGGAATCACCTATGTGAGTGTGAAGTGTAAGCCGCTTCAAAGAAGATGATTGTCAAAAGCACATCTCTCTATACACTTATGAAACCAGAAGGTGTTCATGGCTAAAACGAACACAACTGTAAGAACCATAAACGGTAAAGAGTTAATTGTGTGACATATGGTTGTCTAGGTATACACCAAAGTTCGATTGTTCAAAGATATCGTATCTAACGATTGACCGAGCATATCCGACATATGTTCACTACGGAGAGTCCAAGGGGAAACCTACTTATCCAGATGCAATTAATTCTTGCTTGTAAAGTATACATACTTATCCCTTTTTTTGTCTTCAAGTCATTCCCCATTCACGCGGAGGATTGTTGGATTTTAAAAAGGTGTGAATGGAAAATCAAGAGTTGCGACTTTTATGGAAAGTTGTGACTTTTATGAAAGGTGACGACCTTTCCGAAAGATTGTGACTTTTTCAAAGGTTTGTGACCTTTCCGGTAAGGCACAATAAGAACCTTTTCGCACTACCATTTGTTTTCTATAAATTGAGGGATTTACTCTCATTTTAATATAGAATTCATGGACTTCTTCTTCAACTACTAAATCTAGTATTCTAAGTGTACTTTACTGTCGTTGAGTGGTTCGCTGACACCGGAGTTTTTGGTATCTATACTCTAGTGATTGAGATCAATTTACCCTGTGAGGTCATATTCCAAATCAACCTCGGATATTAGAGGAGAATAATTCCTTAAGGGGACACTGTGAGTTCAGTGGACTTGATCTTTTTCCTATTAAAATTTTTTCAGATTCTAATACGTGTTTTACAAATTTTAGATTTGTTAATTAATTTCAGTTCTTCTATTCTTTTGTTCTTTACTGGTTGATTAAACTTGGTGACTTCGTGTTTCTGCAAAGTTTGTTGGAATCAGTAAGATTCTTTAGATACATATTAGCAACAATTCTTCTTTAAGAAAAGTATTTCGTATATTTTTTTAATCTGTTTCTGATTCTAGTTTCGCTACTAGTTTTAATTTTCTAGTTGTGAAAATGTTCTTAAAATTTGTTGTTCAAAGTTTTGTTCTAAGTATGTTAGAAATACAAGATGAACAACACAAATTTGGGTAATAAACTCGGACATGGTATAATAACTCTCTTGAGAACTTATTGGGATTCTGCAAATAGCTGCGGGAAAGTGTTTAAAAACCACTCAATTACTTGTTTTTTATTTAATGCACTAAAGCAAGGCACTATATAAGATATGAAGACGAGAGTGAATATAGTAAATATGATATCAATTTGTTTGTTATTTAGGTTTGTTGACCTTTCTCTTCGAATAAGTAGCTCTCTTATTCAAATATAATGCATTTTTAACTCATATTTCGTAAAGTAAACAAACATTTATCATGTGTATTTACAAGGCTTCCTGTTTTAAGCTAGCTTCAAAGTTCCCAGTTTGATAGAGTTCATCCATAGGCTTAAGAGGTGTTAATGTTACAAACAATCTTTCTTTGTGCCTTTTTTTTCCATATGAACTACGGTGTCGTTCACTTTAGTTGATAAAATTCATTTCTCGTTAAAATATTTTTAACTTATTAAGAAAATCCCATGTCAACTAAAAAAATACTCAATTACTTTTACAGTTAACAAATTGTATAAAATTGCTCATTCAATTGCCAGGTACAGTTCAATTAACGCTTTCTAATTTTGTCTTCATGAACTTTATCGACACATATTTTCATTGATTCTCCTTATGCCTCTATTTTCTTATTCATGCAGATAAACTTAATCAATGCTTCTACTTAATGCAAATCAACCAAGACATACTCAACTGCTGGACAAATATATATTATAATAACCTTCACATTGTTGGGCGTTACCCGGGCTACCTATACTAGCGCGAGTTTCTCAAGATGAGTATGGTTTTGCGAAATATTATGAAGTTAAACATAATTGAAGTTCCCGTAAGAATTATATGATCCAAATGACACGAAGAAAATTCATGATTTCTTTTTGAATGATTTGTGTTAAAGATACTGGTGAAGTCACTTAATAAGCTAAGTAGGTTACAAAAAGTTAGTTATGTAACTAACTTCTTGAAATGTTAGTTGTGTAACAAATTGTCAAGTTAGGACTAACTTTAATTGTGAAGACTATATATAGTTGTATTGATGAGTCATTTTGTAATAGACTGAATATCAGAATAACAAGATTATCTTTCAATTCTTTCTTCTGTTTCTCTCTTCTTTCTTCCCTCAATTGTTCAACATTACATTCATACCTTCTTCATACTTTCTCATATAAGATCAAATTGTTGTCTTCTTTTCACTTTTGTATAAATCGTTTCTTTTAATGGTTATAAATGAAACAAATCCAACTAAAATCAATAACATCAAAATACATTTAATTTGATTTAAATAAGTTATTAAATCAATTAAATTTTGATTAATAATCGATCCAAATCAATTTGTTGACAATCAAGGACAATATTGAATCTTCATTGAGATGGAGACATTATTAGAGATTACAATGGTCACTTGATTTGATGTTGGGTAATAAACGAAACAAATCAAACTAAAATCAATAATATCCAAACTAATTTAATTCAATTTAAATAAGTTAATAAATCAATAAAATTTATTTAATTTTGATGAATAATTGATCCAAATCAATTTGTTGACATCCCTAGTTGTCGGAAGAAGAATATGGAGTTTTCAAGGAGATGGAGACATTATTAGATATTACAATGGTCACTGAGATGGAAACCTTACCAGAGTTAGATGGTCACTTGATTTAATGTTGATGTTCCAGAACTTTCTATCAATTCCTTAAACAAATAAGATTATGTAGTCTAGATGATTTTGTGTGGAATAACCATACATAGTGAAAGTTTAGGTTTGAAACCTTCCTAACCTATCTCATTTTTATTGTGATTTTTTCTTAGATCTACATTCAAAAGGTGACACGGATTATAATTAGATACATAAGAAAAAGAAATGTTTGGCCAAAATTGATTCTTGAAAATATTGGAAGATTTCACGAACCTTTTAGATCAATTTTTTTCCAAGGGAGAATAAACTTCCTTTTTTTTGTTTGGCATATGACATATTATTATATGTTATGGTTTGTCATATCATTTTGACTTGTTATATGTTATGGTTCACATAATTAAGATGAATATAGTCAAACATACAAGTTAATCATTAATTTTTATTTAGACACTTAAATTATAATATGTTTTGATTGAGGACTTGAAAGTATGATAATGTACTTTTATAGACATTTTCGCCTCAAATTTTTAGAAACACTCATTGGCAGTAGATTTTAAGGGATATAGTTTGTCAAAGTGGAGTCCTATGATTAATAAACTATTCTTTACAGATGATACCATCTTTTTTTGTTCTGAGGAAAGAAGTTCAGTGATCTAAATGATGCAGGTGCTAAAAGAGTATGAAAAAATTTCAAGTCAAATGATAATTAAACCTAACAGTTTCTTTAATCTTCATGAAAAAACACCTCTGATTGTGGCAATCAAATTGAGGAGGTTAACGGGGATATGACAAGGAACTTTTCCTTTTCTGTATTTGGGCTATCCATTAGTTTATGGGAGGAGCAACTCTGGATATTTTGAAGACTTGATTAGAAAGTTGCTAGGAGAATCTTCTCTTGGAAGAGAAGAGATGCTATAAAACATGGGAAGGTGATCACTTAAGGTTCTATGTATTATCAATGTCAATACATAAATTAGTAAGGATTGAATTTCCATGGATGAAGAGGATGTCACAACATTGGTCAGAAATGGTGGATACACTTCAGAGATATCATCCCAACATATATTGTCTACTGGTGAGGTGGAAGATGCTCATATAGGGTTGGGTTACTTGCAACATGAATGTAGCTAGTAAAAGTAACCCCGGTCAGAGTGCTTATGGATTTTTTATATGGAAAAGAGGAGGAGTTCGCATATATGCAGAGAGGCACATATCATTAGGGAGGCAACAAACATGGAGGCAGAAGTTACAGCAACGTGGGAAGCTTTAAAGTATTGCATCAGTCAGGGGATGAATAATTTTCACGTGGATAAAAATTCATTGATTTTAAAGAACATAATTTATAAGAATAAAAAAATACCGTGGGAGTTTGCGGAACAAATAGAAGACATACACGAAATGGTGGCACAAATAAATGTAAAGCATATTTTCAGAGAGGCAGCAAAACATAGCAATTAACAAAGAAGGAAAACATGTATTCTTAAGATTTAATCAATTACTAAGCATGGAAAGAAAGTTCTTAATATGTACTAGCATCGGATCCCTTCAATTTGTATCAAATCAAGAAAACATAAACATAGACAACTATAAGTAGCATGCTTAGTTACAGTGACGACTTAAAGTTCCACATCTATATAAACAAATTATATTCTAGAATTAACTAGAGTAGAAGTGTTGTCAAGGAACTCCTCCTAGGACTAAGCTATGTAAGCAAGTGAAATTGGATACATGGACGAATAATAGTGAGAGCAAAGGGACCAAATCTGATATTGTTAAAGCACTAAACAAGGAATTTGATGGTTGAAACACAGAAAAAGTCATTTTTTTCTATTCGACTTCACCCACAGAAAGAATCACAATTAAATGAGAAGAATAGAAAAAAGGAATCTAGGGAGGAGGATTAATCACATACACAAATTTTCAAAGCTAAAAGGAAAGGCCTATACTCACTATCGAGTTTGACAAGATTTCCGACATGCCAACCAGATAGTACACCTACAATAGTCACAACCAAAAGACAGGAGAGGAAACCAATTCAACAAAGAGGGAGGACAAACCTTAGAAAGCTGATGAGAGAAATATATTTTCATGCCTGCAAGGAGGCGTAAGGAGCAAGGAAGAAGGGAGAAGTGAAAATGGAAGTTGAAATAGCATTTATGGTACCCTACTTAAGGGGACTATTATTAAAATGTCTGGTCAGGTCACTTTTGGGCTGACTAGAGACCATTTTATCTTTGTAAATATTGTCCTTTTGGGTAGTTTAGTAAAGGGACCATGAGTCCAAATTTAAATTTTAAAAAAACTAGAAATATGGTCATCATTTAGAAACATTTTTGTGAGAACCATGTTTCTAGTTTATTTCATCAAATACATCAAAAATAAAATTGATTATTTTATCAAAAGGACTTGCCCATAGTCATCATGAGTTCTCTTACTATCTTTATGTTCAAAGCACCAACTTTCTGCAAGTTCTTCTTTGTTGTAAATCTCCTTGCCCTTCATTGTCGCAATTTGTAAAAAAACTCATTTGCTACAAATAGCGAAGAGGAGGGGCAAGAAGAATTACAACGAAGAAGAACTTGCAGAAGATTGATGCTTTGAACATAAAGATAGTGAAGAACTCATGATGACTATGGGCAAGTCCTTTTGATAAAAGAATCAATTTTATTTTTGGTATATTTGATAAAATAAACTAGAAATATGGTCATCATAAAAATGTTTCCAAATGATGATCATGTTTCTAGTTTTTTAAATTTAAATTTGTACTCAAGGTACCTTCATTAAACAACACAAAAGGGCCAATATTTATATAGACAAAATGGTTTCTAGTCGGCCCAAAAGTGACCCGACCAGGCATTTTAGTAAAAATCCCTTTTAGTAGGGTTTCCAAAAATGCTATTTCAACTTCCATTTTCACATCTCCCATCTTCCTTTCTCCTTCCGCCTCCTTGCAGGCATGAAAATGTACTGCTCTCATCAGCTTTCTAAGGTTTGTCCTCCCTCTTTCTTGAATTGGTTTCCTCTCTTGCCTGTTAGTTGTGACCATTGTAGGTATACTGTCGGGTTGGAATGTGGAAGATCTTGTCGAACTCGATAGTTAGTAAAGGACTTCCCTTTTAGCTTTAAAAATTTGTCTGTGATTTACCCTCCTCCCTTGCTTCCTCTTTTCTATTCTTCTCATTTAACTGTGATTCTTTCTGCAGGTGAAGTCGAAATACGAGAAAATGACTTTTTCTGAGTTTCATCCATCAGATTCCTTGCTGAGTGCTTCAACAATATCATATTTGGTCCCTTTACTCTAACTTTTGCTCGTCCCTGTATCCCATTTTACTTGCTGAGATAGCTTAGTCCTAGGAGGAATTCCTTGACAACACTTCTACTCTAGTTAATTCTAGAATATAACTTGTTTAATAGATGTAGAACTCATGGTTGTCTATGTTTATTCTTCTTGATTTGATACGAACTGATGGGATCTGATGCTAGTCCATATTAAGAATCTTTCTCCCATACTTGGTAATTAACTAAAGCTTAAGAATACATGTTTTCCTTCTTTGTTAATTGTTGTATTTTCTTGCCTCTCTGAAAATATACTGCACATTTACATTTATTTGTGTCACCATATCATGTATGTCTTCTATTTTTTCACAAACTACCATTTTAATTTCCGATTCTTAGCAATTATGTTCTTTAAAATTAATGAATTTGTACCCACGAGAACATCATCATCCTCTGACTGATGCAATACTTTAAAGCTTTCTACAGTATTGTAACTTCTGCCTCCATGTTTGTTCCCTCCCAAATGATCTTCGCCTCTGCATATATGCAATCTCCTCCTCTATTTCGTATAAAAAATCAATAAGAACTCTGACCGGAGTTTTTTTACTAGCTCCATCCGTGTTGCAAGTAACCCAACCCTCTATTAACATCTTCCACCTCACCAGTAGATAATGTATGTTGGGCTGATATCTCTGAAGTGTATCCACCATTTCTGACCAATGTTGTGACATCCTTTTGGTCCATGGGAATTTGATCCTTATTAATTTATGTATTGCCAATTGACATTTGGTAATACATAGAACCTTAACTGATCACCTTCCCATGTTTTGTAGCATCTCTTCTCTTCCATGAGAAGATTCTCTTAGCAACTTTTCTAATCAAGTCTTTAAATATTTAGAGTTTCTCCTCTCATAAAATAATGGACAACCCAAATACAGAAAAAGAAAAGTTCCTTGTTTTATCCTCGTTAACCTTCTCAATCTGATTACCACAATTAGAGGTGTTTTCTCATGAACATAAAAGAAACTCTTAGATTTAATAATCATTTGACCTGAAGTACTTTCATACTCTTTTAGCACCTGCATAATTTTGGTCACTTAACTTCTTTCCTCATAGCAAAAACAGATGGTAATATCTGTAAAGGATAGATGATTAATTTTAGGACTCCACTTTGACAAACCATATCCCTTAAAATCTACATTCCCATGTAAGTTGTTGAGTCCTCTTGCTGCAATAATGAAAAGAGTAGGGGATAAAGGATCTCCCTACTTCAATCCTGTCGAAGATCTGAAAAAACATATGCCCTACCATTAATAATAGTTGAATGCCAGTTTTGGGCATAATCTTCCAAATAAAACTACCGAGTCTCAAACTTTCTGTTAATTAACAAGATAACACTATTTGTTTTTTTTATCAAGATGCAATCTTTCAACTTATATCATTTGATTTTTCATCTTTTTTCTAAGTAATTTTAGTTGTTCTTATTCAAAAATCTTAACAGTTATACTGAACGATCAATAATTGAGAAACAATATCTTAATGATTTTACAATGATCTAGCGTGTTTACAAATCAATAAACAATATATTGAGTTGCTAAACTTCAAAATCGAAAAGAGCCAACAGATACACAACCGAAGCAACCATTTGCAAAACAATAGTTATCGATTCGTACTCTAAGAGCCCATTCCAACTCCAATAATCCCATTTACTGTTCTGAGATAGATTTAGAATTTAAATTTGATGACTAACTTTTCAATATGAGTTTAGAATTGAATTTTGTCAAACCCTTAAAAAAGTCCATGTATATTTACATTACATATGTTATTTAATATTGAATTCAGTTGAACACATTGATCAAGGCTCCATCCATATATACATTCAACCAACCCCACCCCTCCCAAAGAAAGGGGGAGGAAACCTTTGGCTCCATCATGAGAAAAGGGGGTCGGATACTAGTATCTATTTGCATGTTCTAAAGCTCAGAGAATGATCCACAGAGCTATCATTTTAACTACAGTCACTCCAGTATTTTTGTCTGCTTTTTTTGTTCCTTTTCATAAAGAAAAAACAATATACATGTATAGACCCACACCCTTCTAGTGCATCAAGAAAATACAACATTCAACCCTGGAAAGGCCAAAGAAAGAATGATACTTAGATATAACTATAACTACTTTGGGATTGCAATATTAGTTGATTGATTGAACTTGAGAGTAGAACAAAAATGAATACTAATATTCACAATGCAGTAACAGTGATGTTTTCGTCAGCAAGACTATTGTAAGGCATTGTTTATATTAGTTTATCCACCCCAACAACTTGAAACTACCTTTAAATGGTACCTCAGTATATGCTCCAATTGCATCATAAAAATTGTAGATGGTCCTATAACTCATTAAGTCTAACAGTCTACCTGACACATGTTCCTTGGTATTTTATCTTAGTATAACAAGAATATACCCTACAATGCAATCCCACAAGTGGGTCTGGAGCATTTAGAGTTGGCTTTTTTCTTTTCACCAGTACTTACTAACTATTACAAGAATTCATGAATTGATGCAATGCCATAGAAATAGTTTTTTTTTAATTACCTGATATATCATCAAAGATCAAACTAAATAGACCATCCACCACCCACAAACAAATAACTTTTTATTTTTCTGTTTTTTGTTAGGGGAGGGTGGGGGTTAAAATTTTGAACTCCCAATTACTTCTATTTAGAGCATTATCATAGATCACAATCTACAATATCAAACCCCAAATTCAAGAGGGATGTTGTCATGATAAACCATCCAAAATAGGTTGGTTTCAAGAGAGTTTAGATACCTATATGACTTGTCCTACATACAAGAAGCCTTAATTTCTAAGCCACAAACATTTACACAGTATCATAGTGAGAGAGAGAGAGAGAGAGACAGATATATAAGGAGGCCTCAAAAACATAGGCCAAGCAAAAATTCTCAGGACCTACAACAAATCTTGTAAATGCTAAGGACTCAAATTTTGTGTCTAGTTTGGAACAAAAAGAGGCACAATCTAGCAACAACTAAGTAGGTTGAGAGGACTATAGATAGCCCATGCATAATTGTTCAAAATTTAAAAAACCAAAGTGAAACAACTTTTGATTCCATACCTTATTGTCACAACCTTGGACCTCTCCAACGTAACCGAGAAGCTACCAACCATCAAAAACAAATGTTAGCTGAATTCAGCCTCTCCCCCAGGTGTGAAAGCTTGCCACTTGAATCCATCTCCAACCCTACTCTCTATTTTTCCAGATGACCAACTCCAACCATCCAACCCTACTCTCTATTTTTCCAGACGACCAACTCCAACCATCCAACCCTACTCTCTATTTTTCAGACTACCAACTCCAACCAATTATCTATTTTACTGTCTAAAAAGAAATCTTTTTCTCTCACCTTAATATTATATTATTATTTCTATTTTATTCTTATTTTCTTATTTCATATAAATCATTTATATTTTTTTCCAATAATTACTTTATGAAATTCGCATGTGATAAAATTTCTATTTTTTCTTATTTTTTATTTAATATAAATTATATTTTATTCTAATTTTTTAAATATCATAAATTACAAGAAAATTATTATATAATATATAAATTATTGAAAAAATTCAAATAAAAGTAAAATATGATTACATAAAAACTCAATTTTTGAAATTATTACGCTACTCCCATAAGGAGTTAAAAAGGAGCATTCACCTCCTTAATTTTATTATGTCTATAAAATTGTTCAAATCGGAGATTTTCATCCATCACCATTTCTGTCGTTGCAGTTGGAGCCTCTACGACATCTTGAATTGGTTCATTAAGAGCACATCCCCAATTATCACATTGTGTAGTATAATACATATGGTCATTATATAATGTAACACCTCCTTTCTCAAAAAACGTGATAGTCTTGCAATAATTGCAAAACTCCGAATGCACGTTCCACATTTTTTTATATGATTTTTGTTTCATCGCAAATTAATTATTATGTTATGTATTGTATTGTATTTTTTCTTATATTTAAATTAATTTTTTCATCTTACCATTTTAATTTTGTGTATTCTTTATATGAAAAATTAATAATAAAATAAAATTTTATTATTGGTGAAAATTATTTAAAATATATTAATTGTGTTACAAATCCATTGAATGAGTGGATAGTCGATAAAGTAAGTACATGAACAACTATCCATATTCACTAGGTGTCATCAACCTTTTTGGATAAGAATGTATCTATTTATTATGGTACTTAATATGGTGACTTTTGGAGTGATTTCTCAACCTATAAATAGGGTTGTTCATTCACTATTTTTTGATATACAGATGAGACTTACATACACTTGAATAAGAAGAAAATTTATCTACTTCTATCTACTTCTCTTGTCTTCTTCTCTTTATGATTATATTTTTATGAGCTTAATTTTATAACACGTTATCAGCACGAGTCTCTAGCCAATTGAGAGTGAATTTTAGTTTTCTTTAACTCATGTTTTGATTGATCTTGTTATGAGAATCAAGGTATTATTTGCATAAAATCAGGTATATATTTTCTAAAATATTTTTATGATTTAGAATAAAATAGTATTCAGTCACTAACAATTATCAGGAACCGAAGACATATACTACTATTGGTTGAATATTACAGGCTATACAAAAAAATTTAATAGAAGAAGGTATAAAATTTTAATAGCACGAGTTTGAATATTATTTTGATTGTTTTGAAAGACTCAAAGGGTGAGTCATGTTGTACTTCGGTCTATTATACCGTTGGTTAAGGGTAAGACGAGGGGTTCAAGTCTCATCGCACCAAAAAGGGTAAGACATCAGGTCAAGTCCAGATGCACATAATGAAAATTATTTGAGGATAGGACGATAGATTCAAATTTTATCTCACTAAGAGGGTTAGACATCAATTTTGATGCACCATGATAATAATATATGGATAAGACATTGAGTTTGAGTCTCAATGCACCATAATGGTGATAAAATGATGATTAAGGAAAAAATAATATATTTTTGATGAAATATCTTGAAATTCATCATATTGAATTTGCTCCATTCCTTGAAAAGAATATGGTAGCAACATGTAATAACTCTGAAATCCGCCTGTTGACTTGCTCAATTCAATCATATGAATGTGGTAGCAGTGAATGACTAGTCTGAAAGATGAAAAATAATTAATGACATGAATAAGGGTTTTGAGGGACAGAATCATATTAGTCATCATTGTGGTAATGATAAAAGGAAGAACACTATGAGTTCTTCAAATAACCCTTCAAATGTGAAGGCAATTTTCATTATCAAAATGGTATGAAAGGTCATTAGACTTGTGAATGTTGTCAACCCAATAATTTGACAAGTTTACAAATCCTATATCATGAGATAATAAGATAAAGTAATGGTACACTTGATCTTTCAAAGTGATACTGAGGCGTGTCATGGAAATATGATGAATTCTAAAACATGACAATGTACTTGTAATGAAATTAATGAAGTACATATAAATGATTAGCTCATTCCTTGAAAAGAATGTGACTTGTGATGAGTATCGTGAATGCTCGACCATTCTGTAAGAGAATGGGTCAAGATGTGATAAATATTTTATGGGTTGGATATATGCACAACTCACCTTTTTGAAAGGTTTGAAAAAAAATGATATATGTCACATCTCATCTCTATAGGAGGTTTGAGAGAAATAAATAAATTTTATTTGACATGAACGGCCAATGGTCGTGTGCATTTATACGTCATGAATATTATGATATGTTTGTTATGAACTACCGGAAGGGTAATAAGAAAGAAATAATTCTTGCCTATGGTACAACAAAAGAAAAGCAAGAAACATGTCTTGCTCGTAATAATTTTAATCGTCACAATAATGATATAATTTCTCCTTGAGGAGATGCTCACCATATGGATGGTGTCATGGAATATGTGATAGTACACAAAATTAATTGCAAGATCTAACGAGTTGTCCTATTGTAGTAAGTCTCAAAAGAAACTTTTTAAGTTTCGGATAAATTTAGAATAAATATTGAGACAATAAATTACTACAACCGAAGAGGGTTATAGATATTTATGTAAAATATTACCCCACTTTTCCTCTTGTTTGTTCCATACAAACATGTACATGCTGATGAAATCACATGTAAAAGTAAATTATAAGTGCACTAAAATAAAGATCAGTTGGCATAACTGGTTGACCATTCCGATTAGATGTGATGCAAATGAAATTGAGAATTTAGGTGATTTATATAATGAAGAAATAAAGATTCTCTTGTGTTGTTTGTTCTCCTCATAATATGATCATTGTACCATCTAATGTTGGAATTGTAATTTTTTGAAGTTTTTGGGACATATAAAAAGGTGGATATGGGCCCATTCACTTGTCATGTGCATCATTTGCAACTATGTGACAATGCATCTATGCGATGATCACATGTGCTTTAGTGTCAACTTACAAATTGGTTTTTGTAAGGTTGTTTGCTCGAATTGTTAAATGAAGAACACAATTTCAAATTATGAAACTATGATGATAATGCTGGTTGATTTAGCAGAAATTATATGCCTCCAATTATAGCTAAATCATGGTTATGAGAACAAAACTCTCAAATAAGATGTGGTATGAGATAATTTTATTTAACATGTAGCAACACATGTATGCATAAAATCAACAAGGTTTTCCCATTAAAATTGGTTCAGGGTCAGGAACCATATAATTTTCATCTAAAATGTTGAATGTGCGGTTATGATTTTAATTGCTCCACCACGCACAAAGATGAACTTCCAAATAAGGTTGGAATGAATGTTAGATTTTCTAACATTAGGGGAAGAGATGATTGACAACTGAAAATTATGTGTGAGGTTAATTATGAATTATCTAGATTCTCGTCAAATAAATATGTGAACTCAAAGTTCAAGGGATAATTCAGTTGCATAATGTTGCAAATCAGTTGCCAGGTGAATGCACTGACCCTATGATATAATTCAGCTGCAAATGCTACAATGTGAAGTCCTTGAAGGAAAGAGTCTATGATACGCCAGAAGCGTAATAGACCAATCGATTCTAGATATAAAATTCCTTGAAGAAGGAAAGAACAAATATCAATATGGTCATATAATGAGGCAAGTGCTATAAAATAGCACATTGACATAACACTTCATAAAACCTTGAAAAAGGTTCAGGTACCTGAAAAATGAGGAAAACTGAAGAGATCTCGATAAGTTATGTCATATTGGAATTTATATCAAATAACCGTCGACGGTATCTTTGATATGAGGTAGCGCTCAATGATATAAATTGTGACGAGGATCTTGAATTTAAATATGTCATATAGTTAAAGAGATAAAAGGTTGGCCAAGTAAAATGCATGATTCAAGTATATTGTTTCACTTACAGATGTGACGTTTTGGACAGATAGTCCATAAATCAAGGTATAATGTCAGTGGGGTATAAATAAATTTTTATGTGATTGTATAATCGTAAGATATCAAATACGGTTTATTCTTTGGGACATAAAGATTTGTCGCAAAAATCCTGACATTTTTGGAAATGTTTTTCTCCTATGGTGGATGCAATGAGGTTTGTTTTGATCTGAAAACATATGAAAAACTTGAATGCGTGTAACGAATAATTGTAATGACTATCTAGACAATGAAGGTTATATGAAAATCCTTGAAAAAATCGAGGTGTCTGAAGCATATAAGAGTTTGAAAGAAACTTTTTCAATAAAGCTTCAAGAATTCTATCAGTGCACATACACAGATATGTTTTGATGCATTTTATATGGATAAATCACATTCATTGATTACCCAATGATTATGAGATCCCTTGACATAAATGATGATTCAGTTTGATCTCAAAAGAAGGATGAAGAGCTTCTTGGAGTAAATTTACTGGCAAGATTCGGTTTCTCCGCGATAAAAGAACATTGAAATGGTGTTAAGCACGTGATTGAATATCCTCAAAGCACAATAGTTATGGGTTTATTCTATTCCGAGGAATCCAAGACAAAATTGATTGGTTATGCAGATGCAGAATATTTATCTGATCCGCATAAAGCTCTCTCTCAAGCACGCTTTATGTTTGCATGTGGAGGCACAATAATATTCTGGCGATAAATGAAGCAAATATTGTTATGCAGAAATAAAAGCCCTCGATGAAGCAAGTCGAAAGTGCGTTGGTTGAGATAAATGATACACCGTATTCAGGAAATGTGTGGTTTTTCTTTGAAAAAGAATATACCAACCACAATATACAAAGATTGGAGACATCATTGCAAGAAATTAAGTGATGTTTTAATCAGGGGGAGTACAATACGCGTTGCACTCTTTTTCCCTTGACCGAGGTTTTTTCCCTCTGGGTTTTCCCGGCAAGGTTTTTAATGAGGCAACAAATAATGCGTATCAAAAGATATGTGTACTCTTTTTCCTTCACTAGAACTTTTTCCCACGGGGTTTTTTCTAGTAAGGTTTTAACGAGGCACAATATCTATAGATATCCAAGGGGGAGTGTTATAAATCCATTGAATGAGTGGATAGTCCATAAAGTAAGTACATGAACAACTATCCATATTCACTAGGTTTCATGAACCTTTTTGGATAAGAATGTATCTATTTATTATGGTACTTAATATGGTGACTTTTTCTCATCCTATAAATATGATTGTTCATTCACTATTGTATGATATACAGATGAGACTTACATACACTTGAATAAGAAGGAATTTTTGTCTTGTTCTCTTTATGATTATATTTTTATGAGCTTGATTTTATAACAAATTGAAATTAAAGTAATATATATTAGATAACATATTTTTTAAAATAATAAATTACATTTAAAAAGAATCATGAATATTAGATGTTAGAATTAATGAAATTATATGTAATAAAATAATATGTTAATTGAAAAGTAATGAAAATAATAATAAAATATTGAAAAAGTGAAATAGAGAGTGTGAATAGTAGTTATCCAAATTTGGAAAAATACTATTCTTCCTCTCCATAAATAGAGAATAAAGGGTGATTTGGAAGTAGGTTAGAGAGGGTCCAAATATAGAGAAGTGGGTTGGAGATGGTCTAATTAGCTTGATAGTCCAGACAAGCCAAAAGTATTTAGCATTTTAGTTCAACGTCTTCTTATAGTTGGTACATTTGTAATTCTTTCTCATGACTCTCTACTTTGTAGTAAATTACAAGCACATCATATATCAAGTAAAAATGAAAAAGAAATTTTACATCAAAGCTCTCAGCAGAATAAGACAGTTACTTTACATCTAGTTATAATAAACTCAGAACTAGAGGCAGGTGTAAAATGTAGATGTTGTCCATCTATGATACTCAACTACCTTCTGAATCTTGCAATATGAAATTGCAACTCCATATCCTCTCTTTATTACAATAAATTGATAAAAGAATTTCACACTGAAAAACTGTTGAGCTACAATTTTAATTTGGATGAATTATGCATTAGTTATATCTGGATATCTTTGAACAGCAAATTTACTTGATGTCAGTTTACAGTTGTAAATTTACTTGATTACTAAACTACTTTTAAAGAAGATGAAAATACTTAGATACAACAATTTAAAATGGAATAGCAGATACAAGATGAAATTATTAATTTAAATAATTTTTAGCAAGACATAAAAGGATAACAATATATATTTATAAAAATCGTGTGATTTAAGAAAACTTATACTTCTTAATTAGTCATTATAGTTATAATTTGCTATAATAATCACTTGCGACTAATATGAAACATTAATTACGTGGTCTGACTTCAAGTTTGTATAATTAGTCACATTTGTATAACTCGCCACATTTGTATAATAGCAACTAATAATTTTTCGCTTGATTTGTATGTATTTACGATGGTTTGTATTTATATATGACCATGATTTCCTTTGGGTTTTTAATTTTATCGTCATATATATTCAATCTTTTATGTATAACTTTTTAAAGTTTGTATAAATGTGTAGTTTTTGAATTTTTATAACATAATTTATCTAATGTAATTTGTATATTATAATTTATATAACTCTTTAAAGTTCATATGTTTATGTTTGAATCAATTTGTTATTTCGAGTTTTATCATATTTATATAATTCCAGACTTTTTTTAATATAAATTTTCCATGTCTATTTCCATTAAAGAGCATTCAAAAGGATGAGGGCATGGACCTAACCTCACTGCAACAAAAGAAAGATTGTTCACAAGATAACAATCTTCAAGCAAGAATTTAGCCTATACAAACTCTTCCTTAGACTTACAAATAGTTTAACTTACAAAAAAAAATTAGCCTTATCAAACTTCCTTCTAATATTAGGGAGTTGATATTTATCTAGTTGAAAGGGTCTCTTTAATTCTTTCGGAAGTTGCTCAAAAGAATAGTAAAAGTTACCCATTCCACTTGAGGATGTCATTTTTACCAATAAATCAGCCATTTGGTTGGCCTCTCTGAAACAATGGTGTACTTGTGTTTCATCAATGTCCATGTTGAGCCTTTTTTCCCTTATGGTCGCTTTGAGTTTGAGGTTAAAATTGTTCTCTTCTTTTATCATGTTAGCAATAACCATAGAGTCCATCTCCAAGTTCAATCTGTTGATATTGTTTTGATTGCACACACCATATCTAATAGCTTGGCTTCTGCTTGATTGTTACTTACACAAAAGATTTGTTAGTGAAAAAACTTACAAGATAATAAAATTTCAAGATTACAATTGAAAATAAAATGAAGAAATTAATCTCTTCAGGCTGAGGCGCGGATATCTCGCTCTCTTTAAGGAGATTCAAGCTCACTGCAGCAAATGTTTTCACCAGTCTAGCAATAGTCCTCTTTGACTTGTCCCCTCCAGGATAAAACAGCCTTCACAAAGTATAACTCAACAACTCTGGACAAGAGTTGAGTCCAAAGTTCCACAAAAAAGAACACCTCCCTTCTACTAACAAGAACTCTCTTTTAGACTTATTCTTTCACTCTATGTTTTCTCTTGTGTTTTGTATGTACCAAACCAAATGGAGAACTTACTCTAGTGCAAAGAAAATTTGGAAGGCATTGCAGAGTAAGTATGATACCAAAGAGGCTGGAGCGATAAAATATGCAGCTAGTAGATTTTTTCGTTTTCAAATGGTGGACAACAAATCAGTGGTAGATCAAGCTCAAGACTTCATCATGATTATTGGAAAGCTTAGGTCCGAAGAGGTTAAAATTGGAGATAACCTTATTGTTTGTGGCATAGTGGATAAACTTCCACCTTCTTGGAAGGAATTTCAAAAAACTATGCGTCACAAACAAAAGGAAACCTCTCTTGAAATCTTGATAGTGAAAATACGCATGGAAGATTATTTGATGTCTAGTTTTCTTCTTAACAAACCAGGATTTAAACAGATTATTGAATCTGATCAATATGTAATAGTGAAGAAATGTATTTTTGTGGGGAAGGGGTATACATGTGATGGGATGTTTATGTTGAATGTTGAAATGAATAAAACTTCTACTTCTGTTTATATGCTTTCTTCTACTAATTTTTGGCATGCTCGTTTGTGTCATATTAATGATCATTATGTTGGAATCACGAGTAGTTTAGGATTAATCCCAATGGTTAAAAAGAATTTTGAAAAGTGTGAGGCTTGTAGTAAAGTCAAAATCACTAAAAAGCCTCATTTTCAAGTTGAAAGAAAAATTGATTTGTTAGAATTAGTTCATGCTAATATTTGTTAACTTGGTGGAATTCTAACTCGTGGAGGTAATAGATATTTTATCACTCTCATTGATGATTTTTATAAGTTTACATATGTTTACTTGATGAAATATAAAAGTGATGCTTCTGAAAATTTTAAAACTTATCTCCATGAAGTTGAAAATCAGTTTGGAAGAAAAATAAAAAAAATTAGAAGTGATAGAGGTCGTGAATATGAATCAAATGATTTTAATTCTTTTGTTAGATCATTGGGAATAATTCATGAAACTACTCCTCCTTACTCTACTTCGTCTAATGGAGTAGCATAAAGGAAAAATAGAACTTTGGTTGAATTGACTTATGTCATGCTTATTGAGTCACATTCACCTTTAAATTTTTGGGGTGAAGCTATCTTAACTACTTGTTATATGTTGAATAGTGTGCCTCATAAAAAGTCTAAATTGACACCTTTTTAATTGTGGAAAGGTAACAAACCAAGTTTGGGATATCTAAGAGTTTGGGGTTGTCTAGCCTTTGAGGTTAATGGATCCCAAGATTAAAAAGTTGGGTAAGAAAGTTACTACTTGTGATTTTCTTGGTTATGCTTCAAATAGTACAGCCTATAGATTTTTTAATCTTGAAGATAATATTGTAATAGAATCTGGTGATGCTATTTTTCATGAAAATAAATTTCCTTTTGATACTAAAAATAGTAGGGGTCAAAGGATTGAACAAAATACTTTGTCACTACCTATTTCTTCTACTTCAACTTTGAAAAATAAAGAATTTGGTGATTTTGAGTTAAGAAGAAGTAAAAGATCTAGAGTAGAAAAAGATTTTGGTCCTGATTTTTATGTGTTTAATGTTGAAAATGACCCTCTAACTTTGAAAGAAGCATTATCTTCACATGATTCTATTTTTTGGAAAGAGGTTGTAAATGATGAAATGGAATCTCTAATTTCTAATAAAACTTGGAAGTTAGTTGATTTACCACCGGGTTGTAAAACAATTGGTTGCAAATGGGTCTTAAGGAAAAAGTTGAAACCGGATGGTTCTATTGATTAATACAAGGCTAGGCTAGTTGCAAAATGTTTTAAACAACTAGAAGGCCTAAAATTTTTTGATATTTTTTCTCCGGTAACAAGAATTACATCCATTAGACTTTTAGTTGTTATGGCTGCAATTTTTGATTTGAAAATTCATCAAATGGATGTAAAAACTGCTTTTCTAAATGGTGACCTAAATGAATAAATTTATATGGACCAATCCGAGTGTTTTGTTGAAGCTGGCCAAGAAAGCAAAATATATAAACTTACTAAACCCTATATGGCTTGAAAACAGGCACCAAAGAAATGACATGAAAAGTTTGATTCCTGCATGATTGAAAATGGTTTTAAAACAAATGAGTGTGATATCTCTTCAGGCTGAGACGGAGATATCTCGCTCTCTTTAAGGGGATTCAAGCCCACTGCAACGAATGTTTTCACCGGTCCAGCAGTAGTACTCTTGGACTTGTCCCTTCCAGGATACAACAACCTTCACAAAGTATAACTTAACAACTCTGGACAAGAGTTCCAGAGTTGAGTCCAAAGCTCCTCAAAAAAGAACACCTCCCTTCTACTAATAAAAACTCTCTTTTAGACTAACTCTTTCACTCTTTGTTTTCTCTTGTGTTTTGTGTGTACCAAACCAAATGAAGACCACCACTATTTATACTACAAGAAGTCTTCCTAGCAATGAATAGAAAGATAATGGAGCAGTAAATAGTGAAGATAATGGTCTTAGGAGTTTCGTAAGTTACATAGGTTACAAAGGAGTTACATAGGTTACAAAGAGTAATGGAGAAATTAAGAATGAAATAAAGTGATGGATAACCAATGCTAATGGATGATGTAGAAGTTATCCATTCCAATGTTTATTGAAATATTTTTATATCACAATGAATTCAGCCAATAAAGCCAAAAGTAATGGCATTACATGGCTACTAAGTCAAAGATGAATAGCATGATTAAATTGGTAGTTTAAAACATAAATGGCTACCAATGGTTATTCTTATAAGTCCAAAATAAAGCAATTTAATATATTAAATATTAATATTAAAATTCTAATAACCTAACAAAATTGAAATTGAATAGGTCATTACAAGATCTCCAACTGCATCACTAATGATACCCCCAATTCCAGCTCAGTTATTGCTGCTTAAAGAAACTACCATCACTATTGAGTTTCATTCTTCCTTCAGCCGGTTTTTTTCAGACAACGACCTTACAACTCACCACTGGTTTCATTCTTTCCACAGTTTGACATATGTGTAGCCATGTGTAGTTATCATCAAACAATTTGCATTTAGGGAATGCTATACCAATAGTAGTTTTAATATTCCACAAAATTTGAGTCTCCATTCTTCTACTATTGAACTTCTTCTTGTCTCCAAATTTACATGATGTCCAACTTTACCAAATCTCTCAAAGTATGCAAATAGGAACAATCTGGAGTAGAAGCTTGTGAACATTGTTGTGATGAATTCTATTTCTCCATTTTTCCATGATTGTCTTCAGAGAGCTATGTTCATGTATGACTCCCAAAGGGCTTCCGAACAATCTCCATATGAAGTCAGTTGCACTCCCTTCAATGAAGACATGTTGCATGGTTTCATCCTCTAGATTGGAGCAACGATATCATGTTTGTTGGGAAAGACAAGGCAATAACAAAGAATGCCTGACAGGATAACAGCGGAAGAATACCCAAGTCTATACTTTCCCTTTTCGATTTGAACCAAGAGAAGACAAACAACCATAAGCAATATGATATTAAGGCATCAAGTAATTCAACCAAACAAATATAACAAGGCAATAATAAACCAATCACACAAGACACCAAGATCTACGTGGAAAACCCTTCGATGTGAAGAGTAAAAAACCACGGGACCAAAAGCTCCACTATAATCACCAAGAGTTACAATATTGTTCTCCAAAATTGGCCACAAAACAAGTTCCAAACAACGAGCAACAACAAAATAGGATTGCACCAAATCTAGAGAATTAACGGAGCAAAATCACCAATTTCGCAGCTACTGTTCACGACAGCAACACTGAAGCTTCAGGCCACCAAATCCAACTCTGTCAGTTCCTAATCAAATATTGAGATGAAGATAATATGCTGTCCAAAAATCAGCTCAATCGGACAAGAAACGAAGCGGGAATCGCTATTTGAAGTTGGCTGTTAGGGCTGAATTTTGACTGCGAAAACTGCTCTCTTTCTCTCTTTTTGGCTGCTGAAAAAAACTCTATGTGTATATGAAAATAAGACCTAAATAGTCTTATATTTGCCTCATAAGAATGGGCCTATGGGCAAAAGTGGGTTGGTCCAAATTGTGCTTTTATTTATCCACATAGGAAGGGAAAAAGACTCATAACCCAACAATTCTCCCCCTCACGACTATGTGGAGGAGACCGCCATCCCGGCGACCATGCAACAATCTTCAAACTTCCCTCTTGGCAAAGCTTTAGTCATCATATCGGAACCATTGTCAATTGTATGAATCTTTTCAAGCTCAAGCAACTTAGAATCCAACACATCTCGAATCCAATGATATCTCACATCAATGTGTTTAGACCGACCATGGAACGTAGAATTCTTGCCAAGATGTATAGCACTTTGACTGTCACAATAAATCACATACCTCTCTTGAGCATAACCAAGTTCCCCCAAGAATCTCTTCATCCAAAACAATTCTTTACAAGCTTCAACGACAACAATAATCTCAGCTTCTGTAGTAGATAGAGCAACACATTTTTGCAACCTAGATTGCCAAGACACAGCTCCCCCTGCAAAAGTAACCAAGTACCCTGAAGTAGACTTGCGAGTATCAACATCATCATCCATGTCTGAATCAGTATAACCACAAAGAATAGGCTTCCCTGTACCAAAACATAAACTAAGACTAGAAGTGCCACAGAGATATCTCATAACCCACTTCACAGCATTCCAATGTTCTCTTCCCGGATTAGAAAGAAAACGGCTAACAACTCCAACAGCGTGAGCAATATCCGGTCTTGTACAAACCATCGCATACATCAAACTACCAACAGCTGAAGCATAAGGAACTTTCTTCATATCTTCCTTCTCATCATCACTAGAAGGACACTGTTTCGTGCTAAATTTGAAGTGCATAGCTAAAGGTGTACTGACAACCTTAGCTTTGTCCATGCTGAATCTGCGAAGTACTTTCTTAATGTACTTCTCTTGTGATAATACCAATTTCTTAGCCTTTCTATCACAGACAATCTGCATGCCAAGAATTTGTCTTGCTGGTCCTAAGTCTTTCATAGCAAAAGACTTACTCAACTCTTGCTTCAACTTCTGAATCCTGCAAGTCTTATGACCAACAAGAAGCATGTCATCAACATAAAGCAACACAATAATAAAGTCACCATCATAGAACTTTTGCACAAAAACACAATGGTCTGAAGAAGTCTTCTTGAAGCCCTGCTGACTCATAAAAGAACCAAACTTTCTGTACCACTGCCTGGGAGCTTGTTTCAAACCATACAAGCTCTTCTTCAATTTGCAAACATAATTCTCTTTACCCTTGACTTCAAAACCTTCCGGTTGCTCCATCTAAATTTCTTCATCTAAGTCACCATGGAGGAAAGCAGTTTTAACATCCATTTTCTCAACCTCTAAATCTAGACTTGCAGCCAAGCCTAGAACCACACAAATGGATGACATCTTCACAACTAGAGAGAATATCTCATCAAAATCAACTCCCCTTTTCTGATTAAATCCCTTGACAACTAATCTAGCTTTGTACCGTGGAACTGGATTACCATCTTCATGCTTCACCCGAATAACCCACCTGTTTTTCAAAGCTTTTTTGTCTTTAGGTAACTTAACCAAATCAAGGGTATGATTATCATGCAAGGATTTAATCTCATCTTCCATAGCATCAAACCACCTTTATTTTTATTCACTTTCCATGGCCTCATCAAGACTCTCAGGTTCTCCCCCGTCAGTCAAGAGTACATACTCATTGGGAGAATAACGAGATGAAGGAATTCTCTCTCTACTAGATCATCTGAGAGAACTCTCTGGAGCATCTATAATTGGTTGTTGTACAACCACATCATCTTGCACTGGAGCATCAACAACATCATGCCGGTCATTCTGAACATGATCACCATCTTCATTATCAACTTGATTTTCATCATTATGAAGATTTTCTTCCGGTGCAATAGTCAAAGGAAATGGATCAACATCAACTAAGCTCTCACTACTCTGAAAATCAGCCTTGTTAGCTTTGTCAAAATCTTCAATTGTTTGGTCTTCAAAGAACACAACATCACGGCTTCTAACAAGTTTCTTCTCAACAGGATCATAGAAACGATAGCCAAATTCATCTTGACCATAACCAATTAAGATACACTGCCTAGTTTTAACATCCAACTTTGACCTTTCATCCTTAGGAACATGTCAAAGGATTTACACCCAAAGACTCTAAGATGATCATAAGAAACATTCTTACCAGTCCAAACTTTGTTAGGGACATCACCATCTAAAGCAACATCATGAGATAAATTGATAACATAAGCAGCAGTATTAAGTGCTTCTGCCCAAAAGGAATCTGACAGCTTAGCATCTGAAAGCATACATCTGACCCTCTCAACTAGAGTTCTGTTCATCCTTTCTGCTAAACCATTTAACTGAGGAGTCTTTGGAGGAGTTTTCTGATGCCTAATACCCTGTTCTCTGCAATATCTATCAAAAAGACCAATATAATCACCACCATTATCTGAACGGATGCATTTCAATGTCTTCCCTGTTTGTCTTTCAACCAAGGCCTGAAAACTCTTGAACACATCAAGTACTTGATCCTTGGACTTCAAAGGAAATACCCAGAGTTTGCGAGAATGATCATCAATAAAAGTCACAAAGTAAAGTGCACCACCATGAGATCTTACCTTAAAAGGAACACACAAATCAGAATGTACCAACTCCAGCAAATTAAGCTTTCTTGAAGGCGGATGACTCTGAAAAGAAACTCTTTTCTGTTTACCGGCTAATGAACACATTTCTTCAACTTTGCTTGTTTCACTCCAGAAAGCAAATTTTTCTTAGCCAAACTATCAATCCCCTTCTCGCTCATATGACTCAGCCTTCTATGCCATAACTCTGATGAAGTATCATTCTCCATCAAATTTACTGAGTCTCTGGAAATGGAGCCCTGAAATACATACAAGTTAGACAACTTGTCACCACGGGCCACAACCATCAAACCTCTAGTAAGCTTCCACTGGCCAACACCAAGTGTATTAACATAACCCTCATCATCAAGATATCCCACAGAAATCAAATTCAAGCGAACATCTGGAACATGCTTGACATTATTGAGAACTAGTTTGGAACCATTGTTACTTTCCAAACAAACTGTCCCAATGCCAATAACTTCAACTTCATGATTATTGCCCATTTTCAACGTTCCAAAATTACCTGGAGTATAAGAAGAAAATAATTCCTTCTTTGGCGTGACATGAGAAGTAGCACCAGAATCCACAAACTAGCTAGACTCATCACGAAAAAGATTAATGACATTTGCATCACATGAAACAAGAAGATCATCATTAGCAACAACAGCAACACGATTTTCATTATCGCCTTCTCTCTTTTGTTGTCTCATATCTCTTTTGTGCTTATAACAATATTTCATGATATGCCCATTCTTGTGGCAATAGTCACATGTATCATTCTGACCTCTGGACTTGTTTCTCCCCCTATCTTCAGTAACCAAAACATCGGAGTGTGAAGCTGAAGAAGATGAGGCTTGAGATCTTCTTATCATTTCTTAATTCAAGACACCACTCTTAGTATATTCCATGGTTACAACACCACTAGGAGCAGAATTAGTCAAAGAAACTCGAAGAGTTTCCCAAGAGTCTGGCAGAGTATTAAGAAGTCAAAGTCCCTGTATCTCATCATCAAACTTTACACCCATTCCGGACAACTGGTCAAGAACACCCTGAAAATCATTAATATGATCAGAAATAGGAGTTTCATCTTTATACCTGATATTCATTAATTGTTTCAATAGGAACAACTTGTTGTTGCCAGTCTTCGAAGCATATAGTGTCTCGAGCTTGTCCCACAAACTTTTGGCATGTGTCTCATTCACAATATGATTTCTAACATTATCTTCAACCCATTGTATAATATAGCCACAAACCTGCAGATGCTCAAATTCCTATTCTTCATCATTCAAAGATTTAGGCTTATTATAAGCAAACACAGGTAAATGCATCTTCTTGACAAATAGAAGATCTTTCATCTTCCCTTTCCAAATATGATAGTTACTACAATTTAAACACACCATTTTGCTCATATTTGCCTCCATCATTCAAAACGACAATCAACAATAACCAATGCTACGATATCATGTTTGTTGGGAAAGACAAGGCAATAACAAAGAATGCCTGACAGGATAACAGCGGAAGAATACCCAAGTCTATACTTTCCCTTTTCGATTTGAACCAAGAGAAGACAAACAACCATAAGCAATATGATAGTAAGGAAGCAAGTAATTCAACCAAACAAATATAACAAGGCAATAATAAACCAATCACACAAGACACCAAGATCTACGTGGAAAACACTTCGATGTGAAGAGTAAAAAAACCACCGGACCAAAAGCTCCACTATAATCACCAAGAGTTAAAATATTGTTCTCCAAAATTGGCCACAAAACAAGTGCCAAACAACAAGCAACAACAAAATAGGATTGCACCAAATCTAGAGAATTAACGGAGCAAAATCACCAATTTCGCAACTACTGTTCACGACAGAAAAACTGAAGCTGCAGGCCACCAAATCCAACTCTGTCAGTTCCTAATCAAATATTGAGATGAATATAATATGCTGTCCAAAAATCAGCTCAATCAGACAAGAAAGGAAGCGGGAATCACAATTTGAAGTTGGTTGTTAGGGCTGAATTTTGACTGCGAAAACTGCTCTCTTTCTCTCTTTTTGGCTGCTGAAAAAAACTCTATGTGTATATGAAAATAAGACCTAAATAGGCTTATATTTGCCTCATACGAATGGGCCTATGGGCAAAAGTGGGTTGGTCCAAATTGTGCTTTTATTTATCCACATAGGAAGGAAAAAAGACCAATAACCCAACAATGTTAAGGTTATTTGTCCTCATTGTCTTCGAAATTTCTCACCACTTCATTGAATGGAAGCTTTCGGAAAAGAATTCTCCAAGTTAGAAATGATATTTTGAAAGAAATGCATTGGTGCCATACATGATTGACTTTCATATTTTTTATTTTGGCTTGTGTTACCAGGTTTCAAGCCGTGTAGTTGTCAAATTTGACATCTTGTGTAAGTTTCTAGAAAGCATAATCCTTTTCATTAGGTTGCCCAAACTTATTTTTGATTTTATTTTAAGTAAATAACTTGTCACAATCCAAATCGTTAAGACAATTGAATAAGAATGATAAAAATACAAGGAATTCAAAATAAAATTTGTTTGGTTTAAAGGAACGTTAATACGTTTCTTAAAAATAGTTGGAGTCTATCCCACGAACAAACGGAAGAATAAATAACAACTTTATCTTTGGAATTCAACTAAGCCACAAAACAAGCAGCATTCAAGAATGTTGATCTTTCATTTATCTAGCACCATGCATCAATAATTGTTTTTTTGGGACTTGCACCATTAGGTAGTAAAGACTTGCTAAATAATTGTTTATTGAACGAATCTTGAACTAAGTCGTTCATTGAATGAAAAATAAAATACAGCAGGCATATTACTATATTTTGGTGAAAATTAAAATTCTTTGACAATTTACGACAATGTGTCCTGTAACATATATAGGATATCACAAGGATTAATGTAGACTTTAAGAGTTGATATTATGAAAAGAATAAAAATCCAGCTCAAACGACCAAGTAAGAAACGAGAATAGAGAAGAACATGACTTATTTATTGGTGTTTGATCAGTCGCAGTGCTAGCGCAACGCGCTACACCTCCATTTATTGGGGGTCTGACTGGGCACAATCTAGAATTGAATGATTTCCTCCCAATACGTTTAGATTCATAAACCCATCACTAATTCAACAAAATCCACTAAAAATCAACCAAGAACATCCCTCCTTGGCAAAACTCTCCTCTGAAGAAATCAAAAAAAATCAATTGATAAAAAATGAACGAAACATCAAGAACTTCATCTAAAAATCTCAATATTACTCAATCTCATGACAAATTCATGAACAAAGAAATATTATTTGTGTGTTGGTGTTGGTGAACGAATTCAACACTATGAGAATTTACATACCTCAAATTACTAAGTTCTTGACGAAATATAACTTCAACATCATTTTGGTTGCATTATAGAAACCTTCGCATGTAAGGAGATATATATATATATATATATATATATATATATATATAACATATATATATATATATTTTTAAATTTGAGTCCTAAGACCGATGTCAATTTTAAAGTCATTGAGCCTGATCACTTTTTGGCATACTGATAATACAATATTATGTGATTTTGGTTTATTTCACATATGTTGAGAAGTCACAAAATATATAATGAAGACTTTTTGTAGTAAACACAGTATTCTGGACACCCTAAAATATCAAAGAAATTCGTAGTAGAGTTGGTTAGGATTGTCGTAAATTTAATCGCTACCCCGATTCGATCCCTTTTATGAGCGTTTTCATTTTTCTATAATTATTTTATATTCTTGAATTTAAATAGTTAATAAATATGTATACCTTCCACAAAAATATTTAGCTTGATGCTAAACAATGTTTCTTGAATTTAATAAATGAATAAATATGCACAACAATGTTTCTTGAACTTAATAAGTGAATAAATAAGCATAACTTTCACATAAATATTTTATTTGGTGGTAAATAGTGTCAATCTTTTTTTTTTTAAAGCTTTTACTAAAACTACTTTAAATTAAGTTTATGTTTAGCTTGGTTGTAAATAATGTCTAGCTTTACTTAAAATTAATCATTAATTTCCGACACAGTTGTCGCCAAAAAATGAAATCGCCACAAGTCGAGATCCAATCCAAATAAAGACTAATAAAAAAATGTTATCAGCTCGGATAACAATCTTAGTAACATCCGGATATATTTCCACTATGTGAGCCCTAACATTATCGCCGATATCATCAGTTGGGATGACAGATTGCGACGAATCGAGCGTTTCGTAGATTGAAACATCATAATCGAAATGAAAGAGAAGTTCTAGAACCTTGGCAAGAATATGAGGATCTTCTTTTTCGGCTTTACTCTAAATTAATCTTTAATTTTATTTTAATTTTAAAAAAAAATTAAGCTGTAATTTCGTTTAAAAAAATATTATGTTTATTCCTGTATTATTAAGACTAATAACGATTTCTTTCCAATTAATATTAAATTATTTTTTTAAAATATTAATATCTTTTATTTGTGGAATAAGATTTCCTTAATTTTATTTCATTTTCATGCGGAATAAACTTTTCTTAATTTTAATACATGTTCTTTGGAATAATTTCTTTATGAACAGAAGACTCATTTATTCAAATTATATCACAAAATTATTAAAAATAGAATTTCAACAATTATCTCTTTATTGTTTTTTTTTCTTCTCTTATTTTATAACAAAAATAATCAAGTTATTATTTTAGCTTCAAGTTTCAATGGTAATAGAGTACACAAAAAAAGTTTGACGTCTCTAAGTTAACGAAATAAAGAAACAACAGTAGATCAATTAGAAATGTCGTCACATTTCTCAAAAACAAAGCATTGATTTAAATACTCTAGAATTTGATCCGATTTTTTTTTAATTTTAAATCATTATCCAAATTTTCGTGATGAGATAAGAAAGGAATATCTTAATCTTAATCCCAGTCAACCTAATATTACAGAATATCCTCAATCATATATTGATAAAACAATGCAGCGTTTTAACTTCGATAAGTATCAAGCACATGATATGTTGGAGTATAGTGAGAATACAGATGCAACATATTGCGAAAGCCTATGAATGATGAGTTTTTAAACGGTTGTATAGTGTGTTATATATAAAAGAAAGAATTTAATACTATTTCTAATGAGTCTATTATAAAACGTTTCAAGATATGAAATTTCATCGATTACAATTGTAATAATATATTTAAATTGTGCTTTCAATAGTAGTTTATTTTTCTTTATGTTAGTTTTGAATTATACACTTGTTTATATTTAAATAAATATTACTTATCTTGATTATTTGTTTTGGTAATTCAAATCATCGTCTTTTTTACATTTATTATTCAAAGTTTGGACACCCTTTATAAAATTTCTGGCTACGCCACTGAGTATAATATATTTTTTTAATAAAAAATCTTTAAAAAATGGGGTTTTCAAATTTGAGTGCCTAAGACAGATGCTTTATTTTAAAAGAACCTAATCACTTTTTTTATATGGTTTCAAAAAGAAATGTACTTTGATGTAGTTAACATGTTTGCTTACATTTTTTTTGACAGGCTAGTAATATAATCCTATGTGATTTGATATATGAGAAGTCGTGGAATATATTACAATGATTCTTTTCTAGTGTTTCTGCATGCATAAATTTTAAATGGTGATAAAACATTGTATTAATTTTGAAGGTACTCGAGCTAAGGGTCCTTGGGAACAATCTCAAGTAAGATTTATAGACATTAGCCTTATTTGTTGAACTTAACTACGAATATTGTTGATGACGTTGTTTTTAATTTTATTTTAATTTAGTAATAATAAGTAGGATAATACATAAGTAACCCCAACCTATGTCCGAAATCGTAGAGACACACCTAAACTATACTAAGATCTTATTACCACTTCCCCACCCTCCTCTCCCACCCCTGGAACTCATTTTTTAAATATTTTTTGCCCTTTTTCGACCTATGTAACTGAGTCCGTGACTTCACCTATGTGAGGCGCGTGAGTGCTATTTTTAGACAATACTAGCCACTTTTTTAACCAATATTGAACACTAAATATTGACCACGTGTTAAAATAACTTTGAAAAAAGAAACCTCATTAATTCAGATTTCTTCTTTTTTACCAGACGTGTTTTTCATCTTTTAAAAAAACAAACCTCCATTATTCTTCAAGTATCAGAGTTATATATATATATATACACACACACACACACCTTTTCATGTTGATTATTAGCTCTGATTTTTAAATTTCTTTCACAATTTTTATATATAAATGTTAGGGTTAGGAATGACAAAATCTGAGTTGAATGAGTTATTTATGGATGAGAATGATTCAATGATCAACGCTGAAGTGTGATGCAAGAATGAAATCTTATTAAAAATGCAGATGTCTTGGTCAGATCGCAATTCGAAACGACGATTTTGGTCTTGTTCTCATTATGAGGCCACAAATTGTAAATTTTTTTGATGGTGAGATAAGGAGAGAGACAACGAAAGATCACAACTTATTTTTCTGAAATTGGTGAATAGGATTAAGGAGTTAGAAGAAAATATGATCATGTGAAGATGCAATTGGAGCAGCTTGACAATTCCAATATTAAATGAAAGTGTAATTATATCATTTTAGTATATTTGCAATAGTTGAGTTCTGAACTACATAATACAAATATTTAAAGGACTTGGAGCACCACATTCAGCATAATGAGTGTGTGCATATCATCAGATTGTATACGCCGAAACAGAAGTAATTTGATTAAAATTTTGTCTTAATCATGGTAAGACTTGCATTAAGGTATAGTCTTACCCATGTCAGTGTAGACTAAAAAATTATAAATGAGTCACTCTTTCATTAGAGTTGTCTATTATTTGAGTGTTTTCTTAAAGTGTTATAATAATTCAGTCTTCGTTGAGCTCATTGGCCTGCAGTACCATGTTGGTAGGTGAACTTTTAAATGAACTTTTTCAAAGTGATATAACTATGTAAGATAAACTCTATTCCTCAGATTGTAAGATTATATAGATTCATAAGAGAGGTAAGTCGGAGTATATTACCCTTCATTTCTATATATATTTGAAATATTCGCAAACAAGTATATGCATAATTCAACAGAGCACATTGTCTATTTTGATGTGGCATAAAAGTAAACCACCTCAAGAAGATTTTCTATTTTGTAAAATTTATTTGTCAAAATTCCTTTCATAAAAGGAGCATAAATTATAAACACGCATCTCCGTTAATACATCTTTGTCAACGCGTGTGCTTTCCCGTAAAAACATTGAAGTTGAAGGCAATTTATGTCCTTTCCCTTTTTTGCATCAATTCTAATGCCCTTGTTAACCATCGACCATCTACATCTGCTCTCTCATCTTCTTCTCTTCTTCTTCACAGTTATGTCCAAGCAAGCATAATTTAGATTTGAATTGGTTTTGATGATGCAATATTTGATGCTTCCTTTGTATGGTGGGTTTGGGTTTCTTGATTTTGACTTTCTTTTTCATCTTTTTAAACTCTTCTTTGTCTTAACTTTGGACTTTGCTGGATCTGGAGCATAGTTGTTTGTATTTCTGAGTTTTATCTTGCTTTACTATAGTTTCAATAGAAAACAAAAATGCATAGCATGAAATTAACAATGAAAAAGAGAAACACGATGACAAAAATAAAACCCATAGAAAAATTAATTAGTGAAGCCAAGAGTATAAGCCAAACTTAAGAAATGAAAGATCATAATAATGGTGTAGTTTCATATGTGTATTGTTTACAATGAGAAGGATAGAAGAGTGGTTGATTTTTTGGGAATTCAGGTACCTGTTTTGAGGAGGAGAAATTCATTAGGTGGTGAAATTGGTAGAAATGGAGAAGTATGTCATGTTAGAGGTAATTGCAGGGAGTATGTTTATAAGTGTTGTATGAGTTAAATTCAATTGTGAAAGTGGAGAGAGCATTATCGGTTGATTCAGTTTTAGGGTTGAACTATACAATTTTTGTTGGTTATAGAAGTGGACTTATCGTTTGATTTTCATTGTAAGTGTTCATTAAGATGTTTGATATTTCCTATCTGTCATAGTTAGAACGTGATTTTTAAAATTTTCTCCTAATTTCTTTTTAATGGTTGCCTTTGCTCTTTGGAACAACGTTAAAGTTGTCTCTGTGTGATCCATAGGTCACAACATGGAAAGCAACCACTAATGCTTGAATTGATTTAAGTTGTCTACATCACACTGGTGCCCTTCCCCGGACCTTACACAGGGCTGCCCTTTTTCCTCTTAAGATTAAATTCGTGTTTTGAATCATTTTTAACATTTGGTTGAGTTAGGACTTGATTATACTTTGGGATGCATACACCTTTCCCATCACATTGTGTTGGAGTATCAAACTTTATGTTCCTTCTTTTGAAACCCATGTAACCCACATAAATCTTAAGTGGTTTTTTGGTTAGCATTTTTGTTAATGTTGATATGGTCCGTATTACATAGGTCCATCATCCCACTTCATGTACCCATTATCCCACTACATGTGTCCATTATACCACTAATATGATAATGGTTAACTATCCATTATCCCACAACATGGATCCATTATCCCATTAATGGGAAGGTAGTAAATTACCCATTATCCCACTAATTGAATAATGTTTTTCTACCCATTATCCCTCTACATGGATCCACTATCCTACTACACTAGTGGTTGGTAACTTCCCATAACCTCTTAACCGTTCTTTACAGAAGCACAATTATAAATATTCTATTTGGTTCAAAGGTCCCTCGGCACTTCACTTCTAAAAACTCTATACCATCTAAGAGTGAGGTATTCAGTGCTTAGAAGATCTTTGAAGAAAATAAGAATTGTAGACTCCGACTAAATCGCTTACAATGACTGGAGTTATGCAACATGTAAATTTCTCTGATATTTGTGATATTTTCGAACTGAATGGTGAGAATTATAAGATTTGGAATGAGAAAATTCTCCTTCACTTAGGGTGTATGGATATTGATTATGCTATCAGGAAAGACGAGTCACCTATTAATGAAATCAACATTCAAGATGAGATTTTTCTTCATGAACAATGGGAACGCTCTAACCGTTTGAGTGTTATATTCATTAAGATCAAAATCTCTGCTGGTATTCATGGTTCTGTCGAACAGCATAACAATGTCAAGGTATTACTGAAGGCTATTGATGAACAGTTTGAGACTTCAGATAAAGCATTTGCCAGCACCTTAATTATGAAATTCTCATCAATGAAGCTCACTATTGTGAAGAAATGTGCGTGAGCACATTATGAAAATGCGAGACTTAGTGGCTCAACTAAATTCTTGAGGTCAAAATGTCTGAAACTTTTCTTGTGCACTATATCTTGAATACTCTACCTGCACAAATATGGTCCCTTTAAGATCTCTTGTAACACACATAAAGATAAATGGTCTATTAATGAACTCATGGCCATGTGTGTTCAGGAGAAAGGTCGACTATTGATGGAAACAAAGAAAGTGCATTCATTGACAAATCTAGGAAAAAATACCAATCAAGCCAACAAGAGGTCTAAAGGAAAGACACCACTTTAAACTTACATAAAAAAGGAAATCAAGTGATGCTTCTGTAGAAATAAGGGGCACATTAGGAAGGATGTGTCAAGTTTCAACAATGACTTGTTAAAAAAGGTATTTTTATCTCTCTTGTTTTTGAGATAATACGATTGATGTTAATCATAACTCGTAGTGCATTGATTCTACTTCTAAAATCCATATTACGAATTCCTTGTAGGGTTTAAGAAACCTGCGAAAGCCAGTGGGATCTGAGCGAAACATCTACTGGAAACAAGATGCAGTCGCATGTAAAGCTATTGGGACATACAATTTAGTTCTTAGTAGTGGTTTTATTTTTAGAGTTAGAAAAGACTTTTATGTTCCTAATTTTTCTAGAATTTAATTTCAGTATCAAGACTTGTACCTTTGGATATCCTTCTTTGCAGAAGGTGATTCTAAACTATTTTATAAATCTAAACTTGTTGGATATGGGTACATTGTCTAATGGTCTTTTCTTTCTTAATTTACAAAATGATTCCACTCATACTGTTATGCATGTATAAGCTGACACTAAATAATGTGTTATAAATGAAAATTCCTCTATTTGATGACATCAGAGATTGGGACATATCTCTATCGATAGAATTAATAGATTAGTAAATGATGGAGTACTTAGTACTTAAAATTTTACTGATTTTGGTACTTGTACGCACTGCATTAAAGACAAGCAGACCAACAAGTCAAAGAAAGGTTTCAAGAAGAGTTAACCGTATTAGAAATCATACATTCAAATATATGTTGTCAAGACATGGACGCATATGATCAAAATACTTTATCACTTTTTATATGATTTACGCATATGATAAAAATACTTATCTCTTTTATAGATGATTACTCATGTATATGTATCTCTACATGCTTCATAATAAGAGTGAAGCACTAGAAGACTTTAAAGTTTTCAAGGCTGAAGTAGAGAAACGATGCGAAAAAACAAATTAAGATTATGAGAATTGATAGAGATGGTGAGTATTGTGGAAGATATACAGAAGATGGACAATCACAAGGTTTTGTTGCAAAGTTTCTGTAACAAAATAGGATTCTTGCCTAATATACTATGTCTGGTTCTCCGAATCAGAATGGTGTAGCAGAAAGAGAAAACGAAACATTATTGGACATGGTGCGTGTAGTATGTTAAGTAGATCTAAGCTACCTAAGTCATTGTGGATTGAATCTCTTAATACAACAAGGTATATTTTAAATCGAGTCCAACCAAGGTTGTTCCAAAGGAGCCTTTGAGTTATTCAAAAGTTGGAAACCTAGTTTACACTATACGTGTATGGGAATTCCCATCTGGAGTTAGAATTTATAACCCACAAGACAAGAAACGAATTCTAGGATCATTAGTGAATATTTCATTGGATATGCTGAGGTCTTAAGGCACAAAATTATATTGTCCATCTAACAGTACTAGGAATGTGAAATCAAGAAATACAAAATTTCTTTAAAATGACTTAATTAGTGGAGTGATTAATTTTAGAATACAATTTCTATAAGAGATTAACCTTTCATTTTAAATAAAAAATTGATTGTTGTACATAATACCCTCAAGTTCAATTGGGTGTTGAGCAACCAATCAATGAGATTCCACAGGTTGTTGAAAACATGCATACAAATAAAGTTGTTCAAATAATTTCTGAAATTATTGAACAACCAATTGAACAACATAATCCACATGAAAATGTTGGTGCAACATTGAGAAGATCTACTAGAGAAATAAAATCAGCAATTCCTAATGACTTTTTCGTATATTTGCAAGAATATGACATTGGAGTTGAAAATGATCCTGAGTCTTTTTCATTAGCCATGAATTCTAAAGAGCCTAAATTGTGGTACAATACCATAAAAGAAGAGATGAATTCTATGAAAAGTAACAAGGTATGGAATCTTGTTGATTTGCCTAATGATATTAAAACCATTGGATGTAAATGGGTCTTTAAGACTAAAAAGGACTCATTAGGCAACATAGAAAGATATAAAGCAAGACTCGATTCTAAAGAATTCACGCAAAAGGAAGGAATTGATTACACAGAGACATTTTCTCCTGTCTAAAAAGAACTCCTTGCGCATAATATTGGCATAAGTAGCACACTTTGACTTAGAATTGCGACAAATGGATGTAAAAATCACATTTCTCAATGGTGATCTAGAGGAAGAGGTTTATATGAAACAACCTGGAGGATTCTCTTCTAGTAATTGTGAGCACTTGGTATGTAAGTTAAATAAGTTCATATATAGACTAAAATAGGTTTCCCGTCAATGGTATTTGAAATTTCATAATATTATCTCTTAAATTCAACTTTGTTGAGAACATTAAGGATCAATTTATATAACATAAGATTAGTGGGAGTAAAATATGTTTCTTAATTTTATATGTGGATGATATCTTACTTGCATCCAGTGATAAGGAAATAATACATGAGGTGAAACAATTTCTCTTTAAAAGTTTTGATATGAAAGACATGGGTAATGCATCTTATGCATGTTATTGGTATTAAGATTCATCGAGACAGATATCAAGGTACCTTAGGTTTATCTCAAGAACCACATATCAATAAAATTTTAGAGAGGTTCTGAATGAAATAATGTTCACCAAGTGTAGCTACTATTGTGAAGGGTGACAAGTTCAATTGAAACAGTGCCCGACAAAAGATCTTGAAAGGGAACAAATGAAGGACACTCCTTATACTTCCGCTGTCGCAAGCTTGATGTATGCTCAGGTTTGTAATAGACCTGACATATCATTTGTTGTTGGAATGTTAGGAAGATATCAGTGTAGCTCCTATCGTGAGGGCGAGAAGTTCAATTTGAATCAGTGCCCGAAGAACGATCTTAAGAGGGAAAAATGAAGGACATTTTTTATGCTTTTGCTGTCGGAAGCTTGATGTATGCTCAGGTTTATACAATACCTAACATATCATTTGTTTTTGGAATGTTAGGAAGATATCAGAGTAATCCAGGTCTTGATCACTAGAGAGCTGCAAAGAAAATCTTAAGATATCTTTAAGGAACAAAAGACTACATGCTTATGTACAAACAATCAGATGACTTGAAAGTCGTTGGCTACTCCGATTCAGACTTTCTTGGCTACATTGATTCATGAAAATCAACTTCAGAATACATATTTATGTTAGCTGTGGAGCTATATCTTGAAGAAGTGCCAAACAGACTTTAGTTACTACTTCCACTATAGAGGTTGAGTTTGTTTCTTGTTTCGAGGCTATCTCCCATGGTGTATGGTTAAAGAGTTTTATTTCTAGATTTAGAATTGTCGACTTTATATCTAAGTTATTAACGTTATATTGTGAAAATTCAATTGTTGTCTTTATGACTAAAAATAATAAAAGTGATGGTCAAAGCAAGCATATCTAGCTATAAGAAAATGTGTTAAAGACAAGAAAGTTGTCATTGAATACGTTAGCACTGAAGTAATGTTAGTTGATCCTTTAACTAAAGGCATGCCACCACAAAAATTTAAATATCATGTAGTCAACATGGGGCTTAGTCCCACTATGTAAAATTTTGTTGTAACAATGATAGTTTATGAAACTCTATTTTATATGATATTTCTCGTTAACTGTGTGTACATTCAGTTTTTTTTCCAGAAATGTCACTAAAGTATGGACTTTGAATAAACATTTAGTTTATTCGTTAATTATATAGGTTATAGTTTAGACATATAGTGCATTGTGAATGATGGAAGATACTACTCACTGCAAGAGAAACTATCGCCATGATTCGTGTATTATATTTCATTAATGAGATTAGAATATATGGACCAAGTGGGTGAATGTTAGCATTTTTGTTAATGTTGATATGGTCCGTATTACATAGGTCCATTGTCCCACTTCATGGACCCCTTATCCCACTACATCTATCCATTATACCACTAATGGGATAATGATTAACTACCCATTATCCCACTACATGGATCCGTTATCCCATTAATGGAAAGGTGGTTAATTACCCATTATCCCACTAATGGAATAATGGTTAACTACTCCTACTACATGGATCAGTTATCCCATTAATGGAAAGGTGGTTAATTACCCATTATCCCACTAGTGGAATAATGGTTAACTACCCATTATCCCACTACATGGATTCACTATCATACTACACTAGTGGTTGGTAACTTTCCATAACTTCTTAACCGTTATTGATGGAAGCAATGTTATAACATAGGCGAATCTAGGATTTGAAGGTCGTGCGTGCTGCATCGCCCAAGCAAGATAAATGGGTTGGTTCCTTTAGTTTTGGGTTACGATTCAGATTATTTGTCTTTTTCGATTTTTATATAATAAATTGATTAAACGTGCATGTTAGTAATATTTTATTTTAGTTATTCTAAGATTAGAGAAAATTAAACAATTCAAAAAAATTGGATTTAGCAGCCTTATTCTCTAAAACTTTGAGGAAAAATAGATTTTCCACATTAATAATTCCAATTTGTATAAACCATCTAATAGTGTTAACTTAATATATTCATATTTTATTGTCTTTATGTGTTGTTGCATATATATACTATAGAAAGAATTAAAATTTGTTTCAACCCAACCGTCTTACTTATCAAGAACATGAAGATCAGAAGAATCTTAAAAGTAAATGACCTCTAACGTAATAGTATTCATCGTTTTTTAGTTTATTTTTTTTAAAAATAATTCAAATAAAAAAAAACAAATAATACTCATATCAAGAGATCAATAATTAGTGAAAAAGAAGATTAAAAAAAAGATCTAATTACACGGAAAAAGAACGAGCCAATTGAATTAATAAAGAATAGTATAAAATAAATAAGAATCAATGGAAAAAAAAAAGAATAAGCTGAGAAGCATGTTCATACAAGAGAGAAATCCAAAAAGTCATGTTGGCAACGAGAATCGAACCCGCATTGTGGGCGCGGGAATATGTTTCTTCTCCCAACGGCACCCATCAATAATTTGTTCATTAAGTGGTGGAAACAATTTATAACGCTTTTTTAAATGTATATACATAAATATATACGAACTTTTAACCTAGATCACTGGGTGTCGTGGCACCCCTACACATACATATAGATCCACCCCTGGTTATAAATATGTCATTTGGTTCAAAGTTCCCTAAGCACATTACTTCTAAAAACTCCATACCATCTAAGAGTGAGATTTTGGGTGCTTAGAAGATCTTTGAAGAAAAGAAGAATTGTAGACTCCGACTATATCACTAAACCACACTATATTTTCGCTGCGTCATTGCCCTGTAATATGATGTTGACAAAGACTAATTGATCTATGAATACTTAATTACTTAGTTGCATGGACTCACTTTTGATGTCGCACCCGCGTCGTATTTTCCAATTTACAAATTGTTGAGTTTTAAAAAGGTGTAATTGGAAAATGAAGAGTTGCCACTTTTATGAAATGTTGCGACTTTTATGAAAAGTTGTGACTTTTATGAAGAGTTGCGACTTTTATGAAAAGTTGTGACTTTTATGGAAAGTTGTGAATTTTATGGAAAGTTGTGACTCTTATGAAAGGTGATGACCTTTCTGAAAGATTGTGACTTTTTCAAAGGTTTGTGACCTTTCTAGTAGGTCACAATAAGAACCTTTTCGCACTAGCATTTGTTTTCTATAAATTGAGGGATTTCCTATTATTTTAACATAGAATTCATGGACTTCTACTTCAAAAACTAAATCTAGTATTCTAAGTGTACTTCACTGCCATTGAATGGTTCGCTGACACCGGAGTTTTTGGTCTGTATACTCTGGTGATTGAGATCATTTTACCCTAGGAGGTCATATTTCAAATCAAACCTCGGATACTAGAGGGGAATAATTTTCTTAAGGGGACACTGTGAGTTCAGTAGACTTGATCTTTTTCCTATTAAAAGTTTTCCAGATTCTAGTACGTGTTTTACAAATGTTAGATTTGTTAATTAATTTCAGTTCTTCTATTCTTTTGTTCTTCATTGGTTCATTAAACTTGGTAACTTCGTGTTTATGCATAGTTTGTTGGAATTAGTAAGATTCTTTAGACACATATTAACAACAATTCTTCTTTAAGAAAAATATTTCATATATATTTTTCTAAATCTGTTTCTGATTCTAGTTTCGCTACTAGTTTTAATTTTCTAGTTGGGAAAATGTTCTTAAACTTTGTTGTCTTACAAAGATGTTCAAAGTTTTATTCTAAGTATGTTTGGAATCAAGATGAACAACAATCTTAAGGAAATTATATACTGTTAGTATTTTTTGTATACTACTGATTGAGAGAATCTGGTCATGAAAGTAGAAGATAAATGCATTACTTTTCCATAATTCATTGTTTTGTTTAGCAAGGTCGAAGTGAGAATGTAACAGAAAATTTTTATGGTATTCCGTTTAAAGATTACCAGGTAACCTTCTTATTAAATCATCTAAGGAGGAAAATAGTTTCTAAGAGTTATCATCTTTGATTTTTTATTTTTTTTATTATGTGTATCTTTGTAAAAAGATCCGCAAACCATATATTGTGGAATGAATTTTACTTCGCAAATATTGTTGCTTTTAAAATTCTTTAGTTTACAAAAATGAGAGATGCATATTTTTGTTTGTTAAAATAGCATGTCAAAATGTTATAGTTGGAAGACTATTTGATAAGAAAAACATTTCTATGTGATAAAGAATATGTGTTATTCTGTTTGGAGAAAAAAAAAGACTCTTGTAGTTTTGTACTCTATGAAAATATTATGTGTCTGATTTTTTTGTAGACTAAAAACTTTTGGTGGTTTTTACTCTGGATAAATTGAATATGCAATTGCTTTAAAGAATATGAAAACTTCTCATAATAAGTCAGTGTTGTACTTTTGATTTTCTATAAACTTCAATGTAATAATAAAATAAATTGTACAATTTTTTTTTGTCCTTATTGTTAGTATTTAAAATACTAAGTGGTATGTCTATTTATGATAGAGGAAAAATACCAGTGACTTATAATTTGAGATTTTGTGTTTTATGGAAAGAACTTTGACATTGTGTAAACATTGTCAAAGAGAATTGCAGCACTATAATTCTTCGTCGTATAGAATAACGTTTCCAACATAAAATTGTGGAACAAAACTATTTTCAAAATACTTGAAAAATTTTTTGAGATCACATTTGAAATGTGGAGGTGTTGCCTATGATTAGACTTGGTGTCTAATTTAAAATTCGAGCAAAAGATATTAAATTCAATGATACTTTTGTATTATGTTATACCCACAAAATTCTTGGAGTATTTTTGGTATTGTAGTTGTTGAGTTTCTCTATAACTAGTATATAGTGTGACTAGTATGAAACATCCAAATTATATACATACTTGTTCAAAATAATTGTGTTCTTTTATGGAAAAAAAACGATATGTCTATTATAATAAAAGTATTTGCATAGACATGAATATTGGTGAATAGTCATTTGTTATGTTTTTGTAAAAATAACATTTGGACTATATTGTCTTTATTGAACCCGATGAAACATTGTTCATGGGTAGTTCTATAACAATCATATTGAAAGTTATGGAAATGTCCTTCTGAAAAGGACATTTGACAATCTAAACAATGTTTGTATCACACAATATTGTAAGAAATAGGAACAAAATATTAGTGAGGAAAAAGCTACCTCGCGAAGAGCTTTTCAAACTCAATGTTTTTATTTGTTATTACTTCCTTGAGTTAATGTTTGTGACTTGAACACTTGGGGCATGTCAATTACAAAACCTTGTAAGGAAAACTGATCAACTTAGAATTTTTGCCTAATTTTTAGTGCAACAAATAAAAATGTCAAGTTTTTGTGGAATCTAAGTATGTTGAGCATTCTTGTAAACCTGTTGAAAGGAATTCTAATCCCTTAGAATTGATTTACACTGACATTTGTGATATGAAGTTAACACCAGCTCATGGTGAGAAAAAATATTTGTTACTTTTATTGAGAATCGCATTATAAATGACTATGTCTATTTGCTGAATGGTAAGGATGAATCAATAGAAATGTCTAGACAATGTAATATCAAAGTTGAAAATCAGTGTGAAGAAATATAAGAAGTGATAAGACTGGAGGGTATAAATCTCATTGTGCAGAAATATGTTTGGAAAGTGGAATATTAATCAAACTACTGTCATATTCACCTCAATCTAATGAAAAACCGAACGTTGAAAGAAATGATGGATGCATTATTTATAAGTTCGGGTTTACACAAAACTTGTGTGGAGGAACTATCCTTACTGCAAAAGGGAACAACAAAAAGTTTTGTCTTTTTAGAAAGAAAACGATTTTTTTTATCAGAATACAATCTTTTTCATATGAGAAATGGAACGGAAGGAAATCCAACTTGAAATATTTCAAAATGTGGGGTTATTAGTCAAAGTCCAAGTTCCTATTCCGAAAAGAATTAAAATAGGACCCATTACTGTGGACAGTAAAATTAGACTTGAGTAGTCTAGAGAAGGGTCTAAAAGGCCTAGGAAATGAAAAAGATAATGTACTTAATAAAGAGATTCAGAGGCTTAGTAAATGTTAAAGGACATTTACTTCCTTCGAATATGATTTTGTAACATTTCCTGTGTCTTCTGTAGACTCATTCTTTGGAAAGATGGTGTCAATAAACAATATTGGAAGCTAATTAATCTTCTTAAAGAAAATAAACCTTTGGGTTCAAAGTGAATCTTTAGAAGGAAAATAACAGTTGATGGAACTGTTGAAAAATATAAAGCAAGATTTTGTGTCAAAGGCTTTAGATAAAAAACAAAACCAAGGTTTTGATCTTGTTGATATATATACTCGTTAGTAATTAGAATTACATTCATTCGGATGCAAAAATTATTAGTGTGGTATATGACCTCAAAATTCATCATATGAATGTGAAAAGAACTTTCTTAAATGTAGAATTGGACAAATAAATTTACATGGAACAACCCGAGGGTTTTGTGGTTCCTGATAAATAAAAGAAAGTGTGTGAAATTGTTAAGTCACACTATGGAAGCACCCAAACAATGACATAATTTGATCAAACCATGTCGGCAAATGGATTTAAGAATGATGAAAGTGATAAATGTATTCACATTAAAATCATAAGGTCATTGTTTGTTTGTATATTGGTGATATGTTGATCATCAATAGAGACACTAATGACATAAAAGCTACTAAACGTATGCCATAAGGAAAGTGGAATAAAAATTATTAGAGTTTGAAGGAATATTGATTGTATTAAAGTGTTAACCTAATAAGGGAATACATGGGATATATATATAGGAGATATAAGAAGGAGTACTAATCCTAATAGGACTAGGATTAAGGAGTACTAATACTAATAGGACTAGGATTAAGAAGTACTAATCCTAATAGGACTAGGATTAGTACACAGTAAATACTAATATTATTTTATACTATTTATTTAATACTATCTATTATTATCCCCCCTCAAGCTGAGCTGAGAGGAAGCGAACGGAAGCTTGGAACTGAGGTAATCGTGCTGTCGGCTCGGGAGAGGTTTGGTGAGAATATCAGCCGGTTGTTCTTCAGTGGGTACATACTGCACAGTCATGGTGCCGGCCTGAACTTCTTCGCGAATAAAGAGACAATCGGTATCAACATGCTTCATTCTGGTGTGTAGGACGGAATTCTTGGCCACACAGATAGTTGATTTGTTGTCACAATAGAGAGCAGGAACAGTGTGAGTGGCGTGGAGTTCGCGAAGAATATATGTGACCCACATGGTCTCAGCAGCAAGAAGAGCAAGGGCGCGTTATTCAGCTTCAGTCGAGGACCGAGAGACCTTGGGTTGTTTTTTTGTACACCAGGAGATCAGGTTCGGCCCCAAAAAAATGAGAAACTCCGATGTAGATTTTCTGTCATTTTTATCATTCGCCAATCTGAATCTGAGAAACCCCGAAGCTCCAAGTCCCCGGGTCGAATGAGTAAACCACGACCAAGAGTGCCAAAAATGTACCTGAGAATGCGTTTTAGACAATGGTAATCATGTTCACTTGGTTGATGCATGCGCTGAGTAACTCGGTTGACAGCAAACTGGATGTCAGGACGGGTAATGGCCAGATACTGTAGAGCCCCAATAAGGCTGCGGAAGTGGGTGATATCGGCAAAGGGGGTGTCGGCTCCATTCGTAGACGAAGAGACTGCCATCGGTGTTGGTTGACTGGTGCATTTTTCCAGTCCAGCTTTCTGCAACAGATCTCGAGCATATTTTGACTAATGAATAAACAAGCCGTTGCCTGTCCGAGAAACCTCCATTCCCAGAAAATAATGTAACGGGCCAAGGTCCTTCATTTTGAAGGTAGTATGCATAGCTCGAGTGACATCCTGAATGAGAGCTGCAGTAGAGCCTGTAATAATGATATCATCTACATAGACAAGAAGAATGACTGTATCATGTGTTGAATGTCGAGTAAATAGACTCGTGTCGTGTACGCAACACGTGAAGCCGAGTCCCTGGAGAAACATTTTCAGACGTGTGTACCAAGCACGGGGGGCTTGCTTGAGCCCATACAGAGACTTCTGGAGTTTGCAAACATGTTGAGGGAAGCGGGGATCAACATAGCCCGGTGGTTGCGTCATGTAGATAGTTTCATCAAGAATGCCATGAAGAAAAGCATTGGAAACATCCAACTGATTGATGAGCCAATTGTTGCGCACGGCGAGTGACAGTACCAGGCGAATGGTTTCTTACCGAATAACAGGACTGAATGTCTCGGAGTAATCAAGCCCATACTCCTGATTGTAGCCTTTAGCAACCAAACGAGCCTTGTACTTGGAAATACTGCCATCTGCATTGTGTTTAATTTTGTACACCCATTTACAGCCCACTGGGTGCCGCCCATGGGGATTAGGTACAAGAACCCAAGTTTTCTGATCAGTCAAAGCCTTAAACTCGTGATCCATAGCATGACGCCAATAAGCATTTTTTGAGGAAACAGAGTAGGTTGTTGGTTCACTATCGGGAAGGGGTGTATTTGGTAGTATGGTAGCTTGAAAGGTTTTGGGCTTAAAGGTACCGGCTTTGCCATGGGTTAACATGGGATGAGTATTGGGGGGTGGCACGGGCAGTGGTGATTCGGGGGTGGCCGGGAAGGACCAAAAATAGATCGGGCTGGAGATGTTGTGGGTATGGGGTTGTTCGGGTTGGTTGTGAGTGTGGGTGGTGGTTGCGGGTGTATTGTGGGTGACGGTCGAAGGGGTGATGAGGGGTGGTTGGGTAGTGGGTGGAGGTTTGGGGGAAGGTGGTGAGGGACCCTGTGAGTATGTTGGAAAAAGTGGAAGGACGCCAATGAATGATGTATTTGTGGAGGAGGAAATAGACTCGTAGGAAAACTCATTTTCGACAAATTTGACATAACGAGATATGTAGACTTTATGAGTTTGTGGGTCAAGACAGCGATAACCCTTGGAGGTAGGATGATAGCCCAAAAAATACAAGGACGGGATCGGGGTTGTAATTTGTGAGTAATATGAGGGCGGAGCCAAGGGTAGGCAAGACACCCAAAGACGCGGAGGTTGGTATAATTGGGAAGTTCTTGGTAAAGGAGTTGATAGGGTGATTTGTTGGAGAGGGTGTGACTGGGCATTCTTTTAATGAGGTAGTTTGCGGTTGCTAGAGCTTCTACCCAAAAGGAGACAGGGAGATGAGATTGATGTAGAAGAGTAACCACCGTTTCAATGAGATGGCGATGCTTACGCTCAGCCACCCCATTCTGTTCGGGAGTGTATGGATAGAAGGTTTGTTCCCAGGGATTGCAGAAACTGGCCAAAGATGTTATTTACATATTCCTTTCCATTGTCACTTCGAAAAAGTTTAACATGAGAATTGAATTGTGTTTTGACCATTTTTTCAAAGGTGACAAAGGTGGTATATGCCTGTGATTTGTGTTTTAGTGGGTACAACCAAGTGTATTTTGTAAAATCATCCACAAAACAAATATAATAGCGAAAACCAGCAAATGAAGGAACAGTAGTAGGACCCCATAGGTCAGAATGAATAAGTTGAAAAGGTGCAGTTGTACGCTTCTCAGATAAAGTAAAAGGTAATTTATGAGATTTAGCAATTGAACAGGAGTCACAATTGTTTACATGAATGGAAGAAAAACCTAATTGAGACATTGAAGAATTTATTATTTGAGTAGACGGGTGACCCAGATGACTGTGCCACAACAGACTGTGGCCATCATCCAAAAGAGCCACCGGAGCCACAGTAACGCTTTCTGAAACTGGGTGGGCAGACGAACTTGTGCTAGGAGGAACGTACAGACCATGCTCATAGGGGCCCTGAAAAATCACCCTCTTGGTAGTATTGTCTAGGATTTGAAAATCATTAGAGGTGAACAAGAGTGAACAATTATTGTCTTTTGTGAATTGGTGAACTGAAAGGAGATTGGTTTTAATAGAAGGGACGTGGGTAAGGTTACCTAGGTGAAAGATAGCGGTGGAGGTTTTAATGGTACCCGTGCCAGTGTGAGAAATATTAAGGGACTCACCGTTGCCAATAGTAATACCATTGGAGCCATGATATGGATTTGGAGCGTTAAGCTTGGATAGATCAGAAGTAACGTGCATGTTGGCCCCAGTATCCAACATCCATTCAGAGGAAGGGCCGGCTTGAGATGCATAATTGGCAAGGTTATCACTATTTCGGCTCTCCTCATACCGAAACCAGCAACGAACAGCGGTGTGTCCTGTTTTCTGACAGATTTGACAAGTTGGACGATCTCGCTCGTAAGTGACCTGCCCGCCGCTGGAAGATGACTGCCCGCCGCTGCCGAAGGAGTGCAGGCTGTTGTTGCTGCCGTGCTGCTGACCGTCGTACGGCGGATGACTGCCCTGCCGACCACCACGCCCGCGGCCTCGGCTGTTTCTGCCGTAGCCGCCGCAGCTCCCCTGCCGGCCGCCACCACGCCCCCCGTGATAGTTTTGGCTTGCGGTGACGGCGGTGGCCGGCTCCATAACAGCGTCTTCTCGGAGAAGAAGTTTTCTCTCCAGATCCACATTGATTTCTTCACTTTTTAGCCACGAGGAGAGAGTAGCCAGGTCAACGGGCGTTGGACTGATGCGAACCGCCTGTTTAATGGAGGAGTAAGCTAATGGGAGCCCCCGAACGACGCACATGACGAGATCTTTTTTGGGAATGATTTCGTTCACGGTGTCGAGGGCTGTGATGATGGTGGAGACCTCGTGTAAATACTCCGCCATAGTTTACGTGCCTTTGGTAATCGTGTGGAGACGATCACGCAATTGAAAAATATGAGAGTGGGAAATTGATGCATAGCGTGTTGCGAGGGCCGTCCACAGGGTTGAAGCAGTTGTGTAGGATCGGACGTGTTTCTGAACCGTGGGATAGATGACCGCAATCAAATATGATCGGATTTGGCCATCCACGGCTTTTCAGGCGGCATAGGCTGGATTGGTTTTTTCTGATTTGTCTGTGGCGGTGATGACTGCCGGCGGCGGTTGTATGCTTCCATCGACGTATTTGAGAAGGTAATTAGCCTCAAGGGCTGTAAGAACGGTGATTTTCTATGTAGGGTAATTTATGTCTGATAATTTTTCGGGAATCAGCGCATGAAGATGCTTGAGAAGGAGTTTAACGCCAGAAGGAAGTGAATCGAGAGGATCCACATCGATTATCATGGATGCCGCCGTCCAAGAGAAGAGAGGGAACGATCGGTGCCCTAAAGAGAGAAAAAAAACCTAGAGAAAAGAAGATCTAGGTTTTCTGGCTCTTGATACCATGAAGGAATATTGATTGTATTAAAGTGTTAACCTAATAAGGGAATACATGGGATATATATATAGGAGATATAGGAAGGAGTACTAATCATAATAGGACTAGGATTAAGGAGTACTAATCCTAATAGGAGTAGGATTAGTACACAGTAAATACTAATATTATTTTATACTATTTATTTAATACTATCTGTTATTAGAGTTGCTAATGCGATCTTAGATATAAGAATTCGTAGAACTCCATAATGTTTAGCATTTTCACGATCTCATTAAATTGAAAGGTACTTAACTAGTTCAAATATTTGGATGTCAATATTGTCAAGTCTCCAATAAATATGAGCTTTGCATTTCAAAAGAGTGAAAACAAAAGTGACTCACAATTGGATTGTGCTGGAGTTTTGGGAAGCATGATGTATATCATATAGTTTGTGCGATCAGATATAGTATTTTCTATTTTAAACTGAGTCGTTTCACAAGTGATCCCAAATAAATTAATTAGATGACAATAAATAGAGTTTTGAAGTATTTAAAATAATACATAAACCTATGTCTTGCATTATAACAATATCCAACAATATTGAAAGATATAGTGATGCAAATCGAATCATCGGACTGATGAAGTAAAATTCACGAGTGGATATGTATTTTCTATTGGTAGAGGAGAATTCTCTTAGAAATATTTCAAAAGCGACATGTATCGCTAGCTCTACAATGATCTTTGAGCTAGGTGCTCTAGATAAGGTCGGTGAATAAGTTGAAAGACTCCGAAATTTCTTGATAGATATTCTATTTTGGCCCAAACCATTGGCATTAGTATGCATACACTTTCACAGTCAAGATGCAATAGGTAGGGCATGGAGCATGACGTATAACGGGAAATCTGGTCATACATGACATAGACATGATACCGTTAGAAAACTACTCTCTAGTGAAATTCAGAATTGACTATGTAAAGTCAAAGGATAATGTGTCGGATCCACTTAAAAAAGGCCTAACTAGAGAGGAAGTTAAAATATCATCTAAGGGAATGAATTTACGGCTTAGGACAAGTCATCATGGAGGTAACTCTGTCTAGCAGACTGGAGATCCCAAGAGCTAGATTCAAGGAGAAAAATAAAGTTGTGAATGACGATTCAGCATTGTCAACAAACTCAATTCATTCTCATGATGAAGACAATGCTCAGGGACAAGGACACATTATTAAGGATTGTTAATGAGTTAATAAAGCTTAATGGTTTTAGTGATTTTCTACGTTTGGCAGAGTTGACCAAATAGTGTATCTACGCGATAACACGGTTAGGAATCACCTATGTGAGTGTGAAGTGTAAGCCGCTTCAAAGAAGATGATTGTCAAAAGCACATCTCTCTATACACTTATGAAACCAGAAGGTGTTCATGGCTAAAACGAACACAACTGTAAGAACCATAAACGGTAAAGAGTTAATTGTGTGACATATGGTTGTCTAGGTATACACCAAAGTTCCACTGTTCAAAGATATCGTATCTAACGATTGACCAAGCATATCCGACATATGTTCACTACGGAGAGTCCAAGGGGAAACCTACTTATCCAGATGCAATTAATTCTTGCTTGTAAAGTATACATACTTGTCCCTTTTTTTTGTCTTCAAGTCATTCCCCATTCATGCGGAGGATTGTTGGATTTTAAAAAGGTGTGAATGGAAAATCAAGAGTTGCGACTTTTATGGAAAGTTGTTACGTTATGAAAGGTGACGACCTTTTAGAAAGATTGTGACTTTTTCAAAGGTTTGTGACCTTTCTGGTAAGTCACAATAAGAACCTTTTCGCACTACCATTTGTTTTCTATAAATTGAGGGATTTACTCTCATTTTAATATAGAATTCATGGACTTCTTCTTCAACTACTAAATCTAGTATTCTAAGTGTAATTTACTGTCGTTGAGTGGTTCGCTGACACCAGAGTTTTTGGTATCTATACTCTAGTGATTGAGATCAATTTACCCTGTGAGGTCATATTCCAAATCAACCTCGGATACTAGAGGAGAATAATTTCCTTAAGGGGACACTGTGAGTTTAGTGGAGTTGATCTTTTTCCTATTAAATTTTTTTCAGATTCTAATACGTGTTTTACAAATTTTAGATTTGTTAATTAATTTCAGTTCTTCTATTCTTTTGTTCTTTACTGGTTGATTAAACTTGGTGACTTCGTGTTTCTGCAAAGTTTGTTGGAATCAGTAAGATTCTTTAGATACATATTAGCAACAATTCTTCTTTAAGAAAAATATTTCGTATATTTTTTTTAAATCTGTTTCTGATTCTAGATTCGCTACTAGTTTTAATTTTCTAGTTGTGAAAATGTTCTTAAACTTTGTTGTTTTACAAAGATGTTCAAAGTTTTGTTCTAATTATGTTTGGAATACAAGATGAACAACACAAATTTGGGTAATAAACTCGGACATGGTATAATAACTCTCTTGAGAACTTATTGGGATTCTGCAAATAGCTGCGGGAAAGTGTTTCAAAACCACAATTCTTCTTTAGATTTGTTAATTAATTTCAGTTCTTCTATTCTTTTGTTCTTTACTGGTTGATTAAACTTGGTGACTTCGTGTTTCTGCAAAGTTTGTTGGAATCAGTAAGATTCTTTAGATACATATTAGCAACAATTCTTCTTTAAGAAAAATATTTCGTATATTTTTTTTAAATCTGTTTCTGATTCTAGATTCGCTACTAGTTTTAATTTTCTAGTTGTGAAAATGTTCTTAAACTTTGTTGTTTTACAAAGATGTTCAAAGTTTTGTTCTAATTATGTTTGGAATACAAGATGAACAACACAAATTTGGGTAATAAACTCGGACATGGTATAATAACTCTCTTGAGAACTTATTGGGATTCTGCAAATAGCTGCGGGAAAGTGTTTCAAAACCACTCAATTACTTGTTTTTTATTTAATGCACTAAAGCAAGGCACTATATAAGAATATGAAGACGAGAGTGAATATAGTAAATATGATATCAATTTGTTTGTTATTTAGGTTTGTTGACCTTTTCTCTTCGAATAAGTAGCTCTCTTATTCAAATATAATGCATTTTTAACTCATATTTCGTAAAGTAAACAAACTTTTATCATGTGTATTTACAAGGCTTCCTGTTTTAAGCTAGCTTCAAAGTTCCCAGTTTGATAGAGTTCATCCATAGGCTTAAGAGGTGTTAATGTTACAAACAATCTTTCTTTGTGCCTTTTTTTTCCATATGAACTACGGTGTCGTTCACTTTAGTTGATAAAATTCATTTCTCGTTAAAATATTTTTAACTTATTAAGAAAATCCCATGTCAACTAAAAAAATACTCAATTACTTTTACAGTTAACAAATTGTATAAAATTGCTCATTCAATTGCCAGGTACAGTTCAATTAACGCTTTCTAATTTTGTCTTCATGAACTTTATCGACACATATTTTCATTGATTCTCCTTATGCCTCTATTTTCTTATTCATGCAGATAAACTTAATCAATGCTTCTACTTAATGCAAATCAACCAAGACATACTCAACTGCTGGACAAATATATATTATAATAACCTTCACATTGTTGGGCGTTACCCGGGCTACCTATACTAGCGCGAGTTTCTCAAGATGAGTATGGTTTTGCGAAATATTATGAAGTTAAACATAATTGAAGTTCCCGTAAGAATTATATGATCCAAATGACACGAAGAAAATTCATGATTTCTTTTTGAATGATTTGTGTTAAAGATACTGGTGAAGTCACTTAATAAGCTAAGTAGGTTACAAAAAGTTAGTTATGTAACTAACTTCTTGAAATGTTAGTTGTGTAACAAATTGTCAAGTTAGGACTAACTTTAATTGTGAAGACTATATATAGTTGTATTGATGAGTCATTTTGTAATAGACTGAATATCAGAATAACAAGATTATCTTTCAATTCTTTCTTCTGTTTCTCTCTTCTTTCTTCCCTCAATTGTTCAACATTACATTCATACCTTCTTCATACTTTCTCATATAAGATCAAATTGTTGTCTTCTTTTCACTTTTGTATAAATCGTTTCTTTTACTGGTTATAAATGAAACAAATCCAACTAAAATCAATAACATCAAAATTCATTTAATTTGATTTAAATAAGTTATTAAATCAATTAAATTTTGATTAATAATAGATCCAAATCAATTTGTTGACAATCAAGGACAATATTGAATCTTCATTGAGATGGAGACATTATTAGAGATTACAATGGTCACTTGATTTGATGTTGGGTAATAAACGAAACAAATCAAACTAAAATCAATAATATCCAAACTGATTTAATTCAATTTAAATAAGTTAATAAATCAATTAAATTTATTTAATTTTGATGAATAATTGATCCATACATAGTGAAAGTTTAGGTTTGAAACCTTCCTAACCTATCTCATTTTTATTGTGATTTTTTCTTAGATCTACATTCAAAAGGTGACACGGATTATAATTAGATACATAAGAAAAAGAAATGTTTGGCCAAAATTGATTCTTGAAAATATTGGAAGATTTCACGAACCTTTTAGATCAATTTTTTTCCAAGGGAGAATAAACTTCCTTTTTTTTTTGTTTGGCATATGACATATTATTATATGTTATGGTTTGTCATATCATTTTGACTTGTTATATGTTATGGTTCACATAATTAAGATGAACATAGTCAAACATACAAGTTAATCGTTAATTTTTATTTAGACACTTAAATTATAATATGTTTTGATTGAGGACTTGAATGTATGATAATGTACTTTTATAGACATTTTCGCCTCAAATTTTTAGAAACACTCATTGGCAGTAGATTTTAAGGGATATAGTTTGTCAAAGTGGAGTCCTATGATTAATTATCTATTCTTTACAGATGATACCATCTTTTTTTGTTCTGAGGAAAGAAGTTCAGTGATCTAAATGATGCAGGTGCTAAAAGAGTATGAAAAAATTTCAAGTCAAATGATAATTAAATCTAAGAGTTTCTTTAATCTTCATGAAAAAACACCTCTGATTGTGGCAATCAAATTGAGGAGGTTAACGGGGATATGACAAGGAACTTTTCCTTTTTTGTATTTGGGATATCCATTAGTTTATGGGAGGAGCAACTCTGGATATTTTGAAGACTTGATTAGAAAGTTGCTAGGAGAATCTTCTCTTGGAAGAGAAGAGATTCTATAAAACATGGGAAGGTGATCACTTAAGGTTCTATGTATTATCAATGTCAATACATAAATTAGTAAGGATTGAATTTCCATGGATGAAGAGTATGTCACAACATTGGTCAGAAATGGTGAATACACTTCAGAGATATCATCCCAACATATATTGTCTACTGGTGAGGTGGAAGATGCTAATATAGGGTTGGGTTACTTGCAACACAAATGTAGCTAGTAAAATGAACCCCGGTCAGAGTGCTTATGGATTTTTTATACGAAAAAGAGGAGGAGTTCGCATATATGCAGAGAGGCACAAATCATTAGGGAGGCAACAAACATGGAGGCAGAAGTTACAGCAACGTGGGAAGCTTTAAAGTATTGCATCAGTCAGGGGATGAATAATTTTCACGTGGATAAAAATTCATTGATTTTAAAGAACATAATTTATAAGAATAAAAAAACACCGTGGGAGTTTGCGGAACAAATAGAAGACATACATGAAATGGTGGCACAAATAAATGTAAAGCATATTTTCAGAGAGGCAGGAAAACATAGCAATTAACAAAGAAGGAAAACATGTATTCTTAAGATTTAATCAATTACTAAGCATGGAAAGAAAGTTCTTAATATGTACTAGCATCGGATCCCTTCAATTTGTATCAAATCAAGAAAACATAAACATAGACAGCTATGAGTAGCATGCTTAGTTACAGTGACGACCTAAAGTTCCACATCTATATAAACAAATTATATTCTAGAATTAACTAGAGTAGAAGTGTTATCAAGGAACTCCTCCTAGGACTAAGCTATGTAAGCAAGTAAAATTGGATACAGGGACGAATAATAGTGAGAGCAAAGGGACCAAATCTGATATTGTTAAAGCACTAAACAAGGAATTTGATGGTTGAAACACAGAAAAAGTCATTTTTTTCTATTCGACTTCACCCACAGAAAGAATCACAATTAAATGAGAAGAATAGAAAAAAGGAATCTAGGGAGGAGGATTAATCACATACACAAATTTTCAAAGCTAAAAGGAAAGGCCTATACTCACTATCGAGTTTGACAAGATTTCCGACATGCCAACCAGATAGTACACCTACAATAGTCACAACCAAAAGACAGGAGAGGAAACCAATTCAACAAAGAGGGAGGACAAACCTTAGAAAGCTGATGAGAGAAATATATTTTCATGCCTGCAAGGAGGCGTAAGGAGCAAGGAAGAAGGGAGAAGTGAAAATGGAAGTTGAAATAGCATTTATGGTACCCTACTTAAGGGGACTATTATTAAAATGTCTGGTCAGGTCACTTTTGGGCTGACTAGAGACCATTTTATCTTTGTAAATATTGTCCTTTTGGGTAGTTTAGTAAAGGGACCATGAGTCCAAATTTAAATTTTAAAAAAACTAGAAATATGGTCATCATTTAGAAACATTTTTGTGAGAACCATGTTTCTAGTTTATTTCATCAAATACATCAAAAATAAAATTGATTATTTTATCAAAAGGACTTGCCCATAGTCATCATGAGTTCTCTTACTATCTTTATGTTCAAAGCACCAACTTTCTGCAAGTTCTTCTTTGTTGTAAATCTCCTTGCCCTTCATTGTCGCAATTTGTAAAAAAACTCATTTGCTACAAATAGCGAAGAGGAGGGGCAAGAAGAATTACAACGAAGAAGAACTTGCAGAAGATTGATGCTTTGAACATAAAGATAGTGAAGAACTCATGATGACTATGGGCAAGTCCTTTTGATAAAAGAATCAATTTTATTTTTGGTATATTTGATAAAATAACTAGAAATATGGTCATCATAAAAATGTTTCCAAATGATGATCATGTTTCTAGTTTTTTAAATTTAAATTTGTACTCAAGGTACCTTCATTAAACAACACAAAAGGGCCAATATTTATATAGACAAAATGGTTTCTAGTCGGCCCAAAAGTGACCCGACCAGGCATTTTAGTAAAAATCCCTTTTAGTAGGGTTTCCAAAAATGCTATTTCAACTTCCATTTTCACTTTTCCCATCTTCCTTTATCCTTCCGCCTCCTTGCAGGCATGAAAATGTACTGCTCTCATCAGCTTTCTAAGGTTTGTCCTCCCTCTTTCATGAATTGGTTTCCTCTCTTGCCTGTTAGTTGTGACCATTGTAGGTATACTGTCGGGTTGGAATGTGGAAGATCTTGTCGAACTCGATAGTTAGTAAAGGATTTCCCTTTTAGCTTTAAAAATTTGTGTCTGTGATTTACCCTCCTCCCTTGCTTCCTCTTTTCTATTCTTCTCATTTAACTGTGATTCTTTCTGCAGGTGAAGTCGAAATACGAGAAAAGGACTTTTCCTGAGTTTCATCCATCAGATTCCTTGCTGAGTGCTTCAACAATATCATATTTGGTCCCTTTACTCTCACTTTTGCTCGTCCCTGTATCCCATTTTACTTGCTGACGTAGCTTAGTCCTAGGAGGAATTCCTTGACAACACTTCTACTCTAGTTAATTCTAGAATATAACTTGTTTAATAGATGTAGAACTCATGGTTGTCTATGTTTATTCTTCTTGATTTGATACGAACTGATGGGATCTGATGCTAGTCCATATTAAGAATCTTTCTCCCATACTTGGTAATTAATTAAAGCTTAAGAATACATGTTTTCCTTCTTTGTTAATTGTTGTATTTTCTTGCCTCTCTGAAAATATACTGCACATTTACATTTATTTGTGTCACCATATCATGTATGTCTTCTATTTTTTCACAAACTACCATTTTATATTCCGATTCTTAGCAATTATGTTCTTTAAAATTAATGAATTTGTATCCACGAGAACATCATCATCCTCTGACTGATGCAATACTTTAAAGCTTTCTGCACTATTGTAACTTCTGCCTCCATGTTTGTTCCCTCCCAAATGATCCTTGCCTCTGCATATATGCAATCTCCTCCTCTTTTTCGTATAAAAAATCCATAAGAACTCTGACCGGAGTTTTTTTACTAGCTCCATCTGTGTTGCAAGTAACCCAACCCTCTATTAACATCTTCCACCTCACCAGTAGATAATGTATGTTGGGCTGATATCTCTGAAGTGTATCCACCAATTCTGACCAATGTTGTGACATCCTTTTGGTCCATGGGAATTTGATCCTTATTAATTTATGTATTGCCAATTGACATTTGGTAATACATAGAACCTTAAGTGATCACCTTCCCATGTTTTGTAGCATCTCTTCTCTTCCATGAGAAGATTCTCTTAGCAACTTTTCTAATCAAGTCTTTAAATATTTAGAGTTGCTCCTCTCATAAAATAATGGACAGCCCAAATACAGAAAAAGAAAAGTTCCTTGTTTTATCCCCGTTAATCTTCTCAATCTGATTGCCACAATCAGAGGTGTTTTCTCATGAACATAAAAGAAACTCTTAGATTTAATAATCATTTGACCTGAAGTACTTTCATACTCTTTTAGCACCTGCATAATTTTGGTCACTTAACTTCTTTCCTCATAGCAAAAACAGATGGTATCATCTGTAAAGGATAGATGATTAATTTTAGGACTCCACTTTGACAAACCATATCCCTTAAAATCTACATCCCCATGTAAGTTGTTGAGTCCTCTGGCTGCAATAATGAAAAGAGTAGGGGATAAAGGATCTCTCTACTTCAATCCTGTCGAACATCTGAAAAAAACATATGCCCTACCATTAATAATAGTTGAATGCCAGTTTTGGGCATAATCCTCCAAATAAAACTACCGAGTCTCAAACTTTCTGTTAATTAAGAAGATAACACTATTTGTTTTTTTATCAAGATGCAATCTTTCAACTTATATCATTTGATTTTTCATCTTTTTTCTAAGTAATTTTAGTTGTTCTTATTCAAAAATCTTAACAGTTATACTGAACGATCAATAATTGAGAAACAATATCTTAATGATTTTACAATGATCTAGCATGTTTACAAATCAATAAACAATATATTGAGTTGCTAAACTTCAAAATCGAAAAGATCCAACAGATACACAACCGAAGCAACCATTTGCAAAGCAATAGTTATCGATTCGTACTCTAAGAGCCCATTCCAACTCCAATAATCCCATTTACTGTTCAGATATAGATTTAGAATTTAAATTTAATGACTAACTTTTCAATATGAGTTTAGAATTGAATTTTTTCAAACCCTTAAAAAAGTCCATGTATATTTACATTACATATGTTATTTAATATTGAATTCAGTTGAACACATTGATCAAGGCTCCATCCATATATACATTCAACCAACCCCACCCCTCCCAAAGAAAGGGGGAGGGAGGGGGAGGAAACCTTTGGCTCCATCATGAGAAAAGGGGGCTGGATACTAGTATCTATTTGCATGTTCTAAAGCTCAGAGAATGATCCACAGAGTTATCATTTTAACTACAGTCACTCCAGTATTTCTGTCTGCTTTTTTTGTTCCTTTTCATAAAGAAAAAACAATATACATGTATAGACCCACACCCTTCTAGTGCATCAAGAAAATACAACATTCAGCCTTGGAAAGGCCAAAGAAAGAATGATACTTAGATATAACTATAACTACTTTGGGATTGCAATATTAGTTGATTGATTGAACTTGAGAGTAGAACAGAAATGAATACTAATATTCACAATGCAGTAACAGTGATGTTTTCGTCAGCAAGACGAAACATTAATTAAATTGACTCTTTTTGTCTCTTTAGTTTGTCATCTTTCTATACACCCAAACTACAAAACAACTGAAAGCTCACATGCAAGATAGAGAGAGGACTTGATCGGGGTAGCTGAAAATCGAATGTATTGAAAAAGAAATTTGTCAAAAGTGTCCCTGTAAGTATAATGAAAATAATAAAAGAATGAATTGATGAGAAGAGGGGGATGGGGTAGAGGGGTGTGTTTCCTTTTTACACACCATAATGAGGTGATGCCTAATGCTAGTTATGAACCACAATTTTCTTCTATTTGCAGTTTGATGGTGACTCATGCTTCTTTATACCACATGAATGACATGTTACTATTGCAGACTGTCCCTTCAAAGATCTTTTACTCCAATAGTAAAGTTTAGAAAGATAAGATTAGGAATGGAGATATGTGGGACAAGGTAGGAAGGGCTTTGATAAAGGACAAGATGCGAGAAATGAGTAAGATATAGTTCGGACTTGTGCAAGGGTGCCCTAGTGAGAAGGTGTGAGAGGTTGGTTGTGGATGGTAGAGGTAGATTGAAGTAATTGAAAGGTGATAAGACAGGACATGAGCAACTTTAGCTTACCGAGGACATGACCTTAGATTGAGATTATGGAGGACACGAATTAGGGTAGGAGGTTAATTAGATAGTTGAGCATTGTCTCGCTTTTTCTCCTATATTGTTAGTCGTACTGCTCTTGCAGTTGTTTGACATATGAGTTTGCTTATTATTTGTGTTTTCTTTTACATAATGATTAATGTTTTATGACCACTGTTAACTCTGCTTTGTCACGTTTTCTACTATATTTTGCAACGATTTTTTCATTTAAATTATTTATTTCTATATGTTGCTCTGGAGTGTTTTTTTCCCTTGCTCTGAGGGTCTGTCAAAAGTAGTCTCTCTATCTTTAAGGTATGATAAGTTATCTGTCAATAGTAGTCTCTTTATCTTTAAGGTATGATAAGTTATGCATATTCTAACCTCCCCAGACTCCACTTTGTGAGATTACACTGGGTATGTTGTTATTGTTGTCGTAGCAAAGACTATTGTAAGGCATTGTTTATATTAGTTTATCCACCCCAACAACTTGAAAGTACCTTTAAATGATACCTCAGTATATGCTCCAATTGCATCATAAAAATTGTAGATGGTCCTATAACTCATTAAGTCTAACAGTCTACCTGACACATGTTCCTTGGTATTTTATCTTAGTATAACAAGAATATACCCTACAATGCAATCCCACAAGTGGGTCTGGAGCATTTAGAGTTGGCTTTTTTCTTTTCACCAGTACTTACTAACTATTACATGAATTCATGAATTGATGCAATGCCATAGAAATAGTTTTTTTTTTTTAATTACCTGATATGTCATCAAAGATCAAACTAAATAGACCATCCACCACCCACAAACAAATAACTTTTTATTTTTCTGTTTTTGGTTAGGGGAGGGTGGGGGTTAAAATTTTGAACTCCCAATTACTTCTATTTAGAGCATTATCATAGATCACAATCTACAATATCAAACCCCAAATTCAAGAGGGATGTTGTCATGATAAACCATCCAAAATAGGTTGGTTTCAAGAGAGTTTAAATACCTATATGACTTGTCCTACATACAAGAAGCCTTAATTTCTAAGCCACAAACATTTACACAGTATCATAGTGAGAAAGAGAGAGAGAGACAGATATATAAGGAGGCCTCAAAAACATAGGCCAAGCAAAAATTCTCAGGGACCTACAGCAAATCTTGTAAATGCTAAGGACTCGAATTTTGTGTCTAGTTTGGAACAAAAAGAAACACAATCTAGCAACAACTAAGTAGGTTGAGAGGATTATAGATAGCCCATGCATAATTATTCAAAATTTAAAAAACCAAAGTGAAACAGCTTTTGATTCCATACCTTATTGTCACAACCTTGGACCTCTCCAACGTAACCGAGAAGCTACCAACCATCAAAAACAAATGTTAGCTGAATTCAGCCTCTCCCCCAGGTGTGCAAGCTTGCCACTTGAATCCATCTCCAACCCTACTCTCTATTTTTCCAGACGACCAACTCCAACCATCCAACCCTACTCTCTATTTTTCCAGACGACCAACTCCAACCATCCAACCCTACTCTCTATTTTTCAGACTACCAACTCCAACCAATTATCTATTTTACTGTCTAAAAAGAAATATTTTTCTCTCACCTTAATATTATATTATTATTTCTATTTTATTCTTATTTTCTTATTTCATATAAATCATTTATATTTTTTTCCAATAATTACTTTATGAAATTCGCATGTGATAAAAATTTTATTTTTTCTAATTTTTTATTTAATATAAATTATATTTTATTCTAATTTTTTAAATATCATAAATTACAAGAAAATTATTATATAATATATAAATTATTGAAAAAATTCAAATAAAAGTAAAATATGATTACATAAAAACTCAATTTTTGAAATTATTACGCTACTCCCATAAGGAGTTAAAAAGGAGCATTCACCTCCTTAATTTTATTATGTCTATAAAATTGTTCAAATCGGAGATTTTCATCCATCACCATTTCTGTCGTTGCAGTTGGAGCCTCTACGGCATCTTGAATTGGTTCATTAAGAGCACATCCCCAATTATCACATTGTGTAGTATAATACATATAGTCATTATATCATGTAACACCTCCTTTCTCAAAAAACGTGACAGTCTTGCAATAATTGCAAAACTCCAAATGCACGTTCCACATTTTTTTGATATGATTTTTGTTTCATCGCAAATTAATTATTATGTTATGTATTGTATTGTATTTTTTCTTATATTTAAATTAATTTTTTCATCTTACCATTTTAATTTTGTGTATTCTTTATAAGGAAAATTAATAATAAAATAAAATTTTATTATTGGTGAAAATTATTTAAAATATATTAATTGTGTTATATATCCATTGAATGAGTGGATAGTCCATAAAGTAAGTACATGAACAACTATCCATATTCACTAGGTGTCATCAACCTTTTTGGATAAGAATGTATCTATTTATTATGGTACTTAATATGGTGACTTTTGGAGTGATTTCTCAACCTATAAATAGGGTTGTTCATTCACTATTGTTTGATATACAGATGAGACTTACATACACTTGAATAAGAAGAAAATTTATCTACTTCTATCTACTTCTCTTGTCTTCTTCTCTTTATGATTATATTTTTATGAGCTTAATTTTATAACACGTTATCAGCACGAGTCTCTAGCCAATTGAGAGTGAATTTTAGTTTTCTTTAACTCATGTTTTGATCGATCTTGTTATGAGAATCAAGGTATTATTTGCATAAAATCAGGTATATATTTTCTAAAATATTTTTATGATTTAGAATAAAATAGTATTCAGTCACTAACAATTATCAGGAACCGAAGACATATACTACTATTGGTTGAATATGACAGGCTATACAAAAAAATTTAATAGAAGAAGGTATAAAATTTTAATAGCACGAGTTTGAATATTATTTTGATTGTTTTGAAAGACTCAAAGGGTGAGTCATGTTGTACTTCGGTCTATTATACTGTTGGTTAAGGGTAAGACGATGGGTTCAAGTCTCATCGCACCAAAAAGGGTAAGACATCAGGTCAAGTCCAGATGCACATAATGAAAATTATTTGAGGATAGGACGATAGATTCAAATTATATCTCACCAAGAGGGTTAGACATCAATTTTGATGCACCATGATAATAATATATGGATAAGACATTGAGTTTGAGTCTCAATGCACCATAATTGTGATAAAATGATGATTAAGGAAAAAATAATATATTTTTCATGAAATGTCTTGAAATTCATCATATTGAATTTGCTCCATTCCTTGAAAAGAATATGGTAGCAACATGTGATAACTCTGAAATCCGCCTGTTGACTTGCTCAATTCAATCATATGAATGTGGTAGCAGTGAATGATTAGTCTGAAAGATGACAAATAATTAATGATATGAATAAGGGTTTTGAGGGACAGAATCATATTAGTCATCATTGTGGTAATGATAAAAGGAAGAACACTATGAGTTCTTCAAATAGTCCTTCAAATGTGAAGGCAATTTTCATTATCAAAATGGTATGAAAGGTCATTAGACTTGTGAATGTTGTCAACCCAATAATTTGACAAGTTTACAAATCCTATATCATGAGACAAGAAGATAAAGTAATGGTACACTTGATCTTTAAAAGTGATACTGAGGTGTGTCATGGAAATATGATGAATTCTAAAACATGACAATGTACTTGTAATGAAATTAATGAAGTACATATAAATGATTAGCTCATTCCTTGAAAATAATGTGACTTGTGATGAGTATCGTGAATGCTCGACCATTCTGTAAGAGAATGGGTCAAGATGTGATAAAAATTTTATGGATTGGATATATGCACAACTCACCTTTTTGAAAGGTTTGAAAAAAAACGATATATGTCACATCTCATCTCTATAGGAGGTTTGAGAGAAATAAATAAATTTTATTTGACATGAACGGCCAATGGTCGTGTGCATTTATACGTCATGAATATTATGATATGTTTATTATGAACTACCGGAAGGGTAATAAGAAAGAAATAATTCTTGCCTATAAAGGTTGTGGCCATGATCAAATACACTGTGTGACAATACAAATTTGTCGTTGATTGTGTACCTATAGTACAACAAAAGAAAATCAAGAAACATGTCTTGCTCGTAATAATTTTAATCATGACAATAATGATATAATTTCTCCTTGAGGAGATGCTCACCATATGGATGGTGTCATGGAATATGTGATAGTACACAAAATTAATTGCAAGCTCTAACGAGTTGTCCTATTGTAGTAAGTCTCAAAAGAAACTTTTTAAGTTTCGGATAAATTTAGAATAAATATTGAGACAATAAATCACTACAACCGAAGAGGGTTATAGATATTTATGTAAAATATTACCCCACTTTTCCTCTTGTTTGTTCCATACAAACATGTACATGCTGATGAAATCGCATGTAAAAGTAAATTATAAGTGTACTAAAATAAAGATCAGTTGGCATGACTGGTTGACCATTCCGATTAGATGTGATGCAAATGAAATTGAGAATTTTGGTGATTTATATAATGAAGAAATAAAGATTCTTCAAGAATTCTCTTGTGTTGTTTGTTCTCCTCATAATATGATCATTGTACCAGCTAATGTTGGAATTGTAATTTTTTGAAGTTTTTGGGACATATAAAAAGGTGGATATGGGCCCATTCACTTGTCATGTGGATCATTTGCAACTATGTGACAATGCATCTATGCGATGATCACATGTGCTTTAGTGTCAACTTACAAATAGGTTTTTGTAAGGTTGTTTGCTCAAATTGTTAAATTAAGAACACAATTTCAAATTATGAAACTATAATGATAATGCTGGTTGATTTAGCAGAAATTATATGCCTCCAATTATAGCTAAATCATGGTTATGAGAAAAAAACTCTCAAATAAGATGTGGTATGAGATAATTTTATTTAACATGTAGCAACACATGTATGCATAAAATCAACAAGGTTTTCCCATTAAAATTGGTTCAGGGTCAGGAACCATATAATTTTCATCTAAAATGTTGAATGTGCGGTTATGATTTTAATTGCTCCACCACACACAAAGATGAACTTCCAAATAAGGTTGGAATGAATGTTAGATTTTCTATCATTAGGGGAAGAGATGATTGACAACAGAAAATTATGTGTGAGGTTAATTATGAATTATCTAGATTCTTATCAAATAAATATGTGAACTCAAAGTTCAAGGGATAATTCAGTTGCATAATGTTGCAAATCAGTTGCCAGGTGAATGCAGTGACCCTATGATATAATTCATCTGCAAATGCTACAATGTGAAGTCCTTGAAGGACAAAGTCTATGATACGCCAGAAGCGTAATAGACCAATCGATTCCAGATATAAAATTCCTTGAAGAAGGAAAGAACAAATATCAATATGGTCATATAATGAGGCAAGTGCTATAAAAGAGCACATTGACATAACACTTCATAAAACCTTGAAAAAGGTTCAGGTACCTGAAAAATGAGGAAAACTGAAGAGATCTCGATAAGTTATGTCATATTGGAATTTATATTAAATAACCGTCGACGGTATCTTTGATATGAGGTAGCGCTCAATGATATAAATTGTGACGAGGATCTTGAATTCAAATATGCCATATAGTGTGGACAGATAAAAGGTTGGCCAAGTAAAATGCATGATTCAAGTATATTGTTTCACTTACAGAAGTGACGTTTTGGACAGATAGTCGATAAATCAAGGTATAATGTCAGTGGGTATAAATAAATTTTTATGTGATTGTATAATCGTAAGATATCAAATACGGTTTATTCTTTGGGACATAAAGATTTGTTGCAAAAATCCTGACATTTTTGGAAATGTTTTTCTCCTATGGTGGATGCAATGAGGTTTGTTTTGATCTGGAAACATATGAAAAACTTGAATGCGTGTAACGAATAATTGTAATGACTATCTAGACAATGAAGGTTATATGAAAATCCTTGAAACAATCGAGGTGTCTGAAGCATATAAGAGTTTGAAAGAAAATTTTTCAATAAAGCTTCAAGAATTCTTATATGGATTGAAATAGTCAAGTAGGAAAAGGGTACAAAAGAATGACCCTAATTGTCCTTGTATTTTACGAAAAGGTCTACGTAAGACAAAATTTTGTCTTGACCTATTGATTGATAATTTGACAGATGAAATATTTGTCTATCAGTGCACATACACAGATATGTTTTGATGCATTTTATATGGATAAATCACATTCATTGATTACCCAATGATTATGAGATCCCTTGACATAAATGATGATTCAGTTTGATCTCAAAAGAAGGATGAAGAGCTTCTTGGTGATGAAACTCCATATCTTGGTGCAATCAGAGCACTAGTGCATCTTACTAACAATATTTGACCAGATATTTATTTTGGAGTAAATTTACTGGCAAGATTCGGTTTCTCCGCGATAAAAGAACATTGAAATGGTGTTAAGCACATGATTGAATATCCTCAAAGCACAATAGTTATGGGTTTATTCTATTCCGATAAATCCAAGACAAAATTAATTGGTTATGCAGATGCAGAATATTTATCTGATCCGCATAAAGCTCTATCTCAAGCACGCTTTATGTTTGCATGAGGAGGCACAATAATATCCTGGCAATAAATGAAGCAAATATTGTTATGCAGAAATAAAAGTCCTCGATGAAGCAAGTCGAAAGTGCGTTGGTTGAGATAAATGATACACCGTATTCAGGAAATGTGTGGTTTTTCTTTGAAAAAGAATATACCAACCACAATGTACAAATATTGGAGACATCATTGCAAGAAATTAAGTGATGTTTTAATCAGGGGGAGTACAATACGCGTTGCACTCTTTTTTCCTTGACCGAGGTTTTTTCCCTCTGGGTTTTTCCGGCAAGGTTTTTAATGAGGCAACAAATAATGCGTATCAAAAGATATGTGTACTCTTTTTCCTTCACTAGAACTTTTTCCCACGGGGTTTTTTCTAGTAAGGTTTTAACGAGGCACAATATCTATGGATATCCAAGGGGGAGTGTTATAAATCCATTGAATGAGTGGATAGTCCATAAAGTAAGTACATGAACAACTATCCATATTTACTAGGTTTCATGAACCTTTTTGGATAAGAATGTATCGATTTATTATGGTACTTAATATGGTGACTTTTTCTCATCCTATAAATAGGATTGTTCATTCACTATTATATGATATACAGATGAGACTTACATACACTTGAATAAGAAGGAATTTTTGTCTTGTTCTCTTTATGATTATATTTTTATGAGCTTGATTTTATAACAAATTGAAATTAAAGTAGTATATATTAGATAATATATTTTTTAAAATAATATATTATATTTAAAAAGAATCATGAATATTAGATGTTAGAATTAATGAAATTATATGTAATAAAATAATATGTTAATTGAAAAGTAATGAAAATAATAATAAAATATTGAAAAAAAGTGAAATAGAGAGTGTGAATAGTAGTTATCCAAATTTGAAAAACTACTATTCTACCTCTCTATAAATAGAGAATAAAGGGTGATTTGGAAGTATGTTAGAGAGGGTCCAAATATAGAGAAGTGGGTTGGAGATGGTCTAATTAGCTTGATAGTCCAGACAAGCCAAAAGTATTTAGCATTTTAGTTCAACGTCTTCTTATAGTTGGTACATTTGTAATTCTTTCTCATGACTCTCTACTTTGTAGTAAATTACAAGCACATCATATATCAAGTAAAAATGAAAAAGAAATTTTACATCAAAGCTCTCAGCAGAATAAGACAGTTACTTTACATCTAGTTATAATAAACTTAGAACTAGAGGCAGGTGTAAAATGTAGATGCTGTCCATCTATGATACTCAACTACCTTCTGAATCTTGCAATATGAAATTGCAACTCCATATCTTCTCTTTATTACAATAAATTGATAAAAGAATTTCACACTGAAAAACTGTTGAGCTACAATTTTAATTTGGATGAATTATGCATTAGTTATATCTGGATATCTTTGAACAGCAAATTTACTTGATGTCAGTTTACAGTTGTAAATTTACTTGATTACTAAACTACTTTTAAAGAAGATGAAAATACTTAGATACAACAATTTAAAATGGAATAGCAGATACAAGATGAAATTATTAATTTAAATAATTTTTAGCAAGACATAAAAGGATAACAATGTATATTTATAAAAATCGTGTGATTTAAGAAAACTTATACTTCTTAATTAGTCATTATAGTTATAATTTGCTATAATAATCACTTGCGACTAATATGAAACATTAATTACGTGGTCTGACTTCAAGTTTGTATAATTAGTCACATTTGTATAACTCGCCACATTTGTATAATCGCAAATAATAATTTTTCGCTTGATTTGTATGTATTTACGATGGTTTGTATTTATATATGACCATGATTTTCTTTGGGTTTTTAATTTTATCGTCATATATATTCAATCTTTTATGTATAACTTTTTAAAGTTTGTATAAATGTGTAGTTTTTGAATTTTTATAACATAATTTATCTAATGTAATTTGTATATTATAATTTATATAACTCTTTAAAGTTCATATGTTTATGTTTGAATCAATTTGTTATTTCGAGTTTTATCATATTTATATAATTCCAGACTTTTTTAATATAAATTTTCCATGTCTATTTCCATTAAAGAGCATTCAAAAGGATGAGGGCATGGACCTTACCTCACTGCAACAAAAGAAAGATTGTTCACAAGATAACAATCTTCAAGCAAGAATTTAGCCTATACAAACTCTTCCTTAGACTTACAAATAGTTTAACTTACAAAAAAAAATTAGCCTTATCAAACTTCCTTCTAATATTAGGGAGTTGATATTTATCTAGTTGAAAGGGTCTCTTTAATTCTTTAGGAAGTTGCTCAAAAGAATAGTAAAAGTTACCCATTCCACTTGAGGATGTCATTTTTACCAATAAATCAGCCATTTGGTTGGCCTCTCTGAAACAATGGTGTACTTGTGTTTCATCAATGTCCATGTTGAGCCTTTTTTCCCTTATGGTCGCTTTGAGTTTGAGGTTAAAATTGTTCTCTTCTTTTATCATGTTAGCAATAACCATAGAGTCCATCTCCAAGTTCAATCTGTTGATATTGTTTTGATTGCACACACCATATCTAATAGCTTGGCTTCTGCTTGATTGTTACTTACACAAAAGATTTGTTAGTGAAAAAACTTACAAGATAATAAAATTGCAAGATTACAATTGAAAATAAAATGAAGAAATTAATCTCTTCAGGCTGAGGCGCGGATATCTCGCTCTCTTTAAGGAGATTCAAGCTCACTGCAGCAAATGTTTTCACCAGTCTAGCAATAGTCCTCTTTGACTTGTCCCCTCCAGGATAAAACAGCCTTCACAAAGTATAACTCAACAACTCTGGACAAGAGTTGAGTCCAAAGTTCCACAAAAAAGAACACCTCCCTTCTACTAACAAGAACTCTCTTTTAGACTAACTCTTTCACACTATGTTTTCTCTTGTGTTTTGTATGTACCAAACCAAATGAAGAACTTACTCTAGTGCAAAGAAAATTTGGAAGGCATTGTAGAGTAAGTATGATACCAAAGAGGCTGGAGCGATAAAATATGCAGCTAGTAGATTTTTTCGTTTTCAAATGGTGGACAACAAATCAGTGGTAGATCAAGCTCAAGACTTCATCATGATTATTGGAGAGCTTAGGTCCGAAGAGGTTAAAATTGGAGATAACCTTATTGTTTGTGGCATAGTGGATAAACTTCCACCTTCTTGGAAGGAATTTCAAAAAACTATGCGTCACAAACAAAAGGAAACCTCTCTTGAAATCTTGATAGTGAAAATACGCATGGAAGATTATTTGATGTCTAGTTTTCTTCTTAATAAAGCAGGCTTTAAACAGATTATTGAATCTGATCAATATGTAATAGTGAAGAAATGTATTTTCGTGGGGAAGGGGTATACATGTGATGGGATGTTTATGTTGAATGTTGAAATGAATAAAACTTCTACTTCTGTTTATATGCTTTCTTCTACTAATTTTTGGCATGCTCGTTTGTGTCATATTAATGATCATTATGTTGGAATCACGAGTAGTTTAGGATTAATTCCAATGGTTCAAAAGAATTTTGAAAAGTGTGAGGCTTGTAGTAAAGTCAAGATCACTAAAAGGCCTCATTTTCAAGTTGAAAGAAAAATTGATTTGTTAGAATTAGTTCATGCTAATATTTGTTAACTTGGTGGAATTCTAACTCGTGGAGGTAATAGATATTTTATCACTTTCATTGATGATTTTTCTAAGTTTACATATGTTTACTTGATGAAATATAAAAGTGATGCTTCTGAAAATTTTAAAACTTATCTCCATGAAGTTGAAAATCAGTTTGGAAGAAAAATAAAAAAAATTGGAAGTGATAGAGGTCGTGAATATGAATCAAATGAGTTTAATTCTTTTGTTAGATCATTGGGAATAATTTATGAAACTACTCCTCCTTACTCTACTTCGTCTAATGGAGTAGCATAAAGGAAAAATAGAACTTTGGTTGAATTGACTTATGTCATGTTTATTGAGTCACATGCACCTTTAAATTTTTGGGGTGAAGCTATCTTAACTACTTGTTATATGTTGAATAGTGTGCCTCATAAAAAGTTTAAATTGACACCTTTTGAATTTTGGAAAGGTAACAAACCAAGTTTAGGATATCTAAGAGTTTGGGGTTGTCTAGCCTTTGTGAGGTTAATGGATCCCAAGATTAAAAAGTTGGGTAAGAAAGTTACTACTTGTGATTTCTTGGTTATGCTTCAAATAGTACAGCCTATAGATTTTTTAATCTTGAAGATAATATTGTAATAGAATCTGGTGATGCTATTTTTCATGAAAATAAATTTCCTTTTGATACTAAAAATAGTAGGGGTCAAAGGATTGAACAAAATACTTTGTCACTACCTATTTCTTCTACTTCAACTTTGAAAAATAAAGAATTTGGTGATTTTGAGTTAAGAAGAAGTAAAAGAGCTAGAGTAGAAAAAGATTTTGGTCCTGATTTTTATGTGTTTAATGTTGAAAATGACCCTCTAACTTTGAAAGAAGCATTATCTTCACATGATTCTATTTTTTGGAAAGAGGTTGTAAATGATGAAATGGAATCTCTAATTTCTAATAAAACTTGGAAGTTAGTTGATTTACCACCGGGTTGTAAAACAATTGGTTGCAAATGGGTCTTAAGGAAAAAGTTGAAACCGGATGGTTCTATTGATTAATACAAGGCTAGGCTAGTTGTAAAATGTTTTAAACAACTAGAAGGCCTAGAATTTTTTGATACTTTTTCTCCGGTAACAAGAATTACATCCATTAGACTTTTAGTTGTTATGGCTGCAATTTTTTATTTGCAAATTCATCAAATGGATGTAAAAATTGATTTTTCTAAATGGAGACCTAAATGAAGAAATTTATATGGACCAATCCGAGTGTTTAGTTGAAGCTGGCCAAGAAAGCAAAATATGTAAACTTACTAAACCCTATATGGCTTGAAAACAGGCACCAATGAAATGGCATGAAAAGTTTGATTTCTGCATGATTGAAAATGGTTTAAAACAAATGGGTGTGATATCTCTTCAGGCTGAGACGGAGATATCTCGCTCTCTTTAAGGGGATTCAAGCCCACTGCAGCAAATGTTTTCACCGGTCCAGCAGTAGTACTCTTTGACTTGTCCCTTCCAGGATACAACAGCCTTCACAAAGTATAACTTAACAACTCTTGACAAGAGTTCCAGAGTTGAGTCCAAAGCTCCACAAAAAAGAACACCTCCCTTCTACTAATAAAAACTCTCTTTTAGACTAACTCTTTCACTCTTTGTTTTCTCTTGTGTTTTGTGTGTACCAAACCAAATGAAGACCACCACTATTTATACTACAAGAAGTCTTCCTAGCAATGAATAGAAAGATAATGGAGTAGTAAATAGTGAAGATAATGGTCTTAGGAGTTTCATAGGTTACATAGGTTACAAAGGAGTTACATAGGTTACAAAGAGTAATGGAGAAATTAAGAATGAAATAAAGTGATGGATAACCAATGCTAATGGATGATGTTGAAGTTATCCATTCCAATGTTTATTGAAATGTTTTTATATCACAATGAATTCAGCCAATAAAGCCAAAAGTAATAGCATTACATGGCAACTAAGTCAAAGATGAATAGCATGATTAAATTGGTAGTTTAAAACATAAATGGCTACCAATGGTCATTCTTATAACTCCAAAATAAAGCAATTTAATATATTAAATATTAATATTAAAATGCTAATAACCTAACAAAATTGAAATTGAATAGGTCATTACAAGATCTCCAACTGCATCACTATTGAGTTTCATTCTTCCTTCAGCCGGTTTTTTTCAGACAACGACCTTACAACTCACCACTGGTTTCATTCTTTCCACAGTTTGACATATGTGTAGCCATGTGTAGTTATCATCAAACAATTTGCATTTAGGGAATGCTATACCAATAGCAGTTTTAATATTCCACAAAATTTGAGTCTCCATTCTTCTACTATTGAACTTCTTCTTGTCTCCAAATTTACATGATGTCCAACTTTACCAAATCTCTCAAAGTATGCAAATAGGAACAATCTGGAGTAGAAGCTTGTGAACATCGTTGTGATGAATTCTATTTCTCCATTTTTCCATGATTGTCTTCAGAGGGCTATGTTCATGTATGACTCCCAAAGGGCTTCCGAACAATCTCCATATGAAGTCAGTTGCACTCCCTTCAATGAAGACATGTTGCATGGTTTCATCCTCTAGATTGGAGCAACGATATCATGTTAAGGTTATTTGTCTTCGAAATTTCTCACCACTTCATTGAATGGAAGCTTTCGGAAAAGAATTCTCCAAGTTAGAAATGATATTTTGAAAGAAATGCATTGGTGCCATACATGATTGACTTTCATATTTTTTATTTTGGTTTGTCTTACCAGGTTTCAAGCCGTGTAGTTGTCAAATTTGACATCTTGTGTAAGTTTCTAGAAAGCATAATCCTTTTCATTAGGTTGCCCAATGTGTATTATACTAATGTGCTACACCATATGTTATGTTGAGGTAACATGTTCCTGAGTCTTTGTAGATCCCACATGGTATCCACAATATAGTTTTTGACCTTAGCTCTTGGATTTATGATGTCATCTGGAAACATAGAAGCCAAGGCCCCCTTTCAGTCCAATTATCCCACGACATACTGCATTCACCCTCACTGATTCTCCAAATGATGTTGGATTATGCTTTCTCTCTTGCATTCATAAGATGTTTCCAAGCCTGAGAATTCTCAGAACACCATTTCTTGGTAACAGTGTGGGTTCTAATACAATATTAAAGGTTCATAATTACTCAGTTATACAAAACAAGTGAATTATAAAAAGTACCCGCAAACTATACAAAGGAGATGCGAATTATACTAATTATTATCCTCTCTCGCTTGACTCTCTCCCAATCTCTCTTGTCTCTTTCCTGTCTCTCCCAATCTCACTCACCAGATATACAAATACATATGTATACCGGTTGCATATATACACTTATCTAACTGATACACATATACAATTCAACTATCTCCCACTCACTGGCTCATCTTTCTCCTCCCTCTCCCAATCTCACTCGTCACTCTCCTCCTTATATAGCTACGAATCATAATTAGCAAACTATAGTTATAGAGCGTAATTAAGTTATTTTTTAGTGGCTATATGTGAAAATTTCTTTATTTATTATGAACTTCGTAATGCATTAATAAAACATCTACGGAAGAAACCTAATCTTGAAAAATGAGTTTTAGAATAAATTTTACGATTATGTAATATATTTATTATGTGATTGTATTTCTTTAATGATTTCACTTTTATATAAATTGTCCATTTAATCTGTATAATATATAATATTTGCTCGCAATTTATTTTATTTAGAAATTTAGACTAAAATAATTTTATAATAAAAAATGAATTTGAAAAAATAAAATAATTTCTCGATCAATGATAATTGAAATTTCATTCAAATTGATTACATCATATATAATGATATTGCGTATCAGTAACTACTTCAATTTATTTATATTAAAGTTACTTCAACAATATGATATATTAGCTACAATCAAATATTTCAGTTGAATAAACTTATTTTTGATTTTATTTTAAGTAAATAACTTGTCACAATCCAAACAGTTAAGACAATTGAATAAGAATGATAAAAATAGAAGGAATTCAAAATAAAATTTGTTTGGTTTAAAGGAACGTTAATACGTTTCTTAAAAATAGTTGGAGTCTATCCCACGAGCAAACGGAAGAATAAATAACAACTTTATCTTTGGAATTCAACTAAGCCACAAAACAAGCAGCATTCAAGAATGTTGATCTTTCATTTATCTAGCACCATGCATCAATAATTGTGTTTTTTTAAACTTGCACCATTAGGTAGTAAAGACTTGCTAAATAATTGCTTAGTGAACGAATCTTGAACTAAGTCGTTCATTGAATGAAATATAAAATACAGCAGGCATATTACTATATTTTGGTGAAAATTAAAATTCTTTGACAATTTACGACAATGTGTCATGTAACATATATAGGATATCACAAGGATTAATGTAGACTTTAAGAGTTGATATTATGAAAAGAATAAAAATCCAGCTCAAACGACCAAGTAAGAAACAAGAATAGAGAAGAAAAATGACTTATTTATTGGTGTTTGATCGGTCGCACTGCTAGAGCAACACGCTACACCTCCATTTATTGGGGGTCTGACTGGGCGCAATCTAGAATTGAATGATTTCCTCCCAATACGTTTAGATTCATAAACTCATTACTAATTCAACAAAATCCACTAAAAATCAACCAAGAACATCTCTCATTGGCAAAACTCTCCTCTGAAGAACTCAAAAAAACTCAATTGATAAAAAATGAATGAAACATCAAATACTTCATCTAAAAATCTCAATATTACTCAATCTCATTATAAATTCATGAACAAAGAAATATTATTTGTGTGTCGGTGTTGGTGAACGAATTCAACACTATTAGAGCTTACATACCTCAAATTACTAAGTTGTTGACGAAATATAACATCAACATCATTTTGGTTGCAATATAGAAACCTTCGCATGTAAGGAGTTGTTGTTGAACCCATCAAATATAGTCACGATCACCTGTCTTACTTCAATGGGTTGGTTGGTCAATCTCAATGTTGTGAAGGATACTCTTCAAATTTCACAATAAAATATGCATCAATGATAAAAAAAAAAATAGACAAATTAAATTGTACAATACACTTTTCTTGATCATTAACAAAGTTATCAATATTATACAAGTTAATTTTTTTTTCAGTTTCACAACTTCTGATGGAACAAGAATTTATTGATCATCCTAATAAATTTAGTGATACTGAAACATTATTTATTTTAGATCCCAAAGTGGAGAATGAACAAGAAGTACCGAAAAAATAACAATGTAATTTTGACCAAGTTCAAAATGAGGTAAAATCTTTCGAATTTGACCAATCCTAAATTTGATTTCTTTTATTTTTGGCGACTTTTATTTTTGAGGTGATTTTTGTTAAGAGGGAAACTATAGATAATAAGACATCACAAGTTTATTTTCTTGTTTTTAAAGTTACAAATAAGGCTAAATACTAATGCAATCTCTTAAAGTTGTCTGAACTTTCTCTTAAACACTTAATATTAAGTCTTATTATATTAAAAACTTAAATTCAAATCAATATGCAACTATTAGACATCGAGAGCAAGCACGTAACAAAAAGTGAGGGTTCACTTATCTTGGGTGCGTGAATATGTTAAACTCCATCCAATTCATTTAATAGAGTGGAAAATAAAAAATAAATCAGTCTGTCTTTAAATTTTTATTTATGCAGTGCAAAGTAATTTTTTTAATGAATATATATATATATATATATATATATATATATATATATATATATATATATATATATATATATATATATATATATATATATATATATATATATATAATATACCAAAATAATTTTTTGCTTTGGTACTCTTAAACATAACATGTGGAAGTAAGATTTTATGATTAACGAAAAAAAAATACACTTTTAAATGCTTTGAAATGAACTAAAAGAAAAATATAATATTATATATCATATATTATTATAAGTGGGAAGCTCCTAACCTCAAAGTTGAATTACCATTTTATCCTTCACTTAAATATTTTTTCTATTTTTTAAAATGTAAAAGTATTTTTAATAAATAATTAGATAATAAACTTTAAAGTAATAAAGATATAATGAAAGATAAATAGTCATTCAAACAAATGAAGTTCAAACATTTCAAAACATCTCTTATTTAATTTTAAGTTAAAGAATTTGAAGAGTTCCATTGATAAAATTATATACATGATTTTTCCAACAAAACACATTATTTTGATGTCTTCTCATGACAATAGCATGTGAATTGATTTATCTCACAAAATTCTTCTTCAAATTTTTCATGTTTCTTTTGATCAATAAATTTTAGACATATATATATATATATATATATATATATATATATAGAACTAATATTAAATGTTTTGTTTCATTCTTTTCATCGAAAATTTATGTTTTTAACGCAACAGGTGATAAATAATTCTAGAGAGTTTTTAATTTGGACAAAAAGTCTGCTCAGCATTCATAAGGTAAAACAAACCTACTTATGTGAGAAAGAATATGTATGTTGTTTCGTTAATTTATTGATGGTTAATTCTTGGAGAATATGGTATCTGAATTAGAATATAATCATTTCAGTGCATTCGATGCATTCTTCAAGAAAGTTAAAGGCGTCATGGACATTTATTTGTTGTTTTATAAGTATTATTTTTCATTTCAATGTTGCATATTTTTACTTAGTTCATTATTTGTTACATTCAATTTTTCGGTTGAAGGAAGGTAAATTGACTACTTTTTCTTGAATAATGGCAAGGAAAAAGAAAATATAAATTTTTATTTACATGTCTGATGTACAAATCTTCTTTTAAGATTATGTTTGTTATAACAAGTTGATTATCATGTAGTGAACACTCTAGGTTATTGGATTAGAGAATTGAATAATTCATGTAATTAGTTTTTTCTCATAATTAAATCTACAAAAATTAGCATGCATTATATTTAATGTGCTTTTTTAGAATTTATAAATGATTTACTACTTGTATGAAAATAAAATCATGGTGTGATTTCATATTTGTAAATAAATACCCCTAATAACGAAAGACGAGGAAGCGTTGAAGAAGAAAAACGGTATTGCTAAATATTTTTATATTCTGCAACTTTATGTTTTTATTGATTAAATTTAGAACTTATTATTTCATTTATTCTATCTAGAAAAAAAAGTATTTGGATAAAAAATCTCATAGATTCTTTATGCTCATTTTAAGGAGTATATACTCCTTTTAATTTTTAAACATAAAACAATATTATTAATAATCTTTATACTTTTTTTAAAAAAAAATTGTATTGACTGATATAGATTAACGAGCGGAGGGCGAGTCCAGAAATTATTATTATTTTTATTATAAATGAGAAGATCTTAACTTTAAAATAGGACTATGATTCTACCCTTTTACTAATTTAAATATTATTAAAGAAATAATTAATAAAATATTACTTAAATAATACTTATATGATATTAATCCATTATGTTTCTAGGTAGGATTAATTAAAGAAATATTTAATTTATTTTTTATTCTAAAATAGAGTTCGGTAGATGAAGTATTTCGTAACAACAGAAGACGGTAAATTATATTAAAAATATCCTTTAACAGTAAAGAACAAAAATGTCCTTTGAATTACCATACATCTTAATATGGCACATATTTAGATTTTAGTAAGAAACTTTACATATTCCCAACTTTAAACAATCTAATTCTCATAGACGTTATGTATATCATCAATTTTTAAATGACTTTTACAATTTCAAACTTGTAACTATAAATACCAAAAAAATATCTTCAAAATCACTTTATATTAATGCATACACTTAGTTATTCTGATGTATAATTGTTGCTGAATAATTATTGGTGAATGTAATTACACTAACACATTGTTCAACATAATTACTTTTTATTGATGCATATGCTTTGTTATTATAATGTATAATTATTGATGGATAATTGTTGATGAATGTAATTGTTCATCACATATGCAATAAAAAAGAGATAGATCTGGGTTTTTTTTTGTTAGTTATTGAGGAACTTCCTCTATTCTTATAAACTAGAACTATTTCTCACTTTAATTTTTGTTATTTAAAAGTTTTAGAATTCATTAGCTATTTTATTGTTTTTAGTCTACTCTATTTCATTTTATTTTCAAATTCATTAGCTAATTTGGTGTTACACTCTTTCTCTTTTTGATTACTTAATATTATGAATAACTATTTATACATATTGTAACTGTATTTAAATAATTTACGAATATTTATACTAAGTAGCGTGCAATACAAATATATTTTCTATTTTGAAATTCAATTTTTAAGTATGCATACATTTTGTAGTAATTACAAGGGACAAACGTGCAACGCACATTTTCAAAAACTTGTAAAAATGAGGCTTTTAAATTTGTGTCCTAAGACTGATGTAATTTTTAAAGTCCTTGAGCCCTGATCACTTTTTGGCATACTGATAATACAATATTATGTGATTTTGGTTTATTTCACATATGTGGAGAAGTCGCAAAATATATAATGGAGATTTTTTGTAGTAAACACAGTATTCTGGACACCCCAAAATATCAAAGAAATTCGTAGTAAAGTTGGTTAGGATTGTCGTAAATTTAATCGCTACCCCGATTCGATCCCTTTTATAAGTGTTTTCATTTTTCTATAATTATTTTATGTTCTTGAATTTAAATAGTGCATAAATATGTATAAATTCCACAAAAATATTTAGCTTGATGCTAAACAATGTTTCTTGAATTTAATAAATGAATAAATATGCACAACAATGTTTCTTGAACTTAATAAGTGAATAAATAAGCATAACTTTCACATAAATATTTAGCTTGGTGGTAAACAACGTCAATATTTTTCTTATTTTAAAGCTTTAATTTCATTTTTCTAAAACTATTTTAAATTAAGTTTATGTTTAGCTTGGTTGTAAATAATGTCAAGCTTTACTTAAAATTAATTATTAATTTCCGACACAATTGCCGCCAAAAAATGAAATCGCCAAAAGTCGAGGTCCAATCTAAACAAAGACTAATAAAAAATGTTATCAGCTCGGATAACAATCTTAGTAATATCCGAATATATTTCAACTATGTGAGCCCTAACATTATCGCCGATATCATCAGTTGGGATGACAAATTGCAACGAATCGAGCGTTACGTAAAATGAAGCATCATAATCGAAATGAAAGAGAAGTTCTAGAACCTTGGCAAGAATATGAGGCAGTCTGCGGATCTTCTTTTTCGGCTTTACTCTAAATTAAACCTTAATTTTGCTTTATTTTTTTTTAAATTAAGCTGTAATTTCGTTTAAAATTTTTTTTAGATTTATTCCTTGTATTATTAGGACTAATAAGGATTTTTTTCCAATTAATATTGAATTATTTTTTAAAATTTTAATATCTTTTATTTGTGGAATAAGATTTCTTTAATTTTATTTCATTTTTCATGCGGAATAAACTTTTCTTAAATTTTAATACATGTTCTTTGGAATAATTTCTTTATGAATAGAAGACTCATTTATTCAAATTATATCACAAAATTATTAAAAATAGAATTTCAACAATTATCTCTTTATTGTTTTTTTCTTCTCTTGTTTTATAACAAAAATAATCAAGTTATTATTTTAGTTTCAGGTTTCAATGAACTTGAGGAATTATTATAATAGAGTACACAAAAAAAGTTTGACGTCTCTAAGTTAACCAAATAAAGAAAAAACAGTAGATCAATCAGGAATACCGTCACATTTCTCAAAAACAAAGCATTGATTTAAATACTCTAGAATTTGATCCGATTTTTTTTAATTTTAAATCATTATCCAAATTTTCGTGATGAGTTAAGAAAGGAATATATTGATCTTGATCCCAGTCGACCTAATATTACAGAATATCCTCAATCATATATTGATAAAACAATGCAGCGTTTCAACTCCGATAAGTATCAAACGCATAATATGTTGGAGTATAGTGAGAATGCAGATGCAACATATTGCGAAAGCCTATGAATGATGAGTTTTTAAACGGTTGTATAGTGTGTTATATATAAAAGAAAGAATTTTGTACTATTTCTAATGAGTCTATTATACAACGTTTCAAGATATGAAATTACATTGATTACAATTGAAATAATATATTTAAATTGTGTTTTCAATAGTAGTTTATTTTTCTTTATGTTATTTTTGAATTACACACTTGTTTATATTTAAATAAATATTACTTAGCTTGATTATTTGTTTTGGTAATTCAAATCATCGTCTTTTTTACATTTATTATTAAAAATTTGGACACCCTTCATGAAATTTCTGGCTACGCCACTGAATATAATATATTTTTTTTGTTAAAAAAACTTACAAAAATGGGGCTTTCAAATTTGAGTGTCTAAGACAGATGCTTTATTTTTAAAGGAATTGTATCGAACCTAATCACTTTTTTATATGGTTTCAAAAAGAAATGTACTTCGATGTAATTAACATGTTTGGTTACATTTTTTTTGACAGACTAAGCAATATAATCCTATGTGATTTGATATATGAGAAGTCATGGAATATATTACAATGATTCTTTTCTAGTGTTTCTGCATAAAATTTTAAATGGTGATAAAACATTGGATTAATTTTGAAGGTACTCGAGCTAAGGGTCCTTGGGAACAATCTCAAGTAAGATTTTAAATGGTGATAAAACATTGTATTAATTTTGAAGGTACTCGAGCTAAGGGTCTTTGGGAACAATCTCAAGTAAGATTTATAGACACTAGCCTTATTTGTTGAACTTCACTACGAATATTGTTGATGACGTTGTTTTTAATTTTATTTTAATTTAGTAATAAGTAGGATAATACATAAGTACCCCCCAGCCTATGTTCGAAATCTTAGAGACACACCTAAACTATACTAAGGTCTTATTACCACCACCACCCCTCCCACCCCTGGAACTCATTTTTAAAATATTTTTTACCCTTTTTCGACCTACGTAATTGAGTCCTTGACTTCACCTATACGAGGCGCGTGAATTCTATTTTTAGACAATACTAGCCACTTTTGTAACCAATATTGAACACTAAATATTGACCATGTGTTAAAATAACTTTGTACAAAGAAACCTCATTAATTCAGGTTTCTTCTTTTTTAAAAGACGTGTTTTTCATCTTTTAAAAAAACAAACCTCCATTATTCTTCAAGTATCAGATTTATATATATATATATATATATATATATATATATATAATATATATATATATATATATATATATATATATATATATATATATATATATATATATATATATATTTAAACCTTTTCATGTTGATTATTAGTTCTTTTTTAAATTTCTTTCACAATTTTTATATATAAATGTTAGGGTTAGGAATGACAAAATCTGAGTTGAATGAATTATTTGTGGATGAGAATGATTCAATGATCAACGCTGAAGTGTGATGCAAGAATGAAATCTTATTGAAAATGCAGACGTCTTGGTCAGATCGCAATTCGAAACGACGATTTTGGTCTTGTTCTCATTATGAGGCCACAAATTGTTAATTTTTTCGATGGTTAGATAAGGAGAGAGCCAACGAAAGATCACAACTTATTCTTCTGAAATTGGTGAATAGAATTAAGGAGTTAGAAGAAAATTATGAGCATGTGAAGATGCAATTGGAGCAGCTTGACAATTTCAATATTAAAGAAAAATGTAATTATATCATTTTAGTATATTTGCAATAGTTGAGTTCTGAACTACATAATACAAATATTTAAAGGACTTGAAGCACCACATTCAGCAGAATGAGTGTGTGCATATCATCAGATTGTATACGCCGAAACAGAAGTAATTTGATTAAAATTTTGTCTTAATCATGGTAAGACTTGCATTAAGGTATAGCCTTACCCATGTCAGTGAAGAGTAAAAAATTATAAAGGAGTAACTCTTTCATTAGAGTTGCCTGTTATTTGAGCGTTTTATTAAAGTCTTGTAATACTTTAGTTTTTATTGAGCTTATTGGCCTGCATTACCATGTGGGTAGGAGAAGTTTTAAACGAACTTTTTCGAAGTGATATAACAGTGTAAGATAAACTTTATTCCTCGGATTGTAAGATTAAATAGCTTCATAAGAGAGGTAAGTCAGAGTATATTGCCCTTCATTTCTATATATATTTGAAATATTCGCAATCAAGTATATGCATACTTCAACATAGCTCATTGTCTATTTTGATGTGGCATAAAAGTAAACCACCTCAAAAAGATTTTCTATTTTGTAAAATTTTCTTTGTCAAAATTCCCTTTGTAAAAGGAGCATAAATTTGAAACACGCATCTCCGTCAATGCATCTCTGTCAACGTGTGTGCTGTTTCGTAAAATATTGAAGTTGAAGGCTATTTATGTCCTTTTCCCTTTTCTGCATCAATTCTAACGCCCTTGTTAACCATCGACCATCTCCATCTGCTCTCTTATCTTCTTCTGTTATCCTTCACAATTATGCACAGGCTAGCATAATTTAGAGTTGAATTGGTTTTGATGATGCAATATTTGCTGCTTCATTTGTATGGTGGGTTTGGGTTTCTTGATTTTGACTTTCTTTTTCATCTTTTTAAACTCTTCTCTGTCTTAACTTTGGACTTTGCTGGATTTGGAGCATAGTTGTTTATATTTTTGAGTTTTATCTTGCTTGTCTAAAGTTTCAATAGAAAATAAAAATGCATAGCATGAAATTAACAGTGAAACAGAGAAACACGATGACAAAAATAAAATCCATAAAAAAAATAATTAGTGAAGCCAAGAGTATAAATCAGAGTTAAGAAATGAAAGACCCAAATAATTTTGTATGCTTCAATACTATCCTTCGATTCCCTGCACATATTTTTGAGTTTGAATTGGCTAAACCTAAAACCGAGCTGAAATCTCATTTTTCTCCTTTCATTCCCTTGTTCTTTCAGTCGACACTTATATAGAGAAAATGTGTTGTTTCATATGTGTATTGTTTACAATCAGAAGGATGGAAGAGTGGTTCATTTTTTGGGAATTCAGGTACCTATTTTGAGGAGGAGAGATTCATTAGGTGGTGAAATTGGGAGAAATGGAGAAGTATGTAATGTTAGAGGTAATTGCAGGGAGTATGTTTATAAGTGTTGTATGAGTCAAATTTGATTATGGACGTGGAGAGAGCATTATCAGTTGATTCAGTTTCAGGGTTGAACTATACTTTTTTTTTTATTATAGTAGTGGACTTATCGTTTGATTTTCATTGTAAGTGTTCATTAAGATGTTTGATATTTCCTCTCTTTCACAGTTAGAACGTGTTTTTTCAAATTTTCTCCTAATTTCTTTTTAATGGTTGCCTTTGCTCCTTGGAACAACGTTAAAGTTGTCTCTGTGTGATCCATAGGTCAAATCATGGAAAGCAACCACTAAGGCTGTCTACATCACACTGCTGTCCTTCCCTGGACCTTACACAGGGCTGCCCTTTTTTCCTCTTAACATTAAATTCGCGTTTTGAATCATTTTCATCAGTTGGTTGACTTAGGACTTGTTTATAATTTGGGTGCATACACCTTTTCCATCACTTTGTGTTGGAGTATCAAATTTTATGTTCATTCTTTTGAGAGTCCCATGTAACCCACATAAATCTTAAGTGGTTTTTTTGTTAGCATTTTGGTTAATGTTGATAATGGTCCGTATTACATGGGTTCATTATTCCACTTCATGGGCCCATTATTGCACTACATGTATCCATTATACCACTAATGTGATAATGATTAACTACCCATTATCCCACTACGTGAATCCATTACCCATTAATGGGAAGGTAGTTAATTATCCATTATCCCATTAATGGAATAATGGTTTACTACCCACTATCCCACTACATGGATCCACAATCCTACTACACTAGTGGTTGGTAACTTCCCATAACCTCTTAACCGCTCTTGATAGAAGCATGATTATAAATTTTCTATTTGGTTCAAAGGTTCTTAAGCACGTTACTTCTAAAAAATCCATACCATCTAAGAGTGAGGTATTGAGTGCTTAGAAGATCTTTGAAGAAAAGAAGAATTGTAGACTCCAACTATATCGCTAACAATGGCTGGAGTTATGCAACATGTAAATTTCTCTAATATTTGTGATATTTCCGAACTGAATGGTGAGAATTATAAGATTTGGAAGGAGAGAATTCTTCTTCACTTAGGGTGTATGGACATTGATTATGTTATCAGGAAAGACGAGTCACCTATAAATGAAATCAACATTCAAGATGAGATTTTTCTTCATGAACAATGGGAACGCTCTAACCGTTTGAGTGTTATATTCATTAAGATCAAAATCTCTGCTGGTATTCGTGGTTCTGTCGAACAACATAACAATGTCAAGGAATTACTGAAGGCTATTGATGAACAATTTGAGACTTCAGATAAGACACTTTTCAGCACCTTAATTATGAAATTCTCATCAATGAGGCTTACTAGTGTGAGAAATGTGCGTGAGCACATTATGAAAATGTGAGACTTAGTGGCTCAACTAAAGATTCTTGAGGTCAAAATGTCTAAAACTTTTATTGTGCACTATATCTTGACTACTCTACCTGTACAATATGGTCCCTTTAAGATCTCTTATAACACACATAAAGATAAATGGTCTATTAATGAACTCATGCTCATGTGTGTTCAGGAGAAATGTCGACTACTGATGAAAACAAGAAAAAGTGCATTCATGAATACTCAAGGAAAAAAATACCAATCAAGCCAACAAAAGGTCTAACGGAAAGGCACCACTTGAAACTGATATAAAAAAGGAAGTCAAGTGTCGCTTCTGTAGAAAAAAGGGGCACATAAGGCAGGATTTGTCAAGTTTTAACAATGGCTTGTTAAAAAAGGTATTTCTATCTCTTTTGTTTGTTATGAAGCTAATATGATTGATGTTAATCATAACTCGTAGTGGATTGATTTTGCTTCTAAAATCTATATTACGAATTCCTTGCAAGATTTAAGAAACCTGCGAAAGCCAGTGGGATCTGAGAAAAACATCTATTTTGGAAACAAGATGCAGTCGCATGTGAAAGCTATTGGGACATGCAATTTAGTTCTTAGTAGTGATTTTATTTTAGAGTTAGAATAGACTTTTTATGTTCCTAATTTTTCTACGAATTTAATTTCAGTATCAAGTCTTGTACCTTTGGGATATTCCTTTTTTCTAGAAGGTGATTCTAAACAATTTTATAAATCTAAACTTGTTAGATATGGTACATTGTCTAATGGTCTTTTCATTCTTAATTTACAAAATGATTCCACTCATATTGTTATGCATGTATAAGCTGACACTAAATAATGTGTTACAAATGAAAATTCCTCTATCTTATGAAATCGGAGATTGGGACATATCTTCATCGATAGAAGTAAAAGATTAGTAAATGATGGAGTACTTACAACTTAAAATTTTACTGATTTTGATACTTGTACGGACTGTATTTAAGACAAGCAGACCAACAAGTCAAAGAAAGGTGCCAAGAAGAGTTCGACCGTATTAGAAATCATACATTCAAATATATGTTGTCCAGACATGGACGCATATGGTCAAAAAATACTTTATCACTTTTATAGATGATTACTCACGATATATGTATCTCTACATGCTTCATAATAAGAGTGAAGCACTAGAAGACTTTAAAGTTTTCAAGGCTGAAGTAGAGAACGATGCGAAAAACAAATTAAGATTATGAGAACTAATAGAGATGGTGAGTATTATGGTAGATATACAGAATATGGACAATCACAAGGTTTGTTTGCAAAGTTTCTTTAACAAAATGGGATTGTTGCCTAATATACTATGCCTGGTTCTCCGAAATAGAATGGTGTAGCAGAAAGAAGAAACCAAACATTATTGGACATGGTGCGTAGTATGTTAAGTAAATCTAAGCTACCTAAGTCCTTGAGGATTGAATCTCTTAAAACAACAAGGTATATTTTAAATCGAGTTCCAATCAAGGTTGTTCCAAAGAAGCCTTTTGAGTTATTAAAAAGTTTGAAACCTAGTTTGACACATATACGTGTATGGGAATGTCCGTCTGAAGTTAGAATTTACAACCCACGAGAAAAGAAACTGAATTCTAGGACCATTAGTGAATATTTCATTGGATATGCCGAGGTCTAAAGGATACGGATTCTACTGTCCATCTAACAGTACTAGGAATGTGGAATCAGAAATACAAAATTTCTTTAAAATGAATTAATTAGTGGGAGTGATTAATTTTAGAATACAATTTCTATAAGATATTAACCTTTCATTTCAAGTCAAAAATTGATTGTTGTACATAATACCCCTCAAGTTCAATTGAGTGTTGAGCAACCAATCAATGAGATTCAACAAGTTGCTGAAAACATGCATATAGATCAAGTTGTTCAAGTAATTCCTGAAATTATTGAACAACCAAATGAACAACATAATCGATATGAAAATGTTGGTGCAACAATGAGAAGATCTACTAGAGAAAGAAAATAAGCAATTCCTAGTGACTTTGTTGTATATTTGCAAGAATACGACATTGGAGTTGAAAATGATCCGGAATCTTTTTCATAAGCCATGAATTCTAAAGAGTCTGAATTGTGGTACAGTACCATAAAAAAAGAGATGAATTCTATGAAAAGTAACAAGGTACGGAATCTTGTAGATTTGCCTAATGATATTAAAACCATTGGATGTAAATGGGTCTTTAAGATTAAAAAGGACTCATTAGGCAACATAGAAAGATATAAAGCAAGACTTATTTCTAAAGAATTCACTCAAAAGGAAGGAATTGATTATACAGAGACATTTTCTCCTATGTTTAAAAAGTATTCCTTGCGCATAATATTGGCATTAGTAGCACACTTTTGACTTAGAATTGCAACAGATAGATGTAAAATCACTTTTCTCAATAGTGAGCTAGAGGAAGAGGTTTATATGAAACAACCTAAAAGATTCTCTTCTAGTTTTGGTGAGCACTTGGTATGTAAGTTAAAGAAATTCATATATAGACTAAAATAAGTTTCCCGTCAATGGTACGTAATGTTAGTTGATCCTTTAACTAAAGGCATGCCACCACAAAAATTTAAATATCATGTAGTCAAAATAGGACTTAGTCCCACTATGTAAAATTATTTTGTAACAATGCATGTTTATGAAACTCTATTTTATATGATATTTCTCATTAACTATGTGTACATTCGGTTTTATTTTCAGAAATGTCACTTAAGTATGGACTTTGAATAAATATTTAGTTTATTCATTAATTATATAGGTTATAGTTTAGACATATAGTGCATTGTGAACATGGAAGATACTACTCACTGCAAGAGAAACTATCGCCATGATTCGTGTATTATATTTCATTAATGAGATTAGAATATACGGACCAAGTGAATGAATGTTAGCATTTTTGTTAATGTTGATATGGTCCGTATTACATAGGTCCATTACCCCACTTCATGGACCCATTATCCCACTACATGTATCCATTATACCACTAATGGGATAACGATTAACTATCCATTATCCCTCTACATGGATCCATTATCCCATTAATGGGAAGGTGGTTAATTACGAATTATCCCACTAATGGGATAATGGTTAACTACCCATTATCCGATTACATGGATCCACTATCCTACTACACTAGTGGTTGGTAACTTCCCATAACCTCTTAACCGTTCTTGACGGAAGCAAGGTTATAACAGAGGCAGATCTAGGATTTGGAGGTCGTGGGTGCCGCATCGCCCAAGCAAGATAAATGGGTCAGTTCCTTTAATTTTGGGTTACAATTCAGATTATTTGTCTTTTTCGATTTTTATATGATAAATTAATTAAACGTGCATGTTAGTAATATTTTCTTTTAGTTATTCTAAGATTAGAGAAACTTAAACGATTCAAAAAAAAATGGAGTTAGCGGCCTTATTCTCTAAAACTTTGAGGAAAAATAGATTTTTTACATTAAAAATTCGAATTTGTATAAATCATCTAATAGTGTTAACTTAATATTCATATTTCATTGTCTTTATGTGTTATTGCATATATATACTAGAGAAAGAATTAAAATTTGTTTCAATCCAACCGTCTTACTTATCAAGAACACGAAGATCAGAAGAACCTTAAAATTAAATCACCTCTAACATAATAATACTCATCGTTTTTTAATCTACTTTTTTTATAAAAAAATCAATCAAATGAAGAATGCATACATAATATTCATATCAAGAGATCAATAATTAGTGAGAGAGAAAAAAAAGAAAAAAAAAGAAGCTAATTACAAGGAAAAAAAAGAGCCAATTGAATTAATAAAGAATAGTATCAAATAAATAAGAATCAATGAAAAAATAAAGAGCTGAGAAGAATGTTCATACAAGAGAGCAATCCAAAAAGTCATGTTGGCAACGAGAATCAAACCAGCATTGTGGGCGTGGGAATATGTTTCTTCTGCCAACGGCACCCATCAACAATTTGTTCATTGGGTGGCGGAAACAATTTATAACGAATTTTTAAACGTATATACACATATATACGAATTTTTAACCGATATTACTGGGATCCGTGGCAACCCCACACATCCATATAGATCCACCCCTGGTTATAAACATGTTATTTGGTTCAAAGGTCACTAAGCACATTACTTCTAACAACTCCATACGATCTAAGAGTGAGATTTTGAGTGATTAGAAGATTTTTGAAGAAAAGAAGAATTGTAGACTCCAACTATATCACTAACAAGGAAGTATGTCGATTACACTATATTTCCGTTGCGTCATTGCTCTGTAATATGATGTTGGCAAAGACTAATTGATCTATGAATACTTAATTTACATAGTTGCATACACTCACTTTTGATGTCACACCCGTGTCTTATTTTCCAATTACAAATTTGAGTAATAAACTCGGACATGGTATAATAACTCTCTTGAGAACTTATTGGGACTCTGTAAATAGGTGCGGGAAAGTGTTTAAAAACCACTCAATTACTTATTTGATATTTAATGAGTTTGGAGCCTAAAGGGTATAAAATATCAATAAAAATTCTAAAACGGTATATAAAATTTTATATTAACCAAAACGACAAAATCGCTGGAACAACAACGATTTACTCCACCGGAAAAAGCAAAATCGCTGCTACTGCAGCGATTTTGCAAAATGTGATTTTTTCTAAAAAAAAAAAAAAAATCAAATCGCTACCTAGGCAGCGATTTCGATTCAAAAAAAATTCTTTGAACCAAGATAAATTAAAAATCTTCAGCTAGGTGAGAATTCATGAGTTTGGAAGAATTCGCTAATTTCTTCGTAAATTCAATATTTATATTAGAATTTTTTTTTATGTATATTAACTTGTGAACTTCAAATAAACTAATTTAAAATTTCATACTCCTAATTTTGATTTCGCGCCTCTGACAACCTGAGGTGAGAGTTTCACGTGTCATGTTGTGACATGGAATGTTATTTCTTTGTTGACGATGTGGCAAATTATGCTTATGTGGCAATTAAGCTGTTAAGAATTGGTTCATATAAATAATTTTTACATCATGTTGGAACAAATAATATATTTTATTTTTAAGATTTCAAATCCCACAATTTGAAAAAGATTACTCGTACATATTTATTGGACAAACAAATATAATACCATACAAAGAAGAATTATGTTATTTTTCTTTTTTCCGAAACAAACATGTTCAAAAAGTTTAAAATCCAATTCTCGACAAGAAATCTCTATCAATTAAGGCATTTTTACTCTTGAACAAAGTTGGAATTAATCTGTAAGTAGAGAATCCAAATACAAATCTTAATCAACTAACCTGACTCAATTAAAAAATTTGTACAAGGTGAGTTGAGGCTCCAATATCAAGAATCTAAATATATTATCCCAATGACCCTACTTAGTTTTAATTGTAAAAATAATGCAAGTTCAAGTTCAATGCTCCTATAATAGAGAACAAACTCTTTGGGATTTTAAATTTATTAGGTATCAACAAACAATCGTAAATTTTGAAATATAGTGAGTGTAAGTGCTTGTAGAGAATAACTAGATACAAATATTAGCAGATCACATTTTTTATATTGTGTGATCTGCTTATTATTCTTCTTTGTACCCTAAAGTGGTAACACATGTTTTCTTAATATATATATTAAGCCAAATACCATGTGATATTTTGCTAATATCTAACCATATGTTTTTACCAAATTCACTTACTAGACACTTCTTTATTCATAATTTGATGAATGTAGTGTCCCTATATATATATAACACTTTACTTTTCAAAAGCTACCATTGCAAACACTAGTCAATAGTACAATTCTATTCCCACACTTCAATCTGAACCTTTTTTTTCTAGTCAAAGCTAACTAGCTTTTCTATTGTCTTGCTATAATCTAGCAAGTCTTATATATTCACTATTACCTCCTAGTTTGTTTTCGTTTCTTTCTTTCTTTTTTTGAGAATACCTATCCTGTTGTTTACTTATTTTTTCTCCAAAAATGGGAAGGGGTTTAGTTGGTATAGCTCATGCCAAAAACAAACTTCGACGATCGATTTCACATAAAAATGAAAGTGTATCACCAACAACCACGACTAATTATGTTCCAAAGGGACATTTTGTAGTATATGTTGGTGAAACATGTAGAAGATTTGTTGTTCCAATAGCACATTTGAGTCATCCTTTGTTTCAAGATTTGTTACATTGGGCTAAAGAAGAGTTTGGGTACAGCCATCCAATGGGTGGTCTAACAATTCCATGTAGTGAAGACTACTTCATTAGTCTCACATCCCTACTTAATAAGTCATCATAGACCAAACAAAACCGAAATAATGTATACTGCATGGTTCATCGGAACGATATAGAGAAGATTAGCATACTTTCTTACTTCGACATACTGATTTATTTTTTCCTTTGTATTTATTTGCTGAAAGAGAGTTGACTAAGTCAGCTCTCTTTACTTGTAATTTATACATACATAATACATTCTTCAAAATAAAATGTTTCTTTTTGTCTCATTATGCTTCTAAGTCATGTTAGTATGTTTAGTTTATGTGCAATATTTGCTATAAATATTTTAGCCTTGTCAGAGGGGTTAAAACTAGGGATTCGGGTTTTTCAACTTCGGGTTGGTTCAGGTTTTTCAAATACCAAATTAAATCATTGTGTCAAATTTTTAAGTTTATAAATCAAATCAAACTAATAAACTTTGGATTTTTTCAGATTTTTGGATTTTTCCGATGAAGTTTGCACACAAACAAATTATTAACTTGTGCTCCAAATATTTCTTTAGTCCAACCAAAATACAATTATCTAAGGTGTTTCTTAAAAAAATAACAAAAAATATGAGATGAGTACTGATGACACAAAAATATTCAAAAATAAAATAATGAAATCAACATATAAAATAAATAATGAAAATAATTATAATTTAAAGTGCTAAAGCATGCTAAAAGAAGTTTAATAAGTATTAGTTACATTACTAAATATTTAAATAAAATTAAATTAGATTATATATTTCAATTGTCTAAATCAATGTAAAACTAAAGAACAAACAAATATTCAATATTATTGTCATTCTTAGTATTGAATTGATTTTCTTTTTCTATTTGTATTAATTTGATTTTGATATCAACATCTATGAACTATATTCTTTATTGTACCATTCTGAATTCTAAGTTTTAAACTTGAAATAATATATTAAAAGATAAAAACTATGAAATAGTATAAGAAATATTTTAAAATGATATCAAAGTAAATATTTTTATGTATAAAAATAAAATTTTAAAATTACATATATAATGTCGGGTTGATTTGGTCTCGGGTTATTTTTTTTTTAGTTAAAACCAAACCAACCCAAATATAGTCGAATTTTTTTTCCATAACCAAACCACTGATTGAAATTTTTTTCCAATTTGACTCAATTTGTGATTTGATTCGATTTTCGATTTGATTTTATACACCCCTAGTTAAAAGTATATATAACTAGAGATATTTTAAAGTAATTACTTTCAATCTAATTAGGATCTAGATGTGATTAATGATAAAATACTTATTTTCTTTTTAGTTCAAATTCATATTCTGAAATGTGATTCACTACTATACTTGACCGAAACCATTTAATTGAATTTTTACTTTCATTCTTATTAGTTTAGGATCTACATAAATTATAAATATTTATTGTTCTTTAGGTTATAATTTGTAATGAAAATAGAATATTTCTTTTATTTCAATCCATTTAATTCTTCAGATATAGTAATGTAGGTCTTTTTATTGCTGGGAATTAATAGTTGACTTATCCGAAAAAATGATAGGTTTTTATTTGAATTTATAACCATATCGAATAATTAGGTGAGTTTTTAGCATTATAAAAATAACTTTTTAACATATAACAATAAAACAAAATAGCGAACCATCCCAAATAAATTTATTTATAAATTATATTTTATGTATTAAGTTTTAAAATAATGAAGTCCTCCCTCTAAAACTTTTTTTCTTTGGGTTAAAACTCTAAAACTTATTATCTGTCACTCCTATTGAAATTAAACAAGGTCTAATATCTTGAGTAGTAAGTTATAAAGTATTTAATAATTTTGAGTTGCAAGCTACAAAGTATTGAAAAACAGTCTATGATCATATCATTTGAATTTTTTTATTGGATATTTGATCAACTTATAGTAGATTCAGTTTTAAATCTGATGATCTCTTGATTAATTTTTTTTTCATTAGTGTGATCCAGGTTTTTGTCTTTGCTTAATATTATTTGTTTTTATTTTTGTAACATGTTGAGATATATCTGTAATCTTGCCTGTATTTTATTTTTTCTTAATTTACCACATTTTAAACAATAAAAATATTTAGAGATCTTTTCCGTGAATCTTACACAAGTATATACTTCCTTTGTTCCTAATTATTTGTTCATTTTTGAACTGACATATATTAAGAAAATAATAATTGACATAATGAGTTTATCATTTTATCTCTGTTAATCATAAAGTGATGGATTAAAAGTTTAATATTTTCAAAAAGTTCTACCCTTTTCAAAGTAATTAATTGAATGTATAATAAATAAAAAAGTTATTCTTTTTTAATTTGTAAAAGTAGACAAGTAAAAAGGTAAATCTTAGAAGTAATAGGGACAGAGGGACAAGTATGATATTGTGTTCTATCTTCTACTTGTGACTAATTTCATGATTTTAAAAAAAAGAAAAAAAAATTAACCAGAAAGTACCAATATAAAAGAAATGAAGATCATAGGATAATTTCAGAAAAAATAATTAATCCAAGTTTTGGTCCCAAAAAAAAAATAAAAACTGATATGATGTAAATTTATTAAACGACCGTTCGTTTCCTCCCTAGTTTTTCTGATTTTCTTTTTCATGATAAAACTTTATAGGTTAATATAAAAATATTGAGAAATTCTAGTACTAGTACTATTGCTAGAAAAATTAATGTCATGTAACATTAGTGATTAGACCGTGACAATATGCTTAATTAAATAGTGACACTTAATTAATTATCAGAGACAAAATTTTCGAAAAAGATCCACTTGCACATTCTCACATTCAGATATGCGAATCCATTTTTTTAATCTTCAGACAAGAAACTAACATAGATCGGTTATATGGTTAATTATTGGTTATATAATAAAGAAAAATGTGCTAATTCATGTTTGACAACAATACTGGAACTATAATAAGTCTTTAATTACTAGTTAGAGTTATTATTTTGGAATTACCAACTTTAAAATGTTTTCCTTGCTTCTAGCCATTAAAAGGAAAAGCTACTTAATTATATAAATATTTCTATTATATTTATTAATTGTCTTTATAATTTGAAATAATTATATTTTATTTTACTTATTAATAATTTCATATTAGAATTCAAATCACATACACCTAGATACATGTGTGTTTGCTATCAGATATACTAAAACAGGAATAGAGGTGAGCATGAACAAAGAGGAAGGTGTGTGGCATTTACCTATGTATTCCATATACATGTGAATTACACTAGATATATTTATCCGGAAATACATGTGAATCACATTAGATATATTTATCTGGAATATATCCTAGATACACGAATGAGATAAGAGAGTGGTGAGTGTGATGGGTGGGAGGGACGGAGAGAAACTTGTCTGTGTATTCCAAATAAATGTGAATCCATTTGAGTATCGTGTATCTCATATAAATTATACCTTATTTGGACCTCATGTATTTCAAAATACATGTTTGCCACGTATTATTGCAAATTAGCTCCTAAACTAATTGATTTTCGTAAATTACTCGTACTAAAATGAAACAGATTTGAGAAATTGCATCGAGCTTCTTATTATGAAGTAAAACTTTTCCTTTATTACTATTGCGTTCAATCCTTACATTATAAAAGTAAAGATTTAAGTTATATAACTAGTCAACTACATACGTAATATAATTGTTTACCATATATATATATATAATCAACACTTTGGCCAAATGGCCGACACTCCTTTTCATACTACTTTACACCTGGCCTATTTATATTCGGCCGACACAAGAAAATAAAATATTTTACACATAATTGGCCTTTATTTTTTATATGGCCGACATACTATTTACAACTTTACTTCTTTATATGCTGGCCTTTGCTTCTTTTTTTTTATATGGCCGACACTGCTATTCATACTTTACAGACACTACTTATTCATACTTTACAGACACCACTATTCATACTTTACATATGTCTTCATTCTAGCTGGACTTCAGGAATATAGTTATCTTCTCCGTCGCATTTGTACATAGATGATCTGGATACTTTTGTCCAATTAGTTTGCAGTATCTGGTCATCAAGTTTGGAGAAATGAAATTTTTCTTGATAGCTCTTGTTGTAGGTGTTTGTTGATGACATTTTTTTTTTTCTATAATAAAGTTTGGGGGTGAGATGAACACACAAATCGTAGAAATTAATGGGAGAAAGAGATCTAATTAGGGTTAAACTAGATCTTGCATTTAAGTGATATATTATATACAAATACCTCGTCGTTATATCAAGAGATCAATCACAAATATCCTTAAACATTAACAATTCAAATTTTTAATGATGTGGCAAATCATGTAAGATTAATCCTTTCACTTAAGTGTTGCTAATTAAGATTTATTACAAGAAATTACATCTTTAGCAGCGATAACAATCGTCACAAAATTCTAGAATATCACCACTAAAGATTTTCACTGATTTTTAGCATAGATTATAAGAATGATTTACTTTTTTTTCTTCTTCATAACAGGGATATTATTTTCAAAAAATCACAAATGACATCGGAGGAGTTTGAACATTTTTATGTCATATGTGTGAATGTATGAAGGGTATGTATAACAATAAATTGTGTACATAGTAGGAGATTCGGATTGAATAGTAATTTGGGTGCTTTTCGTAATAATATTGGATGTTTTTAATACAGATAGTATATGTATATTTTTGAAACAATAGGGTTTAGTGGCTATGTTTAGTTGCCACTAAAAATCAGTGGCTATTACAGGCACAACCTTTAGTCACAGCTGAAAATAAGAAAACCTTTAATGACGATATTGTGAGATTTGTGGCTATTTTTATCACTGCTAAAGGTTTAATTTCTTGTGATGAATCCTGATTAACAATACTTAAGTGGATGAATTAGTCTCATATGACTTGCTACGCTACTAAATAATTAGCACCTAAATCAATGGAAATTTTTTGTTTATCACTACTACGTTCAGCTGCCCTTCCATCATAAAAGTAAGTGTTAAGCTCTGGACAGTGGAGTACACAAAGTTCTTTTCGTAATCAATGTCACCTTTTAATGTACGGAGAAGGGTCTAAAATACCCTTATAGTATTAGAATTGGTACAAAAATACCCCTCGTTTATCTTTTGGCCTTAAAATACCCTTGGGGTTAACCTTTAGGGACCTATTTTGCCCTTTTGGCTAACAGATTACTAAGTCAATATTTTTAATTATTTCATTTATTACGTGGCATGTTGTAATTGGTTAAAATTTTAATTAGTTAAAATCTAATTAATTTGACCCAAACCATCCTATCCACCCGGATCGACCCGACCCATCTTTCAAAATACCCAACCCATCCAAATAAAACATCAATTACCCATTTCTTTTTTTTCAACCCATCCCCCAAATGCAGTGTGCAGATTTTTATAAAAATCTGCAATCTTCAAATTTTTACAGCTATTACACATCAATTTGTAATCTGTAAATTTTTACAGCAAAATGCAATTAGCAAATTTTTCATCAATCTGCAAATTTTTACAGCAAAATGCAATCTGCAATTTTTAGAACAATTTGCAAACTGTAAATTTTTACAGGAATTTACAATCTGCCAATTTTATTGCAAAAAGTGCAATCTGCAAAATCTTACAACTCAATCTAGTTAAAAAGAAATATCACCAGGGATTCACAACTCACAAGATCTGTTAAGACTACCATCAAACAACATACATAATGCAACTGAAAAACAAAATACAACAACTCCACAGATAAGTGATAATGGCATTGTCATATATTTTGAACCCACAAAAAGTTACAGACACTTGTTCAAGACATAGTAACATCAAAAAAGTCAAAATATTTAAGTTTCATCATGCCATAACAAAACACCAGAAAAGAAAAAAACAACAACTTCATAATGCAACTACTTCTTTCCACCCCTCTTTGCCTTCAATTTGCCAATTCTTTTCTCCTTTTCAATTGTCAAATAATCTGAAGTCGTAGCTTCTTTTCCTTTCCATGCCAATTTTCTTGGTGAGTATGGTAGATTAGTTGGAATGCTCACACCATTCTCATCTCCTTTGAAGTCAATATTTATGAAAATTATTAAAAGTAAGTCTTTAGTTCTTACTTTATCGGAGTAGAAAATCGATTTCTTCACTTTGACTTGAACATCGCCGCAGATCCAAGAACTGATGTTGGGGGAAATGTTTAGGGTTATTTTTAAAAAAAATTGGGTAATTGATGTTTTATTTGGATGGGTTGGGTATTTTGAAAGATGGGTCGGGTCGATCCGGGTGGATAGGGTAGTTTGGGTCAAATTAATTAGATTTTAACTAATTAAATTTTTAACCAATTACAACATGCCACGTAATAAATGAAATAATTAAAAATATTGACTTAGTAGTCTGTTAGCCAAAAGGGCAAAATAGGTCCCTAAAGGTTAACCCCAAGGGTATTTTAAGGCCAAAAGATAAACGAGGGGTATTTTTGTACCAATTCTAATACTATAAGGGTATTTTAGACCCTTCTCCGTTTAATGTATATGTATAAAAATGTACTCTTGGCGTTTCTTGCACAGACGAATATTACAATTACCCACTACACTGCACATAATTTTGTGCCAAAGCTTACTACAACACTATATATATATATTTTTTAATTTTTTTCTGTCTTTTAATCGATGGCGAATTTAGAATTTTAAGATCATAAATGCTCACTTTTTAATAAAATTGCATGATTATTTTAAATAATGTGAAAATAAAAAGTTTATTGTAAGAAATAAAACTTCTAGTGATCATAAGTTACCAAGCAAACTACGATCAATACTAATATATATTTTTTAAAAAAAAAGCTTCTACTAGTATGATTCTCGACGAACTTTTATATTTTGAAGATATTGAACAATTGTATCATATCATTGCATGTTGACAGCTACAAATATTTAGGAGTTTTTAAAAACTTAAGTTTTTTGTTGTGATAAATGAGATATAGGAAATTAGAAAAAGTATAAAAATAAACTAAAATAAAAAATAACATTGAAATGTTAGCGGAAAAAACCTAAAAAAAATGCTTCCACCAAGATTTGAACTCCCATTCTCTCATGTGCTGAGCAAAGCATATTCAGCTTCAAAACCAAAGCAGCTAAAGCACTTTAGTGTTAGTTGGTGCTCAATTATTAGTATATTAATTTTAAAGTATTTTATGTCTAATTTTATACATCACGCATTGAGATTATGGTTGCTCGAGCACCCGAAACCTACAACGTAGGTCCACCCCCTGCTTTTAATTATAGATACATATTTGACACTTTTTTCAAATGAAGTTGTGTTCCATGACACCTCTTGAGTGTTACTAGATCCACTTCTGATAGAATATATGCCTTCACTTAACAAGTAATGGACCAGGTCCCTTACTACACTAATGAATAAATACAGAAAGTTAAATGCAGTAAAATCAACACGATGATTTTACGTGGAAACCTCCTTGCTTAAAGGAGTAAAACCACGACCTGTCTCACAGGATTTTCAATCGTTTTCACTAATCTTTAAAAGCAAAAGTAAAACACGATTACACCAAATGTAAGAAAGAGTTATCAATCTCACAGTTAAGCAATAGTCCTCTATTGCTTAACAAGCCTAAGTAGAAAACAATCTACCCACTAAGTTATCCCACCTGGACAACCTAGACTTTTAACACTACACACTGATTCCTTTATAGATTCAGGAATAGTTTACAGTTTAAGAACAAGAGAATGTATTCCTAAACAACTAGACGAAAAGCTCCAGAGATTTCTGTTGTTCTTTTGAATAATTCTGCCTTTGATTTGTAGTAGCCTTTGCAAGAGTTCTTGAAAAGTTTTTATCAAGTTGCAAAAACTACTAAAAAATGTTTAGGAAAGTGCCTTTTATATGGACAAGTCACTTTCCTAAACCTCTTTGCCATTGGCTGGAAAGGTCACACTTTCTGACGCCATCGGGAAGTGTGCACCTACTTTCTGTACCGTCTCCAGCTAGCAGTCAACTGACTCGTCATCATAAGAGTCTGGTACCTCTACTAGGTCCCTGGGTTTGTTTCATCTGCAATACTTAAGTAAGAGACCTGCAATTCTCAAGTAAGAAACCTGGTATCTTTACAAGGTCCTTAAATTTGTCAAAACATCAAAACTACAAATAACATTTTCCCCTTTTTTGATGATGACAAACAATGATCTAAGATCTTCTCCAACTTTGTTCCCCCTTTTTGTATTCCGCCTCACTGTACATTCCCCCTCACTGTATATTCCCCCTCACTGAATTATCATTTAGCTACCCACAGTCCCCCTCACTGTATATTCCCCCTCACTGAATTATCATTTAGCTACCCACAGTTTTACTTCCCCCTTTTGGCATCATAAAAAAAAAAGATGCAGTAAACCAGTGATGTCAACATAAACACTAAACAAGATCAAAGCTAAAAAGCAATCAATCAGTAAGGGAAAAGCATGCACAAAGGAAGATAATCAGAACAGCAAAGGAATAAATTAACCAGCATGCCATCGTAACATTAATACATTAAAAACAAACTGAATATCCACCAACACAGTGATAAGCCACACAAAAAAAATTGACACAGGGGGGGATTGTTCAACAGGCTAGGAAGAGGGGGGAGGATGAGACAGGGATTGGATAACAAGAATGAGTCGTGCATTGGCTGCATCATTGTCCTTGATGGCCTTTTCCTGCAGGGCAGTTATCTTCACCTTCAACTCAGCATTCTCTTTCTCCAGTGCCTGAACCACTGAAGAACCAGGTCCCTCACTCTGTGCAGTAAGAAATTCTGCTTTGAGTATAGCAATTTCTGCCTCTCTACCACTTAACGCACAGTAAGCTCCTCAACCTCGTGCTTAAGCTGATCCTGATCATCAATCAGTTGAGCCATCTTGCTCTTTGGATATCCTCTTCCTTCAATGCATTCGCACTCAACCAAGATACTTTCGGAGATAGTCTGCTTAACAGTCCCCATTTTTTCCACACTGAGAGGAATTTGAAAATGCTTGAATACCTCCGTTAGAAAGTATCCATAACCCATTCCGTGAACACCTTTTCTCTCCATGACAGTTTTGTGGATATGCTCAAGCATTAGACCAGGGAGGTTCAGGGCCTCGAAGTTGCACAACATCTCCATCACAAACAAATCAACAGCAGTTGCTACTGTCCTCTTTTTCAGTGCGAGGAAGGAGAACTTTGTTGATGAACTCAAATACCAACTGGTACTCACTCTTCATGATTTTCTTATAAATCCCAGCAACCTTGGTTGTGTATGTTTTAGAAATCACAGCAGCAAACTCAGAAGAGCAAGTTCTGCGCAGTCCAGACCGGGTCCATTCTCTAGGCACCCTGAGAATTTTGCTCAACACACCCTTATCTAAACATACAACAATGTTATTTACTCGTATGAGGATGCTCCCATCGTCCTTGAATTGAATATTATTGTAAAATTCGCGCACTTCTTCATCATGGAGGATGGGGGATTTCCTGTTGAACAAGTGTAGCCAAGATTGGATCTCTACCATATCGTGAAGAGAATCCATGCCAGGAAGAGTTATGATCCCCATATCATAAATTCTTCCTGCCAAAACAGCTTGGTTTCTTAGGTTGTCAACAACTTCCTGCATGTTGACACCTTCATCTCTCCTGGCTTGTGCACCAGGTCCCTGTGACCTCTTCCTTTTTTCCTCAGAACTCTTCTTTTTCAACTTTGTGTTTTCCACCTTTTTAAAACCTTTTTCCTTTTTATTTTCTGACCTCTTTTTCTTATTTTTCTTTTCCACTTCTTCACCATACAACTCAACTACATTGGCCTCAGGCATTTTAAAATTTGATACCTTGAAGGTTCTTGCACTTCTAACTGCAGTGGTAGAACGTGCACTAGCCTTCAAGGCATCAACCATCAACTTTTGAGCGGCATACCTAGTAGTAGGTCGTCTCCTAGGGGCCTCCTCCACAACCTTTTCCTTCCCTTTTCTAGATTTCTCCGCTTCTCTTCTCTCAATCGTCCATTTTAAGTGTTCCCTCTCGCTTTCAGAGTCAGAGGAAGAGGAAGAAGAGTATCTTCCTATATCAGGGGTTTTATCAAAAATAGGTTGAGTGGTTCTTACCTCTTCCCTCTCCAATACTTCAGTTTGCTCCTCTATTGCTTCTTCCTGCATCATAGCCAAGCTTTCAATCACCAACTCTTCACTCGCTGCCAATATATTGGACTTAGAAGCCTTATGCTTAGGTAGATCCCCTTCAAACAAATTTTCAGGCAACATGTTTTGAAGCGGACCAGGTCCGGTAGGCACAACTGAACTGTTCAGATCTATAGCATAGAAGGGATTATCAGGAGCGTCTTGTTGAGAACTGGAAGGGGGATTTTGTCTAGCTTGTGTAGTGGTCGGAGAGTAGAAGGCAAGAGGCTCTATTTCACTAAGAGCATCTAGCATTTGTTTGGAGGAAGATGGAGGGGAAGACATGTTTTTCATACGAGAAAAAAAATTCTTTGAACTGTGAGGAGAGGAAGAAGAAAACAAAGTTTGCCTTTTTGCTTTTCTAAAACCCTTCGTGAACAAGAAGAAAGTTAAGAGACAGATGAAGATTTCAAAAAGAAGTAAAAGGGTTTTTAAAAGGCGTGAAAAGGTTCCAGGTCCATGATTGGATGTGTCGTTTGAGAGAGAAACGATGGGACTAACGGTCAGAGTGACCGATGACTGACACGTGGCATAATCAACGATCATATTTTTCAGTTTCAATTTAATGTAAAAATGCTAACCTGGACAGGCACCAGGTACCATAGCACAGTTAAACTTTATTCCTCAGTTGTTCTAGTTGCTTCCCTTGCTAAGCAGGTCCTTACTAAGAGTGTACCTACAAAAGGCACAAAAAGGATCTTTGTTCAATATTTAAATATTCACACAAAGGATACCTGCACTGCAATTTTAGCCATCAAGGGAGTTCGACTGTAGGAAGCTAAGAGCATCACTTGGAGATCAACATGCCCAACTTCAACCGATTTCTCTCAAATTGATTCTTGCTGAGAGCGTTGGTGAAGATGTCTGCAATTTGCTCCTCCGTTGGACAATAAGTGAGCACAATATTTCCCTTCTCAACATTATCTCTCAAAAAGTGATGTCTAACATCAATATGTTTTGTTCTCTTATGTTGAACTGGATTTTTTCCCATACTAACAGCACTAGTGTTGTCACACATAAGAGGAATTGCTTTGATGTGAATCCCAAAATCTTCCAAGTGTTGCCTGATCCACAGCAACTGAGAACAACAAGCTGCAGCAGCTACATATTCAGCTTCAGCAGTTGAAAGAGACACAGAGTTCTGTTTCTTGGTACCCCAAGAGATAAGTGATGATACAAGGAAATGAGCCATTCCATAGGTGCTCTTCCTGTCAACTTGATAACCAGCAAAATCAGCATCTGCAAAACCAACCAAATCAAAATTGTCACCTGCAGGATAGAAGAGAACCAGGTCCCCTGTTTTCTTCAAGTATCTGAGAATACGTTTTGCAGCCTTTAAGTGTGAATCATGAGGACATGCTTGAAACCTGGCACACATTCCAACACTATACACAATATCAGGCCTGCTAGCAGTCAGATATAACAAGGATCCAATGATTCCCCTGTACATTGTCTGATTCACAAGAGGATCAGATTCTTCTACTATCATCTTGGAATTTGTCCCCATAGGAGTATCAATAGGTTTAGAATCAAACATATTGAATTTCTTCAGCCGCTCCTTAATGTACTTCCCCTGACAAATTGAAATCCCATTTGATGACTGCTTGATCTGCAGACCTAGGAAGAATATCAATTCACCCATCATGCTCATTTCAGACTACTTTCCCATCAATGATGAAAATTCTTCACACAAATGTTCTGAAGTAGCTCCAAAAATTATGTCATCCACATAAACTTGAATGATAAGCAATTCTTGTTCTCTTTTTAATAAGAACAAAGTATTGTCTATCTTGCCTCTTTTGAAACCATTCTTTAGCAGAAACTTTGACAGCCTTTCATACCATGCTCTTGGAGCTTGCTTCAGACCATAGAGTGCCTTATTCAACCTGAACACATGATCTGGTAGCTCTGCATCTTCAAAACCAGGAGGTTGTTTGACAAACACCTCTTCTTTGAGATCTCCATTCAGAAAAGCACTCTTCACATCCATTTGATACAGCTTGAACCCCATGAATGCAACAAAAGCTATTAAAATTCTAATAGCTTCCATTCTGGCAACAGGTGCAAAAGTCTCATCATAGTCTATTCCGTCTTCTTGATTGTATCCTTGCACTACCAACCTGGATTTATTTCTAGTAATCACTCCATTTTCATCAAGCCTGTTTCTGAAAACCCATCTAGTTCCTATTATTGTTCTGCCTTCAGGTCGAGGAACCAGGTACCATACTTTACTTCTTTCAAACTGGTGAAGTTCTTCTTGCATAGAATTGATCCAGTCTGCATCACCTAATGCTTCTTTCACATTCTTGGGCTCAATAGATGATATGAATGCTGAGAATGCAACTAGATTTCTTGTTTTTGATCTAGTATGAATTCCAGAATTCAAGGGATAAATGAGATTATCAAGAGGATGTGATGAACTATGCTTCCATCCTGATCTTGGAGCAGGCTGATTGAGGTGATCAGCATGTTCTTCTTCATCAAGAATGACATCATTTTCTGGGAAGTCTGATGTACTTTGGCTGGAATTTTGAGTAGTACCAGGTACCATATCACCCTTTTCAACCTCAACAGCCTCTTCAGGTAGACTATGATTCTGATTATCACAGTCATTTTTGAGTTGTTGTTCTGCATCAGCTTCACCTCCTTAAGTTTTCTTCGATTTTAACAGTTTCATCACATCATCTTCATCATTTGATCCATCATTTTTCAAACTTCCATCTTCATCAAATACAACATGAATGCTTTCTTCAATGCATTGAGTTTGTTTGTTGAATATTCTGTAAGCCTTGCTGGATGAAGAATATCCAACAAACACTCCTTCATCACTCCTAGGATCAAATTTTCCCAGATCATCCTTTCCATTATTCAGCACAAAATATCTGCATCCAAAAGCCCTAAGATAGCTCAGCATAGGCTTTCTGTTGTTGAGCAGCTCATAGGGTGTCTTATTCAAAACAGCTCTTATTAGACACCTGTTAGTAACATGACATGCTGTTTTAACAGCTTCAGCCCAGAAATTTTGAGGAAGAATTGATTCAATAATCATAGTTCTGGCAATGTTCACCAAGGTTCTGTTTTTTCGTTCCACTACTCCATTTTGTTGAGGAGTTCTTGGAGCAGAAAAATTATGACTCGTACCATTCTCCATGCAGAATTTATCTAGTGTTGAGTTCTCAAACTCAGTACCATGATCAGATCGAATGCTGCAAATAACTTGATTCAATTTGGTTTGAATCATTTTTAAAAATACCACCAACTCTTCAGTTGTATCTGCCTTTGATCTCAAGAATCTTGTCCAAGTGTATCTTGAGTAATCATCAAAAATCACCAAAATGTACTTCTTGCCATTTCTGCTTTGAACCTTTAAGGGTCCATACAAGTCCATATGAAGCAGATCTATTGTCCTTGATGATGTTACTTGCTTCTTGGGCTTAAAGGATGACCTGATTTGCTTTCCTTTAACACAAGCTTCACAAATTTTATTTTCAGCAAACTTCAGCTTGGGCAAACCTCGGACCAGGTCCTTAGAAATCAATTTGTTCAATAAATATGAGCTCACATGCCCTAGCCTACGATGCCAGAGATCAGCATTCTCATTCTGAGCACTAAGACATGTTAGGTCATCTCCATGAGACGTTTCTAAGTTTGCCACATACATATTTTTACTTCTGTGTGCAGTGAGAATTACCTTGTTTGTAGTTAGACTCACCACAGTGCATTTCTCAGAAGTAAACTTGACCTCATTTCCTTTGTCACAGATTTGTGACACACTCAACAAGTTGTACTTCAACCCATCCACATGATACACATTGTCAATTGAATCTTCAAGAGATCTTCCTACTTTGCCAACTCCCAAAATGTACCCCTTCTTACCATCACCAAAAGAGACACCTCCTCCTTGAAGTGTCTTGAGTGAGAGGAAGTTTTTTACATCACCAGTCATATGCTTAGAGCATTCACTGTCCATATACCAACATTGATTGCTGCTCCTCTCACTCATCTGCACCAACAATCACTTGTTTAGCTTGGGAACCCATTTCAGCTTGAGTTCCCAGTAGGCAGACAAAGGAGTGATTAAATTGTATTTAGTCCAATATGGTAGATTTTGAAGCTTTCTAACAAAGGACATAGGAGCAGAGACATATTTTTTCTTTGAAAATCTGTGAGTTGATATATGCTTTGAAGGACCAGGTCTCTCCTTTGGTACATTTTGCCTTTCAGCATAATTAAAGAGCCTTTCACAGGAGTTTCTCCAGCTAGAACACTCACCCTTCAGATGTCCATTCTTACCACAGTGAAGACATAGCAAATTGTCAGATACAAACACATACTTACTGTGAGGATTATAAGGAGGAGTGATGTTCAGACTTCCTAGTCCTTTCTTATTGAAATTACTCTGATTTGTTGCATTTGACAGTAACTTTGAGGATTTTGTCCACTTAAGGGATTTTTCAAGTTCTTCCTTAAGTTTGACAATATCCTGTTCTAATTTGTTACTCTTTTCAAGTGACAGACCAAGTTTTTTCTCACAGTTTTTCAATTTCTCTTGAATTTCAGCTTGCAAACCATTAGACATTCCATTCAATTTTTCAGCTTCTTCAGTAATCTGGTTCAACTGGTTCTTAAGTTCAGAGTTATTTGACTCTAGAGACACCATTCTTGACATTTTCTCTTCAAGTTTAACTTTGTTATAAGTCAAACTGTCAAGTTCAGCATTCATGGTGTCTCTTTCAGATATTAACTCTATCACAGAATCAATCATGACTTTTGCCAAAGTTCTCAATTTTTTAAGAGAATATTTATCCAAGTCATTTTTCATATCTAGAAGAGTTACCTGATTGTCCTCTTCTTTAGCTTCTGTGTGGGCCATGAGAGCAAACATTTCATTGAAGACAGTTTCCTCCTCATGTACAGCAACCATGGACACATCTTTTGGCTCATCAGGGTCTTCTGAATCACTTGAGGAATCACCCCATGCAGCAAGAGCCTTTTTGACAACAAAATCTGCAGCAGCTTTCCGATCTCTCTTGCCGAGTACCAGGTCCCTTCTATTCTCTTTGTCACTTCTTGTCTTTTGATGTTCCTTGCTTTCATTCTTGAGCAAAGGACACTCTCTGATGAAGTGCCCAACTTTTCCACACTTGTAGCAAGTATCACCTTGAGCAGCATTTCGAGTACCATTTATTCCTCTTTTATAAACTTTGTTTTTCCTCACAATTTTTTGAAATCTGCTGATGAGATATGTCATATCATCATCACTGGAATCTTCATCTGATTTGTACTTCAGCATCAATGACTTGTCCTTCTTAGCTTCCTTCTTTGATAAATCGTAATTTCGATTCATCTCATGTGTCTTCAGATTACCAATCAAAGCATCCATAGTCAGCACCTTCAAATCTTTGGCTTCTGTAATGGCATCAACCTTGCTCTCCCAAGACTTTGGAAGAATTCGAAACACTTTTCTGACTTGTTTGGTCATGCTTACAAGTTCACCCAGACTTCGCAGCTCATTTGTAATGGATGAAAACTTGGTGAACATGTGATGTATTGTTTATTCTTCCTTCATTTTGAAGTTCTCATATCGTGAGGTAAGCATGTCAATCTTAGATTCTTTGACTTGTTCAGTTCCTTCATGTGCAGTTTTCAAGCAATCCCAAATTTCTTTAGCAGACTCACAGGCTGACACTCTATTGTACTCATCAGGTCCTATCCCACAGACAAGAAGAGTTTTAGCTTTGAAACCTTTTTCAATCTTTTTCCTGTCAGCTTCGTCATATTTCTGCCTAGGCTTTGGAACAGTAATAGTCTTCTCCCAATCCTTTTCTTCCATCATCGGAACAAATGGTCCATCTAGTACAATATCCCATAACTCGCTGTCTTCAGCCATGAGGTAATCGTGCATTCTAACTTTCCACCAACTGTAGAAATGTCCATTGAAATGAGGAGGTCTGTTTGACGACTGACCTTCTTTGAGGTTAAGTGGAGCTGCCATTCTAGAGCAAATATCACTTCCTTGGTGTTAACCAAAAAGATAGTGCCCGCTCTGATACCACTTGATAGAATATATGCCTTCACTTAACAAGTAACGGACCAGGTCCCTTACTACACTAATGAATAAATACAGAAAGTTAAATGCAGTAAAATTAACATGATGATTTTACGTGGAAACCTCCTTCCTTAAGAGAGTAAAACCACGACCTGTCTCACAGGATTTTCAATCGTTTTCACTAATCTTCAAAAGCAAAAGTAAAACACGATTACACCAAATGTAAGAAAGAGTTACCAATCTCACAGTTAAGCAATAGTCCTCTATTGCTTAACAAGCCTAAGTAGAAAACAATCTACCCACTAAGCCATCCCACCTGGACAACCTAGACTTTTAACACTACACATTGATTCCTTTATAGATTCAGGAATAGTTTACAGTTTAAGAACAAGAGAATGTATTCCTAAACAACTAGACGAAAAGCTCCAGAGATTTCTGTTGTTCTTTGGAATAATTCTGCCTTTGATTTGTAGTAGCCTTTGCAAGAGTTCTTGAAAAGTTTTTATCAAGTTGCAAAAACTACTAAAAAATGTTTAGGAATGTGCCTTTTATATGGACAAGTCACTTTCCTAAACCTCTTTGCCATTGGCTGGAAAGGTCACACTTTCTGACGCCATCGGGAAGTGTGCACCTACTTTCTGTACCGTCTCCAGCTGGCAATCAACTGGCTCGTCATCATAAAAGTCTGGTACCTCTACTAGGTCCCTGTGTTTGTTTCATCTGCAATACTCAAGTAAGAGACCTGCAATTCTCAAGTAAGAGACCTGTAATTCTCAAGTAAGAAACCTGGTATCTTTACAAGGTCCCTAAGTTTGTCAAATCATCAAAACTACAAATAACAACTTCTAATTATAGAACAAAGTAAATTGTAATATAATCACATTGGACTAATTCCTCCATTTAAGTGTTGTCAACTAAGTTTTACTACAAAAAATTATGAATATTTAGTGGTGACAACAATCGCCATAAATTTCAAAATATCGTCACTAGAGATTTTCACTGGTTTAGTATTAGATTATAAAAATGATTCTGCTTTTTTTTCTCTCTCTTCATAATAGAGATTTTTCTTTTGAAAAATCAAAATTGATGTTGATTAAGGAGGAGTTTGAACATATATTTTATTTTCATGTCCTATGTGAATACATAAAATGTACAATAATGCATTTGTGTAGTATAGGATATTCGAGTTGAGAGGAAATTTTGGTGTTTTTCATTATAATATTGGATGTTTTTAATATTGATAGTATATGTATATTAATTTTTAAAAATTAGGTCGAAATTGAAAATTACCATATTTTTTTGTTGAAAATTTAAGTTTTAGTGGCGATTTTCAGTTGCCACTTAAAATCAAAGAAAATCTTTAGTAACGATATTCTGTATTTTGTGGCGATTTTTATTGCGGTTAGGTTCTTATAATAAATGCTAATTGACAACACTTAAATGAAGATAATTAGCCTCACATGGCTTGTCTTGTTACTAAAAATTTAAATTGTTAGCTCTTTGAAGTATTTATAAATAACGAAGATATATTTTATTTTAAAATATAATAAAAGATCCAAATAATTTATTTCACATAGTTAGTACATGTATCGATAGCTTTTACTCTATAAGCGGATACAAGTTAAACTTCTTTTTGTGAAGTCTCGTTCTGTGTTAAAAAAAATGAGCATAAATTTTCCAAGGAAAAATTGGAGTAGCCTTGAGAAGCCTATTTTTACTCCAAGCCAATACAATGTATTTCTTGAATTAAGAAAATTAGGATTTAATCTCTTTATTAATAATCTACTTTGTAAAATATTCGAGATCTTGATCTTTTTATAAATATTTCATGAATTTGTGGTGGAAATATAATATCTTTTATATAGGCATGAACTATAATTTAGGATTGGAGGCTGATAGTCTTGAAGAATACTTATTAGAATTGGACACACCTTGTAGATTCTCAAATCAAAAATTAAGCGCCAACAAAATTTCAATGTCTATAACTACAAAATATAAACAAGTCACTTAAGGAAAGATACTATTTTATTTAATTTTACTTTTTGAACTTGGTTAATTGAGGTATATTATCAAAGCCATGTGAAGTAGCTCATAACATGACCCATTGCCCATAACAACAGCTGACCTAGGGTGTCATTATAATTATATTGTGGCAATAGTACAATACGTAAACAGCTATATAAATGCAAAATTCATAACAACAAAAATCAACCAAATTACATAACAAGAAATGGGGTTTAGTTTGTTACCCGATGATTTCCAATGCTAAACATATCTACAAACTGCAATCCGCGCTTACAAAGAAGAAACGTTTTGTGGTCCCAATAACTTACTTGAATCATCCCTCTTTTTCAGAAATTATTAAGGCAAGAAGAAGATGAATTCTGGTTTCATCATTCAATGGGAGGTCTAACAATACCATGCAATGTAGATGCATTTTGTTGATGTCACTTCTCAATTGAACACTTTATGAAATCAACAACAACAACTTATAGTTCAGAATTTTTATTTTTCAGTTTTTCCTATTGCCATCCAAGAGATGTGAACTTATGTACAAAGCCATCAACAAATGTAACATTTACCAATTTTTTTTGACTTTGAAAATGTATAACCAACTTTTTTTTTATTGACCGAATTACTCTCTTTCCTGCTTTCATTTTTAGTCCGTTTTATAAAATAAAAAAAAAATTAACTTTTCACGTGTTATGTCAAAATCATAAAAATTAAATAACATTTTGGTACATTTACATATTTTTAATTTAAGATCACAGGATTTAAAAGATTGAGATTCAAACCCTTACAACAAAATGAAAGTTTAGATAATCAACCAACTGATATAGTAAGATTTTTGAAATTATCAGCATTTAATGATCAGTTAGTTAGAAAATTTTCTTTACTTCTTTCCTTTTAACTGTTGAGGGCATCTGAGTTTCATAGTTATATGTCAGATTCTAATAGAGATTGTGCATTACAGACAGTTATATTAAAATAAAAATTATTGAGTTTAAAGAAGACACATTCTCTTGTTTAATTTTGTTTTTGCATAATTTCTTTTAGCAGTCAATTAGAATCTCTGTGCTGGCTTTCTCATTACATTTTTTTATGCCAACTGGAAGTCATGTTAAAATGTTTAGAAGGCATAGTATATAAAAATATAATAAATATATTTAATTTAGATTCAGTTGATATTTATGTTCTTCGTATGAAATTAAATAAATAGACACACGTCTTGTCCTACGTGATATAATACATATAGTATGCTACGTAGAATACAAAATTGTCATGTAGGTTGTCACGTAAGACAAATATATTTATTTATTCAATTTTATGCAAGATTAAAAGACTAGCTCTTTGTGCATACCAATTTTGAAGGGCATAAATATCAATTAAAACTAAGTTAAAAGGATGTTTATGTATCATGTATGCCTTATTTAAACTGTGAAAGATCCTTCGTTATCGATGCGAATTTAAATTAATTAAACTTTAATGTAAATATCGAATATTGGGCGTAAAAAAAATTGTGAAAGATCTAGAATAATGGGGTCAGTAGATACAGAAAAATTAAATAAGGTATATAAAAGTACCTAATTAAACTAGCTCAATCATACACATCAAATTAGTTGGAAAAATAATATAGAGCATATCTTATAAAGGGATCACAAATCTGATATTATATCTCAGGACCATCCAAAGCAAATCTGTTTATTACTACTTTTATAATACAAATAAAACCATGATTACTAATTTACAAAGATTAGATATATAGATGAGATAATATGCACATGTAGACAGTTAACAAAGAATGAAAAACTTGTGATCAATGATTGAACAATATTGAATGAATATAGTACTAATATAATGTAAGATGACAACAAGCTCACATGTAATTGTAGATCCAGGACATGTGTTCTTTGAGAAAAGATTGGAAAATTACATACCTGAATTGGTAGGGCAGTTACGAATCGAAGTCACGGAGCTAACTCATTGAGGGAGGATTGTCAAAGTGTAACGGCTCAGTCCGTGATTATTTGCTATAGGCCTAGGCGTGCATAATTTTAAAACATGACACTAGTTGGTAAAATCTGTTTACTTATATACTCAATATTTCTATGTGTTAACAACCCCTCTATGCTTTGATACCATTTGTAATGATTCAACCCTCTAGAATATTGTCCGCTTTAGGCCTAGGCAAGCACAGATTTAAACCGCATCACTAGTTGGTATACCCAATATCTCTTATGTATTTTTTCGATGTGGTCTTAAGCTGGATGTCACACCAAGTCTATAGAAGTAGATCATCAGTAGATTCTCCAACAAATGTGGAACTCTAAACACTTCTTTGGACGTGCAGTCCCAACTACATGAGTGTGGATTTTTAGTTCAAAACAGAGATGAATCTTACTCTGATACCATATAAAAATATGATACTTGAATCTATAAACATAAAAAATTATATCACGAGAAATTCAAGTTTATATAAGCAGATCATTAATCAAAACATATTATGAATTTCAGCAAGTATTATATATTTATATAAAAGAGAACTCTAGGCCCGCTTACGTGGTTCCACCACAAGCAAGAATTTGCTTGTAAATTTATTTATTTTCGAAACTAGTCTTCTCTTTCATGAAAAGATGTGACTTTTATGAAAAGTTGTGACTTTAATGAAGAGTTGCGACTTTTATTAAAAGTTGTGACTTTTGGGTAATAAACTCGGACATGGTATAATAACTCTCTTGAACACTTATTGGGACTCTGTAAATAGGTGCGGATAAGTGCTTAAAAACCACCCAATTACTTGTTTGATATTTAATGCACTAAAGCAAGGCACTACATAAGAATATGAAGACCAGAGTGAATATAGTAAATATGATATCAATTTGTTTGTTATTTAGGTTTGTTGACCTTTTCTCTTAGAATAAGTATCTCTCTTATTCAAATATAATGCATTTTTCACCCCCTATTTTAGATTTTTGGCCTTCTTTTTGAACACTGTTTTTGTCTCTCATTTTAAAATAACAAAAATTTTGATCTTCTTCTTCTACTTCCATAAAATTAAATATTTGTGTACTTTGCTCCTATTGTGTGACTTACTAACACCACTATTTTTTTATCAATAAGTATGTGAATAAAAATCGTTTCATCTTGAGATGATGTAATTCATTAAACCACTGATATTGGAGGAGAATAGTTTTAAGGGGACATTGTGCATTAAGTGGACTCAATTTTTTTTCTTTCTATTCATTTTATTTTTTACATATTCTGGTATGTTTTTTAAACTCATTAATTTATGATTATGATATTATTTTTTATTTTTTAGTATCTGTTTTAAACTCTATTGTTTATGTATCTGCAAAGTTATTGTCTCCGATTATATTGAACATATACACATATAGTATGTATATTCATTGTACAGAAAATAATTATTGTATTAAGTTTCAAGAATTCATGTTTTGATATTCTGTATTAAATTTTGTAACTTAAAGATATTTATAAGCGTACATGTACTTTTTTTTTACATAGATATGAAATTCTCACTTTTCAATTGACGAAATTCATTATGCAAGTTCAAAAGTTATAATTGTCTTCATGTTCAAGCGTTATTTCTTTTTTGAGTTCCTTTTTTCTTCTTTATTTCCCTTTAAATATTTATTAAAGAACCAATGATTTATTATTTCGTGTATAATTCATTCATTAGAGGTTCTTGAGTTATGTGATAATGACAAATAATCAAGTTCATATTGGAATATTATTAATATGTTTTTAAGAACCTATTTTTCTATTATTTTTAATTTATGGATATTAGAAAAGAAATTATCTTTACAAGTTCATTTCAATTATTATTTATGACCGCGCAAAGCACGGACAAATTATCTAGTAGTTTAATAATTCTACAAGCCTGAGCCAGATGAGATGCTTCTGATTTGATTAGAAGTTGCAGAGAGTTTTTAAGGATTAGTCAACAAGTGATCATTTAGTTGAGCTTTTATGATTGAAAGATGCAGAGAATGACAAAGCAATTATATATGCTTATAAAAAGGCTGCTACAAGTACAATGAATTGTTAGCACAGGCTGATAGGAAAAATATTACTTGCATTAAAAAAATTAAGTAGCAGAAAGCAATAAACTATTAAACAGAAGAAATATATATTATATTATAAAAGAAATAGTTGCTGAATCTAGGTGACGTTAGAAAGTACACAGTTTGAGCACAAAACTATGTGCTATTCTTGAAATGTATTGTTCCAGAAGTTTTCTTCCATCTACAAGTTGGGAATTGAAAAGAGTGTTAGTCAATTTGGTCCAGCATTTTTGGGAACTACTGGAATGAGTTAAAGTGTTTTCTTGAAAATAAGTTGGTCTTTTATTTATTTTTCTAACGTTTGATAAGAAAGTAAGAAAATATTATTCGAAGAATACTTTATATGTTATGTAGCAAAATATTATTATGAAGGAGGATAGAGATGGGCAGTGGGAGTTCAGGGATGGGGGGAGTGGATTCAAGGGGTGAGAGTTGGATGAGACGATAAACTTGGAATGTTACTCATTATAAATATCGAAATCTTGTAGGATTCTATATATGTAGTTCAATTTCAGTTAGGGTTCTTGGAAGCTATGCACTATACCAAAAATGTGTTGGGTTTTAGCAAGTGTGAATGGAAAAAGAAAAGAGAGAATATCAAAAGTGAGGGAACTACTTTGGAGGAAAAATGAAAAGTCATTTGCAAAGTGCAAATGAAAAGTCATTTCTTTGGATTTGGATTTGGATTTGGCAAATGATGTGATTGATAAATTTTTTGGACAAAATTTATTTAATCAATTTTTGTTAAATCAAATAAATCCTGTTAATATTATCTCTTATAAATTTGCGGGTAACGGTAACATTCCGAAAAGTCGTTACTTTTCCGAAAAGTCGTTACTTTTTCAAAAAGTAGTTATTTTCCTAACAGACACAATTTTTCGAAAAGTTGTTATTTTTTCCAAAAGACACAACTTTCTGGATAAAATGGGTCTGAACAGATTTCACTGAACGTGTTCCTTGCTGAAAATGGCTATAAAAGGAAGTCATTTTTTGATTTTTCAAGCACTGAAAATTTTTCTTTCTCTGCATTTATTTTTCTCTCAAATAAAATCAAAGTGTCGATCGACTGAGTCTGTGTGACTTGTTGTTGTTCTTCAGTTCGTTGAAGTTAAAGAAGTTTGAGGTACCGCTATTTCTTTAACAGGTTTAATCCGTTTTATCTTGGGAGAAATTAATCCATAACCTTGGGTACAGTGAGGGGATTAAATTTCTTAAGGACACACAGTAGTTTCTGTGGACTCGGATTAATTCTTGTATTTTAAATTTTTTCTGCTTCATCTTGTTTCTGTTTCTGTTCATTAACTTTATAAATAAAAGTTATTGTAAGAATAACAAAATGATCATTAGAGGCAATTAAGAATATATATTTTTAATGGCAATTGACATTCTTTATATAGGTCTCTAAAGCCTTTAACACATTGATTCTAATGACACTTAACTAATGCCGGTAAAGACTTAAGCACTGTTTACCTAAATCCTAGTTAGCTCATGTCTATATATCAAAGTTTATATATTTTCTTAAAGAGGCATCTCACTAGAACTTCCATAAATTATGAAATATTCACAAAAATTAGATCAAGATGTGTTCAGACTCTCGACATCATCCTAGTTCGAAAAAACATTCTCGAATCATGAAGAAATTTTAAGAGAAAAGAATCAAGTAAAGAACAAAATTATACTTGCATTGTATTATTAATAAAATCATGTTTCTTCATATTTTATATGTGATTACAATTTATTTTCTATCACTTCAATTTGTTGCAAATAATCTCTTATGCTACTTGTTTTCCCAACTTGCACTAGGGAAGACATTTTCCTTATTTTATGACACTTCCCACCAATCAATCCCTCTACCACCATACTAAAATTGATCTTTAACGATAATTACTTAGCACTCTTCTTAAATGTTCCTAAAATTTATAGTGATATTGAATTACTCAGCTAGGCAGGCAGGCACCACTCCTTTTGCAGTCATCTTGGGGGCTGTCTTGATGCAAATAGTTATTATTACTAAAAGTGGAGTCACATGCATGTGTATGCATACTTCAATAGAAGTCTATTGTTAAAGGAAATAAAATTTAATAAAAGCAGAACATGTCCAAATTACTTCAAAAAAGGTCTATAAATTAACAGAAACCTATTTATAGTGAAGCACTATTTCCAGATGTTCAGCATAGTAACTTTGATATTCACATCCTTATCGATCACATAGTAGTACGTACTGTTATGAAATCGTTGTACGATCAGCTATTCCGTATGCATCAGCAACAAAAATGAGGCACTCCATAATGCAATAACTGCAGAACACACCTAGCAACTTGATCACATCACTCTGATGCATTAAGAGAGTACTATACTACTATTGAACATATTGCATTTTTTAATTTATTGAACTTTATGACCAAAGCCATGTGAGTTAGCTCTCCCCCATAGCAACAATGTATGCTAGCAACTATATAAATATAACTTATTCCTTATGCAAACTTCAGTGCAAGTGTTAGTTCAATATAAATTACTCTAATATTAACATATCAACAAGTCATGGGATTTCGATTGTTACCTATGATTGTCGGTGCAAAGCAAATCCAAAAGATGCAGTCTGTTCTTACAAGAAATCATTCAGATGTTCCAAAAGGACATTTTGCAGTTTATGTAGGTGAGACAGAGAAGAAACGATACGTGGTGCCAATAACATACCTGAATCATCCTTCTTTCCAGAAGTTGTTACAGAAATCAGAAGAGGAGTTTGGATTTCATCATCCGATGGGTGGTCTAACAATACCTTGCAATGAGGATGATTTTTTCTACATCACTTCTCGATTGAGTTAATGATATGTAGAACTATGAGATAGTACTGTTGTAGAAATCAGACAATTTTGAGTTTAGAATTTTCATCTTGCTAGGCAAGAGTTGTAAACTTTTGTACAAAGTTAGCAAAGAATACAAATGAAATGTTTACAATTGTTTGTTGTTTGCTTAAAATGAATAGCCATATTCTTTATCTGTGAAAATATCATGTATTCTTTTATAATACAACTGCAGTACAAGATAGCTCGTGTGCACTTCAACTAATTCACGAAACAGTTTACTATCTCCACAAGCACAGCGTAAAATGTTCTACGTAATATCTTAAGATATGCAATCTAGGCTTTAGTTTGCAATCAGTTGAATAGTTTTTTGATATGAATGAATCTCTATATATGTCATGGTTTTTATATATGAAATAATTTCACATGGAAAGTAGAAGTTATGTAGGATGATGATCTGTGGAAAATCTTGATTGATTTGTTAAGAGGAATATCGATAGTGTTAGAGCTGTATTAAGGCATCAAAATCTGATGCTTTATCTTAATACAAGCCAGAGCAAATCTGTTTATTAGTACTTTTTTAATACTAAAGCAAATCTTTATCACTAAATACAAGATAACATGCATGGATTTAATATCTTACATGTGGACAGTTAACAAAAAGGCCACATAATGACAAACGTCCTATCGATGATTGGATAGTCGAGCATATGCCAACCTGCAATAAAATGACATGATAAATCACAGCTCATATGTACTTTGAGACCTATGTGACATGTGCTCTGAGATGAAATGTAGGAAAGGACAATACCTCAAATTGGTTTGGGCAGATATGTTAGGATGAACAACTAAATCATTCATTTTGACAGCAGAAAATGAACCAATCTTGATTGAAGGCCAAAATACGAGATATTCACAGCGCCTGAACAAGAAGAATGCAGGTGAGTGGTGTAATAAAATGAGCCAACTGGTACTACTAGCTTCATCACCAATGTATTCTAAAGCGTTAGTATCAAAAAACCCATATTGTTTTGCTTGTAGGGAACTTCTATCGATAACCAGCAAGGACGGCTGCAAATACAATAATTGCATTCAAGTACTACACCAAACAGCAAAGGCCCCAAATATGCCTCATTAATAAATCTGTTTCCAGTCTGAAGACTGAAATGATAACCAGTGAGACAACATTTATCTCTGTCACTTCTCAGTCGAATGTCATTTCATTGTCAATTAACACAGGTATACAATCCTAGCTCTTCAATAGATACCATCATGTGTGTTGTTGAAGGTTGGTAGCTAGTAATAGATTACAGAGTCCTCTCCTTACTCAACATTGTAGATACTATTTCTTGTAAACGTGTAACTATATTGATCCAATTCATCATCTCGTTAAGCTGCATTTCATATTAAGAACAAAAGCTTCTGTCATATGACATGATATAGGCTTTTGTTCTGTTTCTAATCCAGCAACTTTACCATACTTACTTGAAACTACTCATTTAGTTGCATAATTTCCTTGCATGGACAATCATTCAGTGGAATCATTTGCTATAAAATTGCCATTGCGCGATCCTAGTTGAATAATCATCAAGTTTATATTATAGCATTCAAAGTTCAGTAATTTGCATATGAACAAAGTGGATCCTTTTAAGATTGTTAGAATAATGCATTATTTTCAGAAATTAGGGATGGCTTCTAGTGCTACTTTTTTCTTTCCCTGCAGAACATGAGAGCCTCGACATCTAAAGTAAGCGCAATATACAAGTGAAATATTCAAGGCATTAAAAGCTGATTTGACAAAATACAAGATCACTTTCATGAAGATTAACATCAGATGTGGACAGTTAACAACTTGTCATCAATGATTGAATATTGAATTCCTTAGACCCCTGCATGCGCCAGAACAGTATCCGGATAATTCAAAAGAAATGTAGAAAAGGACAGACCAAATTGGTAGGGAAGATATGTCAGGATGAACATCTAATAAGTCACTGTGATAATAGGTTAGCAATCAGTCTTAATTTAACCATTCAGATCCAAAAAGAGATATTTTACAATGTTCGAATATAGAAAACTGAAGGTGATATATCGTGGAATTGTAAAAAACTCCTCAGTACATAAGAAAAGACTTTGAAGTAATAGAAGCCTATTTATAGTAAAGTATGGAGATCAGAGATGGTGATTTTGGTAGTCGCGTTCCTTCGTCACATAGTATGGTAATGAATGTTTTCATTGTACGATCAGCTATTCCTGAGGCATCAATACTAGTATTAGAGCAAGCCATGCAATAACTTTATAGGAATTGATGAATGTTCTTTAGCCACTTGACTACTTCAGGTTGATGAATTCACAGAGAATAAAAGATACTGTATTTTTATTCAGCTATATGATCAAAGCCATGTGAGACTCCCCATCCCTCGCCCACCTCACTAGAACAGTAGAACCATACCCCATAACAACAGCAGTAGTTAAAGTAGCAAATTAAGGCATCAAGATATGATGTTTAACGTTAAGACTTGCCGAATAATATTTGTTTTTACATTTTTAATACAAAGAAAACATTTGTCACATGAGGACAGTTAACTTGTTATTAATGGTTTTGAATATTGAATACATACTGCAGCCTGCACCAGAATAGTATTCAGGTTAGTAAAAAATGACCTCATAATCACTTGTAGTTGTACCAATAGGACATATGCAAATTGGTAGGGAAGATATGTTAGGATGAACAACTAATAAGTCGTTTGTGACAACAAGTAAACAATCACTCTTGATTTTAATAATTGAGGACCAAGAAGAGATATTTTCGTAGTGCTCAAAATAGAAAATACTAGTGAGAGGAAGTGCAAATTAATCAGAGGGGGATTATAGATGCGGTTTTGAGCAGTAAACTATGTGCTATGAATTGTTAAATCAAAAGAAACTTCCTCTATCTTACACCAGCAAGTTGGGGAGCAAACATAGCTCTCTTACAGTGAATTTTGGTCCCTACATTGTCGATGTCATGCTACTATATATATATAAGTCAGAGAACTCATTCGCAAAATCAAGTTTCTTTCTTCACACTACACATTACTCTTACCAGCTATAAGTTGAAGAGAAGTTCATCGATCATGAGGAATCATCTCAAGACAATCCTTCATCATGCTAAAAACAATATTCTTCACCGTCAAGGATCAACTGCAACCCCTTCATCAACATCAACAAAATTAACAGATGTTCCCAAGGGTCACATGGCAGTTTATGTTGGAGTGAACCATAATAATAAGCATAGATTTGTGGTTCCCGTCTCTTGCTTGAAGCATCCTTCGTTTCAAGACTTGTTAAGATATGCAGAGGAGGAATACCGATTTGACTATCCAATGGGAGCCCTTACTATCCCATGTAGTGAAACTGCATTTCTCTGTGTCACTTCTCACTTGAATGTCGTTACCAATTAGTAAAGGCGGTGTAGAAGTATACTTCTTCAATCTATACAATCATGTATATTTATAGGTTAGATAGCCTATTAATGTAGTTCATATATTACTACAATCCTAACCTACAAGTGTAACTATATATGAAATTTACTATATCAATGCAATAGTAATCACGAATAATATATTTAATCAAATCATTCATTAACGATCTTATCAACCACTTGTAGAGGAATTGGAGTTTGATTATGCTAATCTACAACTATCAAAAATGTGTTTCTCTATTATGAATAATTTTACTAGGTCGCAAGCAATTATTTGGTTATAGTGATTGGTACTACTGTGGACTATACTCTGTAGGTTCTAAAATAAGTCATAGCAATGATAAAATTGTGATCAATGATTGATTAAATATTAGATGCACATATCAATATGCACCAAATAATACTCAGATTATCTAACAAATAATAATTGCATCTCTAGGACATGTGCTTTAGATGAAAGGAAGAAAAAGACATAACAAAATGGTAAGGAAAGGAAGATATTGAGCTCAAAATAAACAACTATTATTGTGACAACAAGAAATAATTAATCATTGAGGGGCCAAAACATAGATATGTCACAATCTTTGAACTAAAAAACAGCTGATGAATGGACTTGTTACAAAAATAATTAGAGGGGCACTGATTGAAAAAAACAGTGATCTTTCCTATATCCATTTGCAACTAATTAGCAGATATTTTTTTAAGAAAAAATTTACCATGGTGTTCGGTTAGCTTGCACAGATACTAATTGATAGAATATTATCAAGTGGAAGAAAATAGTAACAAATTAATGAACCGAGTTCGATTTATTCACCAAATCATTTTCCTTTTCTAATCTTTCAGAAAGTTGTTTGCCTTGAGTACATTTCCATAAATCTCATTTACACTACTTTGTCAATTGGTTTAGTTCCTATAAGAAACAAGTTTAATCTCATACAGCAGATTTAAGGCACCAAAATCTGATGCTGCATCAGGACTGGCACTCGAGAAAATATGTTTATTAGTACTTACTTTTAACACAAATCAAATATTTATCTCTAAATACCAGATTACATGCATGAAGTAAATATCTTTCAAGTTGCATGTGGACAGTTAACTAGAAGGCCTCAGGAATGACAAATCAATGTGTTTAGACCGACCATGGAACGTAGAATTCTTGCCAAGATGTATAGCACTTTGACTGTCACAATAAAGTACATACCTCTCTTGAGCACAACCAAGTTCCCCCAAGAATCTCTTCATCCAAAGCAATTCTTTACAAGCTTCAACAACAGCAATAAGCTCAGCTTCTGTAGTAGATAGAGCAACACATTTTTGCAACCTAGATTGCCAAGACACAGCTCCCCCTGCAAAAGTAACCAAGTACCCTGAAGTAGACTTGCGAGTATCAACATCACCAGCCATGTCTGAATCAGTATAACCACAAAGAATAGGCTTCCCTGTACCAAAACACAAACTCAGACTAGAAGTGCCACAGAGATATCTCATAACCCACTTCACAGCATTCCAATGTTCTCTTCCCGGATTAGAAAGAAAACGGCTAACAACTCCAACAGCGTGAGCAATATCCGGTCTTGTACAAACCATCGCATACATCAAACTACCAACAGCTGAAGCATAAGGAACTTTCTTCATATCTTCCTTCTCATCATCACTAGAAGGACACTGTTTCGTGCTCAATTTGAAGTGCATAGCTAAAGGTGTACTGACAACCTTAGCTTTGTCCATGCTGAATCTGCGAAGTACTTTCTGAATGTACTTCTCTTGTGACAATACCAATTTCTTGGCCTTTCTATGACGGACAATCTGCATGCCAAGAATCTGCCTTGCTGGTCCTAAGTCTTTCATAGCAAAAGACTTACTCAACTCTTGCTTCAACTTCTGAATCCTGCAAGTATTATGACAAAAAATAAGCATGTCATCAACATAAAGCAACACAATAATAAAGTCACCATAAAAGAACTTTTGCACAAAAACACAATGGTCTGAAGAAGTCTTCTTGAAGCCCTGCTGATCCTGTACCACTGCCTGGGAGCTTGTTTCAAACCATACAAGCTCTTCTTCAATTTGCAAACATAATTCTCTTTACCTTTGACTTCAAAACCTTCCGGTTGCTCCATATAAATTTCTTCATCTAAGTCACCATGGAGGAAAGCAGTTTTAACATCCATTTGCTCAACCTCTAAATCTAGACTTGCAGCCAAGCCTAGAACCACACGAATGGATGACATCTTCACAACTGGAGAAAATATCTCATCAAAATCAACTCCCTTTTTCTGATTAAATCCCTTGACAACTAATCTAGCTTTGTACCGTGGAACTGGATTACCATCTTCATGTTTCACCCGAAAACCCACCTGTTTTTCAAAGCTTTTCTGTCTTTAGGTAACTTAACCAAATCAAAGGTATGATTATCATGCAAAGATTTAATCTCATCTTCCATAGCATCAAACCACCTTTCTTTTCTTCACTTTCCATGGCCTCATCAAGACTCTCAGGTTCTCCCCCATCAGTCAAGAGTACATACTCATTGGGAGAATAACGAGATGAAGGAATTCTCTCTCTACTAGATCGTCTGAGAGAACTCTCTGGAGCATCTATAATTGGTTGTTGGACAACCACATCATCTTGCACTGGAGCATCAACAACATCATGCCGGTCATTCTGAACATGATCACCATCTTCATTATCAACTTGATTTTCATTATTATGAAGATTTTCTTCCGGTGCAATAGTCAAAGGAACTGGATCAACATCAACTAAGCTCTCACTACTCTGAAAATCAGCCTTGTCAGCTTTGTCAAAATCTTCAATTGTTTGGTCTTCAAAGAACACAACATCACGGCTTCTAACAAGTTTCTTCTCAACAGGATCATAGAAACGATAGCCAAATTCATCTTGACCATAACCAATGAAGATACACTGCCTTGTTTTAACATCCAACTTTGACCTTTCATCCTTAGGAACATGTACAAAGGCTTTACACCCAAAGACTCTAAGATGATCATAAGAAACATTCTTACCAGTCCAAACTCTGTCAGGGACATCACCATCTAAAGCAACAGCAGGAGATAAATTGATAACATAAGCAGCAGTATTAAGTGCTTCTGCCCAAAAGGAATCTGGCAGCTTAGCATCTGAGAGCATACATCTAACCCTCTCAACTAGAGTTCTGTTCATCCTCTCTGCTAAACCATTTAACTGAGGAGTCTTTGGAGGGGTTTTCTGATGCCTAATACCCTGCTCTCTGCAATATCTATCAAAAGTACCAATATACTCACCACCATTATCTGAGCGGATGCATTTCAATGTCTTCCCTGTTTGTCTTTCAACCAAGGCCTGAAAACTCTTGAACACATCAAGTACTTGATCCTTGGACTTCAAAGGAAATACCCAGAGTTTGCGAGAATGATCATCAATAAAAGTCACAAAGTAAAGTGCACCACCATGAGATCTTACCTTAAAAGGACCACACAAATCAGAATGTACCAACTCCAGCAAATCAAGCTTTCTTGAAGGCGGATGACTCTGAAAAGAAACTCTTTTCTGTTTACCGGCTAAGCAATGAACACATTTCTTCAACTTTGCTTGTTTCACTACAGAAAGCAAATTTTTCTTAGCCAAACTATCAATCCCCTTCTCGCTCATATGACTCAGCCTTCTATGTCATAACTCTGATGAAGTATCATTCTCCACCAAATTTACTGAGTCTCTGGATATGGAGCCCTGAAATACATACAAGTTAGACAACTTGTCACCACGGGCCACAACCATCAAACCTCTAGTAAGCTTCCACTGGCCAACACCAAGTGTGTTAACATAACCCTCATCATCAAGATATCCCACAGAAATCAAATTCAAGCGAACATCTGGAGCATGCTTGACATTATTGAGAACTAGTTTGGAACCATTGTTACTTTCCAAACAAACTGTCCCAATGCCAATAACATCAACTTCATGATTATTGCCCATTTTCAACGTTCCAAAATTACCTGGAGTATAAGAAGAAAATAATTCCTTCTTTGGCGTGACATGAGAAGTAGCACCAGAATCCACAAACCAGCTAGACTCATCACGAACAAGATTAATGGCATTTTCATCACAAGAAACAAGAAGATCATTATTAGCAACAACAGCAACACGATTTTCATTATCGCCTTCTCTCTTTTGTTGTCTCATATCTCTCTTGTGCTTGTAATAATATTTCATGATATGCCCATTCCTATGGAAATAGCCACATGTAGTGTTCTTACATTTGAAATTCGACTTGCTTCTACTTTAACCACTATTATTCTGACATTTGAACTTGTTTCTCCCCTCTCTTCAGTAACCAAAACATTGAAGTGTGAAGTTTAAGAATATGAGGCATGAGATCTTCTCATCTCTTCATTCAAGAAAAAACACTTAGCATATTTCATAGTTACAACACCACTAGGAGCAGAATTAGTCAAAGAAACTCGAAGAGTCTCCCAAGAGTCTGGCAGAGTATTAAGAAGCCAAAGTCCTTGTATCTCATCATCAAACTTTACACCCATTCCGGACAGCTGGTCAAGAACACCCTGAAAATCATTAATATGATCAGAAATAGGAGTGCCCTCTTTATACCTGATATTCATTAATGTTTCAATAGGAACAACTTGTTGTTGCCAGTCTTCGAAGCATAAAGTGTCTCAAGCTTGTCCCACAAACTTTTAGCATGTGTCTCATTCACAATATGATTTCTAACATTATCTTCAAGCCATTGTCTAATATAGCCACAAACCTGCAGATGCTCAAATTCCCATTCTTCATCATTCAAAGACTGAGGCTTTTTAGAAGCAAACACAGGTAAATGCATCTTCTTGACAAATAGAAGATCTTTCATCTTGCCTTTCCAAATATGATAGTTACTACCATTTAAACATACCATTTTGCTCATATTTGCCTCCATCATTCAAAACGACAATCAACAAAACCAATGCTCTGATACCACTTTGTTGGGAAAGACAAGGCACTACCAAGAATGCCTGACAGGATAACAGCGGAAGAATACCCAAGTCTATACTTTCCCTTTTCGATTTGAACCAAGAGAAGACAAACAACCACAAGCAATATGATAGTAAGGCAGCAAGTAATTCAACCAAACAAAATAACAAGACAATATGAAACCAATCACACAAGACACCAAGATTTACGTGGAAAACCCTTCGATGTGAAGAGTAAAAAACCACGGGACCAAAAGCTACACTATAATCACCAAGAGTTACAATATTGTTCTCCAAAATTGGCCACAAAAACAAGTGCCAAACAACGAGCAACAACAAAATAAGATTGCACCAAATCTAGAGAATTAAAGGAGCAAAATCACCAAATTCGCAGCTACTATTCACGACAGCAAAACTGAAGCTGCAGACCACTAAATCCAACTCTGTCAGTTCCTAATCAAAGATTGAGATGAAGACAATATGCTGTCCAAAAATCAGCTCAATCGGACAAGAAACGAAGCGGGAATCGCAATTTGAAGTTGGCTATGAAGGCTGAATTTGGACTGCGAAAATCTCTCTTTTCTCCCCGTTTTGGCTGCTGAAAAACTCTCTTGTGTGTCTGAAATTAAGACCTAAAATAGGCTTATATTTGCCTCATAAGAATGGGCTTATGGGCAAAAATGGGTTGGTCCAAATTGGGCTTTTATTTATCCACATAGGAAGGGAAAAAGACCCATAACCCAACATAATCTGTATATATAATGATGACATGATAAATCACAAATCACATGTACTTGAGACTTATAGGATGTGTTCTGAGAAGAAATGTAGAAAAGGACAATACACAAAATTGGTAGGGCAGATATGTCAGGACAAGCAAGAAAATTTCATTCGTTTCATTTTGTTTGTCTGATTTTGACTTGGTATGAAGTTTAAGAAAGTAAAGTAAGTTTTTGAATCTTGCAGTCTTAAACTAAAGATATTTAGAAGGTACTAAAATGTCATTTGATCTTGTGGTTGTACGCATGATATGTGGAAAGGACTGCTGCAAATACAATAAATTTTGGCACCACACAAATTAGAGAAGCAGATGGGAAAAAATAATTGCATTCAAATACTACACCAAACAATAGAGTCCCCAAATATGCCTCATTATAGTAAAGCTGTTTTCAGTCTGAAGAGTGAAATGATAAAGAGTAACAAAAATAATAAATTATCAATTAGAAAAGCAATAATTGAGCTGGAAACTATGTGCTATTCTGTAAATGTATTGTCTAATCAGAAGAAAACTCTTGTATCCTTACAGCATCAAGTTGGGGTGCAAACAGAGCTACTGGCACGATAATATTAAGCAATCGAGTCCACTGTCATGTTTCATTAAAGTGAATTTTAGTCCAACGGGGGGCCTTACTATTCCCTGCTAGAGAGACAACATTTCTCTGTGGTCACTTGAATGTCATTTCATTACCAATTACAATTCTAACTCTTCAATCTTTACCAACATGTGTATTGGTAAAGCTTGTTAGCTAGTGTAGCTATTGATCCAATTCAGCATCCCGTGAAGCTCAATTCCCTATTGTTAAGTACAAAAGATTATGTCATATTACATGATATATCATACATTATTATAAGCATGAATCTTAAAATTTAAAAGTTGAATTACCATTTTGCCCCTTTAATAAATTAAAATTTATATAATTTATATATATATAATCTTCTTATTCTCATTACATAATCTTGACCTTTCAAATTTCTAACATAAATGTAAATAAAAATAAAAATGAGTAATTATCAAGAAATTAAAGTAGATTCATGTATCCTTAAAATTAAAATTCATCTCTATCTTTTTTATATTTATTTTAACAATAATTCATGTGACTTTTCATGTTTCCATAATTTTGTTCTATAAATTTAACTTTTTCAAGTAGAACTTTTATTTACTACTCCTACAATTCTTGTATGTAGGAATTCTAAACATGTGAAATAATGTCACAATTTGAGGTGAAAGTTGTGAGATTCCCTTATGTAGTTACGAGAATAGATGAGAATTCAATTACTGAAGCATCGAAGCTTGATGTGTTAGTTTTATACTGTTTGTAGTAAGAATTATAATAAGACTTTTTTTGTCTCTCTTCATATAGTTGAATTCTTGTTTTATTAGCAAATTGCTCTAAATTCATATTTGTATTTTTGTATGCTCAAATGTTCAGTTTCACTATAAAGACAAACAAAATGAAATGCCTAATTATCTTGCTCATGTGTACCTTTTTTTTTTTCTTTTCTCCGTACTTATAATTTTTACATATACATTAATTTTCATCTTTAAAAATGAATGTGATAAAATAGGATGTTTATTCTTTTCTTTTCTTTTTATGGAAAAAAAGCTGAAAGATATAATATTAGATTAATGGTAGATAAGTTATGTATGACAGAATTAAATTTTATATAAAATAGTAGTTATTCATAAATATCCTGATTTTTAAAATATAAATGATAAAACTTTTTACATCTTAGTTTTAAATATTTATAGTTAACTAATTAGTTTAAAATGTTTGTGCATAAAATTTAATACAATACTTAAAACACATTCATTAAAAAAGTTAAAAGGTTTTGTTTTCCTCCACTCAAAGTTAATCTTACACTATCTAGCATTATTCTACCAATAAAACGGAACTATCAAGAAATTTAATTTAGATAGTTGTTATTTTTCCTTTTAGCTTTGCAAACTTATTTTTTGAATTACAAACAAAGTTCATTTTATTAATTTCTCATATTATTATCTCGATGCATTCACTTGGAGGTCAGAAAATTGGAGTGTCACAATTAGTAGTAAAACAAAGTAAAAAATTTCAATTAAACATATTTTATTATTTAGTAGTATTATCTTTTAAGAAATAATACACTCATGGATCACACGCGCAAAGCGCGTGCACAGAAACTAGTGTATATATATATATATAAAGGATTTTCTTCTGTTTCTTATGCAACAACTCCCTTCAAACAGAAACACTCGTTAAACTGATTTGAAGAATAAATAAAAATAGAGTGAACTAATGAAATTCCAGCTATGTATCAATTTGCATAAGATCTGAATTTATACAAGGAAAAATCTAACCATTTTCTATCTAGTAGCCACTTACAAAGTGGACGTTAAAACTAAATAAGAACATGTGTCATTAACAACCATAAAAGGGGTCACTAACTTCATAAAGTTGAGCAACTGAAGTTGACTAAGTCTAGCTAGAAAATAGAAAACCCTAAACTGAAATAAGTAACAATAATAAGCTGGAAAAAATGTCAATTGTCTAACACTTCTCCTTGGCATTTTTGTGGCAAACACCAATTCTTTGCCTCAGATCTTCAAACCTTTCCTTTGGCAATGACTTGGTAAAAATGTCAGCTAGCTGGTTCTCATATGAAAAAGGAACAAGAAACATTCCATTAGATTGTTGGACTCTCTAATAAAGTGAAACTTGATCTTGATATGCTCAGTTCGACCATGAAATACTGGATTTTTTAGATTGAAACTGCTGAACTGTTGTCACACATGATCTTGGTAGCTTCTTTTTGTTCATAGCTCAAGTCCTTTAACATATTCCTTAGCCAGATAGCTTGATACACAGCAGATCCAGCAGCTATGTACTCAGTTTCTGTTGTTGATTGAGCTGTAGTTTCTTGTTTCCTAGAGCTTCAATTAAACAACTTGTCCCCAAACAGAAAAGATATCCAGAGGTACTTCTGGAATCGTCAACTCCGCCACCCCGATCAGGTCCATATTTACTTCGACAGATGTTGGGAAAAAAGTTCTAAACTAATAAGTCATTGTGACAACAAGTAACAACCACTTTGATTTTAATAATTGAGTACCAAGAAGACATATTTTCGCTAACCTACAAGTGTAACTCTATGTGAAATTCAGTATAACAGTGCAATAGTAATCACGAACAATATATTTAATCAAATCATTCATTTCCGATCTTATTAACCACTTTCAGAGGAATTGGAGTTCGACTATGCTAATCTACAACTATCAAAACTGTGTTTCTCTACTATGAAAGTATCTTAGTTTTCCTCTGATTGCAAGCAATTATTTGGTTGTATAAAACTAACATTAATCAACAATAATTGCTACTGCAAATACAATGAAATTTGAGCAGCACCTGCTGAATTATGAACAATTGCATTACAACCAAACAACAAGGGCCTGTATCTGTCTTATCTTATATACTGATTACATATATCTTCGTCTCGAGACTGAAAAAAGATACAGTAGCAAAAGAAAAAAATTATGTTTAACTGATTCCACTGATGCAATACTGCAAACAAATCAAGTAATTTCTCCAAGACTCAAACCAATCCCTACACATATCAGAGGACTCATTTGCAAAAGGCATTAGCTTATTTTTTTCCAGAATACATGAATCAGTTGAAGCTTTTTAAAGTTGAAGAGAGGTTCATGTATCATGAAAGTTGTTGATCAGCTTTAGAGATTGAACAAGCTATATGGTGTAAGTTAGTTAAAGTTGTTAGAAAAATTCTAGAAGCTTTAATAGTTGGTTGAGAAAGTAGTTACAATTCTATAGTCTATAAATAGATATTGAACTACAATGTAAACTTCACTTTTCAATGTAACAGTAAACTCATTTTCATATATGAAAGATGCTCTCTTCTTTTCTCTTCCTTTTGGCTCTTCTCTCTGTACTTGTGTACATTCACAACCTCCATTAATGGAGTTCACATGGTATCAGAGACAGGTTGATCAAAGACTAGTTTCGCTGTAAATCGTACCACTAGGTGCTCAGAGTTCATCCCTATTCAAAGGAAACTCGCAAGGAAGCATCAGAGGTTAAATTCAGCTGCAATCTATACTCTGCAAATGGCAATTGAATCAACTACTGAAGGAACAAGTACTGGAGTTACAACCATGGCATCCTTCCATGTAATTGACCACAATAATCCCTTGTTTCTTCAACACACAGATAATCCAGGTAGATCTCTGATCTCTCTTCAATTAACTGGATCTGAAAACTATGTATTGTGGAGTAGATCATTTAGGATTGGACTTGTGGGACGTAGCAAGTTAGGGTTTGATAGAAGATTCCCTACATCTATGTTTGAACCTATGTTACATGATCAATGGGAAAAATGTAATGTTGTAGTATTATCTTTGATAATGAATGTTGTTTGACCTGGACTTCTAAGTTCAGTTGTCTATGCATTGTATGATCGTAAGGTATGGCTGGATCTGAGAGAAAGGTTTGATACAGTAAACAGATCTAGGATATTTCATTTACACAGAGAGATTCACACTCTCACTCAATACACATTAACAATTGCTGACTACTTCTCGAAACTCAGCGATCTGTGGGATGAGTTTGATGCTCTCATACCGTGTCCCTCATGTCCTTTCCCAGAATCAAGGAAATTTGGTGAACATTGTGAGTACCAGAGACTTCTTCAGTTTCTTATGGGTCTGAATAAGTCCTATTCACCACCTAGAAGTCAAATTCTTATGACGAGTCCTATACCTTCCTTGAACAAAGCTTATGCTCTTCTTATGGACCAATAGTGTCAAAGAAATCTAGTGAATTCAAGTTCAATGAACTTAGGATCTGGTACAATTGAAGGCACGGTCATGTACAACAATAGGAATTCAAACTCTCATACAGTTCCAAATACATTTAAAGAAGGCAGTTTTGGTAATATCTCGAGCTCTTCTGGTAGTTACAACAATAGCGGTATAAGAATAAAAGGCATTTGTTGCAATGTGATCACTGTGGTTGTAGAGGTCACTCTAAGGAACAATGTTACAAAATTGTTGGATATCCAACTGACTTTAAGTTGAAAAGGAAAGGTCAGACTTTTGGAGCCTATGCTAATCAGGTTGATACACCTCCTAGTATCGGGTCAAATTCCTCAAATGAAGCTCAAACTTCTAGAGGATTTATCACTCACGACCAGTATCAACAAATTCTTCAGCTACTATCCAAGAATGGAACTGATAGCACAATAGAATCTTCTGCCAAAGTGGCCTCTGTTGATGTAGGTCTACATACTTCTGCTCTTTTGTGTTCATATGATGTAGGTGAATGGGTAATAGATACTGGAGCTACTCATCACATCACATTAAATCTTGACACATTAGACACGAGTACTGTATCTTTTCCTAATGCACATAATAAGGTTTATCTCCCTAATGGTAATACTACTGTTGTTTCTCATATTGGTAGCACATGTATGTTTACAAATCAGTTTGTATCAAATGTATTAACCTACCTGACTTTAGAGTTAACTTGCTATCAATGTCGAAGATCACTAAGGAGCTTAACTGCATGGTGGTATTTTATCCTGACTTCTGTGTGTTTCAAGATCTCTCAAATGGTCAGGTGAAGGGGATTGGTAAGGAACAACATGGACTTTAAATACTAAAAGGAGGACCAACTTAAGCTCCAAAGAAGCTGGTGAATAGTATTATGAGTCTTAGTGAAAAACAACTTGTTAAGTCAAATGTTGTATCTGTTTCTTCTAACTCGGTTGAGATATGGCACAAGAGGTTAGGACATGAACCTCTTGATATAATAAAGAGACATGAGTCTCTTAGGTCTTTAGCAGAACAAGATCAATCTCATTGCACAATGTGTCCTGTTGCTAAGCACACAAAACTTCCATTTTCTTTAAGTTCTACTATGTCTAGTTCTATCTTTGAATTTGGTAAATTGTGATATCTGGGGACCTACAGAGTTCCTACTTATAATGGAAAAAGATTTTTTGTTATAGTTGTGGATGACTTTAGTCGATATATTTTGGATTTTTTGATAAATTCCAAAGTTGACACTATAGTTGTTCTTAAACAGTTTCTTACTCAAATTAAAAATGTGTTCTCTACAAGTGTTAAAACATTGAGAACAGACAATGGCTCTGAGTTCTTGAGTCACAACTTTCAGTCTGTGCTAAGTGAACTTGGCATTGTTCATCAATCATCTTGTGTGTATATCCCTCAACAGATTGGAGTAGTTGAGAGGAAACACAAACCATTCTAAATATAGCTAGGTCCATCAGATTCCAGGCTATTATTTCCCTCATGTATTGGGGTGAATGTGTTTCTACTGCTGTCTATATTTTGAACAGGCTTCTTTCAAGGTTACTGGGGTTTCAGTCTCCTTTTGAGAAACTTTATATGCATCCTCTATCCTTGTCTCATCTCATGGTGTTTGGATGTTTATGTTATGTTGTCTGTCCTAAATTATTGTACAAATTCTCCTCTAGAGCCATATCTGTTGTGTTTATGGGATATTCTTCCACACAGAAAGGTTACATCATATTTGATCTACATGCTCATTCTTTTTTTGTAAGCAGACATGTGACCTTCCACGAACACATATTTCCTTTCAAGCATGTACGTGAATCATCTAATCTTATATTTCCAGTTCTAGACTTACTACTACCCCCTAATGATACTGCGTGTGCCACCTGCTGATGATTGTGTTCCACCAACTGAAGGTTCTGTCCATATTTATACTTGTCATGTATTTACAGTTCAGTCACTACAGGTTACTCTACCTGTTCCCTCCAGAAGATCTACCAGAACCAGCAAGCCTTCTTTATGGCTGCAGGATTTTGTTATCTGTTGGGAAAACGCGGACAAACACAAAAATATATATGGTAAAAGTAATGGAAATAAAATGGGAAAATAATGACACCAAGAGTTTTACGTGGAAACCCTTCTGAATAAGGGAAAAAACCACGGACTAAGAGGAGCAATTGATATTACTATAGTAAGGAATTTTACACTGTGTAGTCACGAATACAATACTCAAAGTGACTACTACACACTCAAAAGGAACAACACTCTTTTGGTTTCCGTCTTACTAAAATATCGCTCATACTCTATTTTTCTTCACAGACTATTTTCTTGTATAGTCTATGGAATACCTCACTTTGCTCTCAAAATGGTTTTTCTCTCTAACTTGGTGTGTTCTACAAATGAGCAAGAATGCTCTATTTATAGAAGGATAAAACCATACCTATGTCACTAATGACATATGTAAACATAGCAAAGTCAAAAATGGTTGCAAATCTTACCAATTTGCCAACTACCAAATCTTTTCTTTTCAACTCCAATTACTATTCCTTTTTAACAATTGCTTGTACCAATTGAGTAGCTAAAGTTGACTAAAAAATGGGATGGATTCAACAAATCTCCCCCTCCAGTCCCATTTACTGGAAGAAGGTATCTTCAACTTCTTTAGAGAGAGCTCATACCCACAAGTTCTTTGCATAACTCGAACTTGTCTTTTGGTATCATCTTGGTCAGCATATCTGCAGGATTTTCACTTGTGTGAATCTTTTTGACGTGAAATGATTCATTCTCCACTTTCTCACGAATCCAATGATATCTGACGTCAATGTGTTTTGTTCTTGCATGGTACATGGAGTTCTTGCTCAAGTCTATTGCACTCTGACTGTCACAATAGACAATATACCCCATCTGATTCAAACCAAGCTCTTGAAGAAATCGCTTTAGCCATATCATCTCCTTGCCGGCTTCAGTAGCCGCAATATACTCAGCTTCAGTTGTAGATAGTGCAACACATTTCTGCAACTTTGACTGCCATGATATAGCTCCCCCTGAAAAAGTAAACAAATATCCAGTAGTGGATTTTCTGTTATCAAGGTCACCTGCCATATCAGAATCTGTATAGCCTTTCAAGATTGGATTTGATGCTCCAAAACACAAGCATTCATCTGAGCTTCCTCTAAGATACCTGAGTATCCATTTCACAGCTTCCCAATGCTCTTTTCCCGGATTTTCGAGAAATCTACTGACAACACCAACTGCGTGAGCAATATCAGGTCTAGTGCACACCATTGCATACATTAGACTTCCGACAACGGAGGAATATGGAACTTTGGCCATGTTCTCTTTTTCCTCCCTAGCTGTAGGACACATCTTCTTGCTCAACTTCATATGACCAGCAAGAGGTATACTAACAGGCTTAGAATTCTTCATATTGAAGCGCTCCAGTACGCGTTCAATGTACTTCTTCTGGGACAAATAAATCTTCCTTTTATCTCTAAGACGAGTAATTCTCATGCCCAAAATTTGCTTGGCATGACCCAAGTCTTTCATAGAAAAAGACTTACACAACTCTTTCTTTAGCTCGTCAATCTTGGAAGTATTTTTGCCCACAATCAACATATCATCCACATACAACAAAAGGATGATAAAATCATTGTCAGAAAATTTTTGTACAAATACGCAATGATCTGAAGAAGTCTTCTTATAGCCCTGCTCCCCCATAACAGATTCAAACTTTTTGTACCACTGTCTGGGAGCTTGTTTTAGGCCATAGAGACTCTTTTTAAGTTTGCATACAAAATTTTCTTTACCATCTACTTTGAAACCCTCAGGTTGTTCCATATAAATCTCTTCTTCCAGGTCACCGTGAAGGAAAGCCGTCTTCACATCCATCTGCTCAATCTCTAAATTAAGACTAGCAGCCAAACCTAGAACTGTGCGAATCGAGGACATTTTCACAACAGGAGAAAATATTTCGTCAAAGTCAATACCTTTCCTTTGACCGAATCCCTTAACAACCAATCTAGCTTTGTACCTGGGCTTCAAGTTGTGTTCGTCAACTTTAACTTTGAACACCCACTTGTTCTTCAAAGCTCTCATGCCCTTGGGCAATTTTACCAACTCATAAGTGTGGTTCTCATGCAAAGACTTCATCTCGTCTTGCATGGCTTCAATCCATTGTTTCTTGTGCTCATCTTCCATGGCCTCCTCATAACATTCAGGTTCTCCCCCGTCAGTGAGTAACACATACTCATTGGGTGAATAACGGGAGGAAGGAAACCGCTGTCTTGTGGACCTCCGAAGCGGAATATTTGATTCGTCCACAACTTCATGAGCAACAGGATCATCAATAACAATATCATTGTTATTATCAAGATCAACATGTTGATTTGATACATGATTCTGGGCGTCACCATGATTATCAAACCCAATAACATCATGCACACTTGTGTGAGGAACTTCATCATGATGGACTATACCATCAAAATTTGAAGATTCTACCTTCTCCGCTTTGTCAATATCTTCAATTGTTTGATTCTCCATGAAAATAATATCACGGCTTCTCACAAGTTTCTTTTCAATTGGATCATATAGCCTGTAACCAAATTCATCTAGGCCATATCCAATGAAGATGCATTGCCTTGTCTTGGCATCTAATTTTGACCTCTCATCTTTCGGCACATGTACAAAAGCTTTGCAACCAAATACTCTCAAATGGTCATAGGAAACATCCTTTCCATACCAAACACTATTTGGTACATCACTTTGCAAAGCAACAGCAGGAGATAGATTAATAACATGTGCAGCGGTCAATAAAGCCTCACCCCAAAATGAGTTTGGCAACTTTGCTTCAGAAAGCAAACATCTAACTCTTTCCATCAAGGTCCTGTTCATCCTCTCAGCCAAACCATTAAGCTGAGGAGTCTTGGGAGGAGTCTTCTGGTGTCTAATACCTTGATTCTTGCAGTATTCGTCAAATGGTCCACAATATTCACCACCATTATCAGTACGAATACATTTCAATTTCTTTCCAGTTTCTCTTTCAACTGAAGCCTGAAACTGCTTAAAGACACCTAACACTTGGTCTTTAGTCTTCAAGACATAGACCCAAAGTTTTCTAGAGCAATCATCAATGAAAGTGACAAAGTAAAGTGCACCACCCAATGTCTTTGTCTTCATTGGACCACATAAATCAGAGTGCACTAACTCAAGCAACTCTGTCTTTCTCGAAGGAGGGTAGGACTTAAAGGAAACTCTATTTTGTTTACCAGCCAAGCAGTGCTCACATTTTTCTAATTTAGCACTTTGGAAATTTGACAATAATTTCTTCTTGGCTAGAACATTAAGTCCTTTCTCGCTAATGTGGCTAAGCCTCTTGTGCCATAATGTTGAAGAGCTATCGCTCTCAACCGCATTCACCATATCAACACAAGCAGAGGCCGTAGTCCAGTATAGACCACGACGTTTGTTACCACGAGCCACAACCAAGGAACCCTTAATGAGCTTCCATTTTCCATCACCGTTGGTACTAACATATCCTTCATCATCTAAAACACCAACAGAAATTAGGTGCAGACGAACATCAGGAGCATGTTTCACATTGTTCAAAACTAGTTTAGTTCCAACACTAGTTTCCAAACAAATTGTACCAATACCAACCACCCTAGAAACAGTCTCATTACCCATACTCAAGGTTCCAAAATCACCAGGAGTGTAGGAAGAGAAAAAATCCTTCCTTGATGTCACATGAGATGCGGCACCAGTGTCCACAACCCAGCTTGACTCATCACAAGCAATATTTATCATGTTTGCATCAAGAACGGTAACAAGATCTTCGGTGGTGACGGTGGCTAGGCAATTTTCATTGCCATCTTCTTTAGTTTCCTCTTTGTTTTTGTTCTCCCTCTTCAACTTCCTGCAGAACTTCTTTGTGTGCCCTTTCATGCCACAATGATAGCACTCAATATCCTTAAGTCTGCCTTTGGATTTGCTCCTATTTTGTTCTCTATGCTGAGAACCACGAGTTTTATTTCTCCCCTGGGGCCAGTTATCAGGACATCCGACGAAGAGGAACCTTGAGTTTTTCTTCTCATCTCTTCGTTCAAGACACTACTCTTGGCGGAATCCATAGAGATCACACCATCCGGAGCAGAATTTGACAATGACGTTCTAAATGTTTCCCATGAATCTGGTAGGGAACCAAGAAGAAGCAAGCCTTGAATTTCCTCATCAAATTTGATGCCCATAGCAGATAATTGGTTCATTATCCCCTGAAAATTATTCAGATGGTCTGTCATCGGAGAACCATCATGATACTTCAAACTCAACATCTGCTTTATTAAGAACATTTTGTTGTTGCCAGTCTTTCGAGCATACAAACTTTCAAGATGCTCCCAAAGGGTTCGAGCATGTGTTTCTCCAGAAATGTGGTTCAACACATTATCGTCTACCCATTGCCTAATGAATCCACAAACCTGTCTATGCAACAGATTCCACTCTTCATCTGTCATATTATCAGGCTTTACAGTGGTAAATACTGGTTTATAAAAATTCTTGACATAAAGCAGATCTTCCATTTTTCCCTTCCAAATAGCATAATTAACACCATTCAAAGTAACCATTCTACTTGTGTTGGCTTCCATTGTTTTTCCCCAAAAAATATAGTTATCGCAAATCAAAGTAAATCTTTTCTGATGTGGAAGTTCAGACTGTGCTGCAACCACAGAGCATACTCAGATAAAACCTTGGCTCTGATACCAGTTTGTTGGGAAAACGCGGACAAACACAAAAATATATATGGTAAAAGTAATGGAAATAAAATGGGAAAATAATGACACCAAGAGTTTTACGTGGAAACCCTTCTGAATAAGGGAAAAAACCACGGACTAAGAGGAGCAATTGATATTACTATAGTAAGGAATTTTACACTGTGTAGTCACGAATACAATACTCAAAGTGACTACTACACACTCAAAAGGAACAACACTCTTTTGGTTTCCGTCTTACTAAAATATCGCTCATACTCTATTTTTCTTCACAGACTATTTTCTTGTATAGTCTATGGAATACCTCACTTTGCTCTCAAAATGGTTTTTCTCTCTAACTTGGTGTGTTCTACAAATGAGCAAGAATGCTCTATTTATAGAAGGATAAAACCATACCTATGTCACTAATGACATATGTAAACATAGCAAAGTCAAAAATGGTTGCAAATCTTACCAATTTGCCAACTACCAAATCTTTTCTTTTCAACTCCAATTACTATTCCTTTTTAACAATTGCTTGTACCAATTGAGTAGCTAAAGTTGACTAAAAAATGGGATGGATTCAACATTATCAACCCAAACACAATACGTGTTCCTATCCTCTTGTTGATCAGCTTACGTATTCCCATCTATCTCAACCCTATCAAGATGTACTTCAAGCATACTCAGATTTGTGTGAGCCTGTGTCTTTTCAATAGGCCGCTGCTGATCCTGCTTGGGTTAAGGCAATTCAGTTGGAGATTGATGCATTAGAGAGCAATCACACATGGAGTATTAAGGATTTACCACCTGGTAAGAAGCATATTAGGTGTATGTGGATTTATAAAATCAAATACCTTTACTCTGGGGCTGTTGAAAAGTTTAAAGCAAGGTTGATTGCACAGGGGTTCAATCAGAAAGAAGGTATTGATTACAGTGAAACTTTCAGTCCTGTTGCTAAGATGGTGACAGTTAGATTGATTGTGTCTCTAGCAGCATCTAGAGGTTGGTATATCTATCAAATGGATGTTCATAATGCCTTTCTTAATGGTGATCTTCTTGAGGATGTTTATATGGTTATAAGTTGGTTTGCTACACAGGAGGAGACTCACTAGGTCTGCAAACTACATGAGTCCTTATATGGACTTAAGCAGGCACCAAGGCAATGGAATATGAAGTTGATAGAAGCCTTGTTAGATATAGGTTTCAAGCAATCATTATGACTATTCACTATATACTAAGTACACTGAAAATGACATTGCTGTGACATTGGTTTATGTAGATGATCTGCTTATAACTGGGAATAATCAACAGCTCTTATGCAATACTATATTGGATATCCAGCAAAAATTCAGAATGAATGATTTGGATGGATTAAAGTTCTTTTTGGGTATTGAGTTCTCAAGGTCCAACCAAGGCATACTTATGTCACAGAGAAAGTATGCATTAGAATTGATATCTGAATCTGGCCTAGGGGGAGCAAAACCAGTCTGTACACCTTTAGAGATGAATCAAAAGCTCACATCAGTTCAATATGATGAGCATATTAATGAAGGGACATATGAAGGAGACAACTTGTTAACTGACATTACAAAATATCAAAGATTGGTAGGAAAGGCTCTTATATCTTACTATGACAAGACCGGATTTTTTCTCAGTACAAGTCTTGAGCCAATTCATGCATTGTCCTAAACAGTCACACATGAATGCAGCTCTTAGAGTATTTAGGTACATCAAAGAAGCACTTGTCTTAGGTTTGTTAATGCCTGCAGCAGACACTTCTAAACTCACAGCTTACTGTGACTCTTGATTGGGTAGCATGTATGGAAACTAAGAGATTAGTTACAGGATACTTGGTTAAATTTGGACAAGGACTAATTTCTTGGAAATTCAAGAAACAAGAAACAGTTTCAAGGAGCTCAGCTGGAGCTGAGTTCAGAAGCATGGCAGCATGTATAGCTGAGTTAACTTGGTTGATAGGATTGTACAAAGAGTTGGGGGTCAAGATAACCACACCCGTGAATATTATTTGTGATAGCAAGACAACCACCCAGATTGCAGCTAACCCCGTCTTTCATGAAAGAACAAAACACTTTGATATTGATTGTCACTTTGTTCAAGAAAGGATTTGACAAAGCATGCTGAAAACTCAACACATAAACACAAAGGACCAACTAGCTGATCTATTAAAACAAAGTTTGGGCAAGATACAACACACCAGCTTGTTTAGCGAATTTGGAATGAAGAATGTGTTTAAATCATAAAGCTTGAGGGGGAGTGTTGATCAGCTTAAGAGACTGAACAAGCTATATGGTGTGAGTTAGTTAAAGTTGTTAGAAAAATTCTAGAAGCTTCTATAGTTAGTTAAGAAAGTAGTTACAATTCTATAGTCTATAAATAGATATTGAACTACAATGTAAACTTCACTTTTCAATGTAACAATAAACTCATTTTCATATATGAAACATGATCTCTTCTCTTCTCAAACTTTTGGCTCTTCTCTTTGTACTTGTGTACATTCTCAACCTCCATTAATGAAGTTTTCAATAGTTCAACTCAAGACGCTCTTTCATCATGCTAAACACAATTTCCTTCTCCGTCAAACATGAACAACAACAAATTCATCAGCATCAACAAAGTTAGCAAATGTGTCCTACCTTTAGCTAAGTCTATATTGATTTCGAGAAATTGTAGACTATGAATAACATCTTTATCTATAATTTCATTCTCTTAATATTATAACGAGCCTATTGTCTAAGTTGTTTGTATTTTAACACAACAATCCCACTCACCTCAACTTCGCTCTTCTCATGCTGACTAAATTTCAATACAGATATTCGATCTTACTTCTACTTATCCAAAAATCCTTAACTTTCCAAAGTAATGTTCCACAACTCAAGAACTTGATTGACACTTCAAAGTTATTTCCATCAATCAATACAATATCGTTAACAAATAGCACTTATCATGATATCTCATCTTGTATTTTGATGATCAACTTATCCATAAGTAAGTACGGGGCTCAATGTTGATCCTGTAGATAAATTGTTATGAAAACACCTTTCTATTTGATTTCCAACGATTGCTTTCACATTAGCGATAACTCCTCCATGCATGTCATTATGACACTTATATATTCAATATAAATTTGTAATTCTGCTCCATAATCTACAGAAAAATATTATTATGTATGAGGCGCTCATGTCACGAGACATTGTTTGATTGATAAATGGACATGAATGGGACCCATTTTGTCAAGCTAATAAAGGGACATCTTTTAAGACTCCTTTGTATCTTTTTTAGTTTTATTTTTTATTTTTAAATATGTTATTTTCTTAAAATTATTTTAATCATATCTTTTAAGAATTTATTTGTTGATCTAATTAGTTTATGCTTTTCTTTTTTTTTACGAATTTTTATTTAAATTGTACGATCATTATATAAGTTTTTAGTTAGTTATTTTAATATTATTTTCTCTATTTTATGTTATTTGTTCTATTATAATAAATATTTGTCTAAAAAAATTTTAGTTTATAAAATCAAGATATAATAGTTTTTCTAATCCTAACAATTGTTTTTAAAAAATTATAAACAAATTTTGTAAAATTGCGAAAATTCTTTAAAGGAATAAATTATTAAAATTATTATTTATATTTATAATTTCTTAAGAAATGTATAAGAAAAGTTAATCAACAAATATTAATTAAATTTCACCTACCTTGAATTTTAAGGGAAAAAATATCACATAAATTAACGGAAATAATATGTATTTATGTTGGTGTTTATGGATGTATTTCGTTTTTGAATTTTATGATAATAGTATCAAAACTTATACAATTTTTTGTCAAGATCATTGATTTTTTTTCGTTATTTACTTTTGAAAAGTATTTGTGAATTGAAGTGCTTTTGGATTATGAAATTGTTGAGAGTAAATAAAAGAACATATTGAATTTCTACCTTCTTTGTTCTAATATTAATAATTTATTTTTTGCTCTTACAGATTTCTTAAGAATAGAATAATATTTTACTAATTTACATCTTAATTTTATTTGGGTAACTTCGTAAATTTATTTCTACTTTTAAAAATGATTAATTGTTATAATAAAATAGAAAATTGTAATTAATTATATCTTTGAAAATTAACAAATAATTTTATATAACTATTTTTAATAATATAAATAATTAATATCGAAATGAAAAAATAATATCAAAAGTTAAAAATAAAATGAGTCAGGCAAGATTTTTTGAATTTCATTTTTTTCATTACTAAAGTTATTAAAATATGAGATTTGGAACAATGAATTAGAAAAGAAACCATAGAAAAAAAAGTAAAAAAAATAAAAGTAGGAAAGAGATTCAGTTGGTAAAATATAAATGGGTCTCATACAATTTTTGTCTGTCACATTATATACTTGAGCCTCATTCATGATAAAAAATTTCATATCTACCAAAAGATCTTTAATCATACCTTAACTAAGTCAATGAACACAATATGTAGATCTTTTCTTTTCGTGATAACTAAATTTTCATCAATCTTCTTACAAAAAAAGATAGCGTTCATTGTATTAAATCTACCAGACATAAATCCAAACTGATTCTCTCGTCATAATCCTAAAATCTACACAATATTACAATATTTTGTTCGCAAATTGAAAAGATTTACTTGTCAGTATTCCTTAATAAATAATTTAACTTACTTTAATATTAGTATTCCTTAATAAATAATTTAACTTACTCTATTATTAGTATTCCTTAATAAATAATTTAACTTACTATAATATTAGTATTCCTTAATAAATAATTTAACTTACTATAATATTCCCGTTGTTTGTGGCATCATATAGTTTCATATTGTTACTTGCATATGGACAGGTAAAGCCTTTTTTAACATTCTTACGATGATGTGATTCCAGGAATTAAGGATGAGTTTTTAATAGGGGACGATTCGATGAAATCTGTGACCTGAAGTCAAATTATAATAAGAGGATTCTAAACAAATCGACTTATTATTTATGCATTAAACAAACGAGATAAACAGAAATTACTAAGACATAAGAGTTAGGTGGATGATTTATTTAATTTGTAGAAAATCTTTATTGAAAACTAAGACATCAAACTCTTATCATGTTTTATTTTAAGATCACAAGCCAACTTAAATCAAATCTATCTATAGTAAGTACATTTTATATTACAATATTGCAAATATTTATGATCATTATATACATTATTAAATGCATGAGTAACATGTCTTTGAAGTTCCATACATGTGGACAGTTAACAAGTTGTTATTAATGATGAACCCATATAATTACAAATGCAATAAATTAGTACCTAGATATGTAGTTGCAACTTGCACCTACTGAACATGAATGTGATCTTCACAAAAGTACATACACAAATGGGTAAGGAATTAAGATATGTCAGGATAACAAGATAAACTAAACTACTTTCTTTAAATAGACAAGTACTGGAGATGGGTGGATTTTATAATCTATTGTTAGATCAAGAAAAATCTTTCATCTTACATGTTGGGTAATGCTAACATTCTGTCTATAGCAAGACTCACAAGGGGGGTTAAGTGGCCTAGATCGGAGTCATGATCGAACATGAAGTTTATTTGGTGGACTTAGTTAAAAAAAAGAAAGTTACGTTTTTTACTATTAGCAATAGCTTTTTTGACATAATGATAACCGTTTGATCCTAATATTACCGCTACAATTTAGGAATATTCATCATAATTTACAAGGGTTCACATACTCCATGTTTGGATTGTACAACCCCCTGATCTGTAGCATCATGCAAATTGAACCATCTTTCCAACAATCCTAACGATAAGTATTTCCAACTAATGTCATAAACTATCTCTGCTAGTAGTCCCTTTGTACTCCCTCTGTTCAAATATAAATGATTCACTTTACTTAGTGTTAAAATAGAGGTGTATTCAGGAATTTGAAAAAATACATGCATTTCTACGGGAAAAAAACAAAATAAATTTAAGATATAAATTTGATCCTTTTGATCTTTTAATTTTTATTGCTGAACCTGCTAAACTTCTAAACATATAGCAGTATGTACTATATATGTAAGTAATTTTGTGTATGTAATCAAACATCCAATTAGGATAGTACTTCTACAAATGGATTTACCAATCTTTTTAGGGGCTGTTTGGTTACTGGTTAGAGTTATGCAGGTATTAGCTATGCAGGTATATTAGTTATGCAGGTATTAGCTATGCAAAATTTAGTTATGTAGGTATTAATTATGCAAGGTTTAATTATGTCGGCTTTAATTATGCGGGTATTAGCTATGCAGATATTAGTTATGTAGATATTATTTAGTTACTGAATATTAAACTTGTTGTAAATTATGAAAATATATTATTTACAAAATAATAATACATGCTAATAAAATGTGAAATATATTGAATAACATATAATGTTAATATGTGATTAGCATATGTACAGTTAAAAAATATACAATCAATTTCTAATATTAAAAAATATTTATATTTGCATAAATCAATCAAAACGGTAAATATATAAAAAGAAATGAAAATAATCTATATATAATAAGAAATAAAAACAACAAATGTTGATAGGAAACAATAAAGTTTCCAATTAAAAAAATAAAATAAATTAAAGAAATAAAAATGGTCTAAATATAAAATAGAAATAAAAACAACAAACCTATACATAGGAAAATAATAAAGTTTCCAATTAAAAAAAAATTAATAGGGTAAATATGTAATTTATCACTTTAATACATGTATAACTAATACCCACATAACTTATTTCACCTTGTACCTTACATAACTTTATACATAGATTCCGTCACAAGTTATGTTGATATTAATTATGTAGGAAAATAGAAATAAAAACAACAAACCTATACATAGGAAAATAATAAAGTTTCCAATTAAAAAAAAGATTAATAGGGTAAATATGTAATTTATCACTTTAATACATGTATAACTAATACCCACATAACTTATTTCACCTTGTACCTTACATAACTTTATACATAGATTCCGTCACAAGTTATGTTGATATTAATTATGTAGGACTACAAAAATGCAACGAAACATAGTATAAGTAATGTTGACTTTTCAACCTAATAAAAAACTTTTACCAAACATAGTAAAACTAATACAATGTTTTATACATGAATTACATGTCCTCTTAAACCGTAATCAAACGGCCCCATAGTTCATTTCAATTTAAAAAATGTCTCTTTTGTTTTTGAAAGTTATTTAATTTCATTTTTACCCGACATGTTAATCCATGAATAAAATAATATTTCGGTATATTCCACATATTTTTTATTTAAGATCAATAAATTCAAAAAAAATCTCTACTTTCACAAAATTAAATTATTGGGAAAATGCACAAGTACCTCCTCAACTTATGCCTGAAATTCCAGATACACACTTATACTATATTAAGGTCCTATTACCCCCCTGAACTTATTTTATAAATAATTTTCTACCCCTTTTCGGCCTACGTGGCACTAACTTGAAGGAAAAAAAAGTCAACCAGCGTTGGGCCCACAAGATAGTGTCACGTAGGCCGAAATGGATAGAAAATTATTAATAAAATAAGTTCAGGGGTAATAGGACCTTAGTATAGTATAAGTGTCTCTGAAATTTCGAGCATAGGTTGAGGGAGTATTTGTGCATTATCCCTAAATTATTTATGTATAGGTTTTCTTCATAGCAGCCCCAGAGGTACGGATAGCTGGGTCATTTGCATTTTTGCCCCTATAATGTGGTTGGTCTTTAATTTTATCTCTCGTAACTTTTGCATGAACTTGTAAAAGATGAATATTGAATCTAACTCAATCCCCACGAACTAGCTCATGAGAGGAGGATCAATGTCCAAATCCATATAAGGAGATTATGCACCCATCCCTTTTTTCTTTGATGTGGATACTCCACCTCACCTCACGACCCATCTTGGACATTTGATGCGTGAGCAACTTAATTTAGAAGCACAATATCGATACACAATTATTGAGATGGAACTTGCTTTAGTACCTTATAAAAAATGATATATAGTGGTTTGTGTTGTTCTTACAATAACCTGTATTTATAAGGTTAATAAACAGAAACAGAAATAAGATGAAGCAGAAAAAATATAAAATACAAGAATTAATCCGAGTCCACAGAAACTACTGTGTGTCCTAAAGAAATTTAATCCCCTCACTGTACCCAAGGTTATGGATTAATTTCTCCCAAGATAAAACGAATTAAACCTGTTAAAGAAATAGCGGTACCTCAAACTTTTTTAACTTCAACGAACTTAAGAACAACAACAAGTCACACAACCTCAGTCGATCGACACTTTGATTTTATTTGAGAGAAAAATAAATGCAGAGAAAGAAAAAATTTTCAGTATTTAAAAAATAAAAAATTGACTTCCTTTTATAGCCATTTTCAGCAAGGAACATATATGTTCAGTGAAATCTGTTCAGACCCATTTTATCCAGAAAGTTGTGTCTTTTGGAAAAAAATAATAACTTTTCGAAAAATTGTGTCTGTTAGGAAAATAACTACTTTTTGGAAAGTAACAACTTTTTGGAAAAGTAAGGACTTTTCGGAATGTTACCGTTACCTGCAAATTTATAAGAGATAATATTAACAGAATTTATTTGATTTAACCAAAATTGATTAAATAAATTTTGTCCAAAAAATTTATCAATCAATCACATCATTTGCCAAATCCAAAGCCAAAGCCAAAGCCAAAGCCAAAGCCGAGCGAGCGAGCGACGACGGCGCGAGGGGGCATCTTCTTCTTAGCTTTTTAAGAAGTAATGGAAGTGTTTCCTTCTATAAGGACAACAATTTCCATTTCTTTTGCCGATATGGGAAAAATGACTTTTCATTTGCACTTTGTAAATGACTTTTCAGTTTCCCTCCAAAGTAGTTCCCTCACTTTTTCATATTCTCTCTTTTCTTTTCCCATTCACACTTGCTAAAACCCAACAATCCCCCACATGAATGGGGAAGGCTATTGTTTAAACATATGCATGAAAAAACTTGTGTGTCTTGTAGGTAAAGGTTAATCGCATCTGGATAAGTATGTTTCTCTTTAAACTTTCCGTAGTGAACATATATCGGATATACTCGGTCAATCGGTAGATTTGATATCTTTGAACCGTCGAGTTTTGGTGTATACCTAGACAACATATGTCACACAATCAACCCTTGAACTGTTCTTAGTTCTCATTGTTTTGTTCGTTTCAGCCATGAACACATCTTGGATAGTAAGTGCTTAAAGAACTGGCCTCACCGGATTCTCCTTGAAGCGGCTTACACTTCACACTTACATAGGTGATTTCTAAATGTGTTATCCCATAGATACACCATTTGATATTCCCTGTATCAAACTTAGAAACCATTAAAAAGTCCTTATGTCTTTATCCTAGTTACTAAACATTGTCTCATCATGAGAATGGACGATAAAATAATAATAATAATTTTTTTTCCTTTGACAATGTTGAACCGTCATCAATGACTTTGTTTTATATCCTTGAACCTAGATCTTGGGATCTCCACTCTTCTAGGTAGAGTTACCGCCACGATGACTTGTTCTCGGCCATAGTCCCATTCCCGTCGATAATTTCTCAACTCCCTCTTTATTTAGGCCTTTTGTAAGTGGATCCGACACATTATCTTTTGACTTCACATAGTCAATTGTGATAATTCCACTAGAGATTAGTTGTCGCACAGAGTTATGTCTTCGTCTTATGTGACGAGACTTGCCGTTATACATAATGTTTCCAGCCCTTCCTATTGCAGCTTGACTATCACAATGTATGCATATAGGGGCCATTTGTTTGGGCCAAAATGGAATATCTTCTAAGAAATTCTAGAGCCATTCAACTTCTTCACCTGCCTTGTCTAAAGCAATGAATTCAGACTTCATTGTAGAGCGAGCTATACATGTTTTTTTGGATGATTTCCAAGATATTGCTCCTCCACCAATAGTAAAAACGTATCCACTTGTGGATTTTGTTTCAGTTGATCCAGTAATCCAATTTGCATCACTATATTCTTCAAGAACGGCTGGATATCTGTTGTAATGTAAAGCATAGTTTTGAGTGTCATCTAAGTATCCCAAAACTCTCTTTATTGCCAACCAATGATTATGATTAGGATTACTTGTGTATCGACTCAGTTTACTTATAGCGCAAGCTATGTCTGGTCGTGTACAATTCATGACATACATTAAGCTTCCCAATACGCTAGCATAGTCCAATTGAGACTGACTTTCGCCTTTATTCTTTGCAAGATGAAGATTTACATCAATTGGAGTTTTTGCCCTTTTAAAATTCAAAATTTTGAATTTTTCAAGTATCTTTTGAATATAATGAGTTTGAGACAATGCTAGACCGTTAGGAGTTTTAAGAATTTTAATTCCTAATATCACATCAGCAACTCCTAAATCTTTCATATCAAACTTACTAGCAAGCATACGCTTTGTAGCTTTTATATTAGCAATGTCTTTGCTCATTATAAGCATATCATCTACATATAGGTATAAAATAACTTCCTGATTTGGAGTATCTTTAATGTAAACACATTTATCACATTCATTGATCTTAAATCCATTAGACAACATGGTTTGATCAAACTTTGCATGCCATTGTTTTGGTGCTTGTTTTAGCCCATAAAGTGACTTAATAAGTTTGCATACTTTCTTTTCTTTACCAGGAACTACAAAACCCTCAGGTTGTTCTATGTAAATTTCCTCTTCAAGCTCTCCATTTAAGAAGGCTGTTTTCACATCCATTTGATGAATTTCAAGACCGTATACTCCAGCTAGTGCAATTAACATCCGAATTGATGTAATCCTAGTCACTGGCGAGTATGTGTCAAAATAATCAAGACCTTCTTTTTGTCTAAAACCTTTGACAACAAGTCTTGCTTTATATTTGTCAATAGTTCCATCGTCTTTCATCTTCCTTTTAAAGATCCATTTTGAACCCAAGGGTTTGTTCCCTGGAGGAAGATCAACCAACTCCCAAGTATGATTGCTTAAGATTGATTCAATTTCACTATTAACAGCCTCCTTCCAAGAGGTTGAGTCGCTAGACAACATTGCTTCCTTGAATGTTTGAGGCTCACTTTCAATAAGAAATGTTACAAAATCTGATCCAAATGAAGTATATGTCTTTTGACGTTTACTGCGTCTTGGACTTTCTTCATTTTGTTCATTCTCTTTTGGTTCTTCTCTGGGTTGTTTAGATCCCCCACTAGATGACTCAAGTCTAGTTTTATACGGATAGATATGTTCAAAAAAATTCAACACTATCTGATTCCATTACCGTATTATCATGAATATCCGGATGTTCGGACTTATGAATCAAAAATCGACATGCCTTACTGTTTGTGCCATATCCAATGAATGCACAATCCACAGTCTTAGGTCCTATTTTTACCCACTTAGGTATAGGAACTTGGACTTTGGCTAGACACCCCCACACTTTGAAATATTTCAAATTGGGTTTTCTACCTTTCCATTTCTCATATGGAATTACATTTGTCTTTGAGTGAGGCACTCTGTTAAGTATCTGATTTGCTGTAAGGATAGCTTCCCCCCACAAGTTCTGTGGTAAACCTGAACTTATAAGTAATGCATTCATCATTTCTTTTAAAGTTCGGTTTTTTCTTTTTGCAATTCCATTAGACTGGGGAGTGTAGGGAGCAGTAGTTTGATGGATTATTCCATTTTCTAAACATATTTCTGCAAATGGAGATTCATATTCTCCACCTCTATCACTTCTGATCATTTTGATCTTTTTATCTAACTGATTTTCAACTTCAGTTTTATATTGCCTAAATGCATCTATTACTTCATCCTTACTATTTAGCAAATAGACATAACAATATCTAGTGCAATCGTCAATAAAAGTTATGAAATACTTTTTCCCACCACGTGATGGTGTTGACTTCATGTCACAAATATCAGTGTGAATCAATTCTAAAGGATTTGAATTCCTTTCAACATATTTATAAGAATGCTTAGCATACTTAGATTCAACACAAATTTGACATTTTGATTTATTGCACTCAAATTTTGACAAAATATTTAAGTTAATTAGTTTTCGCAAGGTTTTGTTATTAACGTGTCCCAAACGTTCATGCCATAAACATTTAGACTCAAGCAAGTAAGAAGAAGCAAAATCTTTATTCATATCAACTGCAATTACATTGAGTTTGAAAAGGCCATCACTAAGGTAGCCTTTTCCTACATACATATCATTTTTGCTTACTACTACTTTATCAGAAACAAATACACATTTAAATCCATTCTTGGTCAGAACTGGAATTGAAACTAAATTCTTTCTCAATTCTGGAACATATGAGACCCTATTCAAAGTCACCACCTTGCCTGATGTCATCTTTAATAGGACTTTGCCAGTTCCTTCCACCTTTGCAACAGCGGAGTTTGCCATAAATAATTTTTCATCTGTAAGTGCTGGAGTATATGATGAAAATAATTCTTTGTTGGCACAAACATGGCATGAGGCACCAGAATCTATTCACCATTCTCTTGGATTTCCAACCAAATTACATTCTTAAAGCATTGCACAGAGATCGTCCATTTCTCCTTTGGATTCAGCCAAGTTTGCTTGATCCTTCTTTTTCTTGTCTTTCTTAGGACCCCGGCATTCATTAGCCCTATGACCATGTTTACCACAATTAAAGCAGTTTCCATTGAATTTCTTCTTAGGAGGATTGCTTTTTGGACCAGATGTTTTCTTTCTTTTCTTTAATTTTGTGGAATCTTCTTCAACAAAATTTACTCCAGATATTGTTGAATTACCACGTGACCTCTTTTCTGCAGCCTTATTATCCTCTTCGATTCTCAACCTTACTATGAGATCTTCAACAGTCATCTCCTTGCGTTTGTGTTTCAAGTAGTTTTTAAAGTCCTTCCACAATGGAGGTAACTTTTCAATAATTGCAGCCACTTGAAAAGCATCATTCACAATCAATCCTACATTAAAGATTATGTGAGTATTAAGGGAAAACTTAATATTTCTAACATAGGCATTAAATAAATTTATACCTTCAGCTAGGAGATCATGGATTATGACCTGCAATTCTTGAACTTGGGTGACGACAGTCTTACTGTCTATCATCTTATAGTGTAGAAATTTTGCCACAATGAATTTCTTCATTCCGGCATCTTCTGTTTTGTACTTCTTTTCTAAAGCATCCCATAGTTCTTTTGAGGTTTTGTCATTGTTGTACACATTGTACAGAATCATCTTGCAGACCACTCAAAATATAATTTTTACACAAAAAATCTGAGTGTGTCCATGCTTCGGTTACCAAGAATCGTTCATCAGCCGGAGTTTCATCTGACATAACAGGAATATTCTCATTAATGAACTTCTGCAGACTCAACGTAGTGAGATAGAAGAACATCTTTTGCTGCCATCTCTTAAAGTCGACTCCAGAAAACTTTGTGGGTTTCTCAGTCGGCGCTAAGGCAGCATTTGAACGATTATGTGCAACCGTTGTTATTGCAGCACTTACTGTTCCAGCATTTGTTTGACTTGAATTAGTCTTTTTTTTTCTGTCACAAATGGCAGATAAATTAAGTATTTAAAATACTAACAGTAAAGAACAAATCTTTACACAAGCTGTTTCTGATTTAACGATAAAGTTTTTATGTTCTTTTAATCGTTAATCGAATGAATTTTAAAAATTCAAGCAGAGTAGAAAACCATAAAGGTTTTAATCTCCAGAAACCTCAAATACAGAAACTGTTAAATTTCTTAAGATTGTTGTTCTTTCAATAACCTGTATTTATAAGGTTAATAAACAGAAACAGAAATAAGATGAAGCAGAAAAAATATAAAATACAAGAATTAATCCGAGTCCACAGAAACTATTGTGTGTCCTTAAGAAATTTAATGCCCTCACTGTACCCAAGGTTATGGATTAATTTCTCCCAAGATAAAACGGATTAAACCTGTTAAAGAAATAGCGGTACCTCAAACTTCTTTAACTTCAACGAACTTAAGAACAACAACAAGTCACACAACCTCAGTCGATCGACACTTTGATTTTATTTGAGAGAAAAATAAATGTAGAGAAAGAAATTTTTCAGTATTTAAAAAATAAAAAATTGACTTCCTTTTATAGCCATTTTCAGCAAGGAACATATCTGTTCAGTGAAATCTGTTCAGACCCATTTTATCCAGAAAGTTGTGTCTTTTGAAAAAAAAATAACTTTTCGAAAAATTGTGTCTGTTAGGAAAATAACTACTTTTTGAAAAGTAACGACTTTTCGGAAAAGTAAGGACTTTTCAGAAAAGTAAGGACTTTTCGGAATGTTACCGTTACCTGCAAATTTATAAGAGATAATATTAACAGGATTTATTTGATTTAACCAAAATTGATTAAATAAATTTTGTCCAAAAAATTTATCAATCAAATCATTTGCCAAATCCAAATCCAAAGCCGAAGCCGAGCGAGCGACGACGACGGCGCGAGGGGGCATCTTCTTCTTAGCTCTTTAAGAAGTAATGGAAGTGTCTCCTTCTATAAGGACAACAATTTCCATTTTTTTTGCCGATATGGGAGAAATGACTTTTCATTTCCACTTTGCAAATGACTTTTCATTTTCCCTCCAAAGTAGTTCCCTCACTTTTTCATATTCTCTCTTTTCTTTTTTCTCATTCACACTTGCTAAAACCCAACAGTTTGCTCAATTGCAAAAGCTAGTTCATGAGCGGAGATGAAACGATCCCTCCCTTTTTCATTAGATGTGGCAATTTTAACCTTATGCCCCACTAGACATTAGTTCCAGAGCAAAAATTAAAATAATCAATCCATTTGAAGGGTAAAACGTGCAAATTAAGGAAATGAAATACAACCATTTGTTTATTACATTACAACAACACATAAACATGGATCCTCATGAATACATGCCTATTTTACTAGTTTAAGCTCTCCATGAGAACCCTAACAAATACTACACACATGATATGACATCTTGGTTAGTGAATCATGGCACATCAATTCTTCACAACCTTAGAGCATTGCTTATTGATAAAGTCCTTAACCTCAAGAATAAGTTGTGTAGCTTCAGGAACCTCAGGGAAAATGTAGAAAGCATGCACCATAGTTGGATACTCTGAGAGGTGAACATCTTTGCCAGACCTCTTAAGCCACTCATAGTACCTCCTTTGCCAATCTTTAAGGGGATCAAAACCACCCACGACTACCATCGTTGTTGGAAATTTGTCCAGCTTTGATATGTCAACAGCCCTTGGACCGCTAACATTAATAACCTCATGATCGCGATCCATTCCTTGACCTGGTGGAATGAACGCATTCCACATCCAATCTGTTTTTCTCACTGATATCAATGGATCAACGTCTACTAGTTTTAATTCTGACTCCGTTCGTTCCTCTCCTCCAAAAAAGGGTTGTATAGCCACCAGTCCAATTACCTAGAGCACATAATACAGTAAGGCAAATCCAGAATCAGGGGATACTGTCTGATTAGTTTAATATGCATAGATTGTGGGCAAACAGGGTATATACATTTTTAAAAGTACCACTATTTCATACTAGTGACATTCAAAATAAATATTCAATCTATTTCAATTTATTTATCTTACTTTACTTTACACTCCACAAATTCCATGTAATTTGTGGGCGTGGAGAAGTCTCTAATTAGAATCAAGCATGCAACCAACTGTGACGTGAAAAAGTGAAAAGATGGTAAGGCTTGATTGTCAAAAGGAAGAAGAATTTGCAACAGACTCTAGTATAATTAATGATTGAGATTGGCTTCCTCACAAACAATTATTTTTTTAAAGGTATATGTCTATTTTTTTTATTTTTTTTTATTTCAAAAAGACATACTTTCTCCATTTAAAAAAGGATGACGTAATTTGATTGGAAACGGAGTTTAAGAAAAAGAAGAAAAAATTTTAATCTTGTGGTTCTAAATTAAAGTAATGTCAAATGTACCAAAATATCTTTTAATCATGTGGTCTTAAACATATCACGTGGAAAGTTAAAGTTAAAGTATTGCCAAAAAAGAAAATGAGTCATTCTTTTTTAAACAACTAAAAAGGAAATAGGAACATTCTTTTTCTAAATGGAGGGAGTAATACATAAATATGTCTTTTAACTTGATAACATTTTATAGTTGTGTCGTCTAACTTTAAATGTGCACAAATATTTCACAGTTGTGTGCGCTAATTTTGGGTGTGCACAAATAAACATTTTTATTTATATAAAGTTGAACAAGTAGACACGTGTGTCCTACGTGACATAAGACATCACCACGTAAGATGCAAATTGTCATGTATGATGTCATAGGACGTGTGTCTACTTATTCAATTTTATATAAATTTAAATATCTACTTAATACACACCTAAAATTAGAGAACATAAATATGACTTAAAAGGCAAATTAAAGGGACATATTTACTTGTTATGCCTTTCAAATATAAAATCTGAGCCACTTTTTTTCAATTTCTCTTTTTTATCAAAGTTAGACAAAAATGGAGACTTGTAAATCATGATCTCTCCCTTTAAAAAAGATGACCTTATTTGATTTTGGAACGGAATTTAAGAAAAAAAAATTAATTTTGTGGTTCTAAATTAAAGTTATGTCAAATGTATCAAAATGTTCTTTAATCATGTGGTCTTAAACATGTCATGTGAAAAGTTAAATTTAAAATGTTGTCCTAAAATGAAAGGGATCGTTGTTTTTTAAAACAAATTAAAAAGTAATTATGAACATTTTTTTGGAAACGGAGCGAGTATATTAACTTCAAACGGTAGAATTCTATTAATGTCAATCGAACTACTTTGTGAAAAATGTGTAGAATTTCTACTTCTAAATTCTAATTTCACTGATCTTTTGAGTCCTAATTTAGCTATAAATATCACGAAATTAAAGAGAAAGAGACAATCTTGAAAATACTAACTACTATCGTCATACGGTTCGCACTACTAAACACCAAATGAAATGAAGAATTGGTAAGCGAAGAAGACGATCAAATTGGGATGGAGATGACATAAAAGACCAGGAAAAAAAAAGGAGGAATAAGGTGGAGAAAATGGCATTTCAAGTATGGGTATGGCGGAAAAAAACAATTAAAAGTGGAGGAAAGTGATAAAGAAGATGATTGTGTAGGGATGGGAGTGTTGATTTTTTCTTTTAATTTATTGAAACCTTTTTTAAAAACATATTTGGATAAATAATTTACCGGTCGTTTGTTCATTGGTCACATTTATCTATTTTTTATCCTTATTTTATATTTTTAATATGACATGACTTGAAATGACTTGGCTGTTGGCGTGATATAAATTGTATCTTTGGTTGTCATATTATCACTTGTCACTTATCCCACCATTTATAATTTACATTATTATTTTTAGATTATTATTTATATCTTATATAATGATTATTTTCATCATTATAAAATTTATTATTATTTTAAATTAATTTTTATTTTAACATTTTCTATAAATTAATTTTATTATTTTTTACAAAATTTATATATCAATCAAATTGGCCAACAAATGATGAAAAGTAATAATATTGATTCATTTTTCGATCATATAATCGAGAAATGCAAGCGTTATTATACTAGATGTAAGAATTATATTATAGATTAGTATACTATAGTTTATATTTTTTATTAAATCAAAATTTAATTAATAAATGTTAGCTTTGTGACCTTGTATTATATGATAATTTTTTACTTATTTGGTATGATTCCTATAACTGTATATTATTAAAAGTTCAAATTATACACATCCAAACAAAATTTTGATTTTATCAAGTTATTTATATTATAATTTCATATTGGATGGTCAAAGTGAGCTTTACGATCTCATAGTTTATATTAATATTTCATATCATCATTTTGAGTTTATATTAAGATTTCATATCATCATTTTACATAACACGGTTAAGCGGACCCTTATCAGGAGAAGATTTTTTAATTAAAAAAAACTCAAAATCACATCACAAGAAGATGTCTAAAATAAATAATGGCCTTCATTGCAAATTAGAAAATTTTTAAAAAAAGGACCGAAAAGTTAGGCAGTACAGTGACGTGACATGTATTGGCATGGAATATGATAGGAGTAAAAGAGGGACCATACCTTCACTGCATCAAAGTTGGATGTCATTTCAGATGCGCGCTTAGCCACGTGATGAGCGAGGTTCCCGCCGGCACTATCTCCGGCAAGGAAGCAGCGAGATAAATCGACATTTTCCGGCAATAGCTCACGGCTCTTCTCATTGTCAAGGAACTTGAGCACATCAAAGCCATCGTCATACTGCGCAGGATACTTGTGTTCCGGAGCAAGCCGATAATTAACAGAGACAACAACAGCCGGGGTTTTCCTCGCGAAACGACGGCAAACGGCGTCGTACGCCTTCGTATCCGGGCTGAGATACACAAATCCGCCACCGTGGAAGAAGACGATGATCGGAAGTGAACTCAAATTCCGAGATTCATCGGTAGTTGGAATGAAGAGGCGAAACCAGAGATCGCGAGAAGAATCTACAGTGACCTCGTAGGATTTAACGCCGTTAACTGGATTTGGATTGGCAGAAGTTTTGAGACCAAAGATCCCGAGTAGCCGGCGGTTAACGGTGCCGTTTTGACGGCGAGAATAATCGGTAACGGTAGAGACGATGGATAGTGCAATTCGTGTCCTCCAAGGAATTCCCGGAGATGATTTCTTCTCTTTTTGGGCCATAGATGAAGAAAGAAAAAAACGGAGAGAAATTGTGGATGTGTGGAAACAGAAAAACGGTTGTGAAGAAGCACAATAAGTAGGATTTAAGAGCCTGTTTGGCCAAGCAGTTGGGGGAGACCAAAAAGACTTCTTTAAAAAAAAAAATAATTAGGAGTATTTACTTTTTTAAGAAATAAAAGTAATTGACAAATTAGTGAAACTTATTTTAAATAAAATTAAAAGCCGAATTCTTAGGTTGGTATGAAGAAAAATAGTAAAAAACAAGTGAGTTATTTTTTTTTAGTTGTTTGAAAAGTAGGTAAGAAAATGTTATTTTAAAAATATTTTGATGATGTTATTCAAGTGAATAATGTAATGTTTCGAACCGTCATTAATTAGGAAACGAAAAAAGTCAGGAAAGTTAGGTCTTTCAGCCTGTCAGAGTGGGTCTAATGCCGCTAGGGCGACGACGCTCTAGGAGGATAAGTGGCCGCCAGAAAGGGATGGATGAGACAAAATTTAAATAACGCGGAGTCTTATTTTCTCATTTTTCTTAAAACACCAAAAAGAGGCTAGAATCACAACAGAAAACCTCAATAGGCTGCTCTAGGCTTGGGAATAAAGCAAAAGGATGTTTCTAGCGTAAGGGTAGCTTGCAAATTTCCCGTCAAAATCCACCCTATCTTCGTTCGAAAGCCTGGATTGGAGTCATAATCTCTCTACATCTGCTTGACGTCCAAGTTAGCTAAGTTTATTTAATTGAGTAGTTATAATTAAATTCGTGATTCACTACATAGTATATTGATAATTAATGGTAGAATTAATGTGTAGGCTTCTGTGCACCGAAAAGAGATGAGTATACATATATTCCTAGGGTTACATTAGACGTATATAGTAGGAGGAAACCCTATTCCGTGAACTAACCTACGTGATGGTTTGATCTTGTTTGTGTGATATATATTGGTGATTACTTCATTGTAATGCATTTATGTATGTGAATGAAACATTGTTGATCAAACCTAATGAAATAAGTGTGAATGATTAAATGTATTTCATGATTCAACACTTGATTGTATGATTATAAGAATGTACATATGAGTGTAATTGTGATTGTGGTTGTGATGAATGGATCGGGTGTCATGTTCTAACACACTAACTTTAATCCCGTGCCACGTTTCGGCACATACCATTAAAATGTTCATATCTGTTAGTTATTGATAATTAATGTGGACGATATGTTGCTCTAAAATGATGACTAAATTGAATTGACATATGTACTTGTTATTGAGAATGTGGAGACGTACATTGTTCCTGAAACATTAATTGATTTATGCATTCTGGATTTGTGTGTTCATTACGTCAGATGTGTTGGATATTTTGTTACTGAATGAACTGGAATGATAAGGCCCAATCAGGATGTGGTATGGTAAGTGGAGATTGAGGCCGAAGTTACTATACATTACTTAGGGTGGGTGGTGTTCGTGTCACAAATGTTAAGTAGATGGGGCTTATCTTGGAAGGGGTTTGTATTGCAATGGTTAGCGAGCTTTAGTAGAATATACTATGGGGTCAAGGGTTGAGTTGTAATGGGAAAGAAGTGCAGGTGTGTCGTAAGTGGTTGGCCAGATTGATAATGATTGCATACAAAATCTCTTAAGGGGTAGAATGACTAAATTATGACCGTGACCGAAGCGAATCGAGTGTTAAAGTCAAGTGTACTATTGTGATTAAAAGTATACGAGAATGGTAAAGGTGGAGGAATGGACAATCTTATTGTATGTTTCCTACTAGTTGATTTCCCTATATTATGTTATGGTATTGGTTTAACCGATGGTACCTACCATTACGTATAGTTGTACTGATACTACTTTTGTTATGCTTTTTTGTCATAGTTTGGTTGTAGGGTCAGTAAGTTTTCATAAGTGAAGATGAACACCATCTCCAACAGCTCATATTTTTCCTTCCATGTGGTGGGAGTTGCGTCATTTGTTATTATGTTGTTTGCCTTGTGAATCTTAGAAGCTCTTGTACATGCTTAGACTAGATTCTTAGGGAAGTTAATTACTTTACGAGTTAACTTTGAGTGATCCAAAACTCTTATTTTATAAATCATAACATAAATTTCCTTTTTATTCGTCAATTTTCTACATTATTTTGCACCTTTAAAATAGTTGGGATTGAGGTTTCTCCAGTAGCGCACAACCCTATGACTTGGATCATGACAAATAAGAATAGGAAGAGGGAACTGAGTTCTAATGTGGCGGTATGTGATGATCAAGGAATTAGGGTTGTGTGTTGGTGGAGAGGGAGAGGGAAAGGGAGAAAATAATACTTGAAATGTCAATTAAACCATTTGTTTTCTATCTCTATATGAAGAAGAAAAAAAAAGATTAAGGAACTTGATTTCTAAGAAAAAATAGTTTTCAAAAATTCAAAATGAAAAATTGAAAAACTCCCAGACCAAACAAAAAAGTTATATATATATATATATATATATATATATATATATATATATATAATATATATATATATATAGATATATATATATATATATATATATATATATATATAAAGATTCTTTTCGTCCTCTTTACCCAATACTCTTTATTTTTTGGTTTTATTTTGTATTTTATTTAGTACTTTCTCCGTATACTTTTATTGATCATATTAAGCTTTTTAAAAGTCACTTGATTTATTTTCAAAGTTAATTAGATTACATAAATTGATATATTTTAAATAAAAATTTTAGATATTCAAAAATCATACGAAAAGTTCTATAAATTACAATTTTTACATATCAATATGATAAAAAGAATATTGTAAAATGTTAATCAAAATTCTTATAATTTGACTCTAAAAATAGAAACTATGGCAATTAAAAATAAACAGATGTTGTATCATTCAAAGTCTTACTTTTACCTTTGCATGTAATTACTCTCTTTTTTTGGTGATTCTTTTTAAGGAAATTGTATAAAATACTCCGCAAACTATTAATTTAGATTAAATGTTATATTCATAGTTTATTTTATTCGTAATTCATAACAAACATCCCTTTTTGCCATCTGACTCGATATACAATCATCTATTTTCGTATACGATTAGTCATTTTATATATTTCAGTATAAAATGCGTTTGTGTTTATTTTGTCTCTTTCGCTTTCAAATTCTTGATGATTTGTTGATATTTACCCATCAATTTCTGTACTTGTTAGCCTATGTTTGACCCCCTCTTGTATTGTCGTTCGATTTTTTTTTATGTTTTAATTTGAAATTGAAGGTTATATCTAATTTAGATAAAAAAAAATTAGGTAATAGTAATTAATTGTGGGTATCAATTGTCATGTTTAAGAAACTTATCCTAGGATTATTTATAAAATTGGGATTCTGATTCTAATTTTGTGGATTCTCCATCCATAACTCTAAATTTTATAGTCATGTAAGTTCTTCTCGTTATTCGATTCAACTTGCGTGTTTTCCATTAAGCATATTATATTTCATGTGCAATCCTCATTTTCTGAAGGAAGAATTTGGAATGTATACAATTTTTAAGAGAATGAACACACGGATATGCATACATGATCTTCCTGATTAACAAAAAATCAATGCAGTGTATACATATTATGAGTGAATGAATACATAAAGTGTTTAATTTTTTAATATGTATACATTGGACGGGATAACATAGATATAAATGTATAGTAATACTAAGTGAATGAATACACCATTTTTAGGCGGTTACGTATTGTATATATAATTTTGTATATTTCCGATATTTTTATTTTTGAGTGATATTGGTTATACGAGAAAAATAAATAAAAACTATAAAAAATATCATTAATTAATTTGGGTCATTTTATGCTTATTTTTTATTTGTCTATTAGATACTAATTGATGTTGAACTATTTATTGCTAATTGTAACTATTAGTTTATATATATATATGTCATTTCTTCTTTTTACATCGAGTACTTAGTACTCAAGTCCTATTAAAGATTTATTACTGGCCCATAATCGAAACCCAAAACTAAATAAGAAAAATTACATGAATGAATGCATTTTTAAAAATAATTACTGATTTTAGCGATATTTTTTGTTTATTATTATTTATAGCAATTATTGTGATAAATCTTTAATATGTATTTAAAGTGAATTATGTATGCAATATATTTGAATTATAATTGTTTTTGAAATATGTTATATTTGTTTGGTAAAAAATTGTCTCATTGTATTATAAGTGTATTAAAATGTGTGCTAAATGTATTATCCGTCATTAAAACTTGTATTATATTTGAATAATAAATTTATCTTTGTAATATGTATTAAACTCGTATTATAAATGTATTAAAAGTGGTCAAATGAAAAGAAAATTGTTATTGCTATAAATAGTAAATATTTTTTTATTATAATATATTTATGTAAGTTTCCGAACTAAATACAATCACTATAGGCCCATTATTACATCTGGGCCTTTACACATTGGACTCAAACAAAGCCTTAACAACTCCAACAAAATCATGTTTGTATCCATATTCTGCATGGAAATGTTTTGGTGGAATAATCTTTGTGTACACATAAAAGGCCAGACAACTAATAGTAGGCCCAATCCAAAAGATCCAATGTCCATCCCAAAGGTGACCTCCTCTAACGATCGCGGGTCCCAAACACCTCGCCGGGTTCATCCCTACCCCGGCGTAGCCCCTTTTCGTGGTGACCGTGGTTGAGATAAACACTAGAAGGCCTAATACCAAACCAACAATGGTCAAGATAGTGACAAGGCCAAGAGCCTTAGCTTGTCTATGATCATAAGCCATCCAAATTGAAGTAAAGAGTAAAACAAATGTACAAAAAATCTCAAGCCACAAGGCTTGGGCCGTCTCTAGGCCCAAAGTTACAGGCCCATTTGGGCCCGGTGCAATTATTGTGATAGTGCAACCACCAAGTGAGAAAGTGTCTTCAATTGTTGGACTAACCACCGCTTTGAGAGCTAGTGCACCTAAAACTCCACCAAGACATTGAGCCATAATGTAAATTATGGCTCTTGACATAGATATAATTCCGACTAGCGCGGCTGAGAAGGAGATAACCGGGTTGAGATGGCCTCCGGACACTGGAACAACCGCAAGTAGTAGAATTATGAGCACAATTGCTATGAGAATTGACATGATCAAATTTGGCATTTTAGCGTCACTTTCGGAAGTAGAGATCACTATAGTATCCACCATGAAAACAAGTACCGCTGAGCCTAGGAGTTCTCCCATCGACGCTCGCCATACCTATATTAAAATAAAGTTCAATTTTTTTGGCACCAACAAATATGGTCAATTAATTAGTGTTTGAAAACAAAATATATTTACTAACATCCAAAGAAAAAAAGTCAGGAACGCCAAGCCTTTGAGAGAGTGAGAGAAAGTTTTGCTTCTTTCCCTCGTCATCAATAGTGTTCCTAGTAACAGAATTGTAGGTAATAAATGTTAGTTTAGTGAGCATCTGATAAATCAATCTGACAAAATTATAGAAATTAATATCACACATACTTTTTTGGTGTGGAAGAGTAAGGTTGAACTCTATTAGTACCACCAGCAGAAAGCTGGCTTTCTTCATCACCTAAAAAAATATTATTGTTGGAACCCATTTTTTAGGAGAAAACTAAGATAGTTTCTAGGTATTTATTAATGCATTTTCCCTGAAATATTGTGCATGGATATGGGGTTATAAATATTACTTCCCAACTACCACTGCCTAACCTATCTTTTGTTGTTGCTAAAATACAAGAAAAGAAAGAAAGTTACGTCTACGTATATATAGGGATCTCTTAGCCAATTTTATTCATTTTGTTGAATATGCACTCAAAATTGTCATACAGTTAAAATAGGTTATTACTGCCTAGTTGAGAATTGAAGATTGAGACGTCTTTTCCCATTTTACATCAATTAACAATTAATTAGTCAATTAGCCAAATAACTTGAATATGTAAATGAAAACTGATAATTTAGTTTCTTCATTAACTAATAGTATTAATTTTTCTAGAAAAAAGGGACAGAAATCTCACCTTTTAAGTTCTCTTATTACCATTATTCCTTATTAATTTACAAATTTCCAAAATCTCTCATTTTCACGAATCAAATTAATGTATCTTGCACATTAGATTAGTGTATCATGTATAAAATGTAATGTATCTTACTTAACGATTAATGTATCTCACACATCAAATTAATGTATCAACGCTTATATTATTGTATCAATTTGAGGGATTTCTGTATAACTTATAAAGGACAAATGATAATTTTGCCTTAAACGTATTTGATTTCATTTCTGTTCTTTACCCTATTTGCCCTATGACAGAAAGAGAAAGAGAAAACTTATTGAAACGTAATTGATAAAATTAAATTTTCATAAATTACATCGAGTGGATACTGGCTAGGCCCATTATTGAGTCCGGGCTATTAAATACAACACCATAGGCCCATTATTGCATTTGGGCCTTTATACATTCGATCCAAACAAAGACTTAACAACTCCAACAAAATCATGCTTGTATCCATATTCTGCATTGAAATGCTTTGTTGGAATGATTTTTGTGTATACATAGAAGGCTACACAACCAATAATAGGCCCAACCCAAAAGATCCAATGTCCATCCCAAAGGTGACCTCCTCTAACGATAGCGGGCCCGAAACACCTAGCCGGGTTCATCCCTGCCCCGGCGTAGCCCTTTTTGGCGGTGACCGTGGTCGAGATAAACACTAGAAGACCTAACACTACACCAACAATCGACAAGACAGTTACATGGCCAAGAGCCTTAGCTTGTCTATGATCATAAGCCATCCAAATTGAAGCAAAGAGAAAAACAAATGTACAAAATATCTCTAGCCATAAGGCTTGGGCCGTCTCTAGGCCCACAACAATGGGCCCATTTGGGCCTGGTGCAATTACTGTGATAGTGCAACCACCAAGTGAGAAAGTGTCTTCAATTGATGAACTAACAACTGCTTTGAGAGCTAGTGCACCTAAAATTGCACCAAGACATTGTGCCATTATGTAAATTATGGCTCTTGACATGGATATAATTCCGACGAGCGCGGCTGAGAAGGAAATAATTGGATTGATGTGGCCTCCAGATACTGGAACAACCGCCAAGAGTAGGATTGTGATTATAACTGCTGCGAGAATTGACAAAATCAAATTTGGCATTTTCGTGTCACTTTCTAAGGTAGAGATTACTATTGTATCCAACATGAAAACAAGAACCGCTGTGCCTAAGAGTTCTCCAATTGACGCTCTCCATACCTATATAAGAAAAAAGAAACGTGTTTAATTTATATGTACTGACGAAGATTGATTTATTTATTCTAAAGGCAATTAGTGATGAAATCAAAATGTAATACTAACATCCAAAGAAAAGAAGTCAGAAATGCCCAGCCTTTCAGAGAATGAGAGAAAATTTGACTTCTTTCCCTCATCATCAATAGTACTCCTGCTAAATACATAATTAATTAAGACAACATAAAGGGAAAATGATATAATAAATGAAAGAAGAATTTAATTTGACACACCTTTTTGGTGTAGAAGAGCAAGGTTGAACTTTATTAGTTCCACAAGAAAACTGATTTTCTTCATCACCAAAAACAACATTATTATTGGAACCCATATTTGGGAGAAAAACAAAGTTAGTTGCAAGTATTTAGCTTAAGCTTTTTAATTATTTTCCTTGAAATTATGTGCATGGATATGGGGTTATAAATACTACACTCTCCAACCTCAAATGTATTATAATATAAAAAAATTATGTCTACGTGTATATAGCAACAAAGAAGATCTCTTGGTCAATTTTATTAGAGGCTTCATTTTTGTATTAATTATTTTTGTTAATTTGTTCTAAAATATGGTATTTCTACTAGTACATGTAGGAATGTGGTAGATCCTAATTAAATAGTAGGCCTTTTATGATTTACTAAATAATTTTAGTAACGTATTATTATTGAAAGGTATTCGCACCACTTGAAACTTATTCGAGAAGATTTTAATTATGGTACTTCTTATAAATAGTTGGTTCAAAAATAATTATTGCGATAGAAAAAAAATTTAGAGATAGAATGATTCAGCTTTATTTATCTTTATTCAATAAATGTGGTGAAAAAGGATTTTTTTTATGGTTTTCTTTTCGTAGAGTCGAATAATAACATGAATTTTGATTAATATGTAAGGATTTTTTTTAATCATATTGAGATGAAAAATATTGCATTTTATAGTATTTTTTGTATAATTTTTAAGTATCTAAATTTTAATTTTAGAATATCGAATTAATCTAATTTAATTTGACTTTAAAAATTATTCTGACTCTCAAAAAGCGAAAGAGAAATGTTTTTGAAGAATGGAGTATTAAATTAAAATGAAATAGTAAATAAGGATAATTTAATCAAATTACACTATAAATTAATACTCCCTCTGTTCTATATTAACTAAATTTATGAGGTAATGCACACTCATTAAGAACAACATGCAAGAACATAATTTAAATCATGTTTTCCGTTATTATCCTTTGTGAAATCATAAATATAATTTCTTAAATTGTGCAATTTATCTCCTAAAAATATAAACTCTCATTAAATAAAAGATCAAAGATGAAAAATATTTCAAACTCATCTTAAACTTTGAACAGTTTAGTTATTTCAAACAACAAAAAAAAAATCGTTAATATAAAATAAAAAAAATTATTAAATCTCTTCACATAAATTAAGACAGAGAAAATTTCATTTACCTCTCTTTCGAAACAATCTATTTTAAAAAAAAAAAAGGTCAAGTATTTGGAAACTAAGTAATATGGAAAGACAATTGATGTGGGGGAGTAGAGGAATGATTTTTTAAGACAAATACACCAAATGTTAAAATATGTAAATAAAATATTATCCAATAATAGAGAATATGGGAGATCAAATATCTTATTTGACAGAGTGTTGTTGTCATCAATATTTCCCTATTTGTAAGTATCAACCATGAGACCTGGGATTTGCATGGCTGTCACCATGATCCATGGTTTTAACTAATGAAAACAAAGCCATGCTAATTCAAGTGTATAATGTCTCAATTAAAATAGAGTACTTATTTTTTTACACCTCTTTAGAAAATATTTTCTTAATTCTTCTTGATTCCTGTGTTGCATATTTTCGCATTAATTCATGCACCAAACAAATTATGATGATATAATATACTTCCTCCATTCAATTTAGGTGATGACGGTTAAATAGTGGATATAAGATTTAAGAATTAAAAGAAAATATTGAACATGTCAAAAGTTATAGATATTTTACTTAAAGGAAAAGGGTCATATTAGTAATGTACTTTTAAAAAAGACTACATTTATCTTTCGTCACATTATTAATGCAAGCTACTGCCAATTGAGTGTTTTTAAAAATTATAGAAGTAAATTATCATACATTCAAGTGGCTAAATAAAAATCACCGATAAACTTAAAAGTCTGACTATGTTCATCTTAATTATTCTTACGTCTCAATTATGTGATGTTACTTCATAGGTAACTTTTTTTTCAAAATAATATATTAAAGGTTTTAAAACAAATCATAAATATTTATAAAATTATATTTAAAAAAAGTGCATGAATTAATTCGGGATGTATTACTTGTTTACCTTTAATCAGAAATTTCTAATTCAATTTTGAAAGAAAGTATCTTCCTAAATAAGCGACTCAACCTAAATTTAATTGGGGTTTCGATTCGGACTCGAATAATATTGGATGTCATTTTCAGGAATATATAATTTCATTGTGTTTTAGTAGTGTTTATGACGATTTTGATATTATAATTGGATCATTAATTAAGTGAGGTTTAGTTAGTAATGAGTGGGTCGTGGGTTGATTTATAAATTATACTAATAAATTAAAATTATAATCAATAGTTGAACGCCAAGTATTTTAAAAAATATTTAAAGAGTTTAATTTTAAAATAATTAAAAAAATGGTCAATTTTGAACCCAAAGGTGGATGACAAAGTTATTTTGGAGCCAATAGGTGGATGAAAAGAGCATTTTTGAGCCAATAGGTGGATGGAGGGTAATTTTATACCATTTTCAATACTTCAAGGGTATTTTAGGTCATTTTCCATCTATATTATAATAATAGAAAGAGAAACTTGTTGAAACATGGATTAATTACCTGAATATACAACTTAAGTTTACATATTCTCCATATTTCCTTTATTTTTTTAAAAAATACTAAAATCCCTATTTTTTAATAAGTCTAATCTAACAGATACATTATTAAATTAGAATCCTAATAAATCCTAACCAATTAAATCTTACCCCTAATTTTACTCTTTATTTTCCCCAAATAAAGAACCCATTTACACCACTCCCAAAATTAATGCGTCAATTTCTCAACTGTTCATCTTCTCAATTTTGAAAATCAAAATTTGTGCTCTCCATCCGTCAGCCTTCGTCTAATCTGTCCGCCATTTTTGTCTACTTTGTCAGCCTTTGAAAATCAAAATTGTGCTCTCCGTCCGTTCGCCTTCGTCTAATCTATCCGCCATTTTCGTCCAATATTCTTGAAAGGTATTGTGTTCTTCTTCGATTCTCTCTTTTCATTCTTCTATTTTTCTAATATTTCATGGATCATCTGTCATTTAGTATTGGGATTACTCAAATAATCACTTCAAACTCTAAACAAATCTATATTTTTGAAGATCCGAAATTGGTTGAAAACAAGTCTAAGAGCTTGCATAATTGGTTTGCATTGTGTTGTTACAATTATGTATCAAGCACAATTTATGTTTCATGTATCATGTTAAAGTTTGTCGTTTATATAAAGTATCAAGTAGACAGACTTATAACTATAGTTACACTTATGTATCAAGTACAACTTTGCATTTTTTGTATCATGTTAGTATCAAGTAGACAAACTTATAACTGTAGTTACACTTATGTATCAAGTACAACTTTGCATTTTTTGTATCATGTTAGGCTATAAAGTGTCTGTTAAGTATCATTTTGACTGACTTATGATATGTTGTTAGAATTATGTATAAAGTTTATTTTTGCATTTTATGTATCATATTAACAACTTTGCATTTTTTGTATCATGTTAGTATCAAGTAGACAGACTTATAATTGTAGTTACCTTTATGTATCAAGTACAACTTTGCATTTTTTGTATCATGTTAGGCTATAAAGTGTCTGTTAAGTATCATTTTGACTGACTTATGATATGTTGTTAGAACAGATTGGGCAGCATTGGATGCATATAAAGACAAGAAAACTGGAGAACTTTTGGGTCCACAACATTCGTTTAATGTGGAGTTTGCTCAAGACAACATGCAACAAATAAGTGATAGCCTGTGAGTATTGTTTATTATTTTATTTTATTTTTTGTATCTATTTCATCCTTATAATTATTCTTATTGTTTTTGTAGTGATTGCGGACTGTTCGTAGTTGTCTATGCAGAATTTCTGAGTGACAAAATCAACATGTCATGTAATAGTTTTGAGAGTAGCTATCTTCGCAAAAAATATGCGATTCTTTTATTGAAGTATGGTCTCGACAAGATGAATGCTGGATATGTTAGCAACAGTGATGACCCTTCAAGAATGAAGAATGTATTAAACCCATCATCTGAAGATGAAATTGTTAATGTAGGCTAGTTAGTTTTCAATGTTTGATTTTTTTATTTTTTTTGGAGTTAAACAAGATGTTTGAAGTATTTATTAACATAACAACACATATTGTTAAATTATGAAAGTGTTTTGATTTTTAAAATTGTTTATTCTATTACTTTAATTTTATTTTTATTACCGTTATGAATTCAGGAATTATGTATACTGTTATTGGGACATTAATGTCATTATTGTATCAAAACTATAATAATAATTACATTAATGTAATTATTGTCATAAAAAAACACTTATTATATATACGTAAATATATTGCATGATACAAAAAAAGAAAATTATATACGTAATTATATTTTGTATATGATACATGAAATATCAAAATATATAATATCACAAACAGTGATACTAGTTATTACACTAGATACACGCCAGTTTTTTTTTATAAAAAAATTAATATCTTTTGTACAAATAAGATATATTCAGTACTATGATTTATATATAACGAACAATTATTTGCCCTTCATAATATGAAATTTTTTTAAGTATCTACACACATGATACTATATTACTAAATTAAATTAAATTAGAACTGACAATAATTTGGGTGAAATATCCGCAATTAATATTGATTAAAGTAAGTTTGAACAAAGATTATAAAATAAAGTATTTGATATATAAATATAATGTAAAATTTAAATAGAGTTTAACAAAAAAAAAAATTAGTCTGCCAAAAAAAAGGGAAGATCACTAATGAAAAATTATAATTTAATTTAGAGTTTTATATTGGATAAAACTGATTTTGAAACACACAAGTTAATGCCTTTTTTTATGTGATTAATAACTGTAGCATATTAAAAGTAGGAATTAATTCAAATTTCAATTTTTAATCCCCCAAATCACTCAACAAACGGATAAAATGGCATAATATATAATGTATCCGACTGTTTTATTATGTATCAGAAACTTCTTAAAAATAAGAGATTTTTTGTAAATTGAAAAAGAGTAGGGATAGGAAGTAATTTATGTTTTACACTATGTGATTTACATAATTTTTACTTGAAACATTGAAAAGTTGAAGGGAAGTGGGTAGGGACAATATGATCTGATATTCTATTACTAAGGCTAGGCCCATTACACATTAGTTATTGTTGGCCCATAATAAAGAGATCCAAAACTAAATACATCAAATAGGCCCATTATTGATTATGGGCCTTTATACATTGGACCCAAACAAAGCCTTGACAACTCCAACAAAATCATGTTTATATCCATATTCTGCATTGAAATGTTTTGGTGGAATAATCTTTGTGTACACATAGAAGGCTACACAACCAATAGTTGGCCCAACCCAAAATATCCAATGTCCATCCCAAAGGTGACCTCCTCTAACAAGTGCGGGCCCCAAACACCTCGCTGGGTTCATCCCCGCCCCACCGTAGCCTCTTTTAGCGGTGATTGTGGTTGAGATAAACACTAGAAGGCCTAACACCAAACCAACAATGGACAAGACAGTGACAAGGCCAAGAGCCTTAGCTTGTCTATGATCATAAGCCATCCAAATTGAAGCAAAGAGAAAAGCAAATGTACAAAAGATCTCTAGCCATAAGGCTTGGGCCGTCTCTAGGCCCATAATAATGGGCCCGTTTGGGCCCTGTGCAATTATTGTGATAGTGCAACCACCAAGTGAGTAAGTATCTTCAATTGATGTACTAATCACTGCCCTGAGAGCTAGTGCACCTAAAATTGCACCAACACATTGTGCCATTATATAAATCATGGCTCTTGACATGGATATAATTCCGACGAGCGCTGCCGAGAAGGAGATAACCGGGTTAAGATGACCTCCGGACACTGGAACAACCGCCAGGAGTAGAATTGTGATCACAATTGCAACGAGAATTGACATGATCAAATTTGGCATTTTCGTATCACTTTCTAAAGTGGAAATCACTATAGTATCCAACATGAAAACAAGAACCGCTGAGCCTAGGAGTTCTCCCATCGACGCTCGCCATACCTATATAACAAAAAAATAATAATTATGCTATGATAACAATCGATTTATTTATTCTCAAGGTAATTAGTGATAAAATCAAAATATATTACTAACATCTAAACAAAAAAAGTCAGGAACGCCCAGTCTTTCAGAAACCGAAAGAAAATTTTGCTTCTTTCGATCATCATCAATATTATTCCTGCCAAATGTGAAATTAATTAATTTGGATAAACTAAAGCTTGAACTTTCTCAGATTGACAATTACCTAATTTTTATTATCTCAAAAAGTCACCATATCAAAACTTTTCAACAAAGAAGTTGACTTTATGAGATAACAAATATTGGTTACGTGACAATCTAACGAAACAATAAATCATAGAGATTATTAATTTGACAAACTTTGTTGATGTAGAAGAGCAAGGTTGAACTCTCTTACTCCCACCAAGAAGCTGGTTTTCCTCATCACCAAAAACAACTTTATTCTTGGAAGCCATATGTGAGAAAACTAAGATAGTTTTGTTTAAGGTTTTATATAATAAAGTTTTGTTTACGTGTATATATCAAGCAAAAGAGATCTCTTGGCCAATTTTATTGGAGGAGTCAATTTCTTATTAATTGTTTTTTTTTTTAAAAAAAATATCTGTTATAAAATATGGTAGTTCTACTACTAAATGTAAGGATTTGACATATCCTCATTAATATAGTAGGCCTTTTTGTGATTGGGAAATACTTTAAGAATAGTAAGCTCTACTTTTTCATTCTCTTTACTATTTACGAGTCATTAGAATATATAGAAGTACTAACGGAAGTTATACACACAATTTAAATCTTTGGGTGTTGGAGAACATGCTTCGAGTGTGATTAATTGATTTTGATACTCGATGGGATCAATATAGAATGGATTCTCTTATAAATTGTTCGATCACTCAACTTATTTTCTTGTTTTTAGTTTTACTAATATAAGTTTATTTCTTGATTTTATAAAATTATATCGTATCCAAGTTAAATAACCATCATGATTCATGTGGTAACGCAGTCCAATTTACATCGCTATATACTACTCTCTATGTCTTTAATTACTTGTCTATTTTAACAAATTAAAAAATCATATTTTTTTTACCTATTTATCTTCAATTAATTACTTTGAATTTTTTTTTTTAAATCTTAAGTTTTTAATTCATTCACTTCATAATTAATAAGGGCAAAATAGTAAACTCAATATGTCATCAATTGTTTTATTAATAAGTGAGTCAATTTAAAAGTAAACAAATAATTAAGGGAAAAAGGCATAGATCCACCTTAAACTTGTACAGAAAAGTCAGTTACACGCTTAAACTATCATGACAATCTATTACACAACTCTGTTATTTAAAAAGTAATAATAATTAAAAAAATGTGCTTTAGATAATCTTCTGCACGCTCCATTAAACTTAAAATAAACAAATAACAAGAAGCAACCAAGAAACAAATTACTTCAAATAGGAGTAAAATTTTGAGAGGTTCCAATTGTTGAAGCTTTGACGGACATTTTGAGTGAATTGGGTGATCGATTAAAAATGGGAAGAAAATTATTTTTCTATTATCTTGATTTTTTAAGAAACCTCCATGAAAAACATGGAAAAAGAACAAAGAATGTATGTCCAGATCTGAAAAATATTTACAACTACAAACCGCAACAAATAACAATGGAAGCTCATTTTTCATGACCAATCAATGAAAGAAATTGAAGTAACCTTCTTGTGAGTACATTTTGGAATGGAAGAACTCTTCAACTTCGACTAAACTTCAGATTTCGGGTAATTTTTTTGATGGTCATTCCTAAAAGTTTCTTCTTTACCATTTTGCCATGAAGAAGACATAATTATTAGAGAACTATAATAATTGATTAGAAATTAGTTAGTGCAAAATATAATTAATAAAATAAAACATAAGTAATAAAGAAAAGAAACTAAAAAAGATTAGAAAAAAGATACAAATTCTGACGTGGCGTGGATGTGGCAGTGAGTGTAATACACTGCATACTCTGAAATGGTGTTGCACATATTAGGGTAGTTTTAAATTTACTTTGAAGTAGTTAAGGTGTGTAATAAATCGTTGTGATAGTTGAAGTGTTTAACTGACTTTTCATTACAAGTTTAAAGAGAAATTCATGTCTTTTTTCAATAATTAAGAACAGAGTGAGTATTAAATCTTTAATTTTTTCAAAAAAAAAATAAAAACAAGAACTGGACCACTGGCTCCTCCAATAGAGCTTGCTTAACAAGTTAAGCCATAATTTTTTCATCAGAATTAGTTAACTCGATTAAGAATTAAATGAAGTATTGACCTCTTTCATATTTAAGAGATTTATTTAACATTTTCTCAATTTATGAGATTAATCAATGCCACTGTTTGTTTAGTCTTGATACTTAATATGATATCAGCTAGTCCAAAATCATTCATTAAAAATGTGAAAAATAAAAAATCTCTTCATTTTTTTTACGATATATGCATAATTCTTAGTACTCTTTTTGTTTCAAATTAATCGAATCGTTGAGACATTATTTATTTTTCAAATTAATTTAATTATCTAATTTTCTAGATTACTTTTAAAATGTTTTTTCAATTTTATTCTTCATTAATTGGTACTAATATTAGTTGTGAATTATATTTAGTTATTTTATTAAAAAATTTGACAATAATTAATAAGGGTAAAAATTGAAAATTATACCTTAGTTATATTTTAATCTTCTTTCTTTAAAAAGTGTAAAACTTCTCAATAATTCGACTAATTGGAAATGGAGGGTGTATCAATATTATATCAATAAACTATCTCAAATTTATGTTCTCCAAATATATATTAGATAATGCAAAGTCTGCAATTAATTTCTAATCTTAAGCAACAAGCCTCCCACATTTTGGATGTTTAGAAGCTTATTCCATCATATATGAAAGGGAAAAGAGTCAAATATGTCTTAAACTATTCGAAAAGGTTTAGATATACCCCTGTTTAAAGTTTGATCCATTTATATCCTTTTCGTCCAACTTTTGATATACATATGTCCTTATGGTTGTTACTTGGCCAACTCGAAATATCCAGCTCATTTTACTTTTCCTTGAATGCCAAATGGATTTTCCACATCATTTTTATGTATTATCACTTGACGTTTATATTAAAGGGAAAAGGGTTAAATATGCTCCTAAACTATTCGAAAGGTCTAGATATACCCCTGTTTAAAGTTTGGTCCATTTATACCCTCGCGTCCAACTTTTGGTCTACATATGTCCTTATAAGTGTTAGTTGGTCAACTTGAAATATCCGACTCATTTTACTTTTCTTTAAATGCCAAATGGATTTTCCACATCATTTATATATATTATCACTTGACATTTATATTAAAAGAGAAAGGGATCACTTATGTCCTAACTATCCGACCCAATTTTAAAACACATATACGATCGTCTTTTAAATTGTTCAATTATGCCCCTAATTCGACTCATATATGTGTGAATTATTCTGTTATTTACATCATCATCGCCTGCTGCAGCTTGCAGTTGTGTCTGTAACGTTGTTGCGGTGAATTCCTCTGTTTCTAGCCCTTGCCTGCCAGGTTTGCGCCTCCAGCCCTGTGTTGCGCCGAAACGCTTTTCAAACCTCGACTTTCTTTTCCTTCAGTTGTCGTGCCATTGATTACTCGGCGGTTCCAATTAGAGCACGATAGTGTTTGCATTTTAAATGGTTCAATTATGCCCTAATCCGACCCATATAGGGTATTTAAAAAAAAAAGGTCAGATTGTATAGATTATTTAAAAGATGGGTCGTATATGTGTTTTAAAATTAGGTCGGATAGTTAGGGGCATAAAAGACCCTTTTCTCTTTTAATATAAATGTCAAGTGATAATATATAGAAATGATGTGGAAAATCCATTTGGCATTTAAAGAAAAGTAAAATGAATTGGATATTTCAAGTTGACCAACTAAGAGCCTGTTTGGCTCAGCTTAAAAGTTGGTCAAACTGACTTAAAAGCTGATTTTTGACTTATTTAGCTGTTTGGCAATACTCAAAATAACTTATTTTAAGTTAAAAAAAACTTATTTTAAGCCAAAAGTTAAAAGCTGGGGTAGAGGTGGTTTTTTTTTTTTTAGCTTATAAGCTGTTTTAAGTTGACCACATTTTTATCTTTTTACCCTTAATATTTTTTATACAATCTCCAAATTACAACATAACACTAACATTTCTTTCTTCCATTTTTCCCTTTTCACGTTTGACATAGCAACTTCAGCACTTTTCTCTAAACACATAACTGCTTATTTTAAAAATAAGTTTCAGCATTTTCAAAAGTACTTTTTAAAGCTGCTTTTATTAAGCCCATCCAAACGGGCCCTAATACTTATAAGGGCATATGTAAACCAAAAGTTGAAAGGCGAGGATATAAATGGATCAAACTTTAAACGGGGGTATATCTAAACCTTTTTGAATAGTTTAGAGGCATATTTGACCCTTTTCCCTTGACTATAAATGTCAAGTGATAATACATAAAAATGACGTGAAAAATTTATTTGGCATTTAAATAAAAGTAAAATGAGTTTGATATTTCGAGTTGACCACTAACGTCCAAAAGGGCATATGTAGACCAAAAGTTGGACGGCGAGAGTATAAGTGGATCAAACTTTAAACGGTGGTATATCTAAACCTTTTCAAATAGTTTAGAGGCATATTTGACCCTTTTCCCTATATGAAAACTCAAATCACAATTAAGTAAATATACAAAATTATAGGCTTCTTAAAACATCAAACTCAAAAGATATATTTACCTTTGAACAGTAACAAATACTCTCTCTATTCACTTTTATTTGTCAGTTATTTCTAGAATATATTTTCATTTTTACTTGTTATTTTTGACATATAAAAAAAACAATTATTATTTTTTTTCATAAAGTTGAAGGTTTTATAATATGAATAACGAAATAAAACTGATGACTTGAAACGCTTCCACCAAAAATGATATTTGCTTCTTCTGCTTTTTGAGATTACTATAGGATTGCTAGTAAATAGCTTAAGTGGATGTGACAAGCCTATAAATTTAAGCAAATAATGAAGAAATCCCATTAAAAAGCAAGAACTTGAACTTGATCTTTTTGAAGAAGAAAGAAATTCTTTGTATAATGTTTATAAGGAAAAATATTATGTTAAAAATTACACTGAAATCTGCCTTCGTCCGATTTCAATAAAACTTGAGGTAACCAAATTAAGAATGAACAAACACACGCATTAATTTAAAATACACCAACTAAAGAGTAAACAAACTTTCATTTAAAAGACACATTTTCAATCAAAATACTTATATTATTTATTTAATCTTAATCTAATTAAGATTTCAACAAATTTAACAGTGAAATTTGTCCTTAATGAAATGTACTACTAATTAAATTTGATGAACAAAATTTTCATGATAATATTATTAAGCTCGAGAGTTCGTTTACTTAGGGCCCATTAGGCCATGCGATATGATATCATGATATGGAATCATAAGATGAAATTGAAGTTTTGTTTGGACATGCGATATGGAATTTTTGTATTGTATATTTTCTTATAAACATAAAAATCTCATAAGTTGTAAAACTATTAAAATAGCCTGATTGTTTATTCAATCATATCAAATAAAAAATTATAAAATCGCATAATAAATTATTACAAAGATATTTGTTCTCCACTTAAGTAATTGTTTTATCTATCTTTAATTTAATAAAAAATGAACATAAATTGTAGTGTACTAACTTTTAATATAATCCTCCCACAAAGTACGAACAATTTCCTCAAGTTAAACTAGCATTTCTCGATCATGTGACGGAAAAGACGAACCAACATTGTTACTTTGAGCCATTTGTTGGTCAATATCATCCGCAACTATATTTCATGTTTATAGACCATAAATATTTTATCACTTTAACAAGTTGTTGGTGTGAGTTAAAGTGATTATATGTTGGTGAGAATAATATATTTTATGTCGGTGAGAATAATAAATTTTAAAAAGTAATGATGTGATTATAAATTTTATGTACATATGAAATAAATAGTAAGTAGATATAAATGTGGGGTTATTTTAACAAAATATTAACTTGTGAATCAATTTTTGTACTAAAATATCTCAAATAATGATGTGGAATCACCATATAATTTCATATCATGCTTTTAAAAGAAAATGGAATCATATCTCATAATATGTAATCATAAGATGAAATCAGTGTGAAATTACATGTCCAAACAGTAGTTCTATCTCATAATATCATATCGTGATATGATATCGCATGGCGAAACGCCTACTTAGTTTAATATAAAAATGCATGTCAAACAGAAACGGGCCCATCTTTACGTGTAAGGGCGCACCTGTTAACTTGGTTAAAAATTATATATAATTACATATATATATATATACTAGACCAAGAGATAAAATACAAGAAAGATCAAGATTAAGTTACTCCAAAGGACGGATAATAATGCAAAAAAGAGGGATTATATATGTTGGATAAAATAAGGGGTTGATAGTTTCAAACTTACAATCTAAGTTTTAAATCAACGCTTCAGACTGTAAATATATTATGTATTAGAGTCATTTAATTTAATTTTATATGTTAATACATTAATTTACTATTATATGTTTAGTAAAAATATCACAGAAATCAATATTTGATGATATGCTTTAATTAATATGTCGTTAATGCACTAATCGTCTTCGAATACCAAACAAAATTTTCTATACGTAAATGACAAATGATACTTAACTGGTTTCTTCATTAACTAATACTATTAATTTGTACAATTGAAAGACAGAAAAACTTGTCGAGTCATTCATAAGTTTAAGCTTAAAGTGGGTACTAGGTAGGGACAATATGATGACAATGTTCTATTTACTTATTACTCAAGTCCTATTACACATTTAGTTTATTATTGGCCCATAAAGGAAACCCCAAAACTAAATAGGAAAAATTAATAAACTAGTCAAAATAAATAACATATTTAGTAAAAATATTCATACTTTATAAATATTAGCAATAATGTCAAAAATATCATTACTTTAAAAAATTTATGTGTCCCAATTTTCTTCCTATTTTATCTCTCTTTTTCAATTAATTCTATATATCCTTTTTTTTAAAAAAAAAATCATTCTCTCATATTTATCTTTTCAAATTGTTAATTCTCTCTCTCATTTAATTTTTTTTCTCTCTCATGGTTACCTTTTCTGATTTTCCTCAAACATTCAAGTTGCAAATATTTTTTTGCCATATATTTTGGTTGTTTTTTTAATCCAAAATTGAATCAACAAGAATCCCTTTGATTAAGGTATCTCTAATCTTTATCCTAATTTCAGATTTCTTATCTAATTTTATTTTTGTTTAAATCTTAAAAAAATGTTGTTTGTATTTTTCAATTTCCGTTATGATTTACTCTCCAATGGCTGAATCCAAGAGGTTTACTAGAAGTATTCATCTTAATCAACCAATTTCTGGTGATTTTTCATCTTTTAATTTATTTATTACTTAACAAATAGTGTATAACGTATGATCCGTTGCTAAAATGAGGGAAGAAAGAGGGTAAGAACATTTACAAGACTCTCCTTCCTCAAATTCAGAATGCAAATGTAGAATCTTTGTCTACTCGTGAGGATCTTGAAAAAGACGACGAAGATCGGATAGTTATCGAACAATTTTCTATTAGTTTGTTTTGTATTTATAGGTTTTTTTTTAGAATTTGGTATGCTTTCTTAATTTGTATTCAAATCACTATGTATACTATCAATATTTGTATTTATTAAAAATTTCATGTTGCATGGTTTATGAATCTTGTATTTGTCCCTAATTTGAATTCATCCAAATGTATGTCAACTAGTTATGTATTTTATTTATAAGAAGAACAACTTTCTATTAGTTTATTTGTATTCGAATACAAATACAAAAAATAGACATATTAGAATGAATACGACTTAGAAAAGGAAACAAGATTTTGAAAAGAAAAATAAATACACAATGAAAAATATATACGAATACAAATGTATTTATTAAATAGCTACATTTTATTTGATATACATATTGGAATGAATACAAACTAATAAAGGTATGTCAACTGAATTTGACATTTTTTTCTAATTTGTATTTATTCTAAAGGTATGTCAACTAGTTATGTATTTTATTTAAGAATGAGTACATCAAATATTCAATTATTTCTTTTCAATTTTATATTTCATTCGCTTTTTCATCATACTAATTTTTTGTATTTTATATATTATTATACAAAATTCTAAATAAAAACTAGAATAAATAGAAATACAAATAAAATACATATTGAAATGAATACATATTTTTGAAGAAAAAAAAACTATATAGGAAAAAATATATGAAAATACAAATATATTTCTTAAATGACTATATAGATAAATTCGGCATACCTATTAGAATGAATACAAACTAATAAAAAATTTATAATAAATATAAATAGAATATATTATGGAATGAATATAATTTTAAAAAGGTAAAAATTCTGGAGGAAAAAAAAATTAAATTTTATTTGAAAATGTAACCGATGAGAAAATTAAGGATGCTTGCCTTTTTTTGAAATATTTCCCCCTTAATTTTCTCGTTTTTGTTATTAAATAATTATATTATTTAAATAAAAATAAATAATAAAAACATAAATAAGATACATAACAAACTAAAATGACATTTTTACTAAATATTGAAATTGTTGCTAATGAGTCCTCTTAAATACTAAAATATTGACATTTTGAAAAATTTCCTAACTAAATACATCACCATAGGCCCATTTTTACATTTGGGCCTTTATACATTCGACAAAGCCTTAACAACTCCAACAAAATCATGCTTGAATCCATATTCTCCAAGAAAATGCTTTGGTGGAATGATTTTTGTGTACACATAGAAGGCTACACATCCAATAGTTGGTCCAACCCAAAAGATCCAATGTCCATCCCAAAGGTGACCTCCTCTAATGATAGCTGGCCCCAAACATCTCGCCGGGTTCATCCCCGCCCCTCCATAGCCCTTTCTCGCGGTCACCGTGGTCGAGATAAACACTAGAAGGCCTAACACTACACCAACAATTGACAAGACAGTGACATGTCCAAGAGCCTTAGCTTGTCTGTGATCATAAGCCATCCAAATTGAAGCAAAGAGAAAAACAAATGTACAAAATATCTCTAGCCATAAGGCTTGGGCCATCTCTAGGCCCACAATAACGGGCCCATTTGGGCCTGGTGCAATTATTGTGATAGTGCAACCACCAAGTGAGAAAGTGTCTTCAATTGATGAACTAACCACAGCTCTGAGAGCTAGTGCACCTAAAATTGCACCAACACATTGTGCCATTATGTAAATTATGGCTCTTGACATGGATATAATTCCGACTAGCGCGGCCGAGAAGGAGATAATCGGATTGATATGTCCTCCGGACACCGGAACAACAGCCAGGAGTAGAATTGTGATCACAATTGCTATGAGAATTGACATGATTAAATTTTGCATTTTCGTGTCACTTTCAAAAGTGGAAATGACTATAGTATCCAACATGAAAACAAGAACCGCTGAGCCTAGGAGTTCTCCCATCGACGCTCGCCATACCTATATAACAATAATAACAACAAAAATTATGCATGGATAATGCACGTTTTATTTATTCTGAAGGTAATTAATGATGAAATTAAAATATATCACTAACATCCAAACAAAAGAAATCAGGAACGCCTAGCCTTTCAGAGAATGAGAGAAAAATTGGCTTCTTTCCCCCATCGTCAATAGTATTCCTGCTAATCGGAATGTACAATAATTAATTAGGACAAATAAATGCTTAGTTTTTTCATATTGTTACTCAACTAATTCTTATTATCTCAGAAAGTCACCATTCCAAAACTTTTCAGCAAAGAATTGACATTCTGAGATAATAAATATTGGTTAAGTGACGATCTGAGAAATCAATCTGACAAATTAAAGGAAAAGATCACAATAAATCGAAGAGATTAATTTGACATACTTTCTTGATGTAGAAGAACAAGGTTGAACTTTATTAGTCCCACCAGAAAGCTGGTTTTCTTCATCACCAAAAACAACATTATTCTTTGAAGCCATATGTGGGAGAAAACTAAGATAGTTGATCCTAGTATGTAGCTAATTAAGGTTTTAATTGTGTGCATGGAAATGGCTTATAAATATTAAAAATACTACTCTCCAACCTCCACTGCCTAACCTATCTTTTATTGTTATTATTATTAATTATTAAAATATAATAAAGTTTTATTTGCCTGTATATATCAAGCAGAAGAATCTCTTGGCCAATTTTATTGGGGGAGTCAATTTCTTATTAATTTTTTTAAAAAAAAAAATTGTTATAAAATATGGTAGTTCTACTACTAAATGTAAGGATTTGACATATCCTCATTAAAATCGTAGGCCTTTTTGTGATTAGGAAATAATTTAAGAATTGTAAGCTCTACTTTTCATACTCTTTAATATTTATGAGTCTTTAAAATATATAAAGTACTAGTGAAAGGTATTCGCACTATGTGAACCTTAAGAAATATGCTACTTTCTGAATCATATTAGTTATCGTACTTTTTGAAAAAAATATTTAGTTCAAAAGTTTATTAATTTAAGAAATTAAGAGATGATTAAATTTTTATTTTTACTTAATAAATATAGAAAGGGAGTAATGTGATGAAAATAATTAAAAGGGTAGCATCAAATCAAAATTAAAGAGTAAATAAGAATAATTTAATGAAAGTATTTCTTTTTGTTAATCTTTTGAAAAAGAGTGTGATGAAAAATATAACAAGTAAAATAGACCGGAGGAAATGATTAATTTGTAAAATTCAAAAGATATTTTTCACCCGCCCCCTTTTATGTAAAATTGTTATTTGTTTTAGGAGTTAAATATTTTTAAATTTTCTTTGACTAAATAATTTTCTCAAAACTCTTTTTAAATTCTTTCAATTATATTATCATGTTGACTTATTTTATTTTTAAATGTATAATTTTTATAATAAGAAGTTTGACGGGGGGGGGGGGGGTATATACCTTAATTCATAGTAAAAATTGAGTGGTTTATCCTTAGCATATTGAATCCCTTCTTATAAAAGGGAAAAAACATCATTTTTCTCTCTTTTAGCATGATTTAATTGTGGAGTAGTAAAATGAGAGTCCAAAAAACATATTACATATTTATGTTTTTTGAGTTCGAAGTCTAAAAGGATATAAAATGTTAATAAAAAAAATCTAAAATAGTGTATAAATTTTTATTTTTAACCAAAAGGATCGCTGAAAGAGCAGAGATTTCGCTCGCCGGAAAAAGTAAAATACCAGCGATTTGCAAAATTTGATTTAAATTTTTTTTTTTTAAAAAAGAAATCGTTGCCTTGACAGCGATTTCCAAAATAAAATTAATGATTTTTTAATAAATCGTTGCCTAAGCAGCGATTTCTTTAAATTTTTTTTAATTATTTAATTTTAAATTTTGTTACTACTTATTCCAAAATAAAAACATTTTTAATGATTTTTTAAAATAAGTAGTAATCAAACTTTTTTACAAAATATAAAAAAAAATTGGAGGCAAATCGCCTTGCAGCGATTTGCTCTTACTTTCTCTTTTTTTTTTTTTAATTTCAAATAAAAAAATTAAAGAAATCGCTGCTTAGGTAGTGATTTATTAAAAAAAATATTTTAAAAAATTATTTTGAAAATCGCTGCCAAGACAGTGATTTCTTTTTTTTTTAAAAAATAAAAATCAAATTTTGCAAATCGCTGCTATTGCAGCGATTTTGCTTTTTCCGGCGAGTGAAATCGCTGCTCTTCTAGCGATTTTGCCTTTTTGGTTAAAATAAAAATTTATATACCGTTTTGAAATTTTTGTTAACATTTTATACCCTTTAGGCTCGGGACTCTATGTTTTTTCTGTAAGTCAAGTATTTTAAAACTACCACAATGTTTGGATCATTGTTATCCATTGTATTGTATTGTATTGTATTGTTGTTATACCTACAATGTTTGTTTTGAATGTTACTTAATCGCGCCCCATTTTCCAAAAATTTTCTCTCTCTTCGCAGACACTCTCTATCACAACGGCTGGAATTCCTGACTTGCCCAGCGCCGCAACGGCACGTGGGCCGCCAGCAGCCGTCAAATGGCCGTCGTACCAAACCCAAAAGAAGAGCCTTGAAGAAGGCTACCTACCCTGCAGATCACGCTCCATGAACAACCTCAGAACTCCACGAATTTGCAGGTCAAAGATGCGATGGAACCTACGAGTGTTGAAGGGGAGTTCGATGATGATCGAAAAAATATTTCCCCAGGCATCTCTGGGTTGAATCGAGAAGAACGAATTAGGGAAATGGATTCCCCACATCAGGATCTATCACTGATCTAAAAATCAGCGACTTCCATCGTCCCAATCGCTCGGAATCGAGAGGCGATTTTGGAAGGAATCGCGACAGAATCTCCAGAGTCGCGTCTTCAATTTCGATCGATTTCCAGTCGAATTCGAAGGGATTTGACCACTGGGGTTTGTTCCCCCAATGATGAGGCCACTCTCATCCCAATTTCGAAGCAAGTGGATGGTGGAATCGCCGGCGGTGAGAACTCCGGTGATGCTACAACTCCAAATGCCGAAATCAAGGGAAGTTTGTCAAATGAATCGGATTCTCAGGACAAAATAACAATCCAACTCTCTCCACTGACTCTAGGGCCAATTCTCAACATGAACGACATGAGAGTGAAGGGGAAACCTCAGATAATGTTCGAAGAGTTGAACAGGACAACAATGTTGTTGTTTCTCAAGCAATTGAAGCAACAATAATGACCAAAGAAAACAAAGTTCAACAGGGGAGGAATTCGACTAATAAGCAGGGCAATTTGAAGACACACTCAACAGACTCAACGAATGCACCTTCAACAAATGATAACTCAAATTTCTCTTTTTCCATGACAAGTAATTCATCCTATCTAACTCCTACGTTTAATGCAGGTAATTCACAGAATAAACACAACAAGGATGAAGGGGATGGGAATGCAAAGGGTCAAAGCCAAGAACAAATAAAGAAACAGGCTGATCAACTACGCAATCAGAACCAGCAAACTGTGAGGGAGCTTGAAGGCAGGCTAACACAACTCAAAACAGGAGCAAAGGAGTAAGGAGAAACAACCTGATCAAGCTAATCACAACGACAAACAGGGGGGAGGTAATTCAGGTGATAAAAACATTAGAGCAAGAGATGAATATCACAACAAATTTCCCAAAATATCCAACAATTTTTCAAGGTATGAATCTACTTCCCAAGCTGATAGAACTAACAAGCAAGGTGGTAAAAGTGTTAATACAGCTACGAGACATATTAATAACCAACAACATGGCCAACAACCTACTAACAAGATAAAAAATGATCAAAGTTCGGAACCTGCACCTTATACTGTTGTACAGTCTTTTGCAGCTAGGCTGAGGTTTAATTAGGCAAAAAATGAAACTACTATTGTTTTGAATGAGCCAGTCTATACTACTAGACAAGGGTTCCCTGCTGTACTCCTAGATGAGGATGACTATTATGTTAAATTGGCTGAAATTTGCAAATATACTCTTGTGGGCAAGTTTATTAATACAATGCCTAGAATGGAACAAGTGAGGAAAAGTTTCATTTTACAAACTCAGTTGATGGGGGGTGTTAATATTACTCATTTAAACTCTAGGCATGTATACATAGACCTGGACAATGTGCTGGACTACCAAACTGTCTGGACAAAACTGAAAATGAACATTGAAGGACAAACTATGAGAATTCAAGCTTGGACCCCAAAATTTTACACCTGAGGAGGAAACTCCAATTGTTCCTATATGGGTGTCTATTCCAGGCCTTCCTTGGAATTGCTACAACAAGGTTTTTTTGTCTACCATTTTGGAGAGTATTGGGAAGGTGTTGTTCTTGGACTCTCCAACATTCGAAAGGACTAGAGGCCGTACAACTAGGGTGAAAGTGCAAGTTGATCTCACTAAGGAAAGACCCTGTCATGTTTGGTTGGGATTCAAACATTCAAACCCCAACAAAGGTAGATGGTTAAAAGTTGAATATGAAGGGATTCCTAGTTACTGCTTCTACTGTAAACACCAAGGACACAAGGATGAAGAATGCGCAATTAAAAGAAGGGATGAAAACATCAAGAAAAGGAAGGAGCTTGAATTAGACAAAAACAGTAAGGAAAAAGGGAGTTCTGGAAAATTATAGGAACAAGGAAGGAAGGCATTTAAAGATGCAACAAGGTCATCAACTCAACCAAACAAAACCAAAAGGAAGGAGCTGCAACGGAGGATGATCAAAATCAACAAAAGACACAAATGACAGGCCAATAACAAAGCCAAAAGAATCATAGTCAAGGTGACCAAAGGCAGCAAGAAGAGATACAGGAAGAACAGTGGCAAACACAAAAGAAGAGGCACCAAAAAAGTCAAGAACAAACCAACTCCAAGGTTGTTTGGAGACCTGTCTCTCCCCCAAGACAAAGAATCAGTGGCAGCCAGCAGCAAGAACAGAGGAATACAAGTACATCAAAACTTCTAACTCAAAATATTTTTTCAAACCTAGAAATGCAGGAACAACAGGAAGTGAAGCAAAAAGGGCAGGATGGAGCCAGGGAAACATCAATTCAGAAGGAGCAACTCAAAAAATGGGAATTCTACTGACCAAACAGCCAAGAATAATCTCAACACCTACATGACTCCAAGTCAGCAGGATATTACTAGCAACAAGAATAAAAACACAGGTATTGACTTATCTCTCCCGAACCCCAAAACCCCCATTACTATTAATGTTGATGTTGGTCATTATGAAGAAGTTTTTGGAGGTATGGATGGGGGGTGTCAGGAGATAGACACTAACCTGCAGGAAGGGGCAACCAAAGGGGGGAATTTACCACATGTTATGCATGAGGGGTTGGATTTTGACCCTAGGACAGAACTTAGAGCCACTAATAAAAATCAAAACAAACAGAAACAGAGGGAACAACAGCCTCAACAACAGGTACAAAACAGAGAAATTAGCCAACAGAATCCCAAGGAAAATAAAGAGAAACAACAATCTGGAAAAAGGAATGACAATGATCAAGGGAAGCAAAGTGATACTGACAGTACTCCTAAGAGCAAGAATAAGCCCAGTAAACAAAAAAGAGATGCTGCAAAAAGAAGGCAAAACAGGCAGCAAAACAGGGGTAGTGATCATGAGCAGGAAGGAGGGGAAGAATCATGTAAAAAATTTGTAATGGTTGATGATAGCCAAGGATTGGATATCCCCCCCTTACAGGCTCAGTATATGACTCCTCCAATAGCAGATCCTCTAGATAGGAAGCAACAAAAGTCTAAGGTTAATACTGAACCTATTTTGGATGAATATGTTGTAGTGAATTCTGAAGATGAACTTGATGGAGATAACCAATCTCTAGATGATCAGGATGATAATAATGAGACTAGTGAGGCTCTTATTAGGGCTTTTAGTCCTCAGAATGATCAGACAATAGAGAATGAGATCCAACAAGTAACTAAGAGTCAGTGTTAATCTCCAAGGGGCATTCAACAAGACAAATTCTACTTCAAAAAATAGGATGCCAATACTGTCGCTGCAGGCAGACCTAATACCAGACTATTTTCCTCCAGATCATCCCAATGATTAGTACAATCATATGGAATGTGAGAGGGATCAACACTCAAGGAGTGTTGGAAAGACTTAAAATGCTGAAGAAGTTACACCATCTATCAGTGATTACCAATCTGGAAGCTTTCTCTGACAGTGTTAATATTCAACTTCAAAGTGCAGTTGAACATGGATAAATCTACGAGTAATTGTAATGGTAAGATTTGGGTTTTTTTGGAGCAGTGACATTGACTGTAATATTCTTGATGAAGATGAACAGCAAGCAACATGAAACACAATGAGTTACCATACAAACTAGTACTTTTATATATGCAAAATGCAAAGAACATCTTAGGAGACCTTTTTGGGATAAAATGTTGCATCATGCCTCAGTGAGTACCAATCCTTGGTGTGCAGTGGGGGATTACAATGTTATATCTGATGTTGATGAAAAACTAGGAGGTATACCATAAAATATGAGGAAGAGTATGGACTTCATTGCTGTCATTGAAGCCTGTGGTCCTGTAGACATTGGATTCAGTGGGCACAAATTCACTTGGTCTAATAAGAGGGGTATTCATCACAGAATTTGGAAGGGACTTGACAGGGCCTTGGTTAGTGATTTATGATTAGAAAAGATGTCTCAAACCACCATAACTCATTTGTCAACTATGGGGTCAGATCATTGTCCTTTACTCATGGAAATGGTATCCACAGAATCCGACCACATTAAATATTTCAGATTCCTCAATTGTTGGATTGACAACCCCAACTTTATGCATACTGTTAAAAATTGTTGGGATAGGCCTGTGGAGGGTAATTCTATGTGAAAATTCCACCAGAAAATGAAAAGGTTGGCAAACACTCTTAGTGCTTGGTCAAGAAATGAATTTGGTGATATTTTTCAAAAGGTTAGGATGTATGAGGAACAAGTGCATGAAGCTGAAGAAAAATACATCCTTGACCAAAGTGACTCAAACAGAAGTGCCCTCCAAGAACTCAATGCTCATTATATTAAATTTCTTAAATTGGAGGATACGATCTTAAAACAGAAAACCCAACTCTAATGGTTCAAAGAAGGTGACACCAATTCCAAATATTTTCACTCTATTATAAGGGGAAGAAGGAGGAAATTATTTATTCACAAAATTGTCAATGAAAATGGGGATTGGATACAAGGTGAGGACAATATTGCTCAGGCTGCTTGTGAGCACTTCAAAACTATTGTCACAGGTGAAGACAAGCATATAAATGAGCACACCTTGGATTTTATTCCAAGAATGATTAATCAGGATAAAAATACCCATCTTACCAATATTCCTAGTATGGATGAACTTAAAGAGGTAGTTTTTTTTTATGAATACTAACTCTACAGCTGGTCCTGATAGTATAAATGGGTACTTCTTTCAAAAGTGCTGGCACATTATCAAAAATGATTTGGTGGAGGTAATTCATGCATTTTTCAGTGGCCAAATGATTCCTAAGTACTTCTTTCATTCCTGCATTGTGCTGCTCCCTAAAGTGAATAATCCAAACAAGCTTACTGAGTTTAGGACTATAAGTCTGAGTAACTTCACTAGTAAGATTATATCCAAACTAGTAAGTAACAGACTTAGTCCTATCCTCCCTTCTCTTATTTCAACTAACCAATCCGATTTTGTGAAAAGGAGAAGTATTTCTGAAAATATTATGCTGGCTCAGGAAATCATTCACCAAATCAAGAAACCCAACAATGGAAGTAATGCCATTATTAAATTAGATATGGCAAAGGCTTATGACAGAGTCTCATGGTCATATATTTGCTTAGTTCTAAGGAAAATGGGGTTTGATGAGGTGTTTATTGATATGGTTTGGAGAATCATGGCCAACAATTGGTACTCAATTATTGTTAATGGTAAGAGGTATGGCTTCTTCTACTCTACTAGAGGCCTCAAACAAGGTGATACTCTTTCCTCGACCCTATTTATTTTAGGTGCTGAGGTGTTATCAAGATCTCTTAACAAACTTCATAATCACCCGGATTACCATGGTTTCTTCATGGAAAAGAGAGGGCCCAAGTGAATCATTTGAGTTTTGCTGACGACATAATTCTTTTCACTTCAGGAAGATGCAAAACTTATAAACTCCTTATGACTACCTTAAAGGAGTATGAAAATACTTCTAGGCAACTCATAAATATAGATAAAAGTCATTTTATGCTACACTCTAATGCTTTCAATAGCACTAGAGATAGAATAAAAAGACTCACAGGTTTTAAACAAAATCAAGGTCCTATTACTTACCTAGGCTGCCCTTTATTTGTTGGCAGGCCTAGAAATGTCTATTTTTCTGACCTTGTTAATAAAGTTGTTGGCAGGATTACAGGGTGGCAAACCAAACAACTTAGCTATGGTGGCAAGGAAATTCTTACTAAACATGTGTTACAAGCTCTGCCTATCCATCTACTATCTGCAGTAACTCCACCTACTACTATTCTTAAGCAAGTCCAAATGCTTATGGCTGATTTTTTCTGGGGATGGAATAGTGATAGGAAGAAATATCATTAGGCGTCATGGAAGAACCTAAGATTCCCTTATGATGAGGGAGGAGTAGGTATGAGGAACTTGAAAGATGTTTTCAAGGCATTCCAATTCAAACAATGGTGGATTTTCAGATCAAAGCAAACACTGTGGGGTGACTTCTTGAAGGCAAAATATTGCCAAAGGTCCAATCCAGTCAGCAAAAAAAGGGATACTAGGGATTCATTAACTTGAAAAAATTTATTGATAAACAGGCCACATGTTGAGCAACATATCCAATGGAAGCTGCAAGCTGGAAACTGCTCATTTTGGTGGGATAATTGGCTTGGCAATGGACCATTAGCACACTTTACCTCCAACAGCAACACACTCAATAATTCCAAAGTTGCAGATTTTTGGGAAGAAGGGAAATGGAGCTGAAGCAGACTGTAGGAGCAGGCACCAGCCAGTCAACTCTCCAACATCCTAGCCACAGAACTTTCCTCCCTCCACCATCTACCAGATCAAGCACTATGGAAACCCAACACACATGGTGGTTTCAGTTGTTCATCAGATTTGGAAGAGATTAGAGAAAAAAAGGCTAAGAATCACTTCAACTCTCTTTTATGTCATAAGAACATTCCATTTAAATCTTCTTTTTTGTTATGGAGAGACCTTAGGGGTAAACTCCCTACTAACGATAAGATTACTAATTTTGGCATTCAGCCAGCAACTTGTGTTTGCTGTTTTGACAGGTCGGGAATGGACTCCATAGATCATATCTTCAGCAATGGAAAATTTCCAGCAGCAATTTGGAGTAGTTTTGCTGCTGTCAGACTCCTCCTCCTTGCAGGCCTTATTACAGCAATGGTGGGTTGTCAAGCCAAGGAATGCAGCACACAAAACATTATTACAAGCCACACCTATTTTCATTTGCTGGAACCTTTGGAAGAACAGATGTGCAGTCAAATACGGGGGCAAACCAAACAACATAAACAGGGTCAAATATGCCATATACAAGGACAATTATAAGATGTTTACCAATGCTTTTCCACAGGTTAAATGGCCAGCAAAATGGGTTGCGTGCATGATATCAAGGTGAACATGGTGACTTGGATTAGACCTAAAGATCACTGGATCAAAGTAAACACGGATGGCAGCGCAATCAATAATCCAGGCAGGCTAGGGGCTGGTGGTATTTTGAGAGATAAAAGTGGTAGATCGGTGATGGCATTCACAACACCACTTGGAGAAGGGACAAACAATAAGGCTGAAATAGAGGCAGCCATCTTTGGTTTGATTTGGGCACTCGAACTTGGATATAGAAATATAATATTGGAACTTGATTCCCAATTGGTTGTACATTGGATCTTAAAGAAGGCTGCCCCTCAATGGAGCATTATCACACAGTTGGGAAGGTTACAAACCTCATTTCTCAAGTCCAGAACTTCAAATGTCTACATGTATTCAGGGAAGCTAATTGGGTGGCTGATACACTTTCAAAACACAGTCACAAGACAACCTCTCCACAAGTGTACTTCAACATCCAATAAATGCCTAAGGAAGCAAGATCATACTATCACCTTGACTTGTTGCAGATGCCTAGTTTTAGAAGGAAGAAGACTAAAAGAATTAAGGAACCTCCTTGATTATTTTCACTTCTTTTCAATTTAGATATAATTAAAATTATAGCTACTTTGAATAGAATAGTTTAGTTATAGGCTTTCTTGTAAAGGGAGAGTCTCCCTAGTTTATGTTTTCTAGATACGGTGTATTGAGAGGAGTCCTCTCATTAGTGCTTAGTATTTTGATTATATATTTTTTGTAAGGGGAAGAGTTGACTTCCTTTGGGAAGTTGACTCCGAACCATCTTAGGTAGGAGGTAAGGTTTATGTCTCCCTCCTTGTATTTTGTTTTTGTTATTAATAATAAAGCCTGGGGGGGTTGCTCAGCCCCTGACCCACCTCAAGGGTCGTTTAACTAAAAAAATGTTATTTAAAATATATTGTACTGTGTTGTTAAATTTCATTGTCACGTAACAATGAAAACCCCTATTTTATGGAACAACCTATTTGGTGTGTTCTCATTGTTACTTAATTTCTTTTTCCAATTATATCTTTATATAATATTTCAAAATACTATTTTACCCTTAACGTTAATTATTTAAATATTGTAAATTTATAAATCAGTACGATACAATCAAACTAAACAATTAAAACGTTATTAAACAACAAACAAACAATATAGTCTGGCCAAACCTTGTATCTACCATACAATACAATACATTATGAAACAATAAGTAACAATCATCCAAACAAAGTGTAAATAATTCAGTAATATGGGAAGACAATTGTTGTTGGGGAGTAGAGGAAATACAACATATGTTGGTAAATTAAAGAACACGAACAATTGTGGAATATTTTTGTTATGCATATAGAAAAATCACAAGGGAAATTAAAGATTAAATAATAAAGATGGGAGGTGAAATAACTTTAACATAGTGTGTTATCAATTTTTACCTTATTCGTAAATCGTATGAAAGTATCAAAAAGTGAGACTTGGTATTAGCATTGTTGGCTCCATGATTTGTGGTTTAACTAATAAATGAAGTCACGCTCATTCAAGTCTATAATGTCTCAAAATTACATCGATAAACATTTTATTTTTGCTCTCAACTCAGATATGCTTAGTATTTTAATGGTCATGTGCTATTCAAAATTCATGAACATTTATGGAAGTAAGTTTGAACTCTCAAACAAAGTGGTATTACTTTTATGTTAATATAGGTGAAACTTTTTTAGTGTTTGTCATTTTGAGACGCTTGTTCCTTAAGGTTTGATACAAGTAATTTCATTTTAAATTAATTTTCTCATGCAATCATGTCAAAAACTTGTGCGGTTTGACTTCTTATTATATGATACTTCCATGCTCGAATTAGAGTGACTTGTTCTTGGTCTTAAAATAACAATATAAACAATAATCAATCACAAATGACTTATTAATTTACTTAGATTACTAATAAATCTTATCTCTGGCCAAAATATGATCATTTCCCCTAACTTGGGCTTCTTCCTACCCTGAAATTATACCCAAACATTTTCCCAATGTTAACCACTTAGTTTCTAAGACTTTGAGAAATAATTTACAAGATCGAGGATTCAAATTTTTACTTTTACCATGGAATTTCGTGGGAAAAAGATAGCAGGTTTTTCAAACTCGCCCCCTTTCTGTTTTCAAGAACACAATTGCAAAAAATATGGATTTTGACCAATTTTAATTCCCTCGCTATAGTGACGCCTATATCACGATAACGATAACTTTCTTTGTTATAGAAGTTTGAACGCCGCTAAAGTGGGAGGCCAGATGCTATAAAGAAATAGACGAAAGTTCAACAACCTCAACTCTTGAAAAAGGATCCTTTTTACGATACAACATTTTCCCTTGACATCATAATGTTGAAAATCATGTAATTCCATTACTTATTTTGTTAGCATTAGTTAGTTAAAATTGCAACATTAGTTTGTTAGCATTAGTTAGTTAAAACTGCACAGTAACTTTCCATTTTTTAGTTAATTAGCTTAGTGTAGTTATCTGTTACTTGGTTAGTTAGTTACCTTGATTAATGTGTCATTGATTTAGAATGCTAAATAAGATAGCATGAAGCTTCATTGTGATTAGAAGATCAATTTTTCACTTCACAAGTTCAATACAATTTCTCTTCCTCTTTTCTCTTAATTCTGTCCAGGTTCATTATCGCAATGGTGAGTTCATAAACTCACATTTTTTCATGGTATCAGAGCAGGAAGATGTTTGATTATAGAGCAGGAATCTAGTGGAGTTTAGTTCTCTAGTTCTTTGAGTTTGTGATTTAATGTTTTTGCTGGAAGGGTTTGATCTCATCTAGAAAAATTGATTTTGTGTTGATCGATTGGTTGTGAAGCTGTTGTTTCTTCTTCTAGGCGAGTATAGATATTATCTAGCTAGTTAAATTTTGTTGATTGATTGATAATCTTGATAATGGTTGTTTTAAGAATTGATCAAAGTGATCCTCTATATATTGGACAATCTGATTCTTCAGGAGCGATGCTAATTCCTATCAAGCTGACTGGTTCTGAGAATTATGGAGTTTGGAGCAGATCCATGAGGATTGCACTCTTAGGAAAAAGGAAATATGGTTTTGTAATTGGTGCCTGCACCAAAGCATTATAACAAAGATGAACTTCACGAATAGTGGGAAACATGTAATGCCATAGTTTTGTCATGGTTAATGAACACTGTAAGTGAGGAGCTTCTCAGTGATATAGTTTATGCTAAAACTGCATTCTCTGTTTGGGCAGATCTCAAGGAAAGGTTTGATAAGGTCAATCGAATGAGAATTTATCAGTTGCACAAGGAGATCACTACACTCACACAAGGTACAGATTTTGTGTCTTGCTATTTCTCTAAGCTTAAGACTTTATGGAGTGAATCTGATTGTGACACCACATCCTAGCTGCTCATGTCCAAAATCTAAGGAGTATGTAGATCACCTTTATGAATTGAGGCTAATTCAGTTTTTAAGTGGCTTGAATGAATCGTATGATCAACCTCGTAGACAGATATTGCTTAAAAAAGTTACACCTTCTTTAAACCAAGCATATGCCATGATCATAGAGGATGAAATTCAACATTCAACACACATAGTTAATGTTGTTGATAAGCCAAACTCAATGGTGATGAATGTAAGTAGAACTCAAGGGAAGGAAGTTTTTAAGGGCAAGAAATGTGATTACTGTCACTTCACTGGTCATACTAGAGATAATTGCTAGAAACTAATTGGTTATCAAAGTGATTGGAAATTTAAGAAGAAATTAGGTTATGGTAATATAAACATCAGTGGTGGTTCTAGTTCTGGTTATGGAGGTTCACATATAGCCAACAATGTGGCTAGTAATAAGAACATTAGTGGTGGTTATAGTGCTGGTTATGGAGGTCCACATATAGCCAACAATGTGGCTGGTGATTTCAACAGTTCCTATGATCAGTCTCAACTAACCTCAACCAGTCAAAGTGCAGGAGGTGACACATGTTTGGCAAGGGCACAAGTATTCACAAAGAAGGAATATAAACAAATTTTGGAGATGCTGAACAAAGAGGAGCCAAAGAGAGTCAACATGGCAGGTATTACAACTTGTTTAATGTCAAATTTTATCTCACAAGACTGGATTGTAGATTCTGTTGCAACTCATCATGTCACAACACATAAGCAGTCACTGTTCAAGAGTCATGAATTGAATAAGTCACAGAAGAACCAGGTATATTTACCCACAGGGATGGAGTAAATGTGAATCACATTGGTGAATCAGCTATATTTGATGATGAGATTGTGAAAAATGTACTGTATGTACCAGCTTTCAAGTTCAATTTGTTGTCAGTGTCCAAGATAACAAGGGAACTATCTTGCTTTGTATCATTTTACCCTGACTTCTGTGTTTTCCAGGAACTCTTCAGTGGCAGGGTGAAGGGGATTGGTAAGGAGCAGAGAGGTTTATACATGTTCAAGAGTGGTTCAACATTAAATAAAATAGACAAATGTAAGCAACAAGTAATGGTGGCTGTAGGAATATCAAGTCAAGATACTCAGCTTTGGCATCAAAGACTTGGGCATCCTTCTCACTGTTAGGACCGAAAATAAGTAGGTGTAAATGTGGAAGATAGCAAAGCAAACTTCAAAAGACCACGAGTAAGAAGACAACGAGAAATATACCAAAAGACACAGAGATTTAACGTGGTTCGGTCAATCGACCTACGTCCACAAAGGAGATGAGCAATCCACTATAAATATGAGAGTACAAAATACAAAGGGAAACAACCTCAACCAAATTCACTCAGAATACATGGGAGGTTCACACAAGTGATAACGTATCAAGCTTGTGACCCACAATTTCTCCCCCTAACCAAAACTCTCAAAGCCCTTAAGACTAGATTGTCAATGTTGATTAAGTTAGAAGGGACATTCCTCTATTTATAGTGTCCTAAACCTTTTCCTACAAGAAAAAGGATTAGTCAATCCAAAACCTTTTCCTAAAAGTAAAATCTATTTATGGTATGAAATTTAGGGAAAATAAAACCTAACACTCATAAGAAGGGACATTCCTCTATTTATAGTGTCCTAAACCTTTTCCTACAAGAAAAAAGATTAGTCAATCCAAAACCTTTTCCTAAAAGTAAAATCTATTTATGGTATGAAATTTAGGGCAAATAAAACCTAACACTCACCTAATCATAAAGCATTTAAATCTAATCTCTAACAATAAGTATGATGTACTTGCATGTTGTCCTGTTTGTCCATTAGCTAAACAAACAAGAGAAGTATTTTCTAGTAGTAATTCTAGAGCTTCTACTAGTTTTGACTTGGTTCATATGGATTTATGGAGACCATATAAGATTCCTACTTTGGACAAGAAACATTATTTTCTAACTATAGTTGATGACTACAGTAGATTTGTTTGGATTTACTTGTTGCAATTGAAATCTGAAACTGTTGTAGCCATCAAATTGTTCTTCTCTATGATCAAGACTCAATTTGGTGCACATGTTAAAGTTGTGAGATAAGATAATGGTACTAAGTTCTTTAACTCTCAATGTATTGTTGACACCCAATTTTTGACCCGCGTCGGTATAAGTTAATTATCGAACTTCGTGAGTTTTTTTCAAATTATTTAAAGTTAGTTTTATAAATATTGCGAAAATAAAATATATGTATACATATATGTATATACACATATGTATATCTTAAATCTATTCCATTTCCCAGGCCCACCCGTTTCTCCCCTCTACACGGCCCAACACACTTCATCAGCCCACTTCCTTTCCTCTCCCAACTTACCAACCTAATTCTCCATCAGCCTCAACCCAATTAACTCCAGCCCCATTTCACTTTATTCTCAGCCCAATTACCCCTCAACCCATTAATTTAATCATTAACCCGGCCCATTCTCCTCTACCCGACCCGACCCACTTTCCCTTCCCTCTTCCTCTTCACATCAACCCAAAACAGAAAAGGAAACAACTCCCGAAACCCAGAAAACGCAGATGAAACAGACACCCAAATCGGAAATCCCCTCTCCTCCGCCTGCGTATCCCTCACGCGTAACTCCCCCTCCCATGTTCTCTCTCCTCTCCCGCGTCTCTTTCCCACGCTCTTCCTCTTTCTCCCTCCATCTCGCGTAGGCGCTGAACGAGCAGCCAGTACGCGTCTGGCTGTCCTTGTACAGCTCTGCGTTCTCCCTCCTCTCGTACAGCCCCTGTTGTGCACTAAACGACGTAAAAATTCGTCCTTGCAACGCGGATTTGAGCCACGTAATGGCGCAAGGACGATCGATTGATCTCAACCCTCCACCTCGCCTCAAAGCCGTTCGGATGATTTGGAATCGAAGAATATTCCAAAATTTTGGATAAGGTTTTGGAATTTTTGAATTTCGAATTAGCAAATGGGCCGAAATTGGCAAAACCCAGGACGATTTCGAAACCCTATTTTCTTTCGTCTATATAAACCCATGCCTTTTTTCAGTTCGAGGGTTAGAAATTTGGGAGAATTTTTGGGTATAGAAATTTTAGAAGTTAAAAAAAAAAAAAAAAACAGTTAGCAATTTTGGTAGAGATATTCTCGGGAAAACATTGCTTCTTCTGTCTGTTTCCTAAGCAGAAAGTCGTAGGTGTTTGGACATTTTTGGGTTGGAGAATTTAGAGTGTTGGAGCTTTGAGGGTTAGAGATTTTTTTTTATAGAACAAGAAAGATTAGTTTCTGTTTCAAGTTTTCTCTTCTCAATCGACTTTAGGCTGGTCTGATATCGAGTCTTCTTCTTAGACTTCTCATTCGGGGGTTAGAAAATTTGTGGGATTGGATTTTGAGTAATATCGCTCCATCGCAGCGAATCGTGTTCCTCCTTTGTGTTCGCGTTTCTCCGTTCGGTGGTGTAGAGATCGTCTCCATAGCTGTTCGACGACGCCCAGTTCGCTGCTCCTCAACAGGTAACCTCTCCACTCTATACTATTTTCTCGTCTCCCTTCATCTCAAAATGGTTTCGTCTGTCGATCATTGCTTTGTGAGCTGCTGTTGGTCCTATCTGTTATGAACTACTGTGATTTGTTGAGTTCGTTCTGTTGTTTCGAGCATGTTCGCTCTGTTTCTTTAGTGCGAGTCTTTAGTTAGTTCTTAACATGCTTCGTTTGCGTTGAGGTTTGAACAATGGAGAATGGTACCTTGTGCTCTTTAATGTCGAAGTTTAGAATTTTCGGTGACATGAATGATAGAAAGGGATAATTCCCCCCTTAAGCTAAGTCTGTCGTTGGTTGTTATTCACTGTTGAAGGGGCCTTTCAATGGCGTTTTTTATAGGTGAAACTATGTTAGCCGTTTGTTTCTTTTCTTTCTCTTTCTTTCATATCACAAGTCTGAGTCACCGAGCTTCTTGATACTATTCATATGTGTCTAGGGTTCATTTGGATCAGCCTCTCTGTCCTGTATGGCGGAGGTAAGGCTGAGGCTTCTATGGCTGGACGGTTTGACATTGATGAAATGCTGTTACGGTGTGTATGTTGAAGTGATTAGCTGTTAGGTGTTGTTATCTATCTGTTTTAAATTTCGAAAGAATTCTATTGTACTGTTTGCTGAAGTTCATTTTCCATGTCAAAGAGAAATTTCCATTTTGTCGAGTTCGAAAATCCATACATGTGCTCTTCATCTACTATTAGCCCTCTTCGGTTGGAAATATTGTGCTATACAGTTGCTCTTTCTGCTTTGAGTTTACTGTGTTGTGCTCAATCTGACTTCCTTTTCTTAAGCCTGTAAAATTTATCATAAACATATACATCTCTACTAGTTTTCTTTTACCTTCAGTCGTTTGGTTTTTGTGGTTTCATATGTGATATTTTTATTTGTTAAGTTGTTTATATTCATGCTTTCTGGAAATTACAAAAGTTATCACTACTACAATTTACACCATTTTGATTACTACATTATTGTTACGTTGTTGCTGGTTATTTCTTATCTTCTTTTTATATTTGTTATTTATTTCACCATCATTTGCAGTTAGTTTACTTGTCGGCTGATTGTTAATCGATCATTATTTATTCATGCGATGTCCAGTTGATTGCTTGCTTTTGGTATTGTGATTGTTACGTATTGTGTACTTTCCTTAGCGTCACTTATATCATCCCTTGTGTACGTTTGCATGTGAAATCACTGGCGAGTCTTGTGGATTTCATTTCCATCTCTTGCATGTCCTCGCTGAGCCGTAAAGGCTCAAAAGCTCTTCCCATCGAGTCAGCCTATCGAGATAGAAGTGCAGATTCGAAAATCCACGAAGATTGAAGAAAATCCAAGAATGGACTAGAAGATTTCCTTAGCTTCTTTTATATATTTTGCATTTATTTATTTTGTAATGGGCATAAGCCCTCGTCGTTTTCATTCCTTTATAGTTTATTTTGTATGTTTAGATTAGGACAGGTACAAAATGGGCCAAAAACCCGAAAACAGGTGGGTCCAAACTCGGTCAAGGCGAACAGAACCCGAGCTTGGACCCAAAAACCTCTCTCTCTCCCTCTCTCTCTCTCTCTCTCTTTATTACTTTGTTTGTGCGTTCGTTTAAATTCTCGTTAGTATTAGGATGGGAAAACTCCAAATCCCTCGGAACGCCTATCTATTTTATCAAACTTAAGAAGTTTAACTAAAAGTGGAATTTCAAAGAGATAAATATTTCGAAACTTGTAAAGTTTGCCTAAATATCGTAAGAAGTTCAAAATTCGCAAGTCTTTAAAATAAAATAGTCAAATAAGTTAATCGTTGGAAAACCGTGGTTAGCGGAGTGTCTTAGGTGCCTTAAACACCTTCCTAAGACACTAATATGAATCCCGAACCCCTTAAAATGTTTTCAAAACGATTTTTCTGTTTAAGTTGTTTGAAAACAAGTTTTCTTAATTTTCCTTAAAAATTAAGTGGCGACTCCTAAAAATCAAAAATCATTTAAAATAAAACTAACTCTTTTCGAAAATCAATTTTTTCGATAAAACAGAAATGGCGACTCCGCTGGGGATTTGGGGGATTCTAACCTTAAGACTAACTCTATTTGACTAACTTGTTTAATTGTTTAATTTTCTTTAGTTTTAGAAGTTGCATTTTCATGGCATAAATTCCGTCAAACGGCAAATAGTTGCATTAGGAAACAGAAGTTACGCGGCTTACCGCGACTTCTCTCAGAAATACCCTAAGAACTTATTTGGGAGTATCGAATAAATAGTCAGAATGCGGTCATCCGGCGTTATTCGATAGCTCCACCCCGATGTTTGTCCGACTCGGGTAACCGTCTATTTGAAAACAATTCTAGAAAAGCCTAAGTTAGAGCGAAAACGAAACCAAAATTAGGCATCAGCCTAGGACGACTTAATACCCAAGACGTATTAAGTTCATTTTTAGTAGAATACCGCCAAAAACCGCGTCTAAGGTCTTCGACCTCATGAAGCATCATGTTATTTGACATTCGAAAGTGTACGTGTGAAAAACCAACTCGGGGGTATGGGAAAGTTTTTGACGGGTTTCTGTTTTGCAGATATGGACCGCTTCCCCAAATTCAACATGGTTGTCTCCGCGCCACCCCAACTAACAATGTGGCACAACGACTTAGACGGAGATCATAGGCGGACCCTCAACAAATACGTAGGGGCCTTAACCGAGCTAATCAACATGGACGGTTGGCCAGAGTTGATCGAGGTTCTCACGGGATATTGGGACAGCCAAAGAATGGTCTTCCATTTTGGAACGGCAGAAATCACCCCTACATTAGAAGAGATAAGGGATTGCATAGACACCGTGGGAACGGGCCTAGAAAGAAGAGCCCGAAAGCAAGAAGACGTGTTTATCCCCAACAAACCTTCCGTCGAGGACATCTCGGATTGGTTAGGGCTAAGGAAGGATTTCACATATTGGTGTCAAGACTCCCACATAATGTTCAGGGACTTGTACGTTAGATTTGGACACGCGAGTTTCTATGCCGCGTATAATCGGGAATTTAGAATTTCCTACAGGGAGTGGAACGAGCTCCGCCCGTTGGTGTTTGCCATAGCCTTGTTGGGAACAATGGTCTTCCCGCACGGCCCGAGCCTGAGCATCAACACCAGAGTCATAACACTCGTCCAGACGCTATTCAAAGGGTACGAGAATCAGGGAACGACAAAGTACTACTCCGTAGCCCCGGTCATATTGTCAGACATATATCGCGCTTTGGGTAAGTGCAAAGAGGGACATCGGTACTTCCAGGGGTGTAATCTGCTCCTCCAATGGTGGATTCTCAGCCACTTGGCGAAGGGTGCTGGAACTCGAGAACTGCACACTCTCGACAACAATAACACCCTCAAGGACCTGAACGACTTGTTATTCTGGGCAAACATGAACAATCGGAAAACGAGAGGGAGATGGGCCCAAATTTTCTCCGAGTTGAGAGAAGAGGACCTCCAATGGATGCTTGACCGCTTCATATCCAAAGAAGTTGTCGTAGAAAGTCGAAGATGTGTCGTGCTTCCTCTACCCGGTATTCGAGGAATCCGCCCTTACGCGCCATTCCGAGTCTTGCGACAGTTCGGAAGAAAGCAGATTGTGCCTAGAGAAGCGTATTATGGCGCTTATGTATATGACATTGGGGACGACAGGGTGGACGACGCTACAGAAATGCTCAGAGAATGGAAGAACGCCAGGCGTATGGGTAAAGACACTATTGCTCCTGATCGATTCAACGCTGGATACGACGAAGGTTACAAAGCATGGTTGAAAAGAGATATACAAAATATCTCCTTTCAGATTCCGCGTAGCTTTCGCAGCGTGACAGACAAAGAGGCCAAAGCAGTGGCCGAATTGCGGGAGTTAAAGGAGGAGGCTAATGAGGTCTATGCCAAATTCGTAGAGAATCAAGACGCACTCGAGAGGGCAAATCAAGAGATCGAGAGACTGAAGCAAGGGTATGACGAGTTCGACAACTGGATCCAGCAGAAAATCGAGAGGATGCGATACGAGAGTTTGGAAGACAAAGGTCGTCTGGGTGAAGGTTTTCTGTTGATGTTGAGGTACATGTTCCAACAGCACAAAAACCAGAAAGGCGACGACGGAGCAGGACCATCCGGATCAACATAGTGGACATCGCCCCTGCGCGGGTTTTTCTTTGTTTGTATTCGCATTATTTTAGCCCCTGCGTGGGCCTGATATTATCGCACTTTCTAAATAGCCCCTGCGTGGGTTTGTCTATTTCTCTTTTCGAACATTTTACTCGTTGTTAAGTATTATTTTGGGGGGAATATTTTAGTTTGGTTTAAATTCACACGTACATCATTCGAATGCGCTAGGCCCACCCTTGGCACAAAAGGGTCCCCATGCATGATTAGGACGCGATATATGTGTATTTAAATGCTTATGTGTTACGTTGCTTTGAATGAGGATATCGTAAACCCACTCTTAGCCAAAATTCCAAAAAAAGTACACAGAAGTCACTATTACAAACGTCCGACCAAATTCCCAAGTCTCAAGTTTCTCATGAAAAACCCATCTCCCATACCATAAATCCTAAATAATGCCCTATCATCTCAGGAAAGTTGAATCACCGCTATGGACAAAGGCAAGAACGTCCAGACGGAGCTCACTGAGGAGAAACTGCGAAGGAAGATCGAGCGAGTTACTCGAGAGATTCAGAAGATTAAGGAGGAAGGACTTAAAGTGGACATGACCACGGCCATCTACAAAGCTGCGGTCACGACCTTGGATGAAGATCTGGCGTCGCAGATAAAAAGAAAGAAGGAGGTTGAGATGGAAACAGAAAACCTAAGGAAAAGGTTGAACTTGCTCCGTTTGGAGATACGCGAAGGAAAGGCGAGAGAGGCGAAGATAGATATCGAGACTGCCGTGTTGTTGGCCAGAAGTGCGGCGCTCGACGAAGAATTGGCGACCCATAGCAACCTAAAGGGCGGAAAATACCTCGCCCGTGGTCAGGGAGCAGATAACAGTGGCCTCGACCGTGAAGTAATTGAGGAGGACGACGAGGAGGATATCGTCTATAAGCCTCCATTCCCGACTGTTTGAAAGGAATGACGCAGCCACAAGACAAGAAATCGCCAAATGTTGTCTTCTAAAATTTCAATGTTGTTTTTCAGTTCCTTGTAATCACAATGAAAGAATGAATGAAAATTTTCACCTTAAAGATCCGAACTACGTTGGGCCTGAATTCTCCTCGTGAGATACGTAGGCAGCCTTTCCCGGCCCGGCCCCTATCACCAAAAATTTTCATTCCCCTCCGTGTTTCGGAGATACGAAGATAAGATCAACGGACGTCGAAAAGCAGCTGCAAGAAGACCATAGCTCAACGTGATTCAGCTTTCCCGAGATGATGTCAAAACAAACAAATTCCTGTTTGTTCAAAATATATTTCCGTCCTCATTCGTGGGTTAAGATATCCTCAAACAAAGCGACTTGTGTGTTTATCTGTTATATGTGCGATATTATGCATTTTGTACTCCGGATATGTACTAACAAATTTGCCTTTGAGTTGTTTTTCCTCTCAGGTACCTCTTACTGATCTGTGTCGATAAAGCTGGCAGATCACCCCTACTTCACCAGATCAAAAGGTCCCGCAGATTCCTTCCCGGACCAAATGCAAATACAGACATGGGAGACAACAATGAACAAGTCAGCCTCACAGATGTCGTGGTGGCTCAGCCCACCGTGGCAGAGCAGAATGAGCTTATTGCGCAGCTGATGCAGCAAATAGCTGACATGAGGGTAGAGATGCAACGGAGGCAAGACACTCCTCCGCCCGGGTTTGGCCCCAACTTTCTCGACGCGAGACCTCCTACATACTTCCCCTCGTCCAACTCGGATCCTACTCAGCACCGTCCATCGACACCCGTGCACAACCCGTCCGGGATAGATATGACCACCCAAAACCCCCAATACGCCTCAGTCTCCTATCAAACTCCCTCACCACTTCCAAACAATCCTCCACAAATGCCACCACATCCCCAAAATACTCAAACAGCCCCACTACCCCAAAATCAAACCCAAAATCCCACCGCCTTCAATTCCCAAACACCGCATCCCCACTTAAACCAAAATACCAATCCCCAAAATTATCCGCAAAATTATCAAACCGCACAGAATGTCCCAAGCCCTTCAATAGCTCCACCCCTCCCCAAAAGAACCACTTTTCAAGTCCCTGTCCCGGCCGAGCATGAGGTGCACGGCTCCGAGTTGGACCATTATGAGGAGCAAGAAAGAGAGTGGAGGGCGAAAGAAGAAGCGAAGGTAGACATAAAGGAGGAGATCAAGAGGGCAATGAGAGAATTGCAAAGTACTCCAGACGTCGCTGGGTTAAGCTACGCAGAACTATGCATCCACCCAGACTTGAACCTACCTGAAGGGTTCAAGATCCCGAAGTTTGATACCTTCGGAGGGGTGGGCAACCCCATGGCACACCTAAGAGCGTACTGTGACCAACTCGTGGGAGTTGGCAAAGATGAAGCGTTGCTGATGAGGTTGTTCAGCCGAAGCCTGTGCGGTGAGGCCTTAGAATGGTTCACATCCCACGAGACTCGACAATGGCCCAGTTGGAGCGCACTGGCTAAGGAGTTCATCGACAGATTCGCGTACAACGTCGAAATAGTCCCTGATCGGTACTCCTTGGAGAAGATGAAGCAGAAGCCCACAGAAAGCTACCGCGAGTTTGCGTACAGATGGAGAAAGAAGGCGGCGAGGGTGAGGCCTCCAATGACAGAGAAGGAGATTGTGGAGGTATTCATACGGGTGCAGGAGCCCGAGTATTACGACAGAGTCATCTTACTAATCGGCGCCAAGTTCGCCGAGATAGTCAAAGTAGGTGAGACTATCGAGGATGGCTTGAAGTCGGGAAAGATAGCCCGAGTGTCTGCATCGCCTGGGTCTTCCGGACTGGTAAGGAAGAAAAGAGAGGAGGTTAACGCTATCTCACACGGGGGAAGAAAAATCCCCAGAAACTTACCACGTCCCCAAGGCCGCTCCAATCCTCCATCAAAGCCTCATCAAGCCTACCATCCACACTCAAATCACTCCGGCCACTACAATGCTGCCCCCCATTATCCAGATGCCCATATTGTGTCGTATCAGAACCCACCCCCGATGCCCCAAAATTTTCCCTCCATATATCCAAACTACCCCCAAGCTTATCAAGTCCCTCCCCATTACCAAAATGTCGCTCCTAGCTGCGCTAATGTACAGCCAAGCTATCGAGCACCGTCTCCCGCATATCAAATACAAACCCCAGCATATCAAAGCCCCCATCCAAATTACCAAGCCCCAAGGCCAAACCACCAAACAAATCCCTACCCCAGAACCCAAGCTCCACGACCAAACGCCCGAAATTACCAACAAGTCCCTCCCCCACAGCAGGGCGGGTATGATCCCCCTCGCCCCAGGTCTGAGAAGAAGCCCTCCAGAAGCTTCACCGTGTTGGCTGAAAGCAGAACTAAATTGTTCGAAAGGTTATCCGCGGCTGGATACATCCACCCTGTGGGCCCCAAGCCCGTGGATGTCAATTCCAGATTCTACAGACCGGAGCAGAGATGTGCTTACCATTCCAACAGTGTTGGACATGATACAGAAGATTGTATCAATCTCAAGCACAAGATCCAGGACTTGATTGACCAGGAAGTGGTCTCCCTTCAGCCTGCGGCGCCAAACGTCAACACGAATCCGTTGCCAAATCATGGGGGTGGAAACATCAACATGATAGAAACTGACGAAGATGAGCGTGGAGCCAAGAGAATTACTCCTGTTGTTCAGGAAGACTTGGAAAGGGCTGTCGCTTCTTTGAGCGTCAGGGAAAAGGGAGAGTTTGTCATCCTGACACCTGCAAAGGCTGTTGCCTTGGTGCCTGCAAAGACTCTCGCCAAGCCCAAGTTTGTTATAGAAACGGCCGTGGCTCAAGGCATGACCAGATCTGGAAGATGTTACACTCCTGACGAGCTTGCTCTCGGAGGACAAAAGAAAGATCATGCCAAGAGACCGATCAGCGAAGCAGAAGCTGAGGAGTTCTGGAGGAGAATGCAGCCCAAAGACTACTCCATCGTCAAGCACTTGGAGAAGACTCCAGCCCAAATTTCGGTGTGGGCCCTGCTGATGAGCTCCTGGTCCCACAGACAGGCTTTGATGAAAGCCCTGGATGACACATATGTGCCCTCGGGTACGAGCAGCGACAATGTAGCTGCTATGATTCACCAGGTCATTCGGGGACACCGTATCAGTTTCTGCGACGATGAACTGCCGGCCGAAGGGAGGGCCCACAACAAAGCTCTACACATCACCGTGATATGTCGCGGAAAGGTCATCAACCGTGTTCTGGTAGACGACGGATCTGGTTTGAACATATGCCCCCTGTCCACATTGAAGCAGCTGAGGTTTGACCTCGGAAAGTTGGAGCAAAACCAGGTCAATGTGAGAGCATTCGACGGTGTGCAGAGAGACACGTTGGGAGCTGTAAACCTGACCATCCAGATGGGCCCCGCAGAGTTCGAGGCAAAGTTCCAGGTGTTGGACATCGACACCAGCTATAACCTCCTGTTGGGAAGGCCATTCATCCACGCGGCTGGAGCCGTCCCTTCCACTCTCCACCAAATGATAAAACTGGTGTGGAAAAATGAAGAACTGGTGATTCATGGTGAAAAGGGTCAATCGGGAAGGCAAGTGCCGGTCTCAGACGAGACACCGCAAGGTTCAGACTTCTACACGGTAGAATTGGTAAATGCCACCGATGAGGGCGTGGCCCCGCAGACTCCCATGCCGGCCGTGTATAGAATGATCGCCACGGTGATGCTGCAGAGCGGATTCGAACCTGGTTTCGGATTAGGAAGGAATGCACAAGGGATCATCGAGCCAGTTCCGGTCCTTGCTACAGGATCAAAGTATGGTTTGGGGTACATCCCCACAGATGATGATATGAAGATGAAGAGGAAAAGGGATCAAGGGTTGACTAAGCCGATCCCGCATCTCTATCAATCCTTTCCAGTCCGTGAGCATGCCGAGCCTGAAGACGATGGGGAAGGAATCTGTGACCTTTTCCAGGAGGTCAATGCCATCATCGAGGAAGAGGCTGAGCCAGCTGGCATTCGTGACGCTGAACCCGGGGAGATGCTGCTGAATTGGACGTCCACACCAATCCTGATGTCCCGGACTCTTGGGTAGAAAGGAGTTATTTTGTGCATATTAAAATCGGTGGTCGTCCGGAAGAGGCCCGAGACCCACCATTTCTGCATTTTCTTGATTTTGAATTTTGTTATGATGTTTAAAAGGCAACATGGCCTCGTGCCATGACCCAAGTTTGCATTTGATTCGATTTAAATGAAAGCCTCCTTATTTTGACTTTGTTTATTTAATTGCTTGGTATATTTTACTTTCCTAATTTTGTCTGTTTATGATTTCAGTAACGTAAGTTACAAACCTGCCAATGTCATGTCATGTCATGAGGTAAATGACGACGAGGTCGACGACCGCGATGAAGAAAGTGGGGAACCGGACTATGTGGCCGAAGAATTTCGACAGTTCGAGAATCAACATAAACCGAATCTGGAGGAAACAGAGACGGTGAATTTGGGAGATTCAGAATATGTCAAAGAGGTTAAGATCAGCACTCATCTGAATGAAACTCAGAAGGAGAGCCTGGTTCATCTGCTTGCCGAATACAGTGATGTGTTCGTTTGGGAAGTCGGTGACATGCAGGGGTTGAGTACTGATGTCGTGTCTCATAAGCTGCCTATCAACCCAGGGTTCGAACCGGTGAAACAAAAGACTCGAAAATTCAAGCCTGAATTGAGTCTGAAGATTAAGGAGGAAATCACCAAGCAGATAGAGTCCCGATTGGTGGAAGTAACGCAATATCCAACCTGGCTGGCCAATGTCGTTCCGGTCGCCAAGAAAGATGGAAAAATCAGAATTTGTGTTGATTACAGGGATCTCAACAAGGCTAGTCCAAAGGATAATTTTCCGTTGCCAAATATCCATATTCTGATTGACAACTGTGCCAAACATGAGATGCAGTCATTTGTGGATTGTTACGCGGGTTATCACCAGATTTTGATGGATGAAGAAGACGCGGAAAAAACGGCCTTCATCACACCTTGGGGTGTATATCACTACAGGGTAATGCCGTTTGGTCTCAAGAACGCCGGTGCTACTTACATGAGAGCCATGACGACCATCTTTCACGACATGATTCACAAGGAAATTGAAGTGTACGTGGACGACGTCATAATCAAATCCCGCGAGAGTTCGGATCATTTGACACACCTGAGAAAATTCTTTGAACGTTTGCGTCGGTACAACTTGAAGCTAAATCCCGCCAAATGTGCTTTTGGAGTCCCAGCTGGGAAGTTGTTGGGGTTTATAGTCAGCAGAAGAGGTATTGAGCTCGACCCTCCAAGATCAAAGCAATTCAAGAGTTGCCTCCGCCGAAAATGAGAAAAGAGGTGATGAGTTTCTTGGGGAGGTTAAACTATATCAGCCGGTTTATAGCACAATCAACAGTGGTGTGTGAGCCTATTTTTAAGTTGCTGAAGAAAGACGCCCCGACTAAATGGACTGAGGAGTGCCAGACCGCTTTCGACGCTATCAAGAGCTATTTGTCTAACCCACCAGTATTGGTTCCTCCGCGAGAAGGAAGTCCTTTGTTGCTGTATTTGTCCGTTTCAGATAACGCCTTTGGATGTGTACTCGGTCAGCACGACGAGACAGGAAAGAAGGAAAAGGCCATCTACTACATCAGCAAGAAATTTACTCCGTACGAGTCTCGCTACACTTTGCTGGAGAGAACATGCTGTGCTCTGACGTGGCTTGCCCAGAAGCTGAGACACTACTTGTCTTCATACACCACATATCTCATTTCCAGAATGGATCCATTGAAGTACATTTTCCAGAAAGCAATGCCGACCGGAAAGTTAGCTAAATGGCAAATGTTGTTGAGTGAGTTTGATATCGTGTACGTGACTCAGAAGGCAATAAAAGCACAAGCTTTGGCTGATCATCTTGCGGAAAATCCCGTGGACGAAGAATATGAACCACTTAAGACGTATTTCCACGATGAAGAAGTGTCATTTGTGGGTGAAGATATATCCGAAGCTTATCCAGGTTGGAGATTGTTCTTCGATGGGGCGGTGAATCACCAGGGTAAAGGTGTTGGAGCAGTCTTGGTATCAGAATCTGGTCAGCATTATCCTATGGCAGCTAAACTGCGTTTCAACTGTACAAACAACATGGCTGAATACGAAGCTTGTATCCTCGGTTTGAAAATGGCCATCGACATGAATGTTTACGAGTTGCTGGTTATTGGAGATTCAGATCTTTTGATTCATCAGGTTCAAGGAGAATGGGCTGTGAAGAACCCGAAGATTATACCTTACGTACAGTATGTGCAAAATCTGTGTAAAAGGTTTCGCAAGATCGAGTTCAGACATACTCCCAGAATACAGAATGAATTAGCTGACGCTCTTGCCACCATCGCTTCAATGATCAAACATCCGGATACTGATTACATCGACCCGTTGGATATAGACTTGAAGGAGCATCCAGTCCATTGTTCGCATATTGAATCAGAACCAGACGGTTTGCCTTGGTATTTTGACATAAAGAGTTACTTGGAGTCTGGAACATATCCAGAAGACGCTACATCTAATCAGAAGAAGTCGATACGTCGTATGGCTCTCAATTTCTTTCTGAATGGAGAAGTCTTGTATAGGAGGACTCCGGATTTGGGTTTGTTAAGATGTGTGGATGCTGCTGAGGCGGTGAGGCTTATTGAACAGATACATGCTGGAGTTTGCGGTACGCACATGAACGGGCTTACTTTGGCAAGAAAGGTTCTTCGAGCTGGTTATTTCTGGATGACTATGGAGAATGACTGTTGCAAATTCGTGCAAAAATGCCACAAATGTCAAGTGCACGGTGATCTGATACGGGTGCCACCTCACGAACTTAATGCTATGAGTTCACCTTGGCCATTTGTAGCTTGGGGAATGGATGTCATCGGTCCTATAGAGCCAGCCGCTCTAATGGACACAGATTCATTTGGTCGCCATTGATTATTTCACCAAGTGGGTGGAAGCAGCCTCTTACAAGTCGGTAACCAAGAAAGTGGTGGCCGATTTTGTCCGCAACAATCTGATATGCAGATTTGGAGTTCCAGAATCCATCATTACTGATAACGGTGCAAATCTCAACAGTCATCTGATGAAAGAGATATGTGAACAATTTAAGATTATTCACCGGAGGTCAACTGCTTATCGCCCTCAAATGAACGGAGCTGTAGAGGCCGCCAACAAGAATATCAAGAAGATTCTGAGGAAAATGATTGACAAACAGCGAGGTTGGCATGAAATGTTGCCATATGCTCTACTAGGTTATCGAACGACGGTCAGAACATCGACTGGGGCTACTCCATACTTGCTAGTATATGGAACAGAAGCAGTCGTACCTGTTGAAGTCGAGATACCGTCATTGAGGATCATCCAAGAAGCTGAGTTAAGCAACGCGGAGTGGGTTAGCAAACGGATTGATCAACTAGCTTTGATTGATGAGAAGAGAATGGTCGCCGTTTGCCATGGCCAGTTGTATAGACAGAGAATGACTCGCGCTTTTCACAAAAGAGTAAGAGCCAGAAATTTTGAAGTTGGTCAGTTGGTTCTTAAGCGTATTTTTCCTCATCAAGACGAGTACAAAGGAAAGTTCGCACCAAACTGGCAAGGTCCCTACATGGTTCGTAAAGTACTATCGGGTGGTGCTTTGGTCCTATCAGAAATGGATGGAGCTGTATGGCCCAAGCCTATCAACTCAGATGCTGTCAAGAGATACTACACGTGAAGTTCCATTTTAACATTTTTCTGTTATTTACTTGTAATCGTTCTGTTTGCTTGTATTTGTTCCAATTGAATTCTTATCCCTCTTGTAACGAACTATGTCTGACCTGAATTCTCGATGACGAGATACGTAGGCGGCCTATGTCGGCTTCGGTCACCCCATTCATCCCCTTTAATCATTCCTTTGCATCTGAACTACGTTCGACCTGAATTCTCAAGAACGAGATACGTAGGCGGCCTTTGTCGGCCTCGGTCGGTTTCTTTGTAAATTTTATTCCTGTCAACCTTTGGGGGGAACTACGTTTGACCTGATTCCTGCCCCAACGGGATACGTAGGCGCCACAAGGGCTCGGTCATATATCTCGTAAGTTAACAATTCAGCTCACAGATGTCGTGGTGTGACTCAGCCCCCGTGGCAGAGCAGAATGAGCTTATTGCTCACTGATGCAGCAATAGCTGACATGAGGTTGGAGATGCAACTGAGGCAAGACACTCCTCCGCCCCGGGTTTGGCCCCAACGTCTTGACGCGAGACCTCCGACATACTTCTCCCCTCACCCAACTCGATCCTACTCAACACCCGTCCATCGACAATCTCACCGTGCACAACCCTCCGGGATAATTACGACACCCAAAAAAACCTCCATACGCCTCAGTCTCCGATCAAACTCCCTCACCACTATCCAAACAATCTCCAACAATCTCACCACATCCCAAAAACTAACAGCCCCCTACCCCAATCACACCCAAAATCACCACCGCTTCAATTCCCCAACCCCGCATCCCACTTAAACCAAAATAACCAATCCCCAAATTACCCGTAAAATTACCAACCGCCAGAATGTCCAATCCCTTCAATAGCCTCCATCCCTCCCCAAAGAACGCACTTTGTCAAGTCCCTGTCCCGTCCCTGTCCCGGCCGAGCATGATGTGCCAGGCTCCGAATTGTACCATTCTGAGGAGCAAGACAAGAGAGTGGAAGGGCGTAATAAAGCTAAGGAGACATACGGATGAGATCAAGAGGGGCAAGAGAGAATTTTGCAAAGTCCTCCAACGTCCCGCTGGGTTAAGCTACGAGGCAGAACTATGCATCCACCCAGACTTGGACCCTACCGATGGTTCAAGATCGCCGAAGTTTAACCTTCGGGTGGGGCAACCCATGGCACACCTGAGGCATACTGTGACCGAACTCGTGGGAGTTGGCAAAGATAATCGTTGCTGATGAGGTTGTTCAGCCGAAGCCTGTGCGGTGAGGCCTTAGATGGTTTCACATCCATCTCCCACGAGACTCGACAATGGCCCAGTTGGAGTGCTGGCTAGGAGTTCCCCCCAAAAAAACACGACAGATTCGCGTACAACGTCGAAATAGTCCCTGATCGGTACTCCTTGGAGAAGATGACTCAGAAGCCCACAAAAGCTACCGCGAGTTTGCTGTACAATGGAGAAGAAGAGGCGGCGAGGGTGAGGCTCCAATGACAGAGAAGAGATTGTGGAGGTATTATCACTACGGTTGCAGGAGCCCGAGTATTACGACAGAGTCATCTTACTAGCGGCGCCAATTCGCCGAATAGTCAAAGTAGGGTGAGACTATGCCGAGGATGGCTGGAAGTCGGTAATATATCCCGATTGTCTGCATCTCCTGGGTCTTTCCTCCGGAGCTGGTAAGAAGAAAAGAGAGTATGTTAACGCTATCTCACACGGGGGACGAAAAATCCATCCCCCAGAACTTACCACGCCCCAAGGCCCGCTCCAATCTCCATCAAGCCTCATCAAGCACCATTCCACACCAAAGCACACCTCCGGCCTTACTACATGCTGCCAACCCCATTTATCCAGATGCCCATACGTGTCCATCAGAACCCACCCCCGATGCCCACAAATTTTCCCATCCATATATCCAACTATACCCCAAGCTTAATCAATCCCCTCCCTTACCAAAATGTCGCTCCTAGCTCGCTAATGTACCGCCAAGTCTATCTAGCACCTTCTCCCGCCTATCAAATAACAAACCCCCAGCTATCAACAGCCCCCCCATCAAATTTACAAGCCCCAAGGCCAAACCACCAAACAAATCCCTACCATCCCTACCCCAGAACCCAAGCTCCACGACGCAATGCCCGCAATTAACCAACAAGTCCCTCCCCCTCAGCATGAGGGCGGGTATGATTCCCCTCGCCCCAGGTTTGAGAAGACCTCTCCAGAACTTCACACCGCAGTTGGCCGAAAGCAGACTAAATTGTTCGAAAGTTAGCACGGCGAATATCCGGATACTCCACACCTGTGGGGCCCAATCCGTGGATGTCAATTCCAGATCTCATACCGGAGCATGAGATGTTCTTACCATTCCAACGTGTTGGACATGATACAAAGATTGTATCAATCTCAGCACAAGATCCCGGATTATTGACACCACCAGGACTGGTCTCCCTTCAGCCTGCGGCGCCAAAGTCAACACAATCCGTTGCAATCATGGGGGTGTAAACATCAACATGATAGACCTGACAGATGAGCGTGGATCCAATAGAATTACTCTGTTGTTCAGGAAGACCTTGGAAAGGGCTGTCTCTGCCTTTGACGTCAGGGAAAAGGGAGATTTTGTCATCCTGACAGGCCCTGCAAAGGCTGTTGCCTTGGTGCCTGCAAAGACTCTCGCAATTCCTAAGTTTGTTATATAAACGCCGTGCTCAACGCATGACCAGATCTGAATATGTTTCCAACTCCTGACGAATCTTGCTCTCGGATTCAAAAGAAAGATATACCAAGATACCATCAGCTAAGTCATAATCTGAGGAGTTCGGAGGAGATGCAGCCCAAAGACTACTCCAATCGTCAAGCACTTGGAGAAGACTCCAGCCAAATTCGGTGTGGGCCCTGCGAGAGTCTCCTGGTCCCACAGACAGGCTTTGGATGAAAGCCCTGGATGACACATATGTGCCCCCTCTGGTACTAGCATCGACAATGTACTGCTATGATCACCAGCGTCATTCGGGGACACCGTATCATTTTCTTTTCTTTTCTGCGACATGACCTGCCGGCCGAAGGGAGGGCCCACAACAAAGCTCTACACAGCAGCCGTGATAAGTCGCGGACAAGTTCTCAACCGTGTCTGGTAGACGACGATCTGTTTTGAAACATATTCCCCCCTGTCCACATGAAGCAGCTGAGTTTTGACCTCGGAAAGTTGGAGCAAAACCAGGTCAATGTGAGAGCCTTCGACGGTTGGGGGGGTGCAGAGAGAAACTTTGGGAGCTGTAAACCTGACCATCCAGATGGGCCCCGCAATAGTTCGATGCCAAAGTTCAGGTTTGGACTCGCACCAGTTATACCTCCTATTGGAAGGCCATTCATCCACTTCGCTGGAGCCGTCCTGGTCCACTCCACTCTCCACCAAATGATAAAAACTTGTGTGGAAAATGAATAACTGGTGATTCATGGTGAACAGGTCAATCGGGAAGGCAGTGCGGTCTCAGACGAGACACCGCAAGGTTCATGACTTCTACCGGTAGAATTTGATAATGCCACCGATGAGGGAGGTGCTTGGCCCCGCAGACTCCCCATGCCGGCCGTGTATAGAATGATCGCCACGGTTATGGTGGCTGCATATCGGATGCGAACCTGGTTCGGATTGGAAGGAATGCACAAGGGATCATCGAGCCAGTTACCGGTCCTTGCTATAGGATCAAATATGGTTTGGGGTACATCCCCACAGATGATGATAGGAAGATTAGAGGAAAAGGGATCAAGGTTGACTAATCCGATCCCGCATCTCTATCAAATCCTTCCAGTCCGTCGCACGAGCCGAATACGATGGGAAGTAATCTTGGTGACCCTTTTCAAGAGGTCAATTCCATCATCGCGGAAAGAGCTAGCCACTGGCAATTCGTTACGCTGAACCCGGGTAGATGCCTTGCTAGAATTTGGACGTCCACACCAATCCTGAGTCCCGGTCCTTGGGTAGAAAGGAGTTCTTTGTGGCATATTCAAATCGGTGGTCGTCCGGAAGAGGCCTAGACCCACCATTTCTTTTTCTCATTTTCTTGATTTTGAATTTTGTTTTGATATTTAAAGGCAACATGGCCTCGGTGCCAGGACCCAAGTTTGCATTTTGATTCCGATTTAAATGAAAGCTCCTATTTGACTTTGTTTATTTAACTACTTGTATATTTTTTACTTTCCTTCCTAATTTTGTCTGTTTAAGATTTTCATAACGTAAGTTACGGCCTTCCAAGATCATGGTCATGGTCATGAGTAATGACACGAGGTCGACCCGGGATGAATGAGTGGGGAACCGTATTATTTGTCCGAAGAAATTTCAACAATTCGAGAATCAACATAAACCGAATCTGGATGAAACAAGACGGTGAATTTGGGAGATTCAGAATAATGTCACAGAGGTTAAGAATCACACTCAACCTCATCTGAATGAACTCAGAAGAGAGCGTGGTTTCATCCTCTTGCCGAATACAGTAACTTGTTCGTTTGGGAATTCAGTGACATGCAGGGTTTGAGTACTGATGTCTGTCTCATAATCCTGCCTATCAACCCAGGGTTCGACCGTTGAAACAAAAAAGCTCGAAAATTCAAGAGCTGAATTGAGTCGGAAATTAAGGAGGAAATCACCCAGCAGTAGAGTCCCGATTGGTGGAAGTAACGCAATATCCACCTGGCTTCAATGTCCTTCCTTTCGCCAGAAAGATGGAAAAATCAGATATTTGTGTTGATTAACGCAGGGATGCCAACATGCTAGTCCAAAGGATAATTTTCCGTTGCCAAATTCCATATTTTAATTACAACTGTCCAAAAGGAGATGCAGTCATTTGTGATTGTACCGGGTTATCACCAGATTTTAATGGATAACGAAGACGCGGAAAAAACGGCCTCATCCTCACACCTTGGGTGTATAGCACTACACGGGTACATGCCGTTTGTTCTCAAGACTCCGGTGCTGACTTACATGAGAGCCAATGACGACCATCTTTCACTACATGCTTCACAAGGAATTGAAGTGTACGTAGATGACTTCATAATCAGAATCCCAATCCCGCGAGAGTTCGGATCATTTGACACAACCCTGAGAAATTCTTTGAAATACGTTTGGCGCCGTACAAACAACCTGAAGGTTAAATCCTCCAAATGTGCTTATTGGAGTCCCATCGGGAAGTTATTGGGTTTTGTCGCATAAGAGGTATTGACTGGACCCCCCCGACCCCTCCAAGATCAAAGAATTAAGAGTTGTCTCCGCCGAAAATGAGAAAAGAGGTGATGATTTCTTGTGAGCTGAACTATATCAGCCGTTTATAGTAGTCACAATCGACAGTGTTGTGTGAGCTATTTTTAAGTTGGCTGGAACGAAGACGGCCCCTACTAAAGGACTGAGGCTTGCCAGGACAGCTGTCCGACGCTTATCAGAGGCTTTTTGTTAACCACTCAGTATAGTTCCTCCGGAGAAGGAAGTCCTTTGTTGCTTGTATTTGTCCGTTTCTAGATAACGCCTTTGGTGTGTACTCTCTCGGTCAGGCACGACGAGACAGCGCACTTGGCGAAGGGTAGCAACAAGGAACTCGAAAACTTCACACTCTCGACAACAATAACACCCTCAAGGACTGACGGACTTGTTTTTCGGGGCAAACATGAACATCGGAAACCGAGAGGGAGATGGCCCCACCAAATTTTTCCTCCGAGTTGAGAGAAGAGGACCTCCAATGGATGCTGACCTTCATAGCCAAGAAGTTTTGTCGTAGAAAGTCGAAGATGTGGTCGTGGCTTCTCTACACCGAGTATATACAAACGAAAAACACAAATCCGCCTTACCGCCATTCCATCGTAAATCTTGCGACAGTTCCGGAAACAAAAAAAAAACCGAAAAACCAATAATTGTGCCTAGGAAGCGTATTATGCGCTTAGTATATACATTCTTGGGGACGTACAGACAGGTGACGACGCTACAGAATGCTCAAGAATGGAAGAACTCCAGGCTTATGGGTAAAGACACTATTGCTCCGATCGATTCACAAAACGCCTGGTATGAGAAAGGTTTACAAGCAGGGTTGAAAAGAAGATCTACAAATATCTCTTTCAGATTCCGCGTAGCTTTCGGCAGCGTGACACAAAGAGCCAAAGCAGTGGCCGATTGCGGGAGTTAAAGGAGGAGCTAATGAGTCTATGCCAAATTCGTAGAGCATCAAAGACGCACTTCGAGAGGGCAAAATCAAGAGATCGAGAGACTGAGCAAGGGTAATGACGATTCCGACAACTGGATCCAGCAGAAAATCGAGAGGAGCGATACGAGAGTTTGAAGAAAAGGTCGTCTGGGTAGGTTTTCGGTTGATGTTTGAGGTAAACATGTTCCAACAGCACAAAAACCAAAAGGCGACGACGAGCAGACCATCCCGAATCACCATAGTGGGACAAAATCGCCCCGGCGTGGTTTTTCTTGTTTGGAGTCGCCATTTTTTATAGCCCCTGCTGGGCCTATATTATCGCACTTCTCATAGCCCCTGCGTGGGTTTGTCTATTTCTCCTTTTCGCCCATTTACACTCGTTGTTAAGTATTATTTTGGGGGGAATATTTTAGTTTGTTTAAATCACCCATACAATCATTCGAATGCTCTAGGCCCACCCTGGGCACAAAAGGGTCTCCCATGCATTGGATTTGAGGACGCGATATAATGTGTATTTAATGCTTAATTTGTTACTGCCGTTGAATTAGGATATCGTCAAACCCACTCTTAGCCAAAATTCCAAACAAAAAAAAACAAAAGTAAAAAAGTACACACAGAAGTCCCCTATACACAAACGTCCGACCAAATTCCCAAGTCCTCAAGTTTCCAGAACAACCCATCTCCCATACCAAAATCCTCAATAAGCCCGAGCTCTCAGGAAAGTTAATCCACCTCAACACCGCTAATTGACAAGGCCCCCAAAAGGGGAACTCCAGACGGAGCTCACTTAGGATAAACTGCGAAGGAAGATCGAGCGAGTTACTCGAGAGATTCAGAAGATTAAGGAGGAAGACTTAAAGTGGCTGACCACGGCCATCTACAAAGCTGTCGGTCACGACCTTTGATGAAGATCTGGCGTCGCAGATAAAAAAAAGAAGGAGGTTGAGATGACAGAAAACCTAAGGAAAAGTGAACTTTTGCTCCGTTTGGATATACGCAAAGTAAAGGCGAGGAGCGAAATTAGATATCGATAGACCTCTGCCCGTGTTGTTGCCAGCAGTGCGCGCTCTGCCGAAGTAATTTGGCGACCCATAGCAACCTAAAGGCGAAAATACCTCGCCGTGGTCAGGGAGCATATAACAGTGGCCTCGAAGTTGGCCTCGCGTGAATAATTTGATGTAGACGACGATGAGTATATCGTCTATCAGCCTCCATTTCCTCGTTTGAAAGGAATGACGGCAGCCACAAAGACCAGAACTCGCCAATGTTTTTCTTCTCACTAAATTTTCAATATTGTTTTCATTCCTTGTAATCACAATGAAAGATGAATGAAAATTTTCCACCTTAAAAGATCCGAACTACGTTGGGCCGAATTCTCTCGTGAGATACTAGCAGGCCTTTCCCGGGCCCGGCCCCCCCTAGCATCACCAAAAATTTTCATTCCCTCCTTTTTCGGAGAACGAAGATAAATCACGACGGCGAAAGCAGCTGCAAGAAGATCATACTCAACGTGATTCAGCTTTCCCCCGAGATGAGTCAAAACAACAAACAAATTCCTGTTTGTTTCCAATATATTTCACGCCTCATTCGGTGTGTTAGATATCCTCAAACAAGCGACTTGGTGTGTGTATCTGTTATATGTGCGATATTATGGCATTTTGTACTCCGGATATGTACTAACAAATTTGCCTTTGAGTTGTTTTTTACCTCTCAGGTAACTCTTACTGATGGTGTCGATCAAGCTTGGGCAGAGTCACCACACTCAACACCAGATCAAAAGGTCGCGCATATTCCTTCCTGGACCCAACGCAAATACAGACCTGGCGCAACAACGCACGTCAGCCTCACAGATGTCGTGGTGGCTCCAGCAGCCCACCGTGGCAGAGGCAGAAATGGAGCTTATTGCGCAGCGATGCACAAATAGCTGACATGAGGGTGAGATGCAACGTAGCAAGACCACTCCCTCCGCCCCCGGGGTTTGGCCCCCAACTTTCTTGACGCGAGACCCTCCTCCTAACTTTACTATCCCCCCACACCCCCCTCGGATCCTACTCAACACCGTCCATCGACAAGCCGTGCACATACCCGTCCGGTATAGATACGACCACCCAAAAAACCTCCATACGCCGCATTCTCCCCTAATCAAACTCCTCACCACTCCAACGAATCCTCCACAAATGCCACCACATCCCCAAAAATACTCCAAACACAAACAGCCCCACTAACCCCAAAATCAAAACCCCAAACACAAAATCCCACCCGCCTTCAAATTCCCAAACACCGCATCCCACGTTAAACCAAATACCAATCCCCCAAAATTACCCGTAAAATTATCAAAACCGCACAGAATGTCCCAAGCCCTCGAATAGCTCCATCCTCCCCAAAATAACCAACTTTTTCAAGGTCCCTGTCCCGCCGAGCACATGAGGTGCACGTCCCCCCCCCCCCCGCTCCGACTTGTAACCATTTAATGAGGACATAAAGAGAGTGGAGGGCGAAAGAATAAGCGAAGGTCGACATACGGAGGAGATCTAAGAGGGCAATGAGAGAATTGGCAAAGTAATTTCCATCCCAGACGTCGCTGGTTAAGCTACGCAGAATATGCATCCACCAGACTATGAACCTACCTGAAGGTTCAAGATCCCGAAGTTTGATTAAACCTTCGTAGGGTGGGCCAACCCATGGCCACCTGAGAGCAGTACTGTGCCACTCGGGAGTTGGTCAAGAGAGAAGCGTTGCTGATGAGGTTGTTCATCGGTCGATCTGGGCGGTGAGGCCTAGAGAATGGTTCACAAATCCCACGAGACTCACAATGGCCCAGTTGGAGGCACTGGCTAAGGCAGTTTCATCGACAGATTCGCGTACAACGTCGAAATGTCCCTGATCTGTAACTCCTTGGAGAAGATGAAAGCGAAGCCCCCAAAGAAGCTAAAAACAACCGCGAGTTGCCGTAACTCTGAGAAAGAAGGTCGGCGGGGTGAGGCCAGGTCCAATGACAAGAGAAGGAGATTTGGAGGTATTCCATAAACTGGTGCAGGAGCCGAGTATTACGACAGAGTCATCTTACACTAATCGGCGCCAAGTTTCGCCGAGATATCCAAGTAGGTGAGACTATCGAGGATGGCTTGAAGTCGGGAAAGATAGCCCGATGTGTCGCAGCGCCTGGTCTTTTTTCCGGATGGTAAGTGAAGAAAAGAGAGGAGGTTAACGCATCTCACACGGGGGAAGAAAAAAAATCCCCAGAAACTTAGCCACGTCCCCAAGCCGCCTCCATCCTCCCATCAAAGCTCAAATCAAGCCTACCATCCACCTCAAATCACTCCGGCCACTACATGCGCCCCCATTATCCCAGATGCCCCATACTGGTTTCTTCTCAGCACCCACCCCGATTCCCCAAAAATTTTTCCCTCCATATATCCAAACTAACCCAACGTATCAAGTCCCTCCCATTATACCAAAATGTCGCTCCTATCTGCGCTAATGTACAAGCCAAGTCATCGAGCCCCAGTCTCAACCATATCAATACAAACCCCAGCATAATCAAAGCCCCCATCCAAATTACCCCAAGCCCCAGGCCAAACCACCAAACAAAATCCCTAACCCCAAACCCAAGCTCCACCGACAAATGCCCGCAATTACCACAAGTCCCTCCCCTCAGCAGGAGCGGGTATGATTCCCCGCCCCATGTTGAGAAAAGCCCTCCAAAGCCTTCAACCCGCTTGGCCGAAAGCAGAACTAAATTGTTCGAAAGATTAGCCGCGGCCGGATACATCCAACCCTGTGGGTCCCAAGCCCGTGATGGTCATATTCCCGATTCTACAACCGGAGCATAGAATGTGTTACATTTCCCACATTGTTGGACATGATAACAGAAGATTGGTTCAATCTCAAGCAACAAGATCAGGACCTTGATTGACCAGGAAGTGGGCTCCCTTTCTCCCTACCTTCCCTATTTCCTGTTCAGCGACTGCGTCGCCAAACGTCAATACGAATCCGTTGCCAAAATCATGGGGGTGTAAAGCATCAACATTATAGAAATGACAAGATGAGCGTGGAGTGCCAATAGAATTACTCCTTTGTTCAAAAAAATAGAAGCACTGGAAAGGGCTGACAGTACTTCTTTGAGCTTCAGGGAAAGGAAAAAAGCAAAGTATTGTCATCCTGACCCACTGCAAAGGCCTTGCCTTGGTGCCTGCAAGACTCTCGGCCAAGCCCCAAGTTTGTTCATAGAAACGGCCGTGGCTCCAAGGCATGACCAGATCTGAAGATGTTTGCCCCCCCCCTCCTGACGAGCTTGCTCTCGAGGTCGAGAGAAGAAGATCAATGCCAAATACCGATCAGCGTACAGCAGAAGCTTAGGAGTCTTGGAGGAGAATGCAGCCCAAAGACTACTCTCCATCGTCAAGCACTTGGAGAAAACTCCCAGCCCAAACTTCGTGTGGCCCTGCTGGATGAGCTCCTGTTCCACAGACATTGGCTTTTATGAAAGCCCCTGGATTGACACATATGTGGCCCTCTGTGTACGATCAGCGACACTGTAGCTGCTATGATTCACCAGGTCATTCGTGACCCGTATCAGTTTCTGCGACGTGACTGGGCCGTCCGAAAGAGGGCCCACAACAAAGCTCACGCTACCAATCATCCCGTGATAAATTTCGCGGAAAGAAGGGTCATCACCGTGTTCCTGTTAGACGACGGATCTGGTTTGAACATATGCCCCCTGTCCACCCTTGAAGCAGCTGAGTTGTTACCAGCGGAAAGTTGGAGCAAAACAGGTCAATGTGAGAGCATTCGACGGTGTGCAGAGAGAAACGTTTGGAGCTGTACCCCTGACATGCCAATGGGCCCCGCCCCGCATAGGTTCGAGGCAAGTTCCAGGTGTTGGGAACATCGCCACCATTATAACCTCCTATTATTGGGAAGGCCATTCAGTCCACGCGGCTGAGCCGTCCCTTCCACTCTCCACCAAATGAGAAAACTGGTGTGGAAAAATAAGAACTGTTGATTCATGGTGAAAATGGTCAATCGGTAAGGCAGTGCCGGTCTCAACGAGACACCCGCAAGGTTCGATTCTACACGTAGAATTGGTAATGCCACCGATGAGGCGTGGACCGCACTCCCATGCCGGGCCGTGTATAAATGATCGCCACGGTGATGGCGGGGCAGAGCGGATTCACTAAAACCTGGTTTCCGGATTGGGAGGAATGCACAAGTCGAAACACATTCATCGAGCAACTATAACCGGTCCTTCTATATATCAAATATGGTTTGGGGTACATCCCCCCTACAGATATGTTTTTAAGGACAAAAAAAGATTAAGAGGAAAAGGGAATCAAAGGTTGACTAGCCGATCCCGCATCTCTATTCAATCCTTTCCAAAAAGTGAATTCTGTTCCGTGAGCATTGTCCGAGCCTGAAGACGATTGGTGGAAGGATCTGTGACCTTTTCAAGGAGGTCAATGCCATCATCGAGGATAGGCTGAGCCAGCCTGGCATCTTTACGCTGAACCCGGGGAAGGATGTGCTGAATTGGACGTCCACACCAACCTGATGTCCCCGGACCTCTTGGGTCGAAAGGAGTTATTTTGTGCATATTAAAATCGGCTGGTCGTCCCCGTAAGAGGCACTAGACCCACCATTTCTTCTGCATTTCGTGATTTTGAATTTTGTTATGATTTTAAAGGGCAACATGGCCTCGTGCCAATGACCAAGTTTTGCAATTTTTGATTCGATTTAAATGAAGCCTCCTTATTTTGGACTTTTTTTTTTAACTACTTGGTATATTTTCTTTCCTAATTTTTGTTGTGTTATGATTTCTTAACGTAAGTTACGGACCTGCCAATATCATGTCCTGTCATTAGGTAAATGACGACGAGGTCGACACCGCGCGATGAAGAAAGTGGGGAACCGTATATGTTGCCGAGAATTCAACAATTCGAGAATCAACATAAACCCGAATCTTGATGAACAGAGACGGTGAATTTGGTGGATTTCTAATATGTCCAAGAGTAAGATCCGCACTCAATCTGAATGAAACTCAGAGGAGAGTATTGGTTCATCATCTGCTTGCCGAATACAGTGACGTGTTCGTTTGGGAAGTCATGACATGCAGGGTTGGTACTGATCGTGTCTCATAAAGCTTCCTAGTCACCCAGGGTTCGACCGTGAAACAAAAAACTCGAAAATTCAAGCCTGAATTGAGTCCTGAAGATTAAGGAGGAAATCACCATCAAATATAGTCCCGATTGGTTGAAGTAACGCAATATCCCAACCACCTGGCTGCCAATGTCGTTCGGTCGCCAAGAAAGATGAAAAATCCTAATTTTGTTGAGTACAAGGGATCTTCAACACTGCTATTCAAAGGATAATTTTCCGTTGCCAATACCATATTCTATTGACAACTGTGCCAAACACTGAGATTCAGTCATTTTTGGATGTGTTAACGCTGTTATCACCATGACTTTAATGGTATGAAGAAAGACGCGGAAAAAACTGCTTCATCACGACCTTGGGTTGATATCACTACATGGTAATGCCGTTTGGTCTCAAGAACGCCGGTGCTACTTACATGAGAGCCATGACGACCTCTTTCACACGACATGATTCACAAGGAAATTGAAGTGTACGTAGATGACTTCATAATCAAATCCCGCGAGAGTTCGGATCATTTGAACATCTGAAAAATCTTTGAACTTTGCCGCGCCTGTACAACCCTGAAGTTAAAATCCCTACCAATGTGCTTTGGATTCCCAGCCGGGAAGTTATTGGGTTATAGTCGGCAGAAGAGGTTTGAGCTGGACCCTCCAAGAATCAAATATTCAGAGTTGTCTCCGCCGAAAATGAGAAAAGAGGTGATGAGTTTCTTTCTTTTGGGCGGCTGAACTATATCAGGGGGCCCGGTTTGCTCTGCACAGAGTCGTACCTGGGGTTGGTGTGTGAGCCTATTTTTAAGTTGCTGAAGAAAGCTCCCCGACTAAATGTACCTGAGGAGTGCCAACCACCGCTTTCGACGCTATCAAGACTATTTGTCTAACCCACCGGTATTAGAGTTCCTCCTCCGCGAGAAGAATTCTTTGTTGCTGTATTTGTCCGTTTCAATAACGCCTTTGATGTTACTCTCGTGTCAGCACGACGGACAGGAAAGAAGAAAGGCCATCTACTACACATCATCAAGAAATTGTTTACTCTTACGCCGTACGAGTCTCGCTATACTTGCTGGAGAGAACATGTTGTGCTCTGACTGCTTGCCCCAGAGCTTGAGACACTACTTGTCTTCATACACTCACATATCTCATTTTCCAGAATGGATCCATTGAAGTACATTTTTCCAGAAGCAAATTCGACCGGAAGTTAGCTAAATGGCAAAGTTGTTGAGTGAGTTTGATTATCGTGTACGTGACTCAAATGCCATAAAAGCACAAGCTTTGGCTGATCTCTTGCGTGAAACGCCTGTGGCGAAGATATGAACCACTTAAGACGTATTTCCAATTCCACATGAAGAAGTCTCATTGTGGTGAAGATATATCGAAGCTTATCCAGTTTGGAGATTTTCTTTCGATGGGGCGGTGAATCACCAGGGGTAAAGGTGTTGGAGCAGTTTTAGTATCAGAAGTGGTCAGCATTTCCTATGCAGCTAAACTGCGTTTTACTGTACAAACAACATGGCTGAATACGAAGCTTGTATCCTCGGTTTGAAAAGGCCATCGACATAATGTTCACTAGTTGCTGGTTATTGGAGATTCAGTCTTTTGATTCATCAAATGTTCAAGGAGAATGGGCTGTAAGAACCAAGATTATACCTTACGTAAGTATGTTGCAAAATCTGTGTAAAAGTTTCGCAAGAATCGAGTTCAGACATACCTCCCCGAATACAGAATAATTAGCTTACGCTCTTGCCACCATCGCTTCAATATCAAACATCCGGATATGATTCCATCGACCCGTTGGATATAGGACTTTGGAAAGGAGCATCCAGTCCCATTGTTTCTCATATTGAATCAGAACCAGACGGTTTGCCTTGGTATTTTTGACATAAGAGTTACTTTGAGTCTGGACCATATTCCAGAAGACCTACATCTAATCAAAGTAAGTCGATACGTCGTATGGCTCCGGTTCAATTTCTTTCTGAATGGAGAAGTCTTGTATAGGAGGACTCCGGATTTGGGTTTGTTAAGAGTGTGGATGCTGCTGAGGCGTTGAGCCTTATTGAAAGGATACAAATGCTGGAGTTTGCGTTACGCACATGAACGGGCTCACTTTGGCCAAGAAAGGTTTCTTTAGCTGGTTAGTTCTGGATGACTATGGAGAATGACTGTTGCAAAATGCGTGGCAAAGATGCCACAAATGTCAAGTGCAACCACTGTGATCTATACGGGTGCCACCTCACGAACTTAATGCGATGATTCCCCTTGGCCATTGGTAGCTTGGGAATGGATGTCATCGGTCCTATAGAGCAGCGCTTCTAAACGGACAAATTCATATTTGTCGCCATTGATTATTTCCCAGTGTGGTGGAAGCAGCCTCGTACAGTCAGTACCAAGAAGTGGTGGCCAGATTTTGTCCGCAAACAATCTGATATGCAGATTTGGAGTTCCAGAATCCATCATACTGATAACGGTACAAATCTCAACATCATCTGATGAAGAGGATATGTGACAATTAAGATATTCACCGGAGGGTCACTGCTTATCGCCCTCAAATGAACGGAGCTGTAGAGGCCGCCAACAGAATATTCAAGAAGATTCTGAGGAAAATATTGACCAAAAAGCGAGGTTGCATGAAATGTTGCCATCTCTCTACTACTTACACTTGGGTTAATCGAATGGACGTCCAGAACATCACTTGGGCTACTCCATAATTGCTAGTAATACTGGAACAGAAGCAGTCGTACCTGTTTGAATCGAGATACCGTCATTAGGATCAGCCAAGAAGCGAATTAAGCAACGCGTAGTGGGTTATCAAACAAATTGATCAACTAGCTTTGATTGATGAGATAGAATGGTTCGCCGTTTGCCATGGCACGGAGTTGTTAGACAACGAATACCCGCGCTTTTCACAAAAGAGTAAGAGCCAGAAATTTTGAAGTTTTTTTTTTTGGCCAGTTGGTTTCTTAAGCGTATTTAATTCCTCTCAAGATGAGTACAAGGAAAGTTCGCACCAAACTGGCAAGGTCCCTACATGGTTCGTAAAGTACTATCGGGTGTGTTTTTGGTCCTATCAGATGGATGGCGCTGTAGCCCAAGCCTCTCAACTAGATGCTGTCAAGAGATACTACACGTAAGATTCCTTTTAACATTTTTCTGTTATTTAACTACTTGTAATCGTTCTGTGTTGCTTTATTTGTTCCAATTGGAATTCTTATCCCCTCTTGTAACGAACTATGTCTGACTGATTCTCGATGACGATATACGTAGGCGGCCTATGTCGGCTTCCGGTCACCCCCATTCATCCCCTTTTAATCATTCCTTTGGCATCGACTACTTCGCCTGAATTCTCAAAGAACGAGATACGTATGCCGGCCTTTTGTCGGCCTCGGTCGGTTTCTTGTAAATTTATTCCTGTCCCACGCTGTGGGGAACTACGTTTGACCTGATTCCTGCCCCAACGTGATACGTAGGCGCCACAAGGGCTCGGTCTATATCTCGTAAGCTATTACCTTACACCTTGGTTTACAATAGAAACTGGGACAGATTTTTGAGAGGGCCTCAAAAATTCTCAGAAGAAGCTTCTCCTCAGCAAAGCCAAACTAGAGCATTTCAAAATTGCGACTCTGGGACCGAATTGGTTTGAGAAAGATCTCAAAATTCCGCGTCTGTTCGGTCACATGGAAAAACGATCAAGATACTAAACTGGGACAGAAATTTTGAGGATGGCGTCCTCAAAATTTTCGTTAATGGGTCTCCCTCAAGTCCGAATGCCCTTTAAATTCATCAACAGCGTCAGACGCAAAGGAGCCCCGTTATGCCTCGATATGCATGACTTGGCATGACTTTTTTCAATCTATTTCTTAAAATTTCTGTTTTTTCTCTTAAATTGCTTTTTATGTTTCCATTTGTTTTGGCATAAGATATTTTTCCTTATCTATCAAGAGTCAGAGAAATGGAATCACCGGGATATCAAGACAAGGAGCAAAAACGACCGAAGGATCGACACAATCATTCATGCTTAAAACTGACATTTTCTGTGATGCAGTTTATAGTTTTTGCTTCGAATCGGGCCGAATTAAGATCCCGACTGATTAATACAGAGAGCTCCTGAAGAGGAATAAAACTATCTCCAAAATTCAGTGATCTTACAAAAGCAGGAGGCACTTCATATAGTTTGTGTGAAGATGCTTGTGAATTTTGTTATTCAAACCATTCTCAACAATGGGAACTTTACAAAGTATCCAGCCAGATTCAAATTTGAATCAAACAGAATCTCAGCAAGGATTTCACGATTATTATAGAGACGCTATTTTTCATTGCGTTATCAAAGCAAGATGATTATTTTGATGCCAGACAATGCGTTACCTCAAGAGGCAGTTAAAACGCAATTATTTATTTCTCATTATCGTCAAGTCGCTATATTTATTTGGAGTATCTAGTGCCGTACTATCCACGGTGGCGATATAATATTCATGCATCGCGAAATTTATACACTGAAGAATCATGGCATCGCGAAATCATGCTAGCAAAATCATGCATCGCGGAATCATGCATAGCAGAATCATGCATCGCGGAATCATGCATCGCGGAAGTCATAACTGCTTGGAATTCATTCATCGCGAAAATCATCACGCGAATCATTAATTATGCAAGACGATGAGAAGATTTTCATGCCTCGTCAAAATTTATACAAATCTCGAAGGAAAAAAGTTTATGCTCGCTGGAATCATGCATAGCGAAAATCATGCTCTCGGAAATCTTGCATCGCGAAGTCATTAATTAATGCACGACGAGAAGATTCATGCCTCGTAAAACTAATTATGCAAATCGCGAGAAGACTTTCTGCTCGCTGACAATTAATGTACACGAGAATATTTCATGCTCGTCAAAATTTATACATCGCGAGAAGACTACCCCGCTCGCTGGAATTTCTGCATCAAACGGAAGGAACCCATCCGTCTTGAAAATCCTGCATCGTGAAGATCATGCATCGCGAATCTGCTGGCGATCATTAATTATGCACGACAGAAGATTTCATGGCCTCGTCAAAATTAAACATTGCGAGAGGGATTTATACCTGCAGGAATTTACGTATCCGCGGAATATATCATGCCCCGCGAGAGGACCGTACATGATAAAGAAAGAGCAATACTTATCCATTGGCTCAACTGCATTTTTATTTCTTATGAACAATAAATATTCAAGAAGACATCAAAGACACAAAGAGACATCAACTCGCGCTCCAAACGTTTATTTTTTATTTTAGCATCAAATGAGAGTACAGATTGAAAGACTATATTACAAAACCACTAGGCTAAGCCTGTATATTTGCTAGACGTCAGACCGATCGATCGACGTCAAATATGGAGGGAGAACAATAAGTGTCGAACACGGTAAAAAGCACTGTCTCCCATCTTAATTGCATTTTTAAGGCTGACGAGTTTTATCTCAGCTTTGTCGGAGCATCCAAAAGATGAATCTCAACAAAACCACACGGTGCGGACGACATCTCAAAAGGATGCGGCACGACGTGGAACTTTTTCTTAGCATCGCACTGGACACAGTCCAAAGATGGAATGTCAAACTCTTAGGACATCGAGCATAGAGCGACTTCCCCCCACGATCGAACCACCCTCTCGAGGCATGTCGGTCTTCTTTAGTTCTGTCGTTTCTGTCTCGCATCCGAAAGTTTCAATTTATCGGAAGCAATTTTCCAATCTGAGCGCCAATGCGCAAGACTCTGGAAATTTAATGTCCCGTGTGAGTTCTTACCTATGGATGTGAAGAGCTCCACATTCATGTAGAGGTTACACAACAGCCCCCTTTTCATACTCTTTAATTTGTCACTTGTCCAAAACCAAGGTTATCTAGCATAATAAGATTTCCTGTTTCCATTCCATCCACCGATCGGTCGAACATAAACACAACAGCCCGCCTGATTTCCTAAGGTAAGGATATGTAGGCGGATTCAATGTTGAAAACTCGGCTGTATTCCAGGCATTCGCCTCCCGAACTCTATTCTCCGAGCATTTCGGATACCGTTCAATAATTCGGTATCTGAGGTGGCTTTTTGGATTTTCAAATCGGGCGATAAATCCAATCTACTTGAACTCAAGAGGCTGAATTCTCATATAGCCTGAGATATGTTTAGACCCTTTTGCAAATGGTTCGGATGATTCCTAAGAAGCCCTTTGGTCGAATCTTTTCTTTAAAAAACAACGATTGGGGTTGACCAATTTGGTTGGTCAGTTCATTTCCTCGAGTTGCTTGCATCAACCCAAGTAAAATGAGGACAGTTGTTGACAACCTCCAATTTTGACACGCGCGTCGGTATAAGTAATTATCAGCCCTTCGTGAGTTTTTTTTCAAATTAATTTAAAGTTAGTTTTTATAAATCTTGCGAAATAAAATCTATGTATACATCTATGTATATACCATATTTATACTCTTAAATCGATTCCATTCCCAGGCCCACCCCCGTTTCTTCTTTCCCCCTCTACAACACACGGCCCAACACAACTTCATTCAGCCCCTCTTCCTTTTCCTTTCCAACTACCACCTAATTCTCCATCAGCCCAACCCATTACTACCAGCCCCATTTCACTTTTTCCTCACCGCCCGGGAGATTACCCCTCAAACCTTAATTTAAATCATTAACCCGGCCATTCCCTCTACGCCGACCCGACCCTTTCCCCTTCCCTCTTCCTCTTCACATCACCCAAAACAGAAAAAAAAGGAAACAACTCCCAAACCGAACGCAGATGAAACAGACACCCATCCGGAAGTCTCCCCTCTCCGCCGCCTGCGTATCCCTCACAGCGTAACTCCCCCCACCATGTTCTTCATCTCCTCTCTCCCGCTTCTCTTTCCCACGCTCGTCCTCTTCTCTTCCCTCTCCTCCATCTCGCGTTAGGGCGCTACCGAGCACCAGTACGCGTCATGGCTGGCCTTGTACAGCTCTGCGTTCTCCCTCCTCTCGTAACAGCCGCCTGCTTGCACTAAAACGACGTAAACATCCGTCTTGCAACGCGGATTTGAGCCACGGAATGGCGCAAGGATGATCGATTGATCGCAACCCTCCACCTCTCACCTCGCCTCAAAGAGCCGTTCGCACATGATTTGGAATCGAAGAATAATTCAAAATTTTGGATAAGGTTTTGGAATTTTTGAAGTTCGAATTATCAATGGGCCGAAATTGTTCCAAAACCAGGACGATTCTTTCGAAACCCTATTTCTTTCTCTATATAAACCCATGCCTTTTTTCAGTTCGATGGTTAGGAATTTGGAGAATTTTTGGGTAGAGAAATTTTAGAAGTTAAAAAAAAAAAAAAACAGTTTAGCAATTTTGGTAGAGATTTTCTATTCTCGGAAACCATTGTTCTTCTGTCTGTTCCTAACAGAAGTCGTGGTTTTTTGGACATTTTTGGGTGGAGTAATTCAGAGTGTTGGAGCTTTGTAGGTTAGAGATTTTTTTTTCATAGAACAAGAAAGATTAGTTTCTGTTTCAGAGTTTTCTCTTCTCAATCGACTTTAAGGCGGTCTGAATATCGAGTCTTCTTCTTAGACTTCTCATCGGGGGTTAAAATTTGTGGGATTGGGATTTTGAGTAATCTCCTCCATCGCAGCGAATCGTGTTCCCCTTTGTGTTCGCGTTTCTCCGTTTCGGTGGTGTAGAGATCGTCTCTGTCCATAGCTGTTTCGACGACGCTCAGTTCGCTTCTCTTCCTCAACAGGTAACCTCGCCACTCGATACTATTTCTTTCTTCTGTCTCCTTCATCTCAAAATTGGTTTCGTCTGTCGATCATTGCTATTGGAGCTGGCTGTTGGTCCTATCTGTTATACACTGTGCTTTGTTGAGTTCGGTCTGTTGTTTCGAGCTGTTCGCCGCTGTTTCTTAGTGGGCGAGTCTTTAGTTAGTTCTTAACATGCTTTCGTTTGCGTTGAGGTTTGCCACATGTAGAATGGTACCTTGTCTCTTTAATGTCGAAGTTTTAGCATTTTCGGTGACATGAATGAATAAGAAAGGGGATAATTCCCTCCCCCCCCCCTTAAGCTACGTCTGTTCGTTGTTGTATTCCTGTTCAGGGGCTTTCAAATGGCGTTTTTTATAGGTGAAACTATGTTAGCCGTTTTGTTTCTTTTCTTTCTCTTTCTTTCATATCACAAGTCTGAGTCCCGACTTCTTGATACATTCATATGTGTCTAGGGTTCCTTTGGATCAGCCCTCTGTCCTGTATGGCGGAGGTAGCTAATGCTTCTTGGCTGGAACGGTTTGACCTTGATGAAATGGCTGTTACGGTGTGTTATGTTTAAGTGATTAGCTTTTAGGTGCTGTTATCTATCTGTTTTAAATTTCGAAGAATTCTATTGTAACTGTTGCTGAAGTTCATTTTCCATGTCAAGAGAATTTCTATTTTGTCGAGTTCTAAAAATCCTACATGTGCCTTCATCTACTATTAGCCCCTTCGTTTGGCAATATTGTCTATACATTGCTCTTTCTCTGCTTTTATTTTACTGTGTTGTGCTCATCTGACTTCCTTTTCTTAAGCCGTAAAATTTATCATAAACTATACATCTCTACTAGTTTTCTTTACCTTCATCTCGTTTGGGTTTTTGTGGTTTCATATGTGATATTTTTATATTTGTTAAGTGTTTATTCATCAATGCTTTTTCTGGACATTACAAACGACAGAAGTTATCACTACTACAATTACAGCCATTTGATTCTACATTATTGTTTACGTTGTTGCTGGTTATTTCTTATTTCTTTTTATATGTTTTATTTATTTCACACACCATCATTGCAGTTAGTTTTACTGTCGGCTGATTGTTAATCGATCATTTTTATTCATGCGATGTCCAGTTGATTGTCTTGCTTCTTTGGTATTGGTGATTGTTACGTATTGTGTACTTTCCTTATCGTCACTTATATCATCCCTTGTGTACGTTTGCATGTGAAATCACTGGCGAGTCTCGTGGATTTCATTTCTCTCATTTGCATTGTCCTCGCTGAGCCCGTAAAGGCTCAAAAGCTCTTCCCATCGAGGTCAGCCTACTCGAGATAGAAGTGCGATCGAAAATCCACGCGATTGAAGAAAATCCAAAATGGGACTAGATGATTTTTCCTTAGCTTCTTTTATATATTTTGCCTTTATTTTTTTGTAATGGGCCTAAGCCCTCGTCGTTTTCATTCCTTTATAGTTATTTTGTATGGTTAGATAGGAACATGTAAAAATGGGCCAAAACCCGAAAACAGGTGGGTCCAAACTCGGTGCAAGCGAACAGAACCCGAGCTTGGACCCAAAAACCCTCTCTCTCTCCCTCTCTCTCTCTCTCGTCTTTATTACGTTTGTTTTGTGCGTTCGTTTAAATTCTCGTTAGTATTAGGATGGGAAAACTCAAATCCTCGGAACGCTATCTTTTTTATCAAATCTTAAGAAGCTTAACTAAAGTGGAATTTCAAGATATAAATATTTCGAACTTTAAAGTTTGCCTAAATAATCGTCGAAGTTTCAAAATTCGCAAGTCTTTAGAAATAAAAAATAGTCAACTAAGTTAATCGTTGGAAAACCGTGGTTTAGCTGAGTGTCCTTAGGTGCCTTAACACTTCCTAAGACACTAATATGAATCCCTAACCCCTAAATGTTTTTCAAAACGATTTTCTGTTTTAAGAGTTGTTTGGGAAAACAAGTTTTCCTTAAATTTTCCTTAAAATTAGTGGCGACTCCTAAAAAACAAATCATTTACAAATAAACTAACCATCTTTTCGAAATCAATTTTTTCGATAAAACATGTATAAAATTGTTTCATGAACTAGGAATATTTCATCAAGCAGTGTTGTTCAACACCAACCACAACCAATGGTGTTGTGGAAAGGAAGCATAAGGCGGATTCTTAAACATAGCCAGGCATCAGATTTCAATCAAAATTACCTATAAGATATTGGGATATTGTATCAAGCTTTCTGTATATTTTGAAATTACAGATTACCTTCTGCAAAGTATACTCAAACAATCCCTTGAACTTCCTATTCAAAATTTCAACACTTTTATCCTCTAAAGGTTTATAAGATGCTTGTGTTATGCTAACATGATCCTAAGAGTGATAAATTTGCAGAAAGAGATTTCCTACCTACCATATTTTCTAGGAGACTCATATTACAAAAAGGTTATGTATTGTTGGATATAAAGTCCAAAAAGTTTCTTGTGATCAGAGATGTATTTTTTCATGAAATATCTTTCTTTTTCAACAGGAATTATATACAGAAGCATCACTAGATTATATGGTTTCCATTTCATGTCTGACAATTCTTTGATGTATTGGATTTTGATGTTACTACGACAAAGAAGTTATCAATGTGAGATGATATGCTGAGAATACTAATGGTGATGCAGACGACAGGATCTTATGATGAAAATGTAATTGTAAACATAAATCATGATGATAGTACAATTGATGTTCCTATTTTCCCCTGAGATTGTTGAAGTCCACTACAGGGTTTCTAATACTTCAAGGAGGGTCAAGGAACCAGTTTGGGAATGAAAGATTATACAAAGGGAAAACAAAAGTAGCACCAGGCATCCAATACCCATTCCTCTTAGATAATGACATAGTTACATCTTGTTACCAGGATTTGTGGCAATTTCTGAATGCCATTGAAACCAAACTTTTCATCAAGCTAATCAGGATGATAGATGGGATCCAGGCTATGAAACAAGATATAAAGGCCTTAAAGAAATATATCATGTTCATTAGTTGATTTACCTAAAGGGATGCACACTGTTGGGCTTTAATGGATTTACAAATAAATACAAAGCAGATTGTGAGTTGAAAGGTTCAAAGCTAAATTAGTAGCTAAGGGTCAACAGGAGGGTTTAGAAGACTAATCATGATACATTTCCATCCCGTTGCCAAAATGGTAACATTTAGATTGTGAATTGCCTTAGCTAGCTCTAAAGTGGCCTGTTTGTATCAAATGGATCTTATAATGCCTTTCTTTCTCTCAAGTTGATCTTGGGAAGAAGTCTAACATGGAAATGTTTTGAAGGATTTAGAAAATCAGAGAAAATATGGTGTGGCAAGTTACTTATTAGTCTCCTATAATGGGCTTCAACATGCATCCCAGACAATGAAATTGAAAGTTGACTATGACCTTGATAGCACTTGGGTTTTTTCTCAAGTGGTCATTATTATGCATTATTCACCTTAAATCAAGATGCAGACATTGTAGTTATTCTTTTTATGTGATGACTTGCTGATTACTAGAATATACTGAAATGATCAATGAAGCAAAGGAAATATGCACAACATTCAGTTTAAAAGACCTTGGTGAGCTAAGATTTTTCTTGGCATTGAATAGTGAGATCAGCAGAGGAGTGATTTTGAACAAAGGAACTATGTGTTTTAGAACTTATTTCTGAAGCAGCTAAAGGTGTAAACCTTTTACACTTTATATTGATCAAATCTCATATACCATCAGTAGAATATGATATGCTAATGGTCAACTGAGATGTTGTACTACGAGACATCACACACACACAGCCTACCAAAGGGTGGTTGTAAATCTCTCTTATATGCTACTATTATCCAGGCCAGTATAGCTATGCAGTACAAGTTTTAAGGCTCAGTTTATGCAATCTCCAAGAGGTCCCATTGGGATGCAGCAATAAAAGTGATAAGTATCTTAAATGAACAGTTGGTCCAGGAATCTGGTTGCAATCTAAACTACTAATGATTTCGAATGTTGGTGGTGATTCTGATATGGGCTGCGTGTCCTAGACCGTGATATTTTACACAGGATTGTGGTCAAGTTTGGAGAATCACTTGTATCTTGGAAATCAAAGAAAACCGCAGACTGTTTCCAAAATCTCGCTGCGGCTGATATATGAAGCATTGACCGCTCAGTTGTAGCTGAAGCTACTTGCTGTTGGTGTTGTTTACTGAGTCTAGGTTGTGGAAATTCAGATGGCCATTCTTGTGTTTAGTGATAGCAATCTGCAATAGCAACCAGCGGCAAATCCAGGTTTTTCACGAGAGGACAACACATTGAGATTGATTGTCATTTCATCAGTAGATAAGATCACAGAAGCCAAAGTTATGTACACATTTCATTTTCATATTCACAACAAGGGCAGATTTGCTAACAAAGGGTGAGTTCCAAGCTCAACATTTATATCTTTTGGGCACGCTTGGTGGTGTGCTCAACATTTTGCAACATCCTTTAGCTTGAGGGGGAATGTTGAAAATTATGTAATGCCATTAGTTAGTTTGTTAGCATTAGTTCGTTAAAACTGCAGCATTAGTTTTGTTAGCATTAGTTAGGAAAACTGCACCTTAGTTTGTTGGTCATTATTTAGTTAAAACGGCACAGTAACTTTCCATGTTTTTAGTTAAGTAGCTTATGTAGTTTATTTGTTACTTGGTTATATTATTTACCTTGAATACATGTGTCATTGAGTTTGAAGCTAATAAGATAGCATGAGCTCATTGGGAATTAGAAGATCAATTTTTTCACTTCACAAGTTCATACAATTTCCTTCCTTCCTCTTTTTCTCTTAATTCTGTCCAGTTCAATTATCGCAATGGTGAGTTCATAAACTCACAATTTATCACATAACTCGTGTCTTTCATAACAAACTTAATTTTTAGAGTTCTATAAAATCTGAATTCAATTTCTTACGGATTTCTAAATGTATTAATATACATCAATCAAGTCTCAAACCAAGACCCTACCCTTTCCTAGATGACCCTAGACTTCATTTAGCCTAAATTCCAAGACTTGCCTAGCCATGAATTTTCAAGTTACTATCAAAAAAATTGTGGCCTAAATTTCTTCTCTACTTGTACTTGTAGAAATTGTAGTATGCTTTAATCAGTCCATGAACCGTCGCCTCACAGGCCGAAAATTAAATGCTAAAATTACTCCTCTTTTTTTTTTAGTTATTGTTTCTTGTGAAATGCTCCATTGTCAAGTTATAGTGAATGACAATAAAATAAATTATATTGATATCTAGTACTTTAAATTGAGTAATTGATTAAAGATATCAAGAAAAAAATTTGATAATATGAACAACGAAATGGAATAGAAGGTTTAAAACACTGGCAAAATGCTTTCGTAAAAATGATATTTGGTCTGGAAATTGCTATAGGATTGCACGTACGCACATAGTTTTAGTGGATATGACACGCCTATTATGCACTAAACGAATAATTAAGAAATTCAATTATAAAATAAGAACTTGAACTTGATCTTTTGGAGAACAAAGAAATTCTTTAGAATAGGAATACCCTGCTAAAAAATATGTTCAAATCTGAAATTGTTTGATTTAAATAAAAATTGTGGTACCTAAAGAATGAAAGAACACGTTCTTTCATTTTAAAGACAACAACTAAAAAATAAAAAGACACTCCCTTTGATTTAAAATACTTATATTATTAGTTTAATCTAAACTAAATTTCAACATATACAAAAGTGAATTTTTGTCCTTGATGAGATGTACTACTAATTAATTTTGATGAACAAAATTCTCATGATCATATTATTAACCTGGAGAGTTCGTTTTACAAAATTTTGGATATGTAAATGACAAATGATACTTAATTTGATTTCTTCATTAACTAATAGTATTAGTTTCTACAATAGGAAAAGAGACAAACGTGTTGAAACATTGACAAGTTTAAGCTTAAATTACATCAAGAAGGTACTAGGTAGGTAGTAGGGACAATATGATATGTTCTATGTACTTATTACTCAAGTCCTATTACACATTAGCTTATTATTGGCCCATTGTTGCATTTGGGCCTTTATACATTCGACAAAGCCTTAACAACTCCAACAAAATCATGCTTAAATCCATATTCTGCAAGAAAATGCTTTGGTGGAATGATTTTTGTGTACACATAGAAGGCTACACAAAAACCAAAATCGTTGGTCGCACCCAAATAATCCAATTCCATCCCAAAGGTGACCATCCTCTAATAATACTGGCCCAAACATCATTCTTGGTTAATCCCCGCCCCTCCGTCGCCCTTTTCTCGGTCACCGTGTCGAGATACCTACACTAGCCGACCTCACCTACACACACAATTGACAAGACAGTCCATTCCAAGAGCCTTAGCTTGTCTGTGATCATAAGCCAGCCAATTGAAGCAAGAGGAAAACAAATGTCCAAAATATCTCTAGCCATAAGGCTTGGGCCGTCTCTCTAGGCCCACAATAACACCCATTTGGGCCGGTGCAATTATTGTGACAGTACAACAAACCACCAAGTGAGAAAGTGTCTTCATTGATGAAGCTAACACAGTCTGAGAGTAGTGGGCAACACTAAAATTGACCAACACATTGGCCACAATTTAATTATGGCTTCTTGACATGGATATAATTCCGACGAGCGCAGCCGAGAAAGATAACCGGATTGATATGGCCTCCCGGACACCGAACAACAGCCAGAAGTAGAATGTGATCACAACTGCTATGAGAAATTGACCGATGATCAAATTTGGCATTTTTCGTATCACTTTCAAAAGTGGAAATTACTATAGTATCCAACATGAAAACAAGACCCCTCTGAACCTAGAGTTCTCCCATCGCTGCTGCCATACTAGATAACAAAAAAATAGATTTAAGTTAATTTAGCACATCCCTGCCACGATATATAATTCATTTATTTATTTCGAAGGCAATTAGTGATGAAATCAAAATATATGACTAACATCCAAACAAAAGAAGTCAGGAACGCCCAGCCTTTGAGAGAGTGAGAGAAAATTGTGCTTCTTTCCCTCATCATCATCTATAGTATTAATCCTGCTAACACGAGTGAGATAATAAACATTAATTGAGTGACCATCTGAGAAATCAACCAGACAAATCAAAAGACAACTAATGATAATTCAAAGGACATACTTCCTTGGTGTAGAAGAACAAGGTTGAACTCTATTAGTCCCACCAGAAATCTGGCTTTCCTCATCACCAGAAACAACATTACTATTAGAAGCCATATGTGCGAGAAAACTAAGAAAATTGATCCTAGTATTTAGCTTAAGGTTTTAATGCATTTTCCCTGAAATTGTGTGCATGAATATGGGGTTATAAATACTACTCTCCAACCTCCACTGCCTAACCTATATTTCTTTTGTTATTATTAGTATTATTTATTATAAGAAAGTTCTGTTTACGTATATTTATCAAGCAAAAGAGATCTCTCTTGGCCAATTTTATTGGAGGAGTCAATTTTTATTTATTTATTATTTTTGTTATATAATATGGTTCTTCTACCGCTACATGCAAGGATGTGACATATCCTTATTAAAATTGTAGGCCCTTTTTGTGATTACAATATAATTTTAGAATAGTAAGCTCTACTTTTTCATCCTCTTTATTATTTATCTACGATTATCGGTTCTAAGAGTGTAAATATATTAAGTATTTTTTCATTCTTAATTAGAGTTTTGAGTTCGAATTCTTCTATTTATGGAGGTATTTTTGTTAGAAAACATTTTACTTTCAAGTAATTTCTCAAGGCGAAATTCAAATTCAGTCACGTTCCAACGTACATATTGAACATTGAGTGGAAACCAAAAAAAAAAAATGCCCCTTTCTGAATCATTGGAGTTATCGTGTTTATTAAAAATAATTGATTTAAGATAATCATTATCTTTAAAACATAAAATATAACTGATTATTTAATTCCATTTAATAAATGTGCATGGTGAAAGATTAATATAGTGAAAAAGAGAATAGTATTAAGTTGAAATCAAACAATAAATAAGAATAATTTAAATAAAATTACTTTTTAAGTTAATGTTTTCTTAAAAGGACGATCAAAGAGGAATATGATAGAATATGTGCCTTCACTTAACAAGTAATGGACCAGGTCCTTACTTTCACTTCAGAAAATACCAGAACGTTAAATGCAGTAAAATCAACACAATGATTTTACGTGGAAACTCCTTGTAAGGGAGTAAAACCACGACCTGTCTCACAGGATTTTCAATCGTTTTCACTAATCTTCAAAAGCAAAAGCGAAACACGATTACACAAACGTAAGAAAAGAGTTATAAATATTACGTCAGCAATAGTCCTCTATTGCTCAACAAGCCTAAGTAGATAAACAATCTACCCACTAAGACATCCCACCTGGACAACTTAGACTTCAACACACACACCAATGCATTTATAGATTTAGGAGTGGAGGGGGCTTTTGCGCTTACAATTTAAGAACAAGAGAATAAATTCCTTAAACAAACTAGAGAAAAAGACTCACGATGTGGGGGGTGGGTTTGTCCTTGGGAATAATTCTGCCTTTGCTTTGTGTGCCTTGCAAGAGTTCTTGAAAAGTTTTTATCAAGTGCACACACGTACACAAAAGTGTTTAGAAAGTGCCTTTTATGTGGGCCAAGTCGATTTACTAAAACTCCTTTGCCATTTGCTAAAAAGGTAACACATTTTCTGACGCCATAGGGAAGGTGCACCTACTTTCGTACCATTCTCCAGCGGGCAATCGACTGACCTCATTTTCATGAGAGCACTGGTACCTCTAATAGGTCCATGGTTTTGTTTCTTCGCAATACATCAAAAAAAGATACCTGCAATACACAATAGAGAAACCTGATACCTTATGAGGTCCCATTGTTTGTCAATCATCAAAACTACAAATAACATTTTCCCAGTACTTTTGATGATGGACAAACAATGATATGAATCTGAGGTCATTCACCAGAAATTGTTTCCCCTTGACATGGTATTCCCCTTAATGTTATATTCCCCTCCTTTATGTATGTTTTTATTATATAACAGTTTTACATTCCCCATTATTTAGCTACTAACGTTTTACTCCCCCTTTTGGCATCATAAAAAGGAGATGCAGTAAACATTGAGTCAATCAAAATACTGAGCAAGTCAGAGATAATAAGCAATCAACAGTAGAGCGAAGAGCAGTCGCCACAAAGAACAAAGGAAGAACAACAAAGGATAAAGTACCCAACCTGCCTTATAACATAAATCATTAACGACAAACTAAAATTTCATCAAACGAAGAGCGCCACACAAAAAAAATGACACAGGAGAGATGATTGACAATTTAGGAAGAGGGGGTCTTTTTGGAGAGGGAGGATAAGACGACGTGACTCGTGCATTGGCAGGAATTCATTATCCTTGATGGCCTTTTCTTGCAAGGCAGTATCTTCGCCTTCAACTCAGGTTCTCTTTCTCCAGAGCTGTACAACAAAAACCAGTCCATCACTTTGTGCAGTTAGCAGCTCGCTTGAGTACGGCAATTTCAGCCTCGTTACTACTCAAAACAGCACAGGAGTTCTTCAGTCTCATATTAAGCTTATCCAGGTCCTCAAGAAGTGAGCCATCTTGCTTTTTGGTAAGCCTCTGCCTTCAAACATTCACATTCAAACAAGGTAGCCTCAGCGATAAGTTTGTTTAACCTGTCCCATCTTCCAAATACCAAGACGGAATCTGAAAGTGCTTGAATATTCAGTAAGAAAGATCCATACCCCATTCCATGTACTCCTTTCATCTCAATAAATGTTTTGAATGTGTTCAATCAGAGACTAGGAAGGGCTAAGAGGCCTCAAAGCTGCCCCAGCATCTCATGGCGTACAAGTCAGCTAGCTATAGAAGAGTTTCTTTTCTGTTGAAGGGAAGAACCACCTTGTTGACAAACTCGAAGACCAGCTGATACTCACTCTTCATTAATTTTCTTAGAGATCCCAGCAACCTTCGTTGTGGGGTCTTAGAAATCAGGGATGCAATTCGGGAGCAAGTTTGTTTCAGCACAGACAGGCCCTCCTGCTAGGCACTTTGAGGATTTGCCCAACACCTCCTCATTCAAAGAAATAGAAATATTGTTCACAGTGTGAGGAGGCCTCCATCTTCCGGAATTAACATTGTAATAGAATTCACGAACCTCTTCTTCATGAAGGATGGGGGGAATTTCCTGTTGAACAGGCAGCCAAGATGGATCTCACCATGTCATGCAGGGAATCCATGCCAGAAGAGTAATAATCCCCATATCAAACACTCTTCCAGCGAGGAATGGCTTGGTTCTCGAATGTAAACTTTTCCTGCAAGTTGACATTCTCAACTTTCCTGGCTTGAGGACCAGGTCCCTGTGTCGCTTTCTCCCTTTTCTCAGATCTCTTCCCTTTGACTGTGACTTTTACAACCTTTTTCTTTTTTTTTTTTTTTTTTTTTGTAACCCTTTCTTTTCTTTCCTGGACCTTTCTTGTTATTTTTATTTTCAACCTCATCTCCAGACAACTCAACCAGTTTTTCTTTAGGTATCTTGAAATGTGATACCTTGAAGGGTCGTGCACTTCGTTTTTTATGACTGCCAGCAGCAGATGGGTGCGCTTGCCTTCAGGCATTTTCCATCAGTTTTGTGCAGCAACCTTGTATTAGGTCTTATCTTAGGAGTCGTTCTCCACGACCCCCCCCCCCACCCCCCCCCCCCCCCCCAACCCCCAGTTCCTTCCCTTTATCTACTGTCTCAACTTCCATTTAATGGTTCTTCCTCACGTGCAGATCAGATGAAGGGAAGAAGAGTACCGCCCTCCGTTGGGGGTTTAGCGCAAATGGGGTGAGAAGGTCTGCCTCTTCTCTTACCAGTGCATCAGTTTGTTTTGCTATGGATTCTTCTGCATCATTGCCTAGGCTTTCAATCACGAGTTCCTCACTTGCTGCCAGTTAGGAGACTCGGAATAGCCCCCATTGTGGTAAAATCTCCTTCAAACATGTTGTCAGGCACATGCTCTTCCAATGGACCAGGTCCAGAGGTCTGCAAGACGGGTGAGATCTCTGGAGAAGAAGGGGTTATCAGGAGTATTTTGGGCGGAACTGGGTGGGGAGGGAAGTCTGGTTTGAGTAGGTGTTGAGAATAGAAGCAAGGGGCGCCATTTCACTAAGTGACTCCAACATTTGCTTAGAGAAGATGGAAGAGGAAGACATGTTTGTGATGCTGGAAGGGTTCTTGAAAAAAAAAGAAAACAAGAGATGCCTTTGAATGGACGAAGCCTTTGATAAGGAGAGAGAAAAGTAAGAGACGAATGAGAGTTCAAAGAAGAAAAGACCCCTTTTTAAAAAGAAGTGAAAGGGTGCCAGGTCCATGATTAGATGGCGTCGTTTGAGAGAGAACACGATTGGACATCGGTCAGAGTAAACATGACGGACACGTGGCATTTCAACGGTCAAAATTTTTAGTTAAATTTAATGTAAAAAATCTAACTGGGACAGGTACAAGGTACAATTATAGAGTTTAACTTCATGCCTTAATTGTTTAGTCTCTTCTTTTGTGAGCTAGGTCCCTATTGAGATTATACCTACGGAAAAGGATACAAAAAGTGATCTTGTTCAACTATTTAAGGATTCACACAAAGGCTACATGCAATGCAATTTTAAACCATCAAGGAGTCTACTGTTGGATGCTAAAAGCATTACTTGGAGACACCATCCCAATTTAAACGATTTCTCTCAAATTGATCATTGCCTGAGCCTTGGTAAAGATGTCTGCTATTCTGTTCCTACGTGGACAGTATGTAGGCCAATATTACCCTCTCAACATGGTCTCTCAAAAAAATGGTCTGACATCAATGGCTTTGTTCTCTGATGATGAACTGGGTTTTTCCCATACTCACAGCACTAGTGTTGTCACCAACATGAGAGGAAGTGCTTTAAGTGGATTCCAAAGTCTTCTAAGTGTTGCCTGATCCAAAGCAATTGAGACAACAATGCAGCAGAAACAAAACAACAAAAAAACAATAACAAAACCCAAAAAACAAAAAACTACATATTCAGCTTCAGCTGTTTGAAAGAGCCAAAGAGTTCTGCTTCTTGGTGCCCCAAGAGTGAGTGATGATCCTGGAAATGCCCATTCAAGAGGTAATCTTTCTGTCAACTTGATAACCTGCAAAAGCAGCATCTGCAACCAACCAGTCAAAGTATCACCTGCAGGATAAAAAGAGAACCAGGTCCCTGTTTTCTTCAGTATCTAAGTATACGTTTTGCAGCCTTCGGGTGAATCATGAGGACATGCTTGAAATCTAGCACACCCTTCCAAAGCTATATACACAATATCAGGCTGCTAGAAGTCCGATATAGCAATGAGCCAATGATTCCTCTGTACATTGTGATTAAAGGGGATCAGATTCTTCTACTATCATTTGGAATTTGTTCCATAGGAGTGTCATAGGTTTGGAATCAAACATATCGAATTTCTTCAGCAGCTCCTTTGATGTACTTCTCCTGGCATATGAAGTTCCATTGCTGATTGCTTGATTTGCAGCCCCAGAAAGAATGTCAACCGCCATCATACTCATTTAAAACTCCTTTCCCATCAATGATGGAATCTCACAGAGATTGTTCCGAAAGTAGCTCCAAAAAGTATTGTCATTCCACATAAACTTGAATTGATAAGAATTCTGTTCTTCTTTTTTCGTAAGAACAAAGTTATTGTCTAGCTTGCCTCCTTTGTGAAACCATTCTCAACAGAAATTGCAATTTTCATACCAAGCTCTTGGATTTGTTCAGACCATATTAGCCTTATTCAAATCTGAACACATGATTTGTAGCTTGCATCTTCAACCAGGAGGTGGCTTGACATACACCTCTCTTTGAGATCTCCATTCAGAAATGCACTCTGCACATCCATCTGATACAGCTTAAATCCATAAAAGACAGCAAAAGCTATTAGGATCTAAATAGCTTCCATTCTGGCAACAGGTCGCAAAGTCTCATCAATAGTCACTTCCTTCGTCCTGATTGGATCCGTGCACCACAAGCCGGATTATTTCTAGTAATAACTCCTATTCTCAGCAAGTTTGTTTCTGAATACCCACCTGGTTCCTATATTGTCTGCATTCAGGTCGAGGAACCAAGGTACAATACTTACTTCTTCAAACTGATGAAGTTCTGCTGGCATAGAATTGATCCAGTCTGTATCACCTAATGCTTCTTAACATCTAGGCTCAACGGATGAATGAACTGAGATGCAATAGATTTATAGTTTTTGCTCTAGTTTGAAGTTCCAGAATTCAAAGGAGAAATGAGGTTATCAAGAGGATGTGATGAAACTATGCTTCCATGCCTGGACCTTGCAGCAGGCTGATTGACAGATAATCATGATCTCTTCTTAGGAAGTGACATCATCTTCTGGGGAGTTGATGTATATGGCTGGAGTTTTGAATAGTACCAGGTTCAACTCTATCATCCGGTTCAACACTCAGCATCCTCCTTCAGGTACATGTGATTCTGAACAACACAATCATTATTCAGTTGTTGATCTGCATCAGTTCAGCACCTTCAATACTTCCCTTGGGGGGATTGGCGAGCATTTTGAGTAACATATCATCATCATCGATCCATCATTCTTCAAGCTTCCATTTTCATCAAAAACAACATGAATGATTTCTTCAATGCATGTGTTCGTTTGTTGAAGATTACTGTAGGGCCTTTGCTGATTGAAGAATATCCAACAACTATTCCTTCATCACTCTTGGATCCCAAAATTTTTCCCAGTCATCCTTCCCATTATTTAGCACCCAAAAAACATCTGCATCCAAAGCTCTAAAGATAGTTCAGCATTGGTTTCTGTTGTTGAAGAAGTTCATATGGAGTCTTATTCAACACGGCTCTTATAGACCCCACCTATTGGTAACAGACATGTGTGTTAACAGCTTCAGCCCGAAATTTGAGGAAGATTTGATTCAATAATCATAGTCTGGCAATGTTCACAAGGTTCTGTTATTTCTTTACAACTACTCCATTTTGTGAGAGTTCTTGGAGCAGAGAAGTTGTGACTTGTACCATTTTCCATACAGAATTTTTTCAGTGTTGAGTTTTCAAACTATGTACCATGATCAGATTCTAATCTGCAAACAATTGGATGTAATGTGGTTTGAATCATTTTAAAGAATATCACTAGTCATAAGCTGTATTGCCTTTGATCTCAAAAATCTCGTCCAGGTGTACTTGAATAATCATCTACAACACCAAAATGTACTTCTTCGCCATTTTGCTTTTGAACATCAAGGGTCCACAAAGGTCATATGAAGCAGCTCTATAGGTTCTTGATGAGGTACCTGATTCTTGGGCTTGGAATGATGATCTGATTTGATTTCTCTACACAAGCTTCACACATTTATTATCAGGAAAACTCATTTTGGGCACCCCCTTCGGACCAGGGTCCTTTGAAACAGCTTCTTTAATAAAGATGAACTCAATGTCACAGCCTACGATGCCAAAAGCTCAGCATTTTCATTTTGAGAACTGAGACATGTTAATCATCTCATGAGAGATTTCCAAGTTTGCCACATACATATTTTACTTCTGTGTGACAGTGAGAACTTACCTTGTTTGTAGTTAAAACTCACGACCAAGTGCATTTCTCAGAAGTAAAAAATGACTCATTTCCTTTGTCAAGATTTGTGACACACTTAGCAAGCTGCTACTTTCAACATCCCCAGTGATAAACATTGCAAATAGAATCTCAAGAGATCTTCTACTTTGCCAACTCCCAAATGTATCCCTTATTGCCATCACCAAATGAGACACCTCCTCCCTTGGAGGGTCTTGGTGAGAGGAAGTTCTTTACCATCACAGTCATATGTTTAGACGCAGCCAACTATCCATATACCAGCATTGACTGCTTCTCCGCTCACTCAACTGCACCAAAAATCACTTGTTAAGCTTGGGAACCATTTCAAGCTTGAGTTCCCAGTAGGCAGACCAAAGAGTGATCAGATTGTACTTGGTCCAGTATGGTAGACTTTGAAGCTTTATAGCAAAAAAGACATAGGAGCCAGAACTAGATTTTTTTCTCAAATTGTGAGTTGAGACAGGCTCTGTAGGGCCAGGTCTCTCTTTTGGACATTTGTCTTTCCGCCAGACTTGAGTATCTTTCACCGATTTTTCCAGCTACACACTCATTCTTCAAATGTCCGTTTCTACCACAATGAAGACACAGCAGATTGTCAGACACAAACACATACTTAACTGTGAGGGTTATAAGGAGACTTTGTTCAAAACTGCATGTCCTTTCTTATTGGAAATTACTTGATTTTGTCCAACATTGACAGCAACTTTGAGGATTTGGTCAACTAAGAGAATTTTCAAGCTCTTTCTTAGTGTTTCACAATATCTTGTTCTAATTTGTACCTTTCAAGTGACAACCTAAGATTTTTTTAAGAGTGTTTTTCAATTGTACTTGAATTTTAGCTTCAGACTATTGGGTTTCATTTAGCTTTTCTGCTTCTTCCGTAATCTGACACAACTGGTCTTAAGTTCAGATTTTTTTAACTCTAGAGACACCTTCTTGACATTGTGTCTTTCAAATTGACCTTTGTTTCAGTTAAAAATTTCAAAGTTCAGCAATCATGGTATCTCTTCAGATGTTAACTCTTCACAGAATCTAACATGACTTTGCCAAGGTTCTCAATTTTTTAAGAGAATATTTATCCAAGGCCCTTTTCATGTCAAGAAGAGTTACCTGATTGTCTTCTTCTTCATTGTTGTGTGTGCAATGAGAGCAAAATTTCAGTTGAAGACAGTTTCCTCCTCATGCCACAGCAACCATCGACACATCTTTTGGCTCATCAGGATCTTCTGAGTCACTAGAAGAATCTCCCCATGCGCAAGAGCCCTTTGACAAACATTCGCAGCAGCTTTTCGATCGCTGTTACCAGGTCCAGGTCCCTTCTTTAATTTTTTTTCTTTGTCACCTCTGTGTTTTTGATGTCCTGGTTTTATCTTGAGTAAAGGACACTCTCTGATGAAGTGCACAGCAGATTTTTCCACAATTGTAGCAGTATCACCTTGAGACAGCATTTCGATTCAACACTTTGTTCCTCTTTTATACATTTGGTTTTTTTGTACAATCTTTTGAAACTATGATGAGCTAGCCTATCACATTAATCACTTGAATCTTCATTGATTTATACTTCAACTATCAATGACTGCCTTCTTGACTTCCCTTTTTGACAATCATGGTTTCGATTCATCTCATGTGTTTTAAGATTACAATCAAGGCATGCCAGGGTCAGCCACCTTCAAGTCCTGGCTTCTGTAATGGCATAAACTTTGCTCTCCCAAGAATTTGGAAGAATCGAAGCACTTTCCTGACTTGTTTGGTCGACTTATAGGTTCACCCGACTTCTCAGTCATTTGTAATGGAGGACAAACTTGGTGTACCATGGCATGTTTGGTTTCTCCTTCCATTCATTTTGAAGTTCTCATATCGGTGAAGGTAAGCATGTCAATCTTGGATTCTTTTGACTTGTTTAAGTTCATATGTGCAGTCATAAAAGCAATCCCAAATGCTTTAGCAGACTCACAGGCTGACACTATGTTGTACTTCAATAGGTCCTATCCCACAGACCAGAAGGTTTTAGCTTTGAACCCTTTTCAATTCGTTTTCCTGTAGCCTCATCATATTTCTGCCTGGCTTTCGGAACAGTAGGGTTTTGGCTCCATCCTTTACTTCCATCATTGGAACAAGGTCCATCTAGTATTAATAGTCCAATAAGCCGCATATCTTCAGCCATGAGATAGTCGGGCATTCTAACTTTCCCACCACTGTAGAAATGTCCATTGAAACGAGGAGGGAGGTGTGTTGAAATGGAACCTTCTTCGAGGTTAAGTGAGCTGACATTCTAAACAAAAATAACTTCCTGGTGCTTAACCAAATCGATAGTGCCCGATCTGATACCACTGATGAATGTGGCCTTCACTTAAAAAGTCATGGAATAGGTCCCTTACATTCACTTCGAAAATACAGGAAAGTTAAATGCAGGAAAATCAAACACAAAGATTTACGTGGAAACATCCTTGATAGGGAGTAAAACCACGGACCTGTCTCCAAAGGATTTTCAAGCGTTTTCACTAATTTTCAAAAGCAAAGCGAAAACACGATTACACCAAACGTAAGAGAGGTTATCAATCTTACCGTAAGGCAATAGTCCTCTATTGCTCAACAAGCCATAGTAGAAAAACCCATCTACCCACTAAGCTATCCCACCTCGGACAACTTAGACTTCGTAAAACAACAACCAATTCCTTTATAGATTTAGGGAGTGGTTACAATTAAGAACAGAGAATTAAATTCCTAAACAACTAGACGAAACTCAAGATGTTGCTGTGGTCCTTGGAATAATTCTGCCTTTGCTTGTGTAGCCTTTGCAAGAGTTCTTTGAAAAAAGTTTTACCAAAGTTGCAAAAACTTACACAAGTGGTTTAGGAAAGTGGCCTTTTATTGGGCAAGTCGCTTTCCTAAACTCTTTGCCATTGCTAAAAAGGTCCACATTTTCTGACGCCATAGGGAAGGTGCACCTACTTCTGTACCATCTCCAGATGGCAATCGGACTGACTCATTTGCATGCGAGCCTGGTACCTCTACTAGGTCCCTGGTTTGGTTTTCTTCGGCAAACACAAAAAAGATACATGCAATACACAATTAGAGAACCTGCTACCTTTATGAGGTCCCATTGTTTGTCAAATCATCAAAACTACAAATAACAGAATATAACAAACAAAATGGATCGAAGGAAATATTAAATTGTGTTAAACAAGAAATATTTTTCTAAACTTCTTTTTCTCCATCCCATTTTGTGTAACATTGTTATTGTTCAGGAAGTCAATAATTATATCAATTTTCTTTGACTAAATAATTTTCTTCCTCAATTTTTTTTAAATATTTTAAATCATTATCAATGTTTTTATAGTATTTTTATTTTTTAATTTCTTTTAAGGGGGGGGGGGTGTATAGCTGAGTTTTGTTTAGCATAAATTATGATTTACAAAGAATATTTCATTTCTCTCTCTTTTAACACGATTATGTATTTTATGGAACAGTAAGGAAGAGTCCAAATATCAAGTATTTTAAAACAAATTCAATAATATGGGAAGACAAATGATGTTGGGAGCGGATGAATGATTTTTTAAATAGATACACCAAATATGTAAATTAAAGAACACGTAAGATCGTGGAAAATAGTTGTTATGTAGATAGAAAAATCACAAGGGAAATTAAATATCCAAAAATAGATATGGGAGATCAAATATCTTATTTTTGTTGTATCATCAATATTTCCTTTATTTTATGCAAATATCAACCGGTAGACTTGGGATTTGCATTGCTGGTTCCATGATATGTGGTTTAACTAATAAAAATGAATTCATGCTCATTCAAGTATAAAAATTTGAATTAATTTTATCGTTGAAATATTATCTAAACTATGATTAAAATTTTAGAGAAAATCTATTATGAAATTGAGAATTGCAGCCAAAGTTTGCTAAAGAGTTGCTATTTTGTTGCCTTTTATGAATGTTTAGACGATTTTGAAATGGCTAGCCGATAATATGGATGAAATGAAGCTTCACCCTGAGTCTAGGTATGTGTAATTTTAGGGATATCTTTATTTCACTGAAGCGATCAACAATGATTTTGGAGTCAATTGCAAGTTTATGAGCTTGATGAATTTAGATCGCATCCAGAAGAGTAGAATCAGTAAACGTCCAAGATGATCTGATGTCAAGAAGCCGAGAACAGTCTTTCAGTCAGTTCGTAATTTTTTGAATAATAGCAGCCGATTGAGATATTGAATTTTCTAATTTACTGCTATTGTCTTCCTTCCAGAGTTTCCAAACTAGATAAATAGTAAGTATGGACTTGAGATTTCCCACAAAATTTGTTAAATCGTCGAGACTGGTTGAAATTCGTTTGGAAGGATCTTATATTGGAAAGACCATCAAAATTGTTCCGATCCAAACCTCCATATCAAGCTCATTGATGCATGTAGAGACGATCAATACTTTATTTATCATGCTCCAACACCTTAACTAAACTAAGATCTTATAACATTTTAATTTTTTTTTAATGTTATACACCTTTTGACTTATGTGACACACTCCATGACTCAACATAGTTGAGATGCTGGAGATGTTTGGATGTCATGTAAGCCAAAAGATGTACAAAATTACAAAAAATGAATTCGAAAAGATAATAGAACCTTAATTTAATTAAGATGTATGTGTCTTCGCAATTATGATCATAGTCTAAGGATACTTGTGTCTTGTCTTTTTTTTCTCCTTTTATTACAAAAAAAATATATGTTTTTTTTAGAGTTAAATGCTTAAATGAACACGAAAATTTATAATTAGAAACTCCCAACAAATGAAAAAATAATAATGCTTAGCTATAAATATAATCGATCTTAAACCATGCATTGAGTGTGATTACATAAGTTCTTTTCCAAGAAATTGGCAATGACGCATTCTTTTTTTCTTTTAAAGGAAAAAATCAAAAACAAAAATAAGATGAAAATTATTTTATTTGTTCATCGATCTTCATGTTCAATATTGTTTTGGTATATATTTTTAAGAGTAATAAATAGAATAATAATTTTATTAGATCGTATTTTGAATATAATAAATTTATTGTTCAAAAAAATAATTTTAATTAATAATATCTTTTAAAACAAATAAGCATAATAAATATTTTATAATACGATAGAATAAATAAAATTGGACGGTTAGTACAGTTGAATGATATTTATATTTTTAAGAGTAATAATTAGAATAATAATTTTATTAGATCGTATTTTGAATATAATAAATTTATTATAAAAAAATAATTATAATTAATAATATATTTTAAAAAAATAAGTATAAGAGTTTTTTACTATAGAAAACAAAAACACACACTAGTATAATAAAAGTGGACGATCAATACAGTTGAATGGTATTTAAAGATAGAAGATTGGGCAATCTTTTTATTGTTGAAATTTATATATTGCGGAATAAATAAAGATGGAGATAACAATCTTTGGGTTGGGGTCATTTATTAGGCAGGTCACGAAGCTTTCGACTTTTTAATTCTTTGTAATTTTCTCAATTTAATAATAATTATTTAGCATATTAAAAATTGTTGTTTAATAATATTTGTTTAATTTTAAAAAATTAAAATATAATTTTATTTTTATATTTATTGTATTTTTGCTATTAAATATTATCTTATTATATATCACATTTTTTAAAGTAATAAATTTAAGGAAAAATGCATAAGTATTCCATTAATCTATGCCCGAAATTTCAGAGACACACTTAGTACTAACATCTTATTACCTATTTTAACTTATTTTATAAATAATTTTGTACCCTTTTCGGCCTACGTGACACTAGCTTGTAAAAAAAAGTCAACACAGGCTGGGCCCACAAGATAGTGACATGTAGGCCGAAAAGGGATAGTAAATTATTTATAAAATAAGGTAGAGAGGTAATAGAACCTTAATATAGTATAAACGTGTCTTTCAGATTTCGGCATAGGTTGAAGGGTACTTATGCATTTTCTCTAAATTTAATAAAATAAAAAATAATATAATATTATTTATAATTTTTCAAGAGAAATATCAAATTAATAGTAGATAACTATTATTTGTCAGTGGTACAATATTAATTAAACTGTTCAAATTTATAGCACCAACTTGCCCAACAAAATTTTCCTCCCTATTTATGGTTTTACGTATTTTTATTTAATTTCTTTTTATTTAATTTCTTTTTAATGAAAAGGGTGTTGATGAAAGTATCTAACAGTCATAAATAAAGAGATTGGAAGATTAAATCATCATTCTCTATGCTAAATTTGTCAATATTTACTTCCCGGAATAATTTCTTCTAAGGATAATAAAATAAAGTAGAAACGATATATTTAATTATGTCTTGATTTTCTAAAACGATAAACATCATAAATTATTTATTTTTAATAAAAATGACAAGTATTTAATAACGGAGAGACGATATTCTTACGTATCTGATTAAGTTACAATTTGCATTAGTTCTCCCTTGTATTCCCATGAATAAACAAACTTCGTTTGGGATAGTTCGTCCATTTACACTATCAAAAAAGTGTGAATTATATGAGAATTTTCTTGAAGATAAGTATAAAAATTTATAGAAAAATAAGTTTATTTCATACTAATTCTCAGAAAAATTTCATGTTATTCACAGTTTTATTGTAATAATGTGAGCAAATATTCTTTTAAATTTATGTTTTAGGAAGGATTCCTACTGTATGTGATGCCCAAATATGTTCGTTCTAGATTCAAATTTATTTTTAATATATTGATCAAATAAAAATGAACTATCAAAATAAACTTCAAAAGAGCAGACATACATTATGTTGTTGAAGAAACATACTTCTATATATGTTGTAAAAAAAACAATATTCATTATTAATTTGGTTATTCATGAAAAATTTTAAATTAAAATTGTCAAAAAATTCTTACTGTTGAGACGAAAGACAACATTTCTACGTGTTATCATACTAAATATGTCATATATCTACTTTAAATTGAGAGATTATTCATTACAAAAGCAAACTAAAGAAAAACAGCTAGAAAGGGAAGCAAAGCAACTATCTTTTCATGCTCATTAACTAGCATCATAAGATCTACTTTTTTTTTTCTTGTTGCAACTACAAATTTCCTTTTTCATCATTTTTATTAAATATAATAAACTAGAATATATGCACGATCAGAAAAAATAAAAAATAAAAAAAAGGAAGTTTTTAACTGTATATCTTTTTCTCTCAAAAGTACTTGTATAGAGTGTATGTCCAAAATGTTATCCAATTTTTCAAAGTAGTAAGCAGCTTTGCTGTTATGCTTGAAATTTTTCCGGATTAATGAATTCTGAATTTTATAATAATGATTTTAAATGATGATAACTGAATATAATTTTACTAAGAGAAATATATTATTTGAACTAGTTGGGAAGTTAGAGCGTTAAGGATATCCAAGATTTAATATACATGTATGAAAAATATTGACTCGTATATTTGATACAATTTTTTATATAAATAATATAACTTTTTAACAAAAGGTGTTCAATTGATCACGCTAAACTATATATAATTGTCGAATCTAATTCAAACTCTCATGCAGACTACTAGTTTCGCACTATGGACGGATGATAGTGATGGAAGGCTAAAGTCAACAATTTGATGGCATTAAATGGGATTTGAAAGTTGATAACAAAAAGTGGGAGAAGTAGTGTCATAAATTAGAATCGTAGACTTAGTTGAGATAAAGCTCAAAGCCCATGGAGAGTAAATAGTATTCACAATGTAACGCCATATAAATTTGGTCACATGCATTGCTGTTTTAGAAGCATTTATGTTTATGATTTTTATGAGATAAGAGTTTATAATTATTGTAGTCAAGTGGACTCCTCCCCATATTTGTTATTTAGGGGACATCTTTTCTAATGAGATATTGTACATGTCTAATCTCCGTGGAAATTATTATTTTCTTCGTTTCAATTCAATTATATGACGTTGATATTTAATTAATCATGAAATTTTAAAGAAGCTTTTGAAATTTATAATTTTTAATTTGGCATGCACATGTTTAATGAAGAAGAAAATAAATACTATAATTCTTTATTATAACATATTTAAAAATAACCATTAATAAAATGTTGATTAAGATTATATTAATTAGAACAAAAGAAATTGTATATTAATTAGCCATCAAAATTGAAGGCTATATTTGTATCAATTTGAATGAATTGTACGCTCAATTATTTTTCAAAATTTGAATTGTGTCATTTGTGTTGGGTTATCCCACATCGGAAGTGGAAAGGGCTGGTGGTCAATTTATAAGTGGGAGGGAAAGCCTCAACCTTTGAGCTAGATTTTGGGTTGAGAAGGCCAAGACCACCCAAACAAACTGGTATCAGAGCCAAGGTTTATCTGAGTATGCTCTGTGTTGCAGCACAGTCTGAACTTCCACATCAGAAAGATTTTACTTTGATTTGCGAAAAACTATATTTTTTGGGGAAACAATGGAAGCCAACACAAGTAGAATGGTTACTTTGAATGGGAAAAATGGAAGATTGCTTTATGTCAAGAATTGTATAAACCAGATTTACCCACTGTAAGCTGTAATATGATAGATGAAGAGTGGAATCTGTGATAGAACAGTTTGTGGATTATTAGGCAATGGGTCGACGAAATGTGTTGAACCACATTCTTGGAGAAACACATGCTCGAACCTTTGGGGAGCATTTGAAGTTTGTATGCTACGAAAGACTGGCAAACACACAAAAGTCTTAATAAAGCAGATTGGAGTTTTGAAGTATATTGATGGTTCTACGATGACAGACCATCTGAATAATTTAGAGGATTATGAACCGCTTATCGCTATGGGCCATCAAATTGATGAAGACATTCAAGGCTTGCTTCTTCTTGGTTCCCTACCAGATCATGGGAAACTTATAGAACGTTCATTTCAAATTCTGATCGGAGGTGTGATCTCTATGGGATTCCCCAGAGTAGTGTCTTGAACGAAGAGATTAGAAGAAAAACTCAAGCGTTCCTCTTCGTCGGATGTCCTGATAACTGGCCCAGGGGGAGAAATTAAAAGCGTAGTTCCAGCATAGAGAAAAATAGGAAGCAAATCCAAAGGCAGACTTAAGGATATTGCTTGCTATCATTGTGGCAGGAAAGGGCACACAAAGAAGTTCTGCAGAAGTGAGAGGGAGACAAAAAACAAAGAGGAAACTAAGGAAGATGGCAATGAAAAATTGCCTAGCCAACGGTCACCACCGACGATCTTGTTACCGTTCTGATGCAAAAAATGATAAAATTGCTTGTTTGATGAGTCAAGCTGGGTTGTGGACACTGGTGCCGACTAATGTGACATCAAGGAAGGAATTTTTCTCTTCCTAAACTCCTGGTGGATTTTGGAACCTTGAGTATGGGTATGAGACGTTTTGGGTGGTTGGTCTTGAGTCAAATTTGTTTGCGAAAAACTAGTGTTGCGAACTAAAACTAGTTTTGAACATGTGAAACATGCTCTGATGTTCGTCGCACCTATTTCTGTGGGTGGTGTTTTAGATGATGAAGGAATGTGAGTACCAACGGTGATGGAAAATAAGCTCATTAAGGGTCCTTGTTGTGGCTCGTGGTCCAAACGTCGTGTCTATACTGGACACGGCCTCTGCTGTGTTGATATGGTGGAATGCGGTTGCGGCGATAGCTCTCAACCATTATGGCCACAAGAGGCGTAGCCACATTAGCGAGGAAAGGACTTAATGTTCTAGACAGAAGAAATTATTGTCAAATTTCCAAAGTGACCAAAATTAAGAAAAATGTGAGCAGCTGCTGACTGGTAAACAAAATAGAGTTTCTTTAAGCCCTACCCTCCTTCGAGAAAGACAGAGTTGCTGAGTTAGTTTCACTCTGATTTATGTGGTCCAATGAAGACAAAGACATTGGGTGGTGCACTTACTTTGCATTCATTGATGATTGCTCGAGAAAACTTTGGGTCTATGTCTTGAAGACTAAAGACCAAGTGTTAGGTGTCTTTAAGCAGTTTCAGGCTTCAGTTGAAAGAGAAAATGGAAAGAAATGAAATGTATCGTCTGTAATGGTGGTGGAATATTGTGGACCATTTGAGGAATACTGCAAGATCAGGTATTAGACACCAAGAAGACTCCTCCCAAGACTCCTCCCTTTAATGGTTTGGCTGAGAGGATGAACAGGGAACCTTGATGGAAAAGAGTTAGATGTTTGCTTTTGAAGACAAAGTTGCCAAACTCATTTGGGGTGAGGCTTTATTGACCGCTGCACATGTTATAATCTATCTCTGCTGGCTTGCAAGTGAGGTACCAATAGGTTGGGTATGGAAAGGATGTTTATATGACCATTTGAGAGTATTTGGTGGCAAGCTTTTGTACGTGCAGAAAGAGAGAGGTAAAATTAGTTGCCAAGACAAAAGGCAATGCATCTTCTTGGATACATGGACTCGATGAATTTGGTTACAGCTATATGATCCAATTGAAAAGAAACTTGGAGAAGCAGGATTTATTTTCATGGAAAAAGCTCAAACATTGAGGATATTGACAACGGAGAAGGTAGAATCTTCAAATTTTGATGGTATAGTCATCATGATGAAGGTCCTCAAACAAGTGTGCCTGATGTTATTGGGTTTGATAATCATGGGACCACCAGAATCTGTATCAAATCACACATGTTGATGTTGATAATAACAATGATATTGTTATTATGATCCTGTTGCGCTCATGAAGTGTGGACGATCAAATATTTCGCTCGGAGTCCACAAGACAGCGGTTTCCTTCCTCCCGTTATTCAACAATGAGATGTGTGGACTCACTGACGGGGGAGATACCTGAATGTTTATGAAGAGGACCATGGAAGATGAGCACAAGCAACAATGGATGAAGCCATGCAAGACGAGATGAGTCTTCGGTGCTTGCATGGCTTCAGATACCCACTACTGTTATCTTAGTGAGTTGGTGATATATCTAATAATTTGCCCACTAGGTTTCGCACCAAGACCTTGCACGATGCTTCAGACTCCGCAAGATACACAGTGGGTCTGTTACAAAATGTTGAAAGTTAAACGCAACCACACCCACAACCTTGAAGTCCTAATTTCCCTTGTTTGTACATACAATTATTTAGCCCTACCGCATTACTGGTTGTTAAGGGATTCGGTCAAAGGAAAGGTATTGACTTTGACGAAATATTTTCTCCTGTTGTGAAAATGTCCTCGATTCGCACAGTTCTAGGTTTGGCTGCTAGTCTTAATTTAGAGATTGAGCAGATGGATGTGAAGACGGCATTCCTTCACGGTGACCTAGAAAAAGAGATTTATATGGAACAACCTAAGGGTTTCAAAGTAGATGGTAAAGAAAATTTTGTATGCAAACTTAAAAAGAGTCTCTATGGCCTAAAACAAGCTCCCAGACAGTGGTACAAAAAGTTTGAATCTGTTATGGGGGAGCAGGGCTATAAGAAGACTTCTTCAGATCATTGCGTATTTGAACAAAAATTTTCTGACAATGATTTTATCATCCTTTTGTTGTATGTGGATGATATGTTGATTGTGGGCAAAAATACTTCCAAGATTGACGAGCTAAAGAAAGAGTTGTGTAAGTCTTTTTCTATGAAAGACTTGGGTCATGCCAAGCAAATTTTGGGCATGAGAATTACTCGTCTTAGAGATAAAAGGAAGATTTATTTGTCCCAGAAGAAGTACATTGAACGCGTACTGGAGCGCTTCAATATGAAGAATTCTAAGACTGTTAGTATACCTCTTGCTGGTCATATGAAGTTGAGCAAGAAGATGTGTCCTACAGCTAGGGAGGAAAAAGAGAACATGGCCAAAGTTTCATATTCCTCCGTTGTCGGAAGTCTAATGTATGCAATGGTGTGCACTAGACCTGATATTGCTCACGCAGTTGGTGTTGTCAGTAGATTTCTCGAAAATCCGGGAAAAGAGCATTGGGAAGCTGTGAAATGGATACTCAGGTATCTTAGAGGAAGCTCAGATGAATGCTTGTGTTTTGGAGCATCAAATCCAATCTTGAAAGGCTATACAGATTCTGATATGGCAGGTGACCTTGATAACAGAAAATCCACTACTGGATATTTGTTTACTTTTTCAGGGGGAGCTATATCATGGCAGTCAAAGTTGCAGAAATGTGTTGCACTATCTACAACTGAAGCTGAGTATATTGCGGCTACTGAAGCCGGCAAGGAGATGATATGGCTAAAGTGATTTCTTCAAGAGCTTGGTTTGAATCAGATGGAGTATATTGTCTATTGTGACAGTCAGAGTGCAATAGACTTGAGCAAGAACTCCATGTACCATGCAAGAACAAAACACATTGACGTCAGATATCATTGGATTCGTGACAAAGTGGAGAATGAATCATTTCACGTCAAAAAGATTCACACAAGTGAAAATCCTGCAGATATGCTGACCAAGATGATACCATAAGACAAGTTCGAGTTATGCAAAGAACTTCTGGGTATGAGCTCTCTCTAAAGAAGTTGAAGATACCTTCTTCCAGTAAATGGGACTGGAGGGGGAGATTTGTTGAATCCACCCCATTTTTTAGTCAACTTTAGCTACTCAATTGGTACAAGCAATTGTTAAAAAGGAATAGTAATTGGAGTTGAAAAGAAAAGATTTGGTAGTTGGCAAATTGGTAAGATTTGCAACCATTTTTGACTTTGCTATGTTTACATATGTCATTAGTGACATAGGTATGGTTTTATCCTTCTATAAATAGAGCATTCTTGCTCATTTGTAGAACACACCAAGTTAAGAAAAAAAAAACCATTTTGAGAGCAAAGTGAGGTATTCCATAGACTATACAAGAAAATAGTCTGTGAAGAAAAATAGAGTGTGAGCGATATTTTAGTAAGACGAAAATCAAAAGAGTGTTGTTCCTTTTGAGTGTGTAGTAGTCACTTTGAGTGTTGTATTCGTGACTACACAGTGTAAAATTCCTTACTATAGTAATATCAGTTGCTCCTCTTGGCCCGTGGTTTTTTCCTTATTCAGAAGGGTTTCCACGTAAAATTCTTGGTGTCATTATTTTTCCCATTTTATTTTCATTACTTTTACCATATATACTTTTGTGCTTGTCCGCGTTTTCCCAACAAACTAGTATCAAAGCCCAGGTTATCAACAAGTCTCAGCCCCACCGGGAGGAACTGGGTTGTCGTTCTCTCCAGCCCAAGGCCCGATGTGTGAAGGGGGAGATTGTTGGGTTATCCCACATCGGAAGTGGAAGGGGCTGGTGGTCAATTTATAAGTGTGAGGGAAAGCCTCAACCTTTGAGCTAGCTTTTGGGTTGAGAAGGCCCAAGACCACCCAACAATTTGAACCCTTCTGGTTGAGTGATTGATGGTATAGAGTGGAATGGGTTAGGAAAGAAAAGTCTAATCTTATGCGATAGGCTTAACTTAAAATTATTTAAGTGATCGATCGTAATAAGTTTGAAAAAAAATTAGTGTTATGTAATAAATTTAACTCAAAAGGTATAACAAGAGAATTAATTTTGAGTCATTCGTGTGAATGACTATCTTCCGAGTCAATTAAGTTATACGAAAGAACTCTACTATGTTCTTATACGTTTAACTTTATCATTATTAATTACTAGTATATTTTTTATAAGTAATTGATATATGTACATACAGTCTTGTTCAAATGTGGAACCACCTTTATTAAAAAAAGTGTCAATTTACGTTCCTTCACTAAAAAATTAAATTTATATTTGTATATTTTGACTCTCTTTAGATTAATTTCTAACTTCTCTGTTACTTTGTGTGCATTGTTTCCTAATTAAAAATAAGAGTATATATATTCTTCTCCTCTACTTTATTTATCTTTATTTAAAATGAAAGTATGCTTACCAAAAAAAAAATACTTTAAATGAAAGTTGACTACTTTTATTCGAAAATTCAATTATCTACACTTACTAGATCAGTCTACAAAACCTTTTATATACTTTTTTAGTTCTTATTGTTATACTTCTCATTAGAGTTGGTAATGAAAAAAAATGATAAAAGTACCTTTTGGTTTGGTTTAATTTTTAATTTTAATTTTAAAATTTGATAATGATTTGAATTTAATTTTAATAAAAAAATATATAGTCGAGTATATTTGTGTGTGCGCACAAATATGTATATGTATGTGTGTTTGAATTTTTACATAAAAGTCTAGAGTATAGTATATTAATTTTTTTTGTGCTCTCGAATTATAATTTAAAGCATTTTTCTACATAGTAATTCAATTATTTACTTTTCGTTGCTAGTTTGATTCATAGTCTTTGTTTTGATCATTCCAAAAACTTATTTTATGTTCAAATAATTTATCTTCGAATTTATTAATTGTTCTATCATTGTTTAATTCAAGATAACGGGGCAAATCACATCTCTTTGATATTTTAGGCAAAAAAAATCATTGAAAGAAATTTTAGAATATAAAGTTTCTTGAAAATGGCTTTATTTTTGGAAATGCATGTGACTTTCTCAAGAAAGCTACATTCTCTATAATTTGATTAGATGTTTTTCTAGTTCGATTAAAACTAAAAATTGACTTATTTGATTTGATCTAATTCCAACATTTGAGAAATCGATCCAAACACACTATATACATACATCACTATAAGAAAATTCGTTTTTTTCAATAAACCAATGCATCACAAAGTTTATTTTTGTAATTAAATGGATTTGCCACAATCAAGTTGTTTATATTGTCATCAAACAGACACTAAAGTTTATCTGAGAACCAGCATCATCAATCATTCAACTTAGTTCATGAAAACTACAAGTGTGACTACCTTTCTGAAGCCGAAAAATTAGAGCTCCTAACGAAAAATTTAAAACTATGATATTGATAGCCACAAAATCAACTACTTAATATAAATAGTGCTAGCTTTACAAAAACATCCACTCTTGGTTTTGCCCCTGGAGAAACTAGACCAAGTTGGACTTGTGTAGGATACAAAAAAATAAGCAAAGGCAAGCGTGGTAAGCGAAATTTGTCCATCACTTGGCACAAACTTCAGTTACACAACCCCTGAAGGAAGGCGCAAAACCAGCTGTCCTCCGAAAACACTGCAATACATTCATAAAATAAGAAGGATATGGTCAATAGAGAAGAATAGTGAATAGCAAGGAAGGCATGGGATGCTGATATTCAACCTTTTAACGTAGTAGTAACAGAAGTCTGCTAAGATGAATGTCTGAACAACTTCAGATATAAGCACCATTGAAGGCCATAGACCATGACCCAACGCAACTAGTAGATGGCCGTTACTGTCCAAAACCTGTCGTCAGCCCAAGAGAAACTTAGAATGTTGATATGGATCTAAAGGTGACAATCTTCCTCAATCTCTAACCGTAGACTTAAGCCTAGAATCTCAACTTACAGCTCTCATACAGAAAAGGATACGTTGTTCAACAAACTAAACATGTTTTCAAAGGGTCCTTCATCAGTTCCTACAATGTAGTCAGTACTAGGTGCACAACCTGACTTTGTGCGAATTAATAAAACCAACACTTAGACATGCACGATAAGGCACTTATCAAAATCTAGGACAAAGTAACCAATACCACATATCTACTCATTTTTACTTCAACTAAGACTTCCAATCCATGCTAGTTCGAATCATTATAGTAGCCAAATAAGATACTGTGTCTACACCAAATATGAAGAATGGAAACCTTGTCAATGAAAATTTATGTGTTTTGTGCGATTTTTTAAGTCTGCAAAATCAAACCTGGAGAATCCAATGAGCGCAGCTTAAGAACCTCGCAACACCCAACGCAAATACATAGTGAGCCGTGAATGGTTCAACTATCTGTAGACAATACACCAAGCATGTTGTCAAAAGTTACAAGAACATTTGATCCAACTTCCTAGTCAGAACAGAAGTTTTAAGAAAGCGAAATTTGCATGTTCATCAACAATAATCAGTAATTATACCTGAGTGTTTTGCATGACACGAAGTTGAGGAAGCACAGAAACCGCCTCCAAGTAAACACAGAAAGCCCAGAAGATTCTATTGATTAAATGATGTGATGTTGATGGATGAATTACCAAGGCTAAGGCAGCACAAGGGATGACCTGGACAAAAGTGGGTTATAACAATTTACTTCTAAAAGATAAGCCAGAAAAAACTCTACACAGCATGCATTACAGAGAATCATGCAACTGAAATTCTAAACAATCAAACAAAGAATAATAAAGACGATGAAATATTGGTAACTTTTTAGGATAAAGTAAACATTTGAGATCATTTCTAGTTTAAGTTTTATACAACTTGACATGGACTACTATACACAATACAAAAGCGAGAATAAAATCCCTTTCTATCTACTCAAATGCATTCTTACAAAGGGACTTCACTTTACAAATGTCATCATAATAAAAATCTGCCTCAAGTACAAATGACAAGATAATTTGATCTTAAGGAATTTCACAAAGAGAGATCAACCACACATGGATCTTCTCTAATCAAATTACTAGTTTTCTCTATCTTCTTCATTTGCCAGTAACCAAGTAAAATTGTAATTGAATTGAAACAATTATTCAACATCATCACAAATACAGTCTGCTTCACTAGTACAGGTATAAGCGGTATCTGGTAGCTATATCTATCAAAGATCAGTACATCAATCATCAATTTATGGACTACCAACTAGACCTTGAATGAAACACATATAAAATTGAGGTTGTTTGAAGACTTACCACGTAATAAACTGAACAATTGTCTTTGTCCTCCATGTAACTTGATTCAAGTTTAAATCGGATCATAAAAATAACCCACAATGTTGTCGCCAATGTAGCTAAATCAAGTAAGGTATGTATATCATATTCCATGACAAAACTACAATACAGTCTGACAGCCAAAAACAGAGCAGTGAGCTCCTGGGATTTGAGTGAAATCCCTGCAATAGTATGAGAGTTACAAATGATCAGTGGCACGCAAAAGATTAAAACTAACATGGCAAACAGGAAAACCCAGCCATAGGATTGAGTCCAGATAAAATTGAGAAATAGGTTTCCTTTATTATTTTATTTTTTAAAATCTAGTTTATAAACAACAAGAACAACATATACCCAGTGTAATCCCACAAGTGGGGTCTGGGGAGGGTAGGATGTCCACTGACCGTACGCTGTTGTTTCTGATAGACCCTCAGCTCAAAAGGGAAGTATGCGACACAAGATTGAAAGAGAAGAGACAACAAAGTAGCAAGATACAAACAAATGCAGCGAGAGAAGTAATACACATCAAAGAATACAAACTATGAGCTAATTGAATAATACTACTAAGAGGACAATAGGAGGCTAGCCTACACCCTCTCCCACACGAAAAACGGCAACACTCAGCTCTCTACTAACCTTCTACCCTAATCCTCGACCTTCATGCCTTCCTATCTGACGTTATGTTCAGATGAAGCTGTGGATATGAGGAAAAAAACTCAAAAACTATAATGAACAGATAAAGAAGAATACAGAGCAATTTACTAAAGAATAACAATAAGATAAATGCTATCTCATGTGAAAACTAAACAGCATTCTATCAATAATTCTACTACTATCGCCTTATAATCCATCTCAATAGCACACAGTGATTTTCAACATGTATGAATTATAAATATGAAGTATTATGATATATAGCACAGAAATTGTGAAAAAGGCTTTGGCGTTTGGGGAAGTTATCTTAAATGGAAAACAAGAAAAGATGCTCTCACCATCCATGTTACAATGCAACAAAATGAATTTTGATATTATATTCAGAGGCCAAGTTTAGCCCCATAAAAAAGATTGATTGAACTGGCATTAGACAAGATTGTTGGTCTAATGTAAAAAATCACACATCTAGGTTAAGTCATCTAAGAAACATTAAAGCAAAATAAGTGGAGAAAAAGATGAGTGTTATGGGAGTTTCATGCATAGGACAAGACCTAAGTAAAAGGCAAATTTTAGAGAAGAGTTGTGACACTAGCAATGTTATGTAGAACAATTGTTGTGCTTCTAAGGCGAAACAAATCCACAATCTGAATTGCAGGATTCAAATGTTAAGATGGCAAAGAGGTTATACAAAATCAGACAAGACTATACATGATCATATTTGACAAGAGTACAAATATCATAGAAATGATAAAATACGAGAAGGCCGACTCAGATCATCTGGTTATATCCTTATGCAACAGTCCTTAGGGGCGCCATTTGTGATAGTTGAAGGTGATATAACGAGGTATACCTAAGATCTCAGGGAAGAAAATTGTCTCAAAAAGTAGACAATCAAAATTAATATGGATTTAGCAATGAAGATATTATAACGGAGGCAAATGATCAAATAGGAAATCACACTATTTGAGATTAAGGCACATTTGTTGTTGTTATTCTTACACAAATCTGGTCTTCTTATGCTGGTTAGACACTTGCATGTCTGCGTAAATATGAGTTCCAGAGAATCTCCAGTTTTAGATAACTCTTAATTAGCCTTAAAATATCAATCATTTAGTATTGAAATTAATGGGCCTGAAAAGAGCAAAATGAATACAGAGGATTCATCCAGCCAACCCCAACTATTTTGGAGTTGTGGCATAATTCATAAGTTGACTGATATGCCAAGTTGTGAGATGTAAAGAAACTGAAGGCAAGTAAATACTGTTCAGGCACTTATGCTTCTTTGAAAAAAAACAATGCTTTAGGAATAGGAAATAGGAATCTCATTCTCACAGATTCTTACTAACAAAGATCCCAAGAGCAAATGCTCGACCTCCTCTTCACCTACATCGGTGTTTATTTAGAAAGAACGTAGAGGACAGAATTGTCTGAGAAGAATCATTCAATCATTTCCCACCATTTATTCAAATAACCAGTTAACCATAAAATGCCAGACTGTCAGATCACTAGCCATTAAGGTAGCTGCAGAAAAAAAACAGTCTCCAATATGTTTTCATACAAATGCATATGATTCATTAGAATATAGCTGATTCAACCAACCCAAAGGTGGCAATGAAAAGCAAAAGTTAATAGGTATAGGACACACATTTTTTGCATAGTCCAACTATGAAACTGGTACCATACAATTCATCAGTCACATTCATTATCTCGAAGACTCCACAAAATCAATATCATCCAATACAGCAATAGGTGGACTACAAAGGCCTAGCATGCAAGTAAAACTAATAAGATTCAATGTTTAAACGAATTCATCAAGAAGACCATAAAACTCTGAATAAAGTAATCTAAATAAAGCTGAATGAGTTCAGATGATTCAAACAGCTAATCCATACTAGTTCAGAAGGTAGAGCTGATTGATCAATAAATTAGTACTCAGTTAGGAATCGAGGGTCTTTCCAAAAGAGTCTCTCTACCATAGTGGTAATGTCTGCACATATTTTACCCTCTCCAAACTTCACTTGTGGGATTTCAATGGACATATTGTTGTGTCTATTGCAAAAAGGTTCTAACTTTCAATCCAAGACTACCAATCAATGCAGATCTCCTAAAAGCACCAATTTTCGATAACACTATATAAGCAGAAATAGAATGTGGGATTGTTACCAGCACAAGTTTTCTCTTTGGTGAGCTTATAGATAAGAACGGAGATTCCGATGGCGTGAACAGCCTCGGCGGCGACGAAAAGGTTGTCGTGATCGTGAACAATGGCACGTAGCAGCACCAGAACTGTCATTCCGGCGACCACTGCCAGAAAAGCCTTTACCTTTGGCGGTTGCCGTTTAACCCATGTTGACACAGCGTGGATCGGCCTTCTCGGAGCCATCATACTGCTTTCTTGATGTGCTAAAAAAAACTCGACTGTCAATTGAAAATTGGAGATCAATAAATATACCTTAAATTTCGTAACTTACCTTTTGTTATTAAAAAAAAAAAAGGAACCAAATCTATTTTTATTTGCTTTGATTTGTATTTTTAAAAATTAATATTATTTAGTTTGGTTTTAATTTTTGTTTCGAAAATTAATTCTACACATATTTCATAGTTAGAGTATGCTCACCCAAATATCAAATTTTATATCAAATTTAGTCTAAGTAGTATTTTTGATATAATCAACTCCAATTTACCTTACCAAATTTTACATAAAAAAAAAAAAAAAAGTAATTTTTTCTCCTTTCATTATTATATTATTCTTTCTTATTTCATTTATATTTTCTTATTTAATAAAACAAATTCTTTCTAAAACTTTTACAATATATAATTCATGGTGAATGTCAATTACTACTTTGTTGAATATTTTTTATTATTGATTATTTTTAAGTACATTGTATTATTTATTTTAAAATTTTATATATTTGCATTTCTAATTTTTTGTGAAGGTTAATTATAGTTATATCCAATTATAATTTATAGTAGAATTAATATAATTTTTTTAAAAAAAAGTTATATATAGAAAAATTAATTTATAAAAAAGCTATATTTTATATCCAAAATTAATATTATAAAAATATTACATAAAAAATAAGTAAATATACAAAATTTAATTAAACAATACCATTTATACAATGTTTAATTAAAAATTTGCATAATGAAATAATGATATATTATTTTTAATATGAATAATTTAAGCATAATTGAGTTTCTTAATAATTATAATATTCAAAATGGAATAAAGACAATAATTCATTTTTCTCATTTGAATGAATCGCTTCCTATACTTTGATGTATATATGATTAATAACTAAACTATTGAACCAAAAGTGATAACAAATGAACAAATTGAATTGGTTTGATTTTGATTTAAATAATTTATACTAATTAAATTAGGTTAATTTAATTCTAATAAATAATATTTGTAAAAAACAATAATCCTAGGAGACTAAATAAACGAATTAATATTTAAAAATAAACAAATGATCTACCCTAACAATATTTCATATCTTGGAACAGGGCAACAATATTTCAAAGTTAATTTCAGATAAATTTTCTAAAAATCAAAAATCAAAAAGTTCCAAGAAAAAACACTATTTCATTTAATTAGGTGGAATGAATATCCCATCATGAAGTTTGGTGAACTATTTGTTTATATTTGGTCATAATATCTAACAACTTTAGTTGAATTGGATTAACTAATTTAACATGTGATTACAATACCTATATCATGAATCATGATGTGCATTAATATTGATTAGTATTCACAACTTTGTAATATGCAAAATTAATATTAATATCCAAAGGAAGTATTAATCACCCTAAAAGCTTATTCGTGCATCACGGTTATTAAAAGCTTTAAACGAAAGTTAATTTAGAGGGTTATTATATATTTTTAAACGTTTCAACTTTTATGATCAACTTGATTAATGGTATTTTTGAGATGTTATTTTAAAATAGAAAGTCTTTTCAATTTGATTTGACTCGGGGCTCTTTACCGATAATAGTCTCTTGAATTTATCGAATAAGTTTTTTCCCACAAAGTTTACCAAGCTTACTCTCGTTCTTCTATGTCTAGTGACAAATCTATTTACACGCCGATTATAAGCTAATTTATAATTGATTCCAACCGAAAAATGAAAAAAAATATCCATAATTTTTACTCAATGTTTAAAGTATGCACAACTTGGAGTTAAGAGTTAAAATTTGAATCCTCTCCACCAACTCAACTTTTTTGATTCATACCTCCTTAACTCCCCCAATCCCTATATATCTTAACCATTTCTCCATGCCACTGAGGCTCCACTATTTACCTCCTCTCGCCCCTATGGTGTTTTACTAGATTTCATATAAATGCTCTTAAGATAATGTCTTTTTTTACTTATAATTATAAAATACTGTAAAATAAGTAAGATAACAATTTATTTTTTAAGAGTTTTTCATGAATAAGGTGAGAGCGATCTTTGTGGTAGACAAAATGAGAGAGGTGAGAATCTGATGGTTTGAACATGTAAAGAGAAGATTCATAGACACATCAGGAGATACAAAAGGTTCGTTATAAAGGGTAGAGGAAATGCACAGGTAGACCGAAGAAGTAATATTGGAGAGAGGTGATAAGACATGATCCGACACGACTTTAGGTTACCAAGGACATGGACATTTATTAGGGTAAAATGTTAATAGGTTGTGCAATTATGTCTTGCTTAGGTGACATACTCATTGCTTAAAGTATGCACAACTTGGAGTTAAGAGTAAAAATTTGAATCCTCCCCACCAACTCAACTTTCCCGATTTCTACCTCCTTAACTCCCCAAATCCCTATATATCTTAACCATTTCACCCTGCCACTGAGGCTGCACTACTTACTACCTCTCGCCCCTATGGTGTTTTACTAGATTTCATATAAATGCTCTTAAGATAATGTCTTTTTTACTTATAATTATAAAACACTATAAAATAAGTAAGAAAACAATTTGTTTTTCAAGAGTTTTTCATGAATGAGGTGAGAGCGATCTCTATGGTAGACAAAATGAGAGAGGTGAGACTATGGCTGGCAGTGGTACCGGAACCGGTAACGTTCCAGAATCGGAACCGGACCGGTCCGAAAAACCGGTAAAATTAGTAATGTTCCGTCCCGGTCCGGTAGTGAACCGGTAGTATACCGGACCGGGACCGGACCGGTAACCGGGACGAACCGGTATTTTTTTTAAAAAAAAAGAATTTTTAATTGAATCTAATTTTTATTATAATAATTAAGCAATTTAAAAAATTAAATTTCAAACTTTAAAGTTATAAATTTAAATTTTCAAACTTTAAATTCAAACTTTTAAAGTTTGAAATTTTTAAATTCAAATTTTAAAGTTAAATTTAAATTTCAAACTTTAAAGTTATAAACTTTAAATTTCAAACTCTTAAATTTTGAAAATTTTAAATTAAAACTTTTCAAACTTTAAAGTTTTAATTTAAAATTTTCAAAATTTTAAAGTTTCAAATTTAAATTTTCAAACTTTAAATTCAAACTTTTAAAGTTTGAAAATTTTAAATTCAAATTTTAAAGTTATAAAATTTAAATTTCAAACTCTTAAAGTTTGAAATTTTTGAATTTAAACTTTAAAGTTATAAAATTTAAAATTGACTATATTAAAAATTAAATTTAATACAACAATATTAAAAAACAAATTAAGGCGAATAGCCTATATTTTTATTAATATATATTTGATATTACAATTACATTTACAAAAATATTAGTTTGAATTAAATCTCGAATTATCATACTTTTACTAATAGTTGGTGCCACCATATAAATCCCTTCGTAAATCATTCAACATTTCTTTAGTAACATGTTCGGGAATAGGTTGAATAGAAAGATCTTCCATTGCTTCAATCCCGTCGTCACTATAATCCTGCATTACTTCATCAACGTCATCTTGAAATTTGGTCGGTAGTGGTTCACGACCCAAATTTCTTCTCTCGGCATTAATTCAATCTCGAAATAATACCGATATCTCCAAGCTGTCGGTTGCTAGTGAATGCCTATGTTCTCCAAGTTGAAACCTTGCTGCACTAAAGACGCCTTCCGAAGCTACCGACGACGCTTGCATTGCTAATATATCTCGAACCATCGGTACTAGTTTTGGAAATCCTTTGGTGCAATCTCTCCACCATTTGAGAACATCTTCAGTAGGTTCTATAATTTGATTAATATATGCATCAAAATCATTTCTATTATCGTGAGAAAGTTCAACATAATCCTCTAAATAATTATCAATATTATTTTCATCAAATCTAACCCTAGAGCTTTCAGGTTCATTTTCACTTGATAAATTTATTTTAGCATTATATAAATCATACAATTTTCTAGCTTCAATTTTTATGCTATCTTTAACTTGTTGACAGCTAGGAATTTCTTCTAATTCATCATTAATATCTAAGTTAAAATATATTTTTTCAACCATTCTTGATGAACCAAAATCTTTATACTTAGGGTGTAACAAACATGCAGTTAAATAAATTTGAGGAATAGGAATATAATATTTTTTAAATTTTATAATCATTTTTTCAATAGTTTGTTGAAATCTTGGTTTATTTTTAAATTTATATAATTTAGAAGAAATCATACAAATATCAGGCAAAACAATACAAATTGATGGACTATAAAGTACAGAAATTCTTTTTGTAGTTAAGTAAAAAACTTTTAGGAAATCTATAAGTTCATTTATATCACGCCAATCATTATCATCTAATCTATATGTCATATCAGAATTATGAGCATTTCAAACCATTTGTAAGGGTATTCTATATTCATAAGCGACTACAAGTATTTCATATAAAGTATTTCATCTAGTAGCCACTGTTTTTGGAATTTTTCTAGGTGGAAGATTATTTTCAAAATAACGATTTTGAAAATCTTTACGCCGAGACTTAACTTGACATTTAAATATAAAATGACATGCATTTTCAACTTTCGTACATCCGTTATCATACATATTTACACCATCTCTAACCATCAAATTATATATATGTGCAGTACACCTAATATGATAATTATCACCATAGAAAGGACAAAGTGTAGTTTTTAAATATTGAACAGCAGAATTATTACTTGAAGCATTATCTAAGGTTATACTACTTATTTTATCACATATTCCATAACTTTGTAAAATATCTAAAACAGTTTGAGCAATATAACTACCGGTTTTTGCATTTGACAACATTTATAACCTAAAATTCTTTTTTGCATATACCAATTTTCATCAATCCAATGTGCAGTAACAGTCAAATAATCGTTACCATTTACACTACGACCCATATCAGAAGTAATAGCTATTTTACAAGTATTATAATAAAATAAACAACGAAGATATTGAAAATGTTGTGCATGATAATCAAATACAGCCTTTTTTATTGTATTTCTAGCAAAACATTTAAAATTTGGATTATATACAATTTGAATATAATGTATAAAACCGGGATTTTCAGCAAAACTAAATGGCAAACCCATAACACATATCATTTTAGCTAGTTCTTCAAGATCTTTTTCTCTACTATATGAAGGTAGTAAACTAGAGCCAGAAACAGTAGACGGATTTAATTGTGTTTGTACCATTTTAGAGCCGCCTACTCCTACATTTTCAGGAAGGGGAGTACCATTTTTTTTAGCTTCCGCTACCGCTTTAGCATGTAAAAATTTATTTTTACAACAAGACATTAAATGACTACTCAAATGTCCCGTCCCGCCAAATTTGCCAACAGTTTTATGATTTAATATATGTTTATATTTATTACAAATAGCTTGTGTTTTATCTTCGTTTTGTGTCATAAATTGCCAAACAACCGATTTTTTAACACGTTCTACCTTAGGCCTAGGATGTACTGGGGGAACTGGGGCAGGACAACGAAAGGGAGCGGGACTGGGAGTATTAGTAGCCGTAGGTGGCTCAGTTTCATCATCATCATCATCAAAAGTAGGCGTATCAGTATAATTATCAATATCATTATCATTATCATTATCACTAGGCAAATCCTCATCAAAATTACCAAAGCGACGTTGTAAATGTTCATGATAAGGATCTAATCCTGAATTACTATCAATATTAAAAATCGTATCATCAACATGTGTATAATCATCCGTATTTATTCTTAATATAGTAGATTTTTTAGTTTTTGATTTAGAAGAACTACCGGTTTTTGCATTATCGGAGGATGTAAAGTTACAAATATTTCTTACATGCTCTAATGCACTTTTTTTTCCCTTTCCTTTTTGAACAATATTTTTGCCGAAATCCATATTAAAAAATTAAACGTGAGATTAAATATAATACGAAAAATGTTATGCAATTATGCAAATAATAAATCACAAATAAATAAATAATTATTTAAATATAAATGAAACGTAAAATAAAAGAATGAAATTTAGGGGTATTTATAAGTAAAAAATGGGTTAAAGTGTAATTTTTAAAACTTTAGGATATTAAAAAAGTTAGGGGTGGGGTAGGGGCCCTATTGGTGATGAATTTCTATTCAAATAGCCGTTGGGGGGCCCACTAGCCGTTACCCAACGGCTATATTAAAAAAAAAACTGGACTGGACTGGACCGGACCGGTAATTACCGGAACCGGTAAATTCCGGAACTTACCAAATTCCGTCCCGGTACCTGTTCCGAAACCAAAAAATTCCGGTACTAACCGGTACCGGACCGGGACGGACCGGTCCGGAAACCGGTAGGTACCGGTTCCGCTGCCACACTTAGGTGAGACTGTGATGGTTTGAACATGTAAAGAGGAGATTCATAGACACATCAAGGAGGAGGTACAAAAGGTTCGTTATAAAGGGTAGAGGAAAGATAGAGGTAGATCGAAGAAGTAATATTGGAGAGAGGTGGATAAGACATGATCCGGTACAACTTCAAGTTACCAAGGACATGACCTCAGAAGATAAGGTATAGAGGACGTTTATTAGGGTAAAATGTTAGTAAGTTGTGCAATTATGCCTTAATTAAGTGACTTGTTTTCATTTATATTAGTTGTATGTAATATTGTAGTTTTTGTTTTTGATTTATCATTGTTTTATTGTTTTCAATAATCTATCCTAGTATGTTGTTTAGTGTGTTTAAATTTTCACATTATTTTATTATTGTTTTCGAATCCTTTTCGGTAGACTTTGCAATGCTACTTGTTAATTGATATATTCTCTTCACGATTCCCTTATTCTTTATGTATGAATTTGTTGCACTTGAGTCATGAGTTTTTGAAAATAAAATATGGTAAGATTTGTGTATATTCTACGCTCTCCACACCTTACTATGAGACTTCACTGGAATATTATTGTTATTGTAATATTCTTGTACCACACACACTCTAAAGCTTTACTAATCGGTTAAGAATTGAAGTCGAAGATTATTCTTTACTAAATAATTTTTAATTATTTTCAAGATCTATTTCGATATTTTCTCTTTCATTCTTCCTTGCCGTTGTTGTTTTACAATAAGTAATTTTTTTTTATAATAGTATGGAGAAAATGGTCAACCCCCCCTCCCCAAACTTATAATCGGATTTCCAACTACACACTCATATGGAGGTCTCATTACCTCCTGAACATTTTTAAAGTATAATATATATTCCCTGAATAACTTACTCCCAAATTCGTATTAAGTGGTGCTGGACACACGCCCGTCACGTAGTATATATTTTCAAGATCAATGATTTTGTTTTCTTTATCTCAAGACATGACATTAACTACTGGTTGAAGATTTTTCCATCCAAATTTCTCTCAATTGAACCTTAAAAAATTCTCAATTTTTTTCAACAATCGCCTAATTACCCTTCAAAATCTCAATTTTTACATCATTTTCTGTTTTCTCTCGATATTGATGAAATTTCACTCAAAATCATTAACAAATGCTCCAAAAATTTGATCAATTTGGGGATTAAATTTTTAGATGTAGTTAGTTTAGTTTCGTTGGATAAAAATCTTTAAAACGAAGATATTCTAAGATTTTTGTACTATTCGATATTTATTGTAGATTCGATAGCAAAAATTTTATCAGATCTGAAATAGGAAGGTAGATGCAACACCTAACCATTTAAATTTTGTGTTTATGCTTGAATTTGCATCTCATACTTTAAAAATCTTGAAGCTACAAAGGAAGTGACATTGGTGGTTTACAATAAAATTGATGGTTGATGAGTTTGTTCTCACGTAGTGAAAGGCCGATGAAAACGAAAAATTAGTGGTGGATGAGTGAAGTTCATATGGTGCCGCTGCTGCTGCAGCCCATGTTGTTGTTGCTAGTGTTTCTTGGTAAAGAGAAAAAAGATAAGGTTCCTGGTGTTTCTTGTTGAAGAGAAAGAAGAAAAGAAACTTAAAAGTAAAATAAAAAAAAAGGAAACATTAAAAAAGTGAAAATACACAAGTTTTCCTTCAACCTATGCCTGAAATTTCAAAGACACACTTATACTATATTAAGGTCCTACTACACCATAAACTTATTTTATAAATAATTTTTTAGTCCTTTTCGGCCTACGCGACAGTAGTTTGAAAAAAAATGTCAACACACGTTGGGCCCACAAGATAGTGCCACGTATGCCGAAAAGGGGTAGAAAATTATTTATAAAATAAGTTCAGGGGGTGATAGGACCTTAATATAGTATAAGTCTGTCTATGAGATTTCGTGCATAATTAGTGGTGTGCATCGGTCAATTCGATTCGATTTTATGTATCATCGATTTGATTTATCGGTTTTTGGTTTTTAAATAAGCTAACTCGATAACAAATCAATAAGATATTATTTATCGATTTTTATTTTATCGGTTTTTGATAGTCGGTTCGGTTTTCGGTTTATCCAATAAGAAAATATCCGTAAAATATTATATGACTTCTTACTTAGCTAAATATAGTACGGACGTTATAATTACATGTCAACGCCAAAACATAGTACGAACCTTTACAAATTTGCAAATGCTACAACCTACAATTACAAACTAAAACTAAAATCAACTAGTCCAACAAGACTAAAACTAAAACTAAAACTAAAATCAAAAGCTACAATTGAGAAACTTTACATTAGTTTTTAGTTTTTAGTAAATACTAAAAACTAGTAAAGCGGCCTAGTGTGAAGTAGATAGAGTATTAATAATTCGATTTAGTTATAGTGTCTAGTTATATATTAAATTATTAGGAAGGGTAAAATAGTAAATTATTACTATCTTATTGGGTTATCGGTTTACCCAATAATCCAATAGTAAAATCCAATACCGAACCAATAACCCAATGACTTTTTTTTATAATACCATTAAAAACCCAATAACACAATAACATTAACTCAATAATATTTTTTCGATTCGATTTATCAGTCGGTTCAGTTTTTGCACACTCCTATGCATAATGTTTCATTATTTGTTTTTGCTCTCACTCAGTAGAGTAACTACACATTCCTTTCCACCTCAGCACATAAGAAGCAAATAATTCCATTTAAAAATAATTTAAGGAGATAATAAGACCACTCTAAAATATAAATGTGTAATTAAAAATTCGATTATAGATTGAGAGTACTTTTGACCATTTTTATGTGTTAGACAATAAATCAATTAAAACATTACATTTTTTATCGGTTTAGAATCAGTCTAAAAACCTTTATAATAAAAAAATTTCAGAGTTTTGGACAAATTGATTGACCTCGAGCGCGAAACGGCGTCGCATCTTTCTAAACCAAAACCCTGCTAAAACCCTAACAACAATGGCGGATTGTGAGTAGAACTCAGAACATAGAAAGATCAAAAGGATGAAGATGAAGAAACGAAAGCAACATAGCACTGACAAAGAAGAAGGCTGTAGCAGACCTTCAAAATCCCATCGCACCGAACAGCTGGATGGTGAAGTTGAAGAACCTATAGCTGTTCCAGAAAGTGAAGAAGCAATTAACATACAGGATGATTCCCCATGGAGAAATCTACAGTTGATATTGTCCCTTCAGAACAACTCTATTCCTCTCCAAGAGTCAGTACTAATACTTCAATGTTTGGCTATATTTTGCTGATAAAAAAGTTCGGTCTCGTTTCTGTTATAGAGTTCTTTTTTTTTTTGGCTTTGTTTGCAAGTTCACGGATTTGGTTTTGGGAAATTTAATTTTGTTATTAGTTAGAAGAGAAACTTTGTGCATTTGATAGTTTTATTTTGTCTTTTAAACAAATACTCGAAATTCAAGCTGGTTGGGGTTGGCTATATGAATAATCACTATAGATGGGAATTAATCATAAATTGACTAGTTTTATGCTGTCTGTCAACATACCTTAACCCTTCTCTGGCAATGTTAGCAAGTTCACAGGCAGAGTTGTATGTTTGGACAAGAATGGAGAACAATTCTTTAGGAAAAAAACAGAATATCTAAGCTGGTAATTGGTTCAAACTTTTGTAAAAGGGTTGCTCCAAATGCCATTGCAAAAACTGTTTCTTAACCAAAACTAACTGAATTTTTTTAATTCTCTAGCTTTTGGATGAAAACTAGTTTTTGCAACAAAAAGCTGCTTTTTTTTTTGGCAAAGATTCTTGTTTGACCTTTTGAACCAAGTGCCAGCTATTATTTTCATGTCGAAACACAAGTGTTCTCTTTGATTATTGTGAAATGATGATTTTCTTCTAACAAACTAATTTTAGTGCAGAAAATTGGAGCTGGCATATAATTATGTGAAATCAAGAACAGAAGGGGCTGGTGAATGCAGGGAGGACATTCAGACAGTAAACTTTTCAAGAGTGGTAGTTTTCTTGAATAATTGGGTCCAGAGGATACTAGTTTCTTATGAAAAGAAAATTAGGGTGGAAGGAGACAAGCATGCGATGGAAATTGCAGGGTCATATTTAGATTGCAGATGTTGGGTGATTTTCAGGTTCTGCTTGGAGAAATCAAAAAAGATGGGTGTTTCATTACACTTCTTAAGGGACTTGTTACGGGTCATCCAGTACATTTCAAGGGATGCATTGATACATCTGAGTGATCAGCCTATGGTAAGTGAAGATTTGGAGTTGCATAACATTGTGCTTGATTGCATATCCCTGGTCTTCTCATCTCATGGGGGTATTTCTAATGAAAATCTGGACTTATGGATATCATTGATTAGTGTGGTGCTTGAATTTCTCCGAAAGGTCCTCAATGATAAGCTCGATGGAACGAAGGCGGGTATTTTTGCCAAGCAGTTGTCTTGCTGCTTGCTTGAGCCATTTGTTAAGTTTCTAAAGGTCCATCCAACTCGTAAAAATGGTTTCCGCGAGTTTATAGATAAGCTTTTTGAAGATTTGGTGATTGTGTGGGATGTGTTAGATGTTCATGGCTGTGAAAGCAATCCAGAATGGAAAAGAAATCTATTGGTGTTGATAGAAGAAGTTTTGTCACAGGCATTATTCCATCCAACTCATATTGATGGATTTTTGAGCCTCCAAAGTACATCCAAATATAGGCATTCTGATGATAAAAAATCAAAAGAGGAGAAAACTTTCATAAAAAGTTACCATAGACACTTATTTGATAAGTTGGGGAAGATTATAACTGGGAAGAATGAGTCAGCACTCAGTGGTGCTGGAGAGCTGCTTCGCCTGTTCATTAATTGTATTTATATGAAGAATGGGGTTGTAGTCGGTGCAGAAGCATTTAGACACCAGGAAGGCAATTCTACTGCTTTTTCCAGGAGCTCTTCCAACAGCTCTGCGATCTCAACAAGTCCTCCCCATTATGCTCTGCCTGCAGAAGCACGAAAATCAGTTTTTGATTTTTTTGTAGAGATTATGGAACTTTTCTTATCAGAGATTTATACTCACTCACAGGCCGGTGTGGATGCTGAACCTCTGTATATGGGTGTTAGCACATTAAGATCTATCAATAAGTTGCTTGCAACATGTGTACAGGAAAAGGTATATATACGAACTGAAGATACCTCTGAAGGGGCTTGCTTTAATTTTTTGAAGTTAATTTATGATGCGATCATGTCGCTTACTGTCCAAATGAATCGGTTCCTACAATCATTTGACTCTCCAGAAGAACGAATACCCGGGCAATTGTTGATTCTAGCTGCCAAGGAAATTTTTCTTGCTATTCATTATTTAGTGGATATTGAATATGAGGTTGTTGGGGATGATCTAGAAAAACTATGGGGTATGATACTTGCTCTTACAACCAGTAGTCACTCTCTGATGAACGCTTCAGATCAACATTTGTTGACTTCAGAGGTACTTAAGCTTGGATGCAGACTGGTTTACCTCTACAGTGAACTTCGACAGGTTTGTGAGTTTTGTTGATTAATTTGTAGACAATTACTTTGTATTATGGAGGAACACCTTAAATTTTTTAGAAGGTATGACACTTTCACATAACACCTTAGTTTCATGAACAGCTATCCACCTTCTTCTGCACCCTTTGTGCTAGTGATAATGCGTGAGCTAACTTTTAATTTCGTGCTTTACTATTGATTATTTTTTGGGGAATCGAATCATTTTTTGGTCCTTTTTTATCCTAAACTTTATAGGTTAACATTGCCATATTCACGCTAAGCAAAGCTGTCAGAGATGTATTATCATCATTCAGAAGCAACAAAGCGATCAAATTTTCAATGCTCTGTCACTCATTCGCTAATTCTATGAGCATGTTATTGTGCTCTCCAGAATTCAGACTTTCCATCAGAAATGCTGTCAAGTCCATTCCTGAGGGCCAAGCAAGTGGATGCATCCGACAGATGATTGTTGATATTGCAGAATCTCTGGAATGGATAAAATCTGAATATCAGTTGCCTGCTGAGAGTGATTTTGCAGAACCATGTTTTAGTAGTTGTGGCACACTTTGCTTTGATCTAAAAGCTGAGATTTTGGGGAAAAGCTTGACTGAAATGTATACCCTTATTCTCGACTCAATAACTATTACTACTGGTAATAGCAACCTCATTGCTCTTTCCGTGAAAGATTTGATGGTTGTTATTCGCCCTGGTTTGAGTAGCTTGGTCTCTCAAGGTCCAGATATTCTTAGCGTTTTCTTTACTCTGGTAACAGGCAGAGGATTCAGTAAGGCAGCTGCACTTGGGAATGACATTCTCTCAGCATGCTGGATTGTGGTCTTTTTCTTTCGTTTGTATATGTCTTGCAGAAGCTTGCAAAGACAAGCCATCAGCCTGATGCCCCCAGATGCATCAAGGAAGATGTCAAGAGCACTTACTGATTCTTTTTCAGCTTATTCTGCGAAGGACTGGTTGGAGAGCAGTGGTTGGGAAGACGAAAGTTATTTTTCATGGGTTGTCCAACCTTCAGCTCCTCTTCCTGCTGTTTTACATATTATTGCTGAGTTTTGTCATCAGCACACTGTTATAGTTTGCTATCCCCTTATTTATGTATTGAGTGGCATGGCTCTTCAAAGACTAGTTGATTTAAATAGGCTAATGAAGTCCATTGATTACTTGCTTCAGAGGAATAATAATATTGTCCAGACTATATTAGATAATGATGCTGGTCTATCATCATACTCCAAGGATACTAAAAAGTGGAACAAACATGTCTCAACTCTGAAGAAAGAGGCAGCAGACCTCACAGAATTCATGATAAGATATCTCTCATTAGTGACTGAAGATAGGATATATAAGTCCACAGTTGACCAAGTAAGCAGTAAGAATACAAATCTCAATCATCTGTACGAAACTGAGGTATGGGATCTTGGTACCGGATCTATAGATGAGAAGCTGTTTCCATCTGCTTTGTGGTGGATTATTTGCCAAAATGTTGATATCTGGTGTCCTCATGCTTCTAAAAAAGACGTAAAAAAGTTTCTTTTGGCTTTAATTCAGAACTCCCGTCCTTGTTTAAGCACGAATATGAGTGATCTCAGAAATTATATAGAGAAATCTGGCCACGTGACAGGAGTCAATCGACATTTGATCTCAGTGGAACTTCTGAGCAACATCATTCTATATGAACAAAGAGTAAGTTCTTGGGTAGCCTTTTCAGCACATACATTTAGCACTGTTTTAGCTTTACTAATGACCTTCAAATCTTCATGCATCACATGTCACAACTTTGTGAAAGAACCTTTCTATGAATCCATGTAAAAGTTACTTGTTAATCCCTCAATTAAGAAAATCTCAGCCAAAGAAGACACGGCAAGGAAGCAGGTTTATGCTCTTTGGTTTGACTGCAGGTTTCGTGGGTATAACTTGAACATTGTGATATATAAACTGAAGTAAAATTTCATCTACTTATAGAAAGACCCACATAAACACTAAGTTGCTTGGACTCTTCACTTTCGGTGCCGAACACTTGTCGACATAACATGGCGTGGGATCCGTACCCGATCTAGTCAACAGATTTTGAGTACTTTGACTGAAATCGACGGAGAAATTTCGGACAGATTCAATGATTTGTGTAATCAAATCAAAAGCTTAGGCGAAATTGAAAAAAATGGAATAACTTGCATATAGAATGTTCTTTGTCACTCCTTTTTGTTTTATCTCATTCCAAGATTTTCCTAAAGTTTTCCATATAATATCTCGTAATTTAGGTTTTATAACCCTATTTTTAGATATTTGAATTATTTTTAGCTGAATGCCCGCACCCGTGGCGTATCCATACCTGGCTCCTTATCCCCAAATTTTATAATTTAGATCATGAAGGATCCGACCTCTAGATCTGCACCTGTATCAGACACTTGCACCCGAGTCCAAGCAACTTTACAGAAACATATTCATATGTGAAATCGATCCTGATATGCAATCTGGACTTGTGTAGCAGTTGATGCCTGCTACAATTTGAGATTCAAGTCTGAGTCCTCCTGGAGGCAGGTTTTCTTATTCTAGTAAGAAACTAAGAATGATGTTGCAGGTAGATCACGTAAAGTTTGGTTGCTTAGGTCTCTCTGTGTCAAACTGTCAGTTGCATAAGGGGTCACATTAGTATCCCACATTTGTTGGGGATCTTGGACACTTCTCTTGTCCTGGTGTAGTAGATTGGAGAATCCTATTCCACTTACCCCTTAGAGTTATTGTGCTCTTTGGTTGCCTTCTTGAGTTCTATTGAGAATGCTAATTTCTTGTGGTATTCTAACTGTATGTTATGATAGCCCATTTGCAGGCACATGGCATCCGTATTTTGCCAAATTTTGAAGAAGTCGGTGTCGTCAATATTTTCATATGTTGGAGAAGTTGATGTAAATGGTACACCTGATTGGGAGAATGCTATACTCATGCTTGAAAAGTCATCGACTACATTTTTCAGAAGTAATCATCCTCAGGATAATGACTCATTATTGATAGAGCCAGTCCATCATTTGCTAAATGACATACCTGCTGAACTTTGTAAAAAGGAACCAAGTCCTTTAAACGCAGAAATCACCAGATGCCGGGCATTTCTCAACCTTTTGAGCTGGATACCGAAAGGACATCTTAGTTCAAAATCGTTCTCACGTTATGCGACTAGCATTCTCAATATCGACAGGTATCACATCTTCACCCTTTTTGTTGTTTTCAGTCGACATTAAAGCCTTTAGCATTAGCTGTTGGAAAGCTTTTAGATATTGACATGACAACTTCAAGGCTCAGGCTAGTAATTCAAACTGTAATGTTGGTTTGCTAAAAAGGCTATAATATTTCAGGCTCGTGGTTGGCTGCCTGTTTGATCAGCATGGTTCAGTAGCTTTATGCAGCCGTTATGAGCTCTTGAGATTGCTTTTGACCTGCCGGAGAACCTTCAAAAATCTGTTAATGGCATCACGCGAAGGGAAGAAAGGTCATCAATCCTTGCTAGCTTGCTTCCTGTCGAAAAGCTCTCCTGTTTTTTGGTTTCTGAAGTCATTGTCTGCAGTAACTGGTTCTCTGAGTGTGATTTCTCAAGAGACTTCTCCTCAATTAAAACATATGATTTTCTCGTTGATGGATCACACATCTTTTATCCTTTTGACTCTGTTCAAAGATCAATTTGAAGCCATTTTTGCTTTGACTGCTGGGAAGTCTTATGGAGGAGCTATCAGTTCTGCTGATGGCCACGAAGAGACTGTTCTGAGAGAAAATGGTCCGTGTTCACAATTCTCTGATAACAACGATGCATGGAGAAGTGTTTCATCTGTAGCTGGCACCTTAACAGGACATGCACAGGAATTGCTGGACTCCCTAAATCTAGCGGTTGTTAACAGAAAAGTGGGTAATCTAGCTGGGCTTCAGGAAATAAATAAAGTCTCACCAGTGGTCTCTTGCTTTCAGGGCTTCTTATGTGGTCTAGTTTCTGCAATGGACAGTTTGGATATTAAAAGTAGCAGTACTTTTATAGAATCAACTATCTGCAACCTCAAAATGAAACCATGTATAGAGACGTGTGCAAACTTGTTGTACTCCATTTTGCATTTGTTATTTCTTGAGGGTGATCAATGCCCTCAAGGTTTGTCTAGTACCCACACTTCTATTGAGACAGAATGTTGCAATGAACTATTGGCTGCGGGAACTTACCAATCTAGGGACTCTGCCGATGAGGCTAATAATGTGAATAAGGAAGAGCACTATTCTGGTTCTGGTGACTCCTTACAGTCTAATGACAGTAAGAATGACTTGCAAAAGTTTGGAGGTATTGAGTCTCTTTTGGCCAATGTGGACTTTGAGCAACTATATTTGAGGAAATCTTTATTGCAAGCACTTTCCATAGGAGAAAATCTTGAAGCAGCATTTTGTCTGAAGCATATTTTTGGTGCTTCTTCAGCTATTCTAAAATTTTCGCTGCATACCAAGTCTACTTCCTTGCCGAAGAATCTTCTTCCCTTACTAATCCGTGTCTCTCATGTCTTGCTTTCTGATTTTGCCAACCACAGTGGGTCATTTGAACAGTTCTCTTTTATTTGGTTAGATGGTGTTGCAAAGTTCATTGGAGAGCTGGGAAAAGTATTTCCGCTGCTTAATCCTTTGTCTTCTAGAGATTTATTTGTGAAGCATATAGAATTGCATTTGAGGGCCATGGGGAAGTGCATATCTTTACAGGGGAAGGAAGCTACTCTAGCATCTCGAGAGATAGAATCAAGTACCAAGATGCTAAGTGGTCTGCCAGAACATGACCTATCCAACTCTCATTGGTTAAACCACTTGGATGAGTTAAAATCCAGATTGAGGATGTCATTCGCAAATTTTGTCAGCAGAGCTTCTGAATTGCATTTATTGTCTGCTATTCAAGCTATTGAGAGAGCATTAGTTGGTGTGCAGGAACACTGCATTATTAACTATGAAGTAACTACTGGAAGTTCACATGGAGCACAGGTCTCTGCTTATGTTGCTGCAGGCATTGATTGCTTGGATCTGATTCTTGAATCTGTATCAGGTACTATTTTATATCAAAGGTTTACTTTCAAGTACTTTGATAGTTATCACAACTTGTGGGGTTTTCATGTTTATATTAAAAAATGCAACTGAAGAAATCCGAATAGAATCAAAACTTCTACTTAATATCAATTTGATTTCATATCACATGTCCAAAACGGGGGCCTAAGAGAAAAATGCTAGATAGGTATCACAATGTTTACGTCAAAGTTCTTTGCTTTCATTTGGACTCCACAAATGATCAGCATTTTTTCCTCACAGATATTACATAATTTTGTCTGGATAAGAGAGAAATTAAGCTCTTTAGATTGCAAGAAAGATCAAGAGATGTTGTATTTACATTTCAGTTTTAGCCTTGTGAAGGATAAGAAAACACTGGTTCTTCAGTTTCAAAAAAAAAAAAAAAACACTCTGGTTCTTGTCGTCTTGTCGACTTGAAATTAACTGAATAGCTCTAGCAATCAGATGCTCATTATGCTATTACTAATGGTTTGAATGTGAAAAAAATTTAAATGGTTTGAATTCTGAAAGGATATGTTTGAGTAGGAGCTAGTAGGGCTGTTCAAATAGTTTTTAATTCCTCAGATGTTGCATTACATGAAATATGAAAGCTCTGGTTTGGACAGTTAAGTAACTTTAAGTCATAAATCACAAGAGGAGTGTGATGAGTGCAGGGGAGAAAATAGCATAGTCTCCCTGAAAAGGGGGACTTTTAATTCTTTTTGTCCATGATTTCTCGTTTTTTTTTAGGATCTTTGACTGGGATTTTGTTACTTTTCAGAACACTAAATTAATCAAAAGGAACAATAGTTTCCTTGGCTTTGCTCATTGCATGTAAAGAGACTAAGACGACATCAGTTTTAGGAACTTATAAACATGTCTTGAGAGGCAAAGTAGTACTTGCAAAGATCTCTATGTGTGAGCTCTCTCTGGAAGCTGTGATGTTTTTCATTTTTTGTTGGATGGTTTAGGGAGCTGATTGTTCTTCATATTAAGTTGCAAAAAATCCCGATACTGTTGCCCTATACTTGTGTATTTTAGATTTGTTCATAACTTGTGGTTTCGTATGTCCTTTGTCTTTTTTATAGGGCGTAAAAAGTTGGCTGTGATCAAAAGGCATATCCAGAACTTAGTATCGTCTCTACTCAATGTAGTCCTGCACCTGCAAGGCCCCAATATGTTTTTCAGAAATCATAAGTTCAGGAAAGATTTTGCTGAACCCGACCCTGGCTCTGTTTGTCTGATGTGCATTTCAGTGCTGACAAAAATTTCTGCTAAACACGCTTTCTTCCAATTGGAAGCATGCCATATTGGGCAGTTATTGCATCTGCCTGCTACAGTATTTCAGAGTGCTTTTCAGCTTTGGACATCCAAAGTTCTGCTTTGTTCTAATTATACAGGAGGCTCGACTTTCGAAGAAACTGAGGTTCCTGGAAGCGAAAGAAGCGTCGTGGATAGAGAATTTTGCATAAAGCTATATGCTGCATGCTGCCGAATGCTGTGTACTGTTCTAAAGCATCACAGAAGGTTTGCTACTTCCTTTGTTCTTATTTCCTTCAAACTAGAAATATTTGTGGCCTATTCCCTTATGTTGTTCACAGTGCAATTTATGATGATTACTTGGGAACTTCAAAAGAGATAGAGAAACACTATAGATGTGTGGATGTTGAGCAAATTTTCCCTTATAATTCCATGATCTATTCTCTTGGTTTTCGCGATATGTAGTGAGACACGGCGCTGCATCGCGCTTCTGGAAGATTCAGTTGGCAGACTTCTTAATTGTTTGGAGATGGTATGCACTAGTCCAGTTGGAGGAGATTATTTTGGATGGGAAGTTCAAGTAGGAGTAAAATGCGCCAGTTTTCTTCGAAGGGTGTATGAAGAGGTAAGGTTACTTCTACGTTATACTCTCTCCTCAATAATGGAATTTTCAATTACTGAAATGTTGGGTTAACATGATTTAAATACATCCTGCATCATTTATAGTTGCCTTTTGCTTTTCTGAAGAAATGGAGTAGAAGACAGATGGCTTTCGGGCTTTACAGGTTGCTTCTGGATACTTAGGCCTAGGCTCATGAGTGCTTTCATGATTCGAAATTCATGACCCTGCCCAAAATTGAATGTACTATAAACAGTGCTCAACTTGGAAGAAGTTGCCTTGAGCTTGACTTGGAACATGTTAGTTCTAAGCTTTGATTTAGTCATAGTCAGTTCTGAGGTGGTTGTTCCCATTCATTACTAGCTTTGTACCGAGTTTCTTTTTTATCCATTTACTAGCTTGGCAGTTAGTATTGGAAGTCATTAATAAAATTTCCATTAGTTATCAGAAGAGAAGTTCTGAGATTGTTGAAACTAGATAACATAGGAGGCATTCCTTTGATTTAAAGATAATTTGACGATGTCGGTTTCTTGTCTTAATTACATTGTCAGAAGGGTGCTAGTGCAAGTTTCGATTTAGGGTCATCAATGCATTAGTTTCATTCACTATTTGTCAATTCACCTAATTCCAAGAGGTTTCTTTTATGTCTTTCATACAATGACTGTCCCCTTTCTATATTGCAGATTAGGCAGCACAAAGATGTCTACGGTAACAATTGTTTTCAATTCCTATCTTGCTACATATGGGTGTACTGTGGATATGGCCGGCTTAGAAATGGAATTATCCGGTACTTTTTTGTTGTATTCACTTTTGATTTCATGTTAGAGGCACAATGTGATTTGCATTTTTGATTCCTGTTCTCTTATCTTAATGATTTTTTTTTCAACTTGGAAGGGAAATCGATGAAGCTTTAAGACCTGGTATCTATGCTTTAGTAGATGCTTGTTCAGAAGACGATCTTCAACGTCTTCACACAGTATTCGGAGGTGAGCAATCTCAACCTGTTCTAAAGTTTGAAAGAATATTAAGCTATTAATTAGTTGCCTGTTGGCTCACTATTTAATCTTTCTATTTTTATAGAGGGACCCTGCAGAAATACCCTTGCTACTTTGCAACATGATTACAAGATTCATTTCCAGTATGGAGGAAAAGTGTGATTGATCATCATAACTACTTTTGTTGGCAAAGTCTCTTTGTGGAGTTCCCCGTATCACTACATTGCTCACAGGGTTAAAGGCTCGCAGCGGGGGCATTCACCTGCAGCCTGTTTTAACAGCAATCGGAAACGCCCCTCTTGATCCGTTCTTCAAGACCTACAGTTGAAGGCTAATCAAAGAATGCAAAATTTGACATTGGTTCCTTGGGACATGCTTGTGCTCTGCTGCTAAAATGTTGTAGCAAACTGTATACAAACACCCTTCTTCGAAAGCTGAGACTCAATTCTGTACAAAGAAGTTTTGCTGAGCTCGAGCCTTGGGAGTTCATGTGTACCAGTATGAGTAGAAGTATGGCATCATCTCTTTTTAATTATGTGAATTTGATATCCCTTGCCAATGGTTTGAAACTCGAGGGACAATAGACCTTTTTGAAAGCACATAAGATTTAATTGAAAATATTTCCAGTTCAATTATATGTGTAATGTATGGATCCAGTTTTATTTGGCCGATGTGAACAAATACCCAATTTTGTGATAGTCATGTCATTTTTGTGTCCATTATATTTTTGTGCAAGTTTATTTGCTTTGGGAACAACTTCAGACATACGCCGTTGATGTTGGAAATTGTGAAGGCCAAACATTATATTTTTGGCCTCAAGTTTGGTAGGACTTGTCAAGTCCTAACATCTTTTTTTTTTTTTTTAAATAATTGAGAAATACATAATCGGCCTGTTGCATTTGGAACCAATCATAACCTTCTAAATTCGGTAGATAATGAGTCTGTCCCTCTATCCTTCTCCACTTAAGTATCGAGTTTAACTTTGTATGGTGTGGGATTTAAACCTGCTACCTAAATCAAATCCTTCACCTTTCGCCACTCGAGCATGCCTTGGGGCTTTTTTTTTACTGAAATTATTGATTGATTTGATAAAGCTAAACTTCGGACATTTTTTTGCTGTAGTTGTGGCCTAAGCAAGGATCTATAACTTCAGTCATGTGATTGTATTGCATATAAAAATGGGTAACTTTCACATATAGCAAACAAAAAATTCATATTTGTATGCTATAGCAAACTTTACATAATTGCGCTCCATAGCAAACATAAAAACTGTATAATTCGCTATACATATACAAGTGTATAATTCGCTGGCCTAAATTGTATAATTCGCTGGCCTATTTCGCTGCAATTGTATAATTAGCTTTGCATACAGTTGAATCGAATTAAAATGTATGTATATTGCATAATTATAACTGTATAGCAAGAAGATATATGTTTTTCTCGCTTTATACAAAAACAGAAACACAATATATACACTTCTGTTGTATAAAGCTAGAAAAAATTGTATTTCACTGCAATTGTATAATTCACAATTGTATAATTCTTTGGCCTTTTTCTTTGCAATATTTGAAGTAAAATATTTGTAAATTATATAATTAAGTGTATAACACGAAGATATACATTTTTGCATGTGTATATACAATTTTCTCTCGCTTTATACAAAACAGAAACAGAAATTATACACTTCTGTGTATAAAGCGAGAGAGGCGAGAATGGGAGAGTGGCGAGCGAGACTTCTGGGAGAGAGACGCCTGGCAAATTTTTGCCAACGTTTGCTATGGAGCACAATTAAATCAAACCCTAGCTATTCCATTTAATTTAGATTATTAGTTTGCTATTATATACAATTTTCCCTATAAAAATTGGACAAACTTTTGTGATGTATGATTTGACTTTTCTTTTTTTTGAAATAGGTAACTGATTTGTGATTTGAATATTTTTATCCATTTTTTAAAAACTTCTTTCAAATAAGCTCAAATTCAAGACATAAGTGTCATATTGTTTCATAAAGAAATACGAAAACATAAAGAAATTCGAGAACATAAATGATTTTTATGAACAAAACTTCAAGCATCAATCAATTTGTCAAAACAATAAAAATCTAACAAATTCATTCAGCATCCTTTTCGATGTATGTATGTTCTAAAATTTATTTGAGAAACATGCATACACATAATAACACTCACAATTTGAACAAATAATTTCTTTTTCTTTATTTGTTTTGCAATTACAATTTACTTTTTTTCATACTGACAAAAAGTTATTGCAAACACTATTAGAAAACCCCGTACAAGCACAAAAAGATATATGCTAAAAGTAATGAAAATGAAATGGAAAAATAATGACACCAAGAATTTTAAGTGAAAATCTTTTTAAATAAGGGAAAAATCACGGGCTAAGAGGAGTAACTGATATCACTATAGTAAAGAATTTTACACTTTGTAGTCACGGATACAATACTCAAAGTGACTACTACACACTCAAAAGGAACAACACTCTTTTAATTTCCACCTTACTAGAATATCGCTCACACATTATTTTTCTTGTATAGTCTATGTAATACCTCTTTTTGCTCTCAAAATGATCTTTTCTCTCTAACTTGGTGTGTTCTACAATGAGCAAAAATGCGCTATTTATAGAAAGAGAAAATTATGCCTATGACGCTAATGACATAGGTAAATATAACAAAGTAAAAAGGGTTGCAAATCTTACCAATATGTCGTCCACCAAATCTTTTTTATTCAACTCTAATTACTATTCTTTTTTAACTACTTTTAGCAATTGAATATTAAAAGTTGACCAAAAATATGGGCTTGACTCCACAAATCTCCCCCTCCAGTCCCATTCCCTAGAAGGAGATATCTTCATTTTCTTTAGAGAGGGCTCACACCCACAAGTTCTTTGCATAACTTGAACTTGTCTTTCGATATCGTCTTTGTTAGCATATCTACAGAATTTTCACTAGTGTGAATCTTTTTGACGTGAAATGATTCACTCTCCACTTCCTCACAAATCCAATGATATCTAACGTCAGTGTATTTTGTTCTTACATAGTACATGAAGTTCTTGTTCAAGTCTATTGCACTCTGGCTGTCACAATAGACAATATACTCCATCTGATGCAAATCAAGATCTTGAAGAAATCATTTTAGCCATATCTTCTCCTTGTTGGTTTCAGTAGCCGTAATATACTCAGCTTCAGTTGTAGATAGTGTAACACAATTCTACAACTTCGACTACCATGATATAGTTCCCCATAAAAAAGTAAACAAATACCCATTAGTGAATTTTTTGTTATAAAGGTCACCTACCATATCAGAATCTGTATAGCCTTTCAAGATTGTATTTGATGCTCCAAAACAAAAGCAATCATTTGAGCTTTCTCTAAGATACCTGAATATCCATTTCACAGCTTGACAATGCTCTTTTCTTGGATTGTCGAAAAATCTGCCGACAACACCAACTGCGTGAGCAATATCAGATCTAGTGCATACCTGCATATATTAGACTTCTGACAACGAAGGAATATGAAACTTTGGCCATGCTCTCTTTTTCCTCCCAAGCTGTAGGACACATCTTCTTGCTCAACTTCATATGACCAGCAAGAGGTGTGCTAACATACTTAACATTCTTCATATTGAAGCGCTCTAGTACACGTTTAATGTACTTTTTCTCGAATAAATAAATCATCCTTTCATCTATGAGACAAGTAATTCTCATGTCCAAAATTTATTTGGCATGGACCTAGTCTTTCGTACCAAAAGACTTACACAACTCTTTATTTAACTTGTCAATCTTGGGAGTATTATTTCCCACAATCAACATATCATCCACATATAGCAAGAGAATGATAAAATCATTGTCAGAAATTTTTTGTACAAATACGCAATGATCTGATGAAGTCTTCTTATAGCCTTGCTCCTCCATAACAGATTCAAACTTCTTGTACCTCTATCTAGGAGCTTGTTTTAGGTCATACAGACTCTTTTTGAGTTTGCACACAAAATTTTCTTTACCTTCTACTTTGAAGCCCTCAGTTGTTCCATATAAATCTCTTCTTTTTGGTCATCGTGAAGGAAAGTCGTCTTCACTTCCATCTGCTCAATCTCTAAATTAAGATTAGCAGCCAAATCTAAAACTATGCGAATCGAGGACATTTTCACAATAGGAGAAAATATTTCGTCAATGTCAATACCCTTCCTTTGACCAAATCCTTAACAATCAATCTAGCTTTGTATCTGGGCTTTAAGTTATGTTCTTCAACTTTAACTTTGAACACCTACTTTTTCTTCAAATCTCTCATGCCCTTAGCAATTTGACCAACTCATAAGTGTGGTTCTCATGCAGAGACTTCATCCCATCTTGCATGACTTCAATCCATTGATCCATGTGCTTCTAATAAACAATGAGTAACACATACTCATCGGGTGAATAACAGGAGAAAGGAAACCACTGTCTTGTGAACCTCTGAAGCGGAATATTTGATTCGTCCACAACTTCATAAGCAAGAGGATCATCAATAACAATATCCTTGTTAGTATCAACATCAACATGTTGATTCGATGCATGATTATGGGTGTCACCATGATCATCAAACCAAAAACACCATGCATACTTGTGTGAGGAACTTCATCATAATGAATTATACCATCAAAATTTGAAGATTCTACCTTCTCTGCTTTGTCAATATCTTCAATTGTTTGATTCTCCATGAAAATAATATCAAGACTTCTCACAAGTTTCTTTTTAATTGGATCATATATCCTGTAACCAAATTCATCAAGGTCATATCCAATGAAGATGCACTGCCTTGTCTTGACATATAACTTTGACCTCTCATCTTTTGACACATGTACACAAGCTTTTCAACCAAATACTCTCAAATGGTCATCAAAAACATCCTTTTTGACGTGAAATGATTCACAGAAGTAAAAATCCTGCAGATATGCTGACCAAGAACTTGTGGGTATGAGCTCTCTCTAAAGAAGATGAAAATACCTCCTTCCGGTGAATGGGACTGGAGGAGGAGATTTGTGAAGTCCATCCCATATTTTTGGTTAACTTTTGCTATTCAATTGCTACAAGTAATTGTTAAAAGGGAAACTTACATAAACATCCTATGATAAAAAATATTTACCATTAATAGCAATAATACTTTTTGTTCATTTGATCACTTTTAATTCATTTATAATACAAGTTTAATATATATTACAAAGAACAATTTATTATTCACATATAATACAAGTTTTAATGATGGTTAATACATTTATCACACATTTTAAAACACTTATAATACAATGTGTCAATTTTTTACCAAACAAACATAATATATTTGAAAAAACAATTATATTTCATATAAATTGCATACATAATTCACTTTTAGTACGTATTGCATAGTATTACTATAAATGGTAATAAATAAAAAGTATCACTAAAATCAATTTTTATTTATTAAAATGTACCAATTTATGTAATTTTTCCTTGTTGAAAAGGAGTAATAATTAGAATTGAAAATAAAAGAATTGGTGGTTGACAAATTGGTAAGATTTGCAACCCTTTTTGACTTTGTTATATATACCTATGTCATTAGTGACATAGGCATAATTTTCTCCTTCTATAAATAGAACATTTTTGCTTATTGTAGAACACACCCACTTAGAGAGAGAAAACCCCTTTGAGAGCAAAGTGAGATATACCATGAACTATACATGAAAAATAGTTTACGAAGAAAAATAGAGTGTGAGCGTTATTTTAGTAAGGTGGAAATCAAAAGAGTGTTGTTCCTTTTGAGTGTGTAGTAGTCACTTTGAGTATTGTATTCGTGACTACATAATGTAAAACTCCTTACTATAGTGATATCATTTGCTCCTCTTGACCTGTGGTTTTTCCCTTATTTAGAAGGGTTTCCACGTAAAATTCTTGGCGTCATTATTTTAGCATTTCATTTTCATTACTTTTAACACGTATATTTTTATGCTCGTCTGCATTTTCTCAACAAATTGGTATGAGACCTAAGGTTTTAATAGAGTATGCCTTGTGGTTGCAACACAATCTGAACTTCCACATCAGAAAAGATTTACTTTAATTTGCGATAACTATATTTTTGGTGAAAACAATAGAAGCCAACACAAGAAGAATTATTACTTTGAATGGTATCGATTATGCCATTTGGAAGGGGAAAATGGAAGATTTGCGTTATGTTAAGAATTTTTATAAATCAGTATTTACCATTGTAAAGCCTGAATATAAAACAGATGAAGAGTGGAGTTTGTTGCACAGACAAGTTTGTGAATTCATTAGGCAATGGATCGACGATAATGTGTTGAACCATATTTCTAGGAAGACACATGCTCAAACCCTATGGGAGCATCTTGAAAGTTTGTATGCTCGGAAGACTGGCAACAACAAAATGTTCTTAATAAAGTAGATGTTGAGTTTAAAGTATCATGATGCTTCTCCGATGACAGACCATCTGAATAATTTTCAGGGGATCATGAACCAATTATCTTCTATTGGCATCAAATCTGATGAAGAAATTCAAGGATTGCTTCTACTTTGTTTTCTACCAGACTCTTAGGAAACATTTAGAACTTCATTATCAAATTCTGCTCTGGATGGTATAATCTCTATGGATTTCGCCAAGAGTAGTGTCTTGAACGAAGAGATGAGAAGAAAAACTCAAGGTTCTTGTTCGTCGGATGTCCTGATAACTGGCCCCAAGGGGAGAAACAAAACCCATGGTTCTCAATATAGAGAACAAAATAAGAGCAAATCCAGAGGCAGACTTAGGGGTATTGAGTTCTATCATGGTAGTATGAAAGGGAACACGAAGAAGTTCTGCAAGAAGTTGAAGAGGAAAAACAAAAACAAAGAGGAAACTAAAGAAGATGGCAATGAAAATATCCTAGCCACCGTCACCAACAAAGATCTTGTTACTATCCTTGATGCAGATATGATAAATATTTCTTGTGATGAGTCAAGCTGGGTTGTGGACACTGGTGCTGCATCTCATGTGACATTAAGAAAATATTTTTTCTCTTCCTATACTCCTGGTAATTTTGGAACCTTGAGTATGAGTAATGAAACTGTTTCTAGGGTGGTTGATTTTGGTACAATTTATTTGAAAACTAGTGTTGAAACTAAACTAGTTTTGAAAAATACCCCAGATGTTCATCTGCACCTGATTTTTGTTGGTCTTTTATATGATAAAGGATATATTAGTACCAACAGTGATGGAAAATGTAAACTCATTAAGGGTTCCATGGTTGTGCCTCGTGATAACAAACGTCATGGTCTATATTGGACTATGGTATCTGTTTGTGTTGATATGGTGAATACGGTTGAGAGTGATAACTCTTCAACGTTATGACACAAGAGACTTAGCCACATTAGAGAGAAAAGATTTAATGTTTTAGGCAAGAAGAATTTTTTATCAAATTTCAAAAGTGTGAGCACTGCTTGACTGATAAACAAAATAGAGTTTCCTTTAATAACTAACTTCCTTCGAGAAAGACAGAGTTTCTTGAGTTGGTGCACTCTGATTTATGTAGTCCAATGAAGACAAAGACATTGGGCGGTGCACTCTACTTTGTCACTTTCATTGATGATTGCTCGAGAAAATTTTGGATCTATGTCTTGAAGACTAAAGACCAAAGACCAAAGACCAAGTGTTAGGTGTCTTGAAGTAGTTTCACGCTTCAGTTGAAAGAGAATTGGAAAGAAACTGAAGTGTATTCGTACTGATAATGGTGGTGAATATTGTGGATCATTTGACGAATATTGCAGCATTAATGTATTAGATACTAAAAGACTCCTCCTAAGACTCCCCAGTTTAATGGTTTGGCTGAGAGGATAAACAGGACCTTGATGGAAAGAGTTATATGTTTGCTTTCTGAAGAAAAGTTGTTGAACTCATTTTGGGGTGAGGTTTTATTGACCGCTGCACATGTTATTAATCTATCTCTTATTGTTGCTTTGCAAAGTGATGTACCAAATAGTGTTTGTTATGGAAAGGATGTTTACTATGATCATTTGAGAGTATTTGGTTGCAAAACTTTTGTAGATGTGCCAAAAGATAAGAGGTCAAAGCTAGATGCCAAGACAAGGCAATGCATCTTCATTGGATATGACCTTGATGAATTCGGTTACAGGCTATGTAATCGAATTGAAAAGAAAGTTGTGAGAAGTCATGATAATATTTTCATGGAGAATCAAACAATTGAAGATATTGACAAAGCGGAGAAGATAGAATCTCAAGTTTTGATGGTATAATTCATCATGATAAAGTTCCTCACATAAGTATACACGGTTTAATTGGGTTTGATGATCATGGTGACACCCATAATCATGCATCGAATCTTCATGTTGATGTTGATAATAACAATGATATTGTTATTGATGATCCTCCTGCTCATAAAGTTGTGGACAAATCAAATATTCCGCTTCGGAGCTCCACAAGACAGCGCTTTCCTTCCTTTTGTTATTCACCCAATGAGTATGTGTTACTCACCGACGGGGGAGAATCTGAATGTTATGAGGAGACCATGGATCAATGGATTGAAAGACATACAAGATGAGATGACCTCTTTGCATATGAACCACACTTATGAGTTGATAAAATTGTCTAAGGGCATGAGAGCTTTGAAGAACAAGCGGGTGTTCAAAGTTAAAGTTGAAGAACATAACTTGAAGCCCATATATAAAGCTAGATTGGTTGTTAAGTCAAAGGAAAGGTACTGACTTTGATGAAATATTTTCTCCTATTGTGAAAATGTCCTCGATTCATACAGTTCTAGGTTTGGCTGCTTGTATGAATTTAGAGATTGGACAGATGGATGTTAAGAAGGTTTTCCTTCACGGTGACCTAGAAGAAGAGATTTATATGGAACAACTGAGGGCTTCAAAGTAGAAGGTAAAAAAAAAATTGTGTGCAAACTCAAAAAGAGTCTGTATGTCCTAAAACAAGTTCCTAGACAGTGGTACAAGAACTTTGAATATGTTATGGAGGAGCAAGGCTATAAGAAGACTTCATCAGATCATTGCGTATTTGTACAAAAATTTTCTGACAATGATTTTATCATCCTCATGCTATATGTGGATAATATGTTGATTGTGGGAAATAATACTTCCAAGATTGATGAGTTGAAGAAAGAGCTGTGTAAGTCTTTTGCTATGAAAGACTTGGGTCATGCCAAACAAATTTTAGGCATGAGAATTACTCGTCTCAGAGATGAAAGGAAAATTTATTTGTCCCAGAAGAATTACATTGAACGTACATTAGAGAACTTCAATATGAAGAATGCTAAGCCTGTTAGACACCTCTTGCTGTTCATATGAAGTTGAGCAAGAAGATGTGTCCTACAACTTGAAAGGAAAAAGAGAGCATGACCAAAGTTTCATATTCCTCCGTCGTCGGAAGTCTAATGTATGTAATGGTATGCACTAGACCGATATTGCTCATGCAATTGGTGTTGTCAACAGATTTTTCGACAGTCCAGGAAAAGAGCATTGTGAAGCTGTGAAATGGATACTCATGTATCGTAGAGGAAGCTCAAATGAATGCTTGTGTTTTGGAGCATCAAATCCAATCTTGAAAGGCTATACAGATTCTGATATGGTAGGTGACCTTTATAACAAAAAAATCACTAGTGGGTATTTGTTTACTTTTTTAGGGGAAACTATATCATGGTAGTCGAAGTTGCAGAATTGTGTTGCACTATCTACAACTGAAATTGAGTATATTGCGGCTACTGAAGTCAACAATGAGATGATATAGCTAAAATGATTTCTTCAAGATATTGATTTGCATCAAATGGAGTATATTGTCTATTGTGACAGCCAGAGTGCAATAGAATTGAGCAAGAACTCTATGTACCATGTAAGAACAAAAGATACAGACACAGATATCATTGGATTTATGAGGAAGGGGAGAGTGAATCATTTCATGTCAAAAAGATTCACACAACTGACACAAGTGAAAATCCTGCATATATGTTGAACAAAAAGATATCGAAAGACAAGTTTGAGCTATGCAAAGAACTTGTGGGTATGAGGTCTCTCTAAAGAAGATGAAGATACCTCCTTCCGGTGAATGGACTCAAAGGGGAAATTTGTGGAGTCCATACCATATTTTTGATCAACTTTTGCTTTCAATTGCTACAAGTAATTGTCGAAAAGGAATAGTAATTAGAGTTGAAAATAAAAGATTTGGTAGTTGGCAAAATTGGTAAGATTTGCAACTCTTTTTGACTTTGTTATATTTACCTATGTCATTAGTGACAAACATATTTTTTTCCTTCTATAAATAGAGCATTTTTACTCATTTGTAGAACACACCAAGTTAGAGAGAGAAAAAAACACTTTGAGAGCAAAGTGAGGTATTCCATATACTATACAAGAAAAATAGTATGTGAAGAAAAATATAGTGTGAGCGATATTTTAATAAGGTGAAAATCAAAAGTGTTGTTCCTTTTGAGTGTGTAGTAGTCACTCTAAGTGTTGTATTCGTGACTACACAGTGTAAAATTCCTTACTGTAGTTATATCAGTTGTTTTTTTTCTTATTTAGAAGGGTTTCCATGTAAAATTCTTGATGTCATTATTTTCCATTTTATTTTCATTACTTTTAACATATATATTTTTGTGCTTGTCCGCGTTTTTCCAACAAACACTGCCCATCTGTCCTGTTCTCACTTAAATTTCCTGACTTGTGTCAATTTAAGGATCCAACTTGTCAAGTATGCCTAACCCATACTTCATTAAACCAAGTATAACTTATACTAGGTAGACCTTTACGCCAACTTGTTGAAATATAATTAACTTTTGCAAAGTAGCTTAAAAATAGTTAGTTCTCTATTACAATCAAGTGCAAAAAGACTTAGTTTTACATGTATACGTTCAAATTTCGACTGTCATGGAGCTTCACTTATAAAAGTTTTAACTCTAGAACACTATTCTTGAGTTTCACTTTTATAAGTTTAACTCCAAGACGGTGTGATCAAATTTGAATTTCTACTAATGAAACTTTACTTACTATGCTGGAGTGATGATATGCTTGACATAAAACCATGTTTTGCAGTACACTGGAATTCTGGTAACAAAAACAAAAAAAGCATAAAATGTACTAATTGACCATACTTCTCATTTGAAGCATAGATATTTATTCTGTGTTGGGACTTGGGAGGGTCAAGTGAATTCAACGAACTTTGGTATAATTAGAGTAGAGGAACATACAACACATCCAAGCCCCGCTATAAAAAAAATTTACACTCTGAAGCTCCACAATTTGCTTTCAGTGTGAGATGGATGAAAAACAAGTTATACAAGATGAGTTGGGAAGTTACCAAAATTCCACTAGATAAAACTCCTTCATAAATTAGCCATCTGATGCTTCCAGCACTGCTATTTCTCTACGCCATTTATTTCCACGACTACAACCCGTGACAAATGATCAAGCAGCTACCTTCTTGGATGTTACAGAATTAATAATGGTGGCAAACTCAGGACCCTGAAACATAGAATATTAAGGTTACGTCGCATTTCAAAAATCATACCTTTCAAAAACAATGGAGAATTTCTACTTGGAATAAATGATGCAGCGACAACAAGTTAGAAATATCCAGTAAAGAGGAGTTGGTTTAGTACACAGTTAATGAAACTAATCGCAATGTGTATTTTTTTTTCTTTCTCCATGTAAATTTCTAAGATACAACCACCACCTATGGCTGATTACCTTCTATCATCTTTTTGTGATAACCAAAAAAATTTCGGAGGGACATTTGATGCATGGTTGTAACTTGGTGGATCATGGTTATCCCTTTACCCGTCTCCACTTAACTACCGGCTTTAGTCCATTGGCAGAGTCGAACTATTGACATGAGTCTAACCTATGTGTCATGCACTGTGCTCTTACCATTGAAGCGAAGCCCTACGGATATTGCTTTTGTTACACTCTATCAAAATCCCAAGTCCCAATGATCTTCACATCGAACTCCACATATCAATACAGTTCTTTCTAAACCAACTTTGGCACTCCAGAGTGTGTGCAGTAGTTGCACCAACACCAAAGAATTTTTAGTGTCCACGATAAAGGGTAGGTCCACCGTCCACTTATAGTCACGATGAGCAACAGTTTTTTCCCAATACTAGTCACAGTGAACAACATTTTCTAGATATGATGTTCTTTCTCAAGGGATGCCATAAAATCTAGGTCCAGCTCAAATTTAATAACTTAACCATGTGTTAATTCTTGCAATTTTGGTCCAGGATACAGTTCTTGCATGTTACAGGCAAATAGGAAACAAAAAAATATTTGCCAGACAAAATGCATGTACTTAGCAATTAAAAGATAACCTTTAAAGAAGCACCCCCAACTAGAAAGCCATCAATATCTTCTTTCTTTGCCAGGTCAGAAGAGTTGCCTCCGTTCACAGAGCCTGTCAAAATTTTACAGTTTAATGAAACATGCAAATTACAATTCAGTTTCACGAAAAATCTAGGCATATCAACAGCAGGGAAACAGGATTTTGAGGCACCAAATACAGGTTGGATATGTCTCAATTTAACAATGTGTCAAAGTCCTTCACTAACTCACAAAAAGAGAAAAAAAAAGAATTCTTCAAAAGACAAACAAATAAGAATTCAACAAAAAGAGTTGGGTGTTCACTTCCCCATTCCCCCTATGTATAAAAAAACAAAAAGAGGAGTTAACTACTGTAATTTTGATACGGCTCAACACAACCAAGCGGAAGAGGGGAACTTTTACGATATCTAGTTGACGTAATAACAAATCACAACATGGCTGAAATCCTTAACTTTTAACAACTCATGCAATCTCTATTTGCATGCATGAAAGAAGAGGAAAAGGTATTTTTTACATGAATTCAACACTCAAATTCATTACCTCCATATATGATGCGTGTTTTAGAAGCAACTTCTGCAGAAACATTCTTACTTAGCCAATCACGAACAGCTGCATGCACCTCCTGAGCCTGCTCAGGTGACGCCACTTTACCAGTTCCAATAGCCCATACAGGCTCATATGCGATGACCACATCATCCCAACTTGGTAAAGCATCTGCACATCATAGAAATGCCAATCAAACGGATATAAGAAATATAAAGCTTTTACATGAACACTTTTAGCTTAAGGGCAATAGATATAAATGACTATCCCATCCCTCATCCCTGCCCCCAGTGAGTAATCTTAGCTTTTATACATCATGTACATATATAGGTCCCATGAATATGAGATGAAAGATTCGGCAAGAAAGACTATACTCAACAAAATCTCACCGGCAAAAGCCTTCAACTGGTTGAAACATACATCAAAAGTTTTTCCAGCTTCTCTTTCTTCCAATAGCTCTCCAATACAGGCTATCACTCCAACATTCTGGCTTAAGGCATAAGCGGCCTTCTTCCCAATAAACTGCACGAGAGAATGGCCCAGTCAAGTCCTTAGTGAAGGTGAACAGCTCAACACACAACGAAGTATCATCAAGAACCAGCAAATGTTTTACTTCATTTCACTTGTGACAAATTGCTTAGTTTTCCATAAAATTCACAAATCAAATGATTCTTGCAAAGCCTTACTTCATCATTTTCTCCAATTACATGTCTCCGCTCAGAATGACCAAGAATGACCCACTTGCAGCCAATATCTTTCAACTGTTCCACGCTACATATGTTAAATAAAACATATTATAAATTGAAGATGAGTTACACTAACAGGAGAGTAATTGGGTCCACACTTGATCTATGACATATTTTGAACTCATACACAATGAGCAATGAAGAAATGACGGTCTCTGCCGTCCAGTTACCTAATGAACTGCACTTCTAATAGGATTCTTGAAGTGGAGTTCAACTTTTAAGGTTGGATTCCACATCTAATTGGCGAAAGAAGCATTGGCTTATATTTTTATGGAGATGTGGCCTTGTAGGACAATCAGATAACAGATTCCCTTTTATTCTATTCAATATCTTGACTACATAGTAATGCTATTGTTAATGAAATATGAATACAATGGTGGATATTGTTGTACTAAATTCACTACTCATTATTATCTTCTTTTTCTTGACGGATAATTGGGAAATCAATAGGCTTCAAATTTCTTCATTACACTGGAGCAATTTTATGGAAGTATTGATCAACAAGAAAGACTGACATGACTAAGCCAGAGCTACAATGTCAAATCTTCATACACAGCTTTAAATCATACTGGATCGCTCGCTGGTATTAGGCACTGGAAACACAGATGGAAAAATTACTGAAAAAGAAGTAAATTTTGGTCTCGATTTTCAGTAAATTTGGAAAGACTGCAAATTAACATTCAAAACGAGACTGTTGAATTACCACAAACCATCATATAGCGAAGAACAAAGCAATTCTGGCTCATTAGTTGATTTAAATTCAATTTTACAAGCGAGCTTAACCTGATTTCACCCGTGAAAGCTCCACCTTTGCCAGTCCAGCAATTCTGACCAGAAATCTCGATCCTATCAGTTAGTGAACTCTTCACTTGATCAATGTACAGAAAGGGAGGTGCAACAACCACATCTGCAAGTATCCAAGTAGAACATATTATTCTGTGATAGCAACTGATTCAGAATATAAAATCACTATATGAATGTTATAAACTGATAATATTTTCAGCAATCTTGACTGGTTGACTGACGAAGATGAAGAAAATCAATATAATTGGCGGAGAGAGTGTTTTATCTATACATGGATATGATATCACAATGCCGAAACCCTTACGGTGCATACTCTGGAAGGACTGGGCTATCAGCACCAAACATTCATGAAACTTTGGACATGGACAATCCAATTAAAAATACTGGTATTACATCTTTATCGATACTACAGAGTGAATATTGGGAAGCAAAGAAAGAATAAAGAGAATGAGAGTACAGTAGAATGAACAACTGAATCATCTAAAATGCAACAGACCTGCAAACAAGAAACAGAAAAAGGAATCCCCTAAACAGAAACATCATCTTTTGTGTGCCTTTGTCATGCCTTTTGCAACACCACTTTGAGCAGGCTAATTAACATGAATTTGCTTTTAAATCCAGTGGCCAGAACATTCAAAGATGACTTGCTTTTCCAAGACGTATCTGTACGTCTAGGTTTGTAAAGGATAAGTATCAACAGGACATGTAGATATGGCCAGTGTCATGAACACTTTGATTGCAAATCTTCACAATTCTTATAAGGTTTCTATATTTTTCATTAATGCTTGCATAATCAACTTCATTCTCATTAAAACTGAATACCAGTATTACCAAGACGAGGAAAGATATTATTTCAGATTTCAAATACAAGTATAAAACAAAGAGCACGGTGTCATCCGTGTGGCCTTGACAAAAACGAGATGTCATCCTAGATCAGCACTATGAAAGGGATAATCACAACAAACAATATTGAATGTAGGTGACAAGTAGTAGTCAGCAAACTAGGGTCAAACAAAGTGGCAATTATAACAGGCTTACAAAGATTGCTCTGCGATCAAAATCTGAATAGGGTAGAAAGTCATTGAGACAGCTTCATAGAAAGCTGGATATGCATATACAGCTTGAGGCAATAGAAAGTGAGCAATATTGAAGAACTCACCAACATCTGACTCGAGTTTCGCACTGTTCAGATCAGATACAAGCTTGCTTATGGAGTCCTTTGTTCCATTCTGCGAGAAATATTGACAAAGTTTCAAAAACATAAAAACCATAGGGAAATAAACGCCACCGCCCATTATGAAAAAGAGGGGTTTCAAATTTCAATCACATAACTTGACAAGAGGGCATAAGATGTACTTACACATTTCCAGTTGCCACCAACAAAGAACTGCAAACAAGAAGAAAACTATAATCAGACATCCAATAGGAAAAGGGCAATAATTTAAAGTTCAAATGGTAAAATATGTGAAAGCTACCCTAATGCATTTTAGGGGAAAATTATAGTGTCATGACAAATCTAACCCATGTTGCATTGGATGCTTGTTTATAAAGAAGAAACCAACCAGCCTAATCTAGTGTGCTAAGGTGAGAATCCATAAACAAGAAAGGGGCTCAAATAGAGTAGAACAAATATAGAGGATTCATGTAGTAAACCCCAACTAGTTTGGATTGAAGACAGTTGAAAACAAGGTACAACAAATAACTTGTTAATCCAGTTGCTGTTTGCTCAGTACAAGTGATTCAATACAGTCATTGTACCATACTCCGTTGTAATAACTTGTATCAATTCAGATTACACACAGAGCCTAACAAACTGACGAAATCTACAAAAGCCAAATGTATAATGTAAAAGTTTTATATACCTTGCCTGAGCCAGCCATGGAGACGATGGGTCTGCAACCTTTGTGAGAGTCAACATTTTGGAAAAAAGAGTGAGTATTGTCAAGCTTGAAATTAGAAGATGGACGGAGACCAGAAAAGTGTGATGGAGAGAAAAAGGAAATGACAGATTTTGGACCAGAAAGTTGAGAAGCTAAAGAAGTTGCCATTTCCGAAACTGAAGATATTTGTAATGGCCACCTTTCACTTATCTATCTGCTAACAAACTGCTGTTACTATTCAGAACATCTATACGTGATTGTTCACCGTTCACTTTTACTTATTCACTATTTTAATATTAACTCACTTATTCTCATGTACACGTAGAGAGAATATAATAATCAGAACATTATTAATATGCATGTAAAGCTTGGTGGAGAGTTGTGGTATGTGGTGGATGGATAAGGTAAAAAAAATAAAAATGATTCTAAGAGAGTGGAAGGATATGTCATTTTCTGTATATGTTGAGGCCATAAATTGATGGCTGATTTATTCTCCTTTTCAAGAACAATAATATGTTTTGGCAGGGACAGGATAACATTGAACTTCTTCCTCTATTGGACACATGTTAGAAGTAGCAGTGGTGGAAATTATTTCTAGTGAAAGATACTTCAAGTCTTATCCATCACTTGAACCATTCGAACCACACCAATTTTCCCACACAAAAATATGAAACTAGGGATGGAAATTGACACACAATGTTAATTTAATACTACTCCTTTCCACTTGTTTTTGCTACATTGCTACTAAAATCAGTCTGTGCATTAGTGCTACAGCTCAATAAAGAAAAAGAGATTGAACAAAAGATGTGTGTCTATGGTTGTACTTTGAATATAAATACTCTCTCCATATATAAACTTGCATTGTGTGACAACTTCTCCTAGAACTAATTCTATATAAACTACAAATAATTTATACTAAAACATTGATATTGAAAATCTACAGTTACATAAAAATGGAAAAATGAGAATTTCTTTTTTGAAACTTAAGAAATTTGTTTAGAAGACTATTGCAAAAGAATAAATAAGAAAACGTATAAACAGGATGGGACGAGGCAAGGCTTGGTTCGACGTGGCAGAACATGTCTATTATTTTTAAAAATGCTAAGTAGGGTTGGATAGGACGGATTAAATCTAAGCAAGTTGTTTGTCCCGCCCTTACCAGCCCTATTGCCATCTGTTATTTGTAGTTTTGATGATATGACAAACTGAAGGACCTTGTAAAGGTACCAGGTTCTCAACATGAGTTTTGATGATGTAACAAACTCAGGGACCTTGTAAAGGTACCAGGTTCTTAACATGAATAGCCTGTTGACTGCCAGCTGGAGAAGGTACAGAAAGTGGGTGCACATTTCCCAACGGCGTCAGAAAAGTCAGACCTCTCCAACCAATGGCAAGAGTTTAAGGAAAGGGACTTGTCCATACAAAGTCACTTTCCTAAACATCATTCCTTAGTTTTTGCAACTTGAAAAAGTACTTTCAAGAACACTTGCAAAGGCTATAGAAAATCAAAGTGAAGAATTATTCAAACAACAACTGAAAACCCAGGAGCATATCGTGTAGTTGTTTAAGAATATATTCTTTTGGTCTTACATTGTAAACTATTCCTAAATCTATAAAGGAATCAGTGTGGTGGTGTCGAAATTCTAAGTTGTCTAGAAGGGATAGCTTAGTGGGTAGAATAACTTCTACTTAGGCTTATCAAGCAATAGAGTCATTGCTTGAACGTGAGATTAAAAACTTTTTCTCACATTTGTGTAAGTGGTTTTACTTTTGCTTGCAAAGATTAGTGAAACAGTTGTGAAAATCCTGTGAGACAGGTTGTGGTTTAACTCCCTTAAGCAAGGAGGTTTTCACGTAAAATTATTGTGTTGTTAAACTACATTTACTTTCTGTTCATACTTGTTTGTGTGTCAAGGGACCTGGTCCATTGACTGATAAGTGGACGCATATATTCTAACAAGTGGTATCAAAGCAGGCACTTTCTATCTGGTTCACACCAAGAAAGTGATATCTGTTCTAGGATGGCTGCTCCACTTAATCTAGAAGAAGGACAATCTTCAACCAGACCTCCTCGTTTCAATGGGCACTTCTACAGTTGGTGGAAAGTTAGAATGCATGATTTCCTCATGGCTGAAGACAATGAGCTATGGGACATTGTCTTAGATGGACCATTTATTCCAATGATTGAAGAAAAGGATGGAGAGAAAACTAGGCTTGTTCCAAAGCCTAGACAAAAATATGATGAAGCTGATAGGAAGAAGATCGAAAAAGGTTACAAGGCAAAGACTCTTCTTGTCTGTGGGATAGGGCCAGATGAGTTCAATCGTGTCTCAGCCTGTGAGTCTGCAAAAGAAATCTGGAACTGCTTGAAAACAGCTCATGAGGGAATTGAACAAGTAAAAGAGTCAAAGATTGATATGCTCACTTCTTTGTATGAAAATTTCAAGAAAAAGAAGGGGAAACCATTCATGAGATGTTCACTAAATTGTCCTCCATTACCAATGAGTTGAGAAGCCTTGGAGAACCTATCAACATGAGCAAACAAGTCAGGAAAGTGCTTCAAATCCTTCCAAAGTCTTGGGAAAGCAAGGTTGATATTATTACTGAAGCAAAATATCTGAAAGTGATGACAATGAATGCTCTCATTGGAAATCTGAAGACTCATGAGATGAATCGAAATCATGATCAGTCAAAGAAGGAAGTCAAAAAGGATAAGTTCTTGATGCTGGAGTACAAATCTAAAGAGGACTCCAGTGATGATGATATGACTTATCTTATCAATAGATTTCAAAAGATTGTGAGAAAGAACAAATGTTTTAAAAGGGAAGCAAATGGTCCTCGAACTGCCACTCAAAATGATACATGCTACAAGTGTGGAAAAGCTGGGCACTTTATAAGAGAGTGTCCTTTACTCAAGACTGAAAATGAAGAATATCAAAAACCAAGAGGTAATAAAGAGTAAAGAAGGGACCTGGTACTCAATAAAAATGATCGTAAAGCTGGTGCTAACTATGTGGTCAAAAAGGCTCTTGCTGCATGGGGAGACTCTTCAAGTGACTCAGAAGATCCTGATGAACCAAATGATGTGTTGATGGTGGTGGTTCATGAATAGGAAACTATGTTCAATGAAATGTTTTCTTTCACGGCTCATTCAGAAAATGAAGAAGAGGAGGTCAAGGTAACTCTTTTTGATATGAAACATGATCTGAATAATTATTCTCTTAAAAAATTGAGAACATTAACAAATGTTATGATTGATTCAGTAATTGAGTTAACCTCTGAAAGAGACATTATGAATGCTGATCTTGACATTTTAGCTGAAATCAAAGTTAAATTGGAAGAGAAAGTGTTGAAAATTGAAGATAAAATGGCTTCTCTAGAATCTGACAACAGTGAACTTAAAAAACATTTGTCTCAGATAAATGAAGAAGCTGAAAAGCTAAATGGAAGGTCAAATGGTTTACAAGTTGAAATTGAAGAAAAATTGAAAACTTCTGAAAAAAATCTTGGGTTGGCCTTGGAGAAGAGCAACAACTTAGAAAAGGATATTGTCAATCTTAAGGAAGAACTTGAAAAATTTCTTAAGTGGACAAAATCTTCTAAGTTGCTGTCAAGTGTAACAAATCAGAGCAATTTCAATAAGAAGGGTCTAGGAAGTTTGAATATTACTCCTCCCTTTAATCCTCACAGCAAGTATGTTTTTGTGTCTGACAATCTGCTTTGTCTTCACTGTGGTAAAAATGGGCATTTAAAAGAAGAGTGTACTGGCTGGAGAAAGTCTCATGAAAGACTCTTTAATTATACAGAGAAGCAAAGAGTATCAAAAGAGAGACCTGGTCCCCCAAAACAGTTTTCAACTAAAAGGTTTTCAAAGAAAAGATCTGATTCTGCTCCAAAATCTTTTGTCAAAAAGATTCAAAAACTACCCCATTGGACTAGAAACAATCTGATCACTCCTTTGTCTGCCTTCTGGGAACTCAAATTGAAATGGGTTCCCAAGCCTAACAATTGATTCTTGTTGCAGGTGAGTGAGAGGAGCAGCAGTCAATGTTGGTATATGGACAACGGATGCTCTAAACATATGACTGGTGACATCAAAAATTTCCTCTCACTCAAGACACTTCAAGGAGGAGGTGTTTCTTTTGGTGATGGAAAGAAGGGGTACATTTGGGAGTTGGTAAAGTGGGAAAATTTCTTAAAAAATCAATTGATAATGTGTATCATGTCGGTGGTTTGAAGTACAGTCTTTTGAGTAACTGTTTTCTCACATTTGTGTAACTGGTTTTTACTTTTGCTTGCAAAGATTAGTGAAACAGTTGTGAAAATCCTGTGAGACAGGTCGTGGTTTAATTCTCTTAAGCAAGGAGGTTTCCACGTAAAATTGTTGTGTTGTTAAACTGCATTTACTTTCTGTTCACACTTGTTTGTGTGTCAAGGGACCTGGTCCATTGACTGATAAGTGGACGCATATATTTTAACACCATCCATAAACTCCAACAATCGTACTATCAATACACAACGAAGAGCTTAGTTGAAGGTTGAACCACTAGCATACCCCTACAATGTTCTTAATCCATCTAGGATGGAATTTTTATATAGCGAAATTGAGCTAAGTAAATAACTTAAAAGCCTTGCATGAAGGCATTTGATTTGTGTCAAACAACTTTTTATATGTAAAAAAAAGTAGAAATCAAACATTATCATCGATTTTTTTTATCAAAATAATTTATTATTTAAATCAATTTATAATCGTAATATATTTTTTTAAATCTTTACAAAATTAGTATAAACATTGTTAATAATAACATATTAGGCCATGTTTTAATTTCTGCTAAGCAACATACCAAAATTAACAGGACTGACATTAAAGTTAGAATACGTTACTACAAGTAACGTATTATTATATAAGTAGAGATACATTACCGCCGCTAATGTTTTAGAATTATTATACTGAAACCCAGTCGTTTTGATCCTTCTATCTTAAACCCAATTTACTGTACTTCCTCACCTTACCTTATACCCAATTTCAATTCAATATTTCTTCCCCTCGCTAAGAGAATATATGCACAACACTATTTTCATTCTCGCCGTTAGTGTTGCCGGAACAAGAGATTCACAATATTTCAGTTGCATAAGTATTTCTAGGTAATTTCTTTATTTAAGATTTGATTTTTCTTTACGAAGGAATTGAATTATATTGAATCGTAAGTAGGATTCTATCTTGTATAAATTGAAGGACCCGTTAACCAACACATGAAATTGGATTCCAACATAAGTTGTTACCTAGTTATTTGTTTTGTTTAATTCGATTTAAGGATTTCTTTCATGATCACTGGACTCGAAATTGTTATTTAAAGCTGTAACAATTGTATATATTGTTGAGGAATTGACAATTTGCATAGCAGTGCATTGAAGAGAAGAGCTATAGTTACTGTTACATGGCCTTGTGGAATAGTATATGTTTGTTAGCTAGTTACATAACAGAATTAGTTTGTTAGGATAAATTGTGTGAGCTCATTAGTTGGTTAGCTTTGATTATTGTAACTAGCACTTTAGTTATTTATATAAATAGCCCAGTGTATGGATGTAAACAAACAATGTAAATATCTGAAATAACCATCTATATTCTTCTTTGTAATTCCTCAATTTTGCCTCATCCCTTCAAACAATTTTGATTTCAATTTTTAACCTATATCAAGAAAAAAAAAATTATACTCGATTTTTTAATGTTGCTTAGTGTAGTCTAAGATGGTTTGTCTTTGTTCTGTTTCTAATTATTAACATAACCAATTAACTGAACCGAAAAAATTCAAATCAAAAAGAGAAAAAATCAAGTCAAATTAAATTTATTTTGGTTCGAATTGAGTTACACTTCTTCAAAATAAAAAATAAAAAAATTCAAATCAAAAAACTGAATGCACTCCCCTAAATTGCGAATAGATGCAACAAAAAGTAACTAACAATAACAATGTATATCTAGTGTATTCTCACCGATGATGTTTGATGATTAAAAGATCTAAATAAAATTAGTGGTGTAAAATAAAATTTTAATAAGAGACTTCTAATATATATATATATATATATATATATATTATTGTATGTTTTACATAGCTATTTCTAATCTTGACTAATAGTATACAACAATACACCCAACAAAAGTTATGATAACAAGAGATTTCGACATACATTAATACATTTCAACAAATTATTCATATAAAAAAAAAATACTTATAAGGATATGAAAACTTATAGGCAGGAAAAAAAAATTAATATTATTTGATTGAGAAAAGAGAAGTAGAGACATCAGGGGAGAGAGAGAAAAACAGAAGTTGTACATTATTTTAATATGGAATAGAGCTTATTAAATCAATGTTGTTAAAACTTTTTGTATAAATTAGATTCAGTTAGATTTTTTTTAAAGATCCAATAAGATTTTTTTTTTTAAAAAAGAAAATAAATGAGCTTTATGATTTGAATTCTAAATGATGAGATTCAAATTTAAAAAATCAAATGTAATGAATTGAATATAAATTATTAAGATTTAAACTTTTGTTAAATTAATAAATATTTTAATATTTAAATGTATATTCATATATTCAAAAGTGAAAACAATTATATATATATATTATATTTTTTAAAAAAAATAGGATAGCTAATATTTCCATAAAGAAAACGTTGGTTAATTGGAAAAGTTAAGTTGGGCCCCCGTATTGGTATGGTTTTGGATCTCCGTATTTGGTAACACGACGAGATTCACTTCCTATTCCTCTGTTTTACCGTCGCCGAAAAACGACAAAAACTGCTGCTTTTGCTGGGCTTTATTTTTTTTTTGCCTTCTTAGCTCAGCTCTACATTTCTGTTAGCTCTCTCCATCTTCATCTTCGATCTACAATGTCGATTAGGGTTTTCTCTGTTTTCCTCGCTTTCATCCTCTTCTCTGCACCATTTATTCAAGGTTAGTTTCCTCAGATCCAGATCTCTGCTTTGTATATTCTTCAATGTCTTTTAATTTTATTTGTGATCTTTGAAGTTGACATTCAATTCGATGCAATCGAGGTTTCTATTTACTGTTAAAAGTTGAGATGCTGTAGATATTCGAAATCACTGGTAAATATCAGCCTATTGCTGTTTGTTTTTGAAATTCTTTTATGTATTTGTTTCCAATTATGTTATCGTTCTAATTGGTGTGAATATGTGATTTGTCTTTGTTGAGTAAATCTGTCTCTGAATGCTAAGGCTACATACCTTGATAATCTTCTCCATTTCGAAAGTTAAAAGCATAATTTAGTATTTGGAGAAAAATTGGATTTTGAATTGTGCTGTGGGTGGCGATAGTGGAAACGCTGTACTAGTAATGCGGTAGTTAAATTAAGAGCCTGTTTGGCTCAGTTTAAAAGCTGGTCAAACTGACTTAAGAGCTGATTTTTGACTTATTTAGCTGTTTGGCAATACTGAAAATAACTTATTTTAAGTTAAAAAAACTTATTTTAAGCCAAAAGTTAAAAGCTGGGGTAGAGGTGTTTTTCTTTTTTTTAGCTTATAAGCTGTTTTAAGTTGATCATATTTTTATCTTTTTGCCCTTAATATTTTTATACATCTCCAAATTACAACATGACCCTAACATCTCTTTCTTCCATTTTTTCCTTTTCACGTTTGGCATAGCAACTTCAACACTTTTATCCAAATACATAACTGCTTATTTTAAAAATAAGTTTCAGCACTTTCAAAAGTACTTTTTTAAAGCTGCTTTTATTAAGCTGCTTTTATTAAGCCAATCCAAACGGACCCTAACTGTCTTTGATTTGATAATCTCATTTTATATATGATATGGGAAAGAACTGTTGATGCATGCATAGATCCCACCTAGTAGAGTAGTTTAGTTGCTTGATTTTTCAGTTTTCAGTTAGTTATTCTTGAGGTTTGCATACCTTATTGACTATTGTCTTCTAGACTTTGGGCATGATTATAGAAGAAAGGTTACAGAGGATTTGTGTAGCTGATTTGCTTATTAGTTTTTCTTCTTTTGCAGTTGATTATTAGGAGGGAGTCCCCCTTTCAAATATTTCCTGCATTTCATGTTGGTTTCTTATTATTTTGACTTTCTTCATAGTTGCTAGATGTCAATCCGACCCTGAAACAGATGTGGTAGAAGGCACTGGAGAAGCAGGAGATCTTGGAATTGTTGATGAGGATGTCCGAGATTTTGGCAGTGATAGTTTTAGTCCCGCACCTGGGATTGAGACGGTTTGTGTTTTCCCCAAAAACCCTTCTAAGGGTATAATCCCTTCCAGTTTTGTATCTTTATTCTTTTGCTTAAATGATACTCCCTCCGTTTCACAAAAAATGAACTAGTTTGACTTGGCACGGAGTGTAAGAGTATAAAGAGATTTTTGAATCTTGTGGTCTTAAATTAAAGGTAGGTCAAATGTACAAAATTGCCATTTGATCTTGTGGCCTTAAACATGCTACGTGGAAAGTTATTACCAAAATAAAAAAAGAGATCATTCTTTTTGAAACATACTAAAAAGGAAAGGAGGTCATTCTTTTTGAAACGGAGGGAGTAGTACTTTATAGTAAGAATTGCATCTCTCTGAACATATTTCATCATCTTTGCAGTAGTGGCAGCTGGTGAGGAAAGTGAGCTGTTAGTTGGAATGAAAAATGATGGTAATCCTTTGGTATTTCAGTGTATTTATCCTCCCTTTCAAGTGCTTAATTTTAGTGATTCATTTCCCAATTTTGGGTGCCTAATACAGGGGATTCAAGTTTGAATATCATTGCAATCCAAGCCAGCGTTCACCTTCCTTTTGATCACCGCTATTTGGTTCAAAATCTGTCTGTACAGGTAATTGTTTGGATCTATTTTTTGGTAGAAATCAGGACTCACCCTGCTTCTTCCATAATGTTTGTGGTATATTATGTCCTTTATGCTGAAAGAAAAACTTCTCATCTCAAATTTATTTTACTTGTTATTTTGGTTCTTTAAGCTGGAATTTACCTATCCACTGAGTTTTGAGTTCTTCGGGTCACATTCAATATTATTTAAGGTTTCTTCATGTTGACTTCAAACCTTAAGGTTAATAGTTTCCTTATTTAGCTTAAGTTTCATGCACTTGCTTTTAGAGCAAGCCAATTTTCAAGAAAGTTGTTGTCGGGCCCTTAACTTTTCTGGTTTTAACAAATGGGTTGGTTTGATTTTCTCAAAAGTTGGTGGTCAGAAGACTTTGAACATTTAGTACCATGAATAATAAGGTCATTATTTAATATTTAGGTTAATTCACATTGATTTAGGATGACGAGAATGAGCAGATCATTTTCAGTTTTACAATGTGAAAAATGAAAAAAGTAAATTTAACATTTATGCATATGAAAATCTCCAAAATGTATTTCTATTGTAAAATGATATCAAGAATGATCAAGCAATAGACATGAATTGCGATTGCTCTGAGCCTCTTGACTTGTTCATAGAAAAGTTTAGATCACTACTACTTCACCTAAAAAGTACATTCCACTGTTTGTGCAAAGTCCAAGTTTACATTCCACTGTTTGTGCAAAGTCCAAGTTTAATGAAATATTACAGAAATACCCTAGAAACTGGAACGTTAATTATATTGTTATCTGTTTGACATGGATAGATAAAATATAAATTCGATAAAAGCTTCTGAAGATGTGTAGGGTTTTCTATAAATTTTCTTACACAGAGTGTTTCATGGATTGCATGTCGTTGATTGTAGTGTGTGTTGTCTGTTTTTCAAGCTGCACTAAGTTCAGTTTCCATTAATCTGTCCCTGATTCAATAGAGAATTGGAGTTAATAGTTGCTGGACTGAGCTCCTCCTATATAGCATGGGGGTGTGCTTTGCCGATATTGGTGACTAATTCAATTTTGATGGTGCATACTACATATCATTCAAAATGAATGTTAAATTTAAGGTGAAGCTGTTGAGACTAATAATACCCACCCCCACCCGGGGTGGAAAAACAAGGGATGTGAGCTGGTTAGCTGCCAGTTGAATGAGCTTGTATACAAAACTCATTCTTCTCAGGATTGAAACAATTTTTTCCCTTTTGGGTTTTTGTCTTATTTCTTATTATTATTGCTCCTTGGATATAATTTTAGGTTTATCATTAGTCTTCTGTATATTACTGAAATTGATCTGTTCTTAAAGTAACACAGATGGTAAATTATTTGAGAAGAAAATATCTTCAAAATTATCTTGAAAGTAAAGTACAAAATATATATGTCACAATGGCAACGATTGCTTTATTATGCTTTACAGGATGAAAGCTCTAGTGATCATCTGTTGTTAATCAGGAGTTCCTGTTCAAATTAGTCTCTATTTTCATGCTATTTCACTGTGATTTGTGTTAGAGACCTTGCTAATTTTGTATCTTCTCCCATTTCCTAGGCTTTTAACAATGCTACAGTTCCACCTTCTGCTCAGGCCACTTTCCCATATATATTTGCTGTCAGCAAATTTATGCAGGTTGGTTGCTTGGCAAACATTTGTACTGCTTTTCTCTTTTATTATCTGCTTATCTTTATACTTCTTTTGCTCACACTTAAATGCTGCTGTTGGTTCATACTCTGAATAATTTTTATTTAATGTTGCAGCCCGGAAGCTTTGATCTTGTCGGTATTATTGTTTATGAGATAGACCATAACCCTTTTCAAAGTACATTCTACAATGGCACTATTGAAGTGACTGAGCCTGGTGGTCTTCTCAGTGTTGAGTCTGTTTTCTTGTTTTGTCTTGGAATTGCCCTCCTTGCCCTTCTTGGATTCTGGATTCGTGGTCAGATACAAAATCTCTCAAAGGTGATTACATTTACTCTTCATATAAGCACCTCATGAGAGCAGAAGAATATTGCTAGTGCATCAGAATTACTGAGTGAATTGGTAAATACATGTGTGAATGGCCTCATTCGTGATTAGGCTTATACTTTTCCTCTCATACACCCCTATCCTCCTGACATGGTATGATTGGTTTGGTATCAACAATCTTCAGAATTTGGTACTGACTGAGACTTGATAAAGCGGTGACAGTTAGATATATCCATACATATAAGGGCATTACTGTAAGAGCACAAAATGTACGGGGCGTTTACCTATGGGGCCGAGTCAATCTTATTGTAAATGTGTGTTTTAAGTCCAAAAAGTGTATATTGCACTTCTGTTGGTCCTTTTCCTTTTAATCTTTGATTTTCTTTCTTTGATGTATGTATAGAAAACTAAGAGAGCACCAAAGGCAAAGGTTGAAGTTGGAACAGCAACAACAGATGCATCCACGGATGAATGGCTTGAGGTTTGTGGTGGTTTATTTTACTTTTGGAAATATTTTACGTCTAGTTTTTTAAAATCATGTTAAAATGATTTCTTTTTATGTTTGGACTTGGGTATGATCTCGATCTCCTTGTGTGTGTTTATGCAGGGAACTGCGTATTCTCAATCGCTCTCTAACAAGTCGAAGAAGAAGAAGTGAATTGCTTGAAGTTTCTGATACTGAGGAGGCTAGAGATAGAGTTGCGAATAGTTGAAAACATGAAATAGGTTTCCGAAAATAGAATCCATAGACGTTCTCCACTGTTGTAGCATGAGGGAAAAACCTATCATCCATGTCTATTTAGTGCCAACTGACTTGTAGTTGGAGGTCGCAAAGACAATTTTGTCCAACACATTCACATTTTTTCCTTTCAAATATTTATTGTTTTTCTGGGTAGATAGATTTGGCCAGCTAATGGTTCTTGTGGCCTTGTTTGAGTATATGGAACTTGGAAGACTCCTTTTACCTTGTGGATCTTTAAAAGCATATAATAGAAATATTATATGTGATATAGAAACTAAATAAAGAACAATAACATGTACTCAGTAAGGTAAAGTTCACTATTAGTAGTGGTTAGAGAAACTAAATAAAGAACAATAACATGTACTCAGCAAGGTAAAGTTCACTATTAGTAGTGGTTAGAGAAACTAAATAAAGAACAATAACATGAACTCACAAGGTAAATTTTATGGACCCATGTCTCATATACTCTAGGCTACACACTCTAGTTCAATTGGTTGGATGAGAAAATGATGATTTGGGACGAATCATATTATAGTAGTAGAATATAAATGCAAGTTTCTACATTCGTAGACAAGTAATATAGAGATTAGTTATATAAGAATTATTACATTTTTGGTTCATTGCACTAAAATAAGACATACTGCATTATATCATTTAGTAGATCATTTGAAGGAGGATGAAGAATATAATATGCATATGCATGATGATGCATATAGTCCGTTCATAAGTACGAGTATGTTGAAGTTAATAGCAAGAAAAATTAGTTGAGAAATGTCCACTGATTCACTGTGAGTGTGAGAAGACGAATAATTCCCATTTCATGAAAATGCCAGCATGATATACCTGTCTTTTTCTCTTTACTGAATACTTCATCCGTTTCAATTTAAGTGTCTTAGTTTGATTGAACACTGAACACGTAGTTAAAAGAAATAAAAGAGAGACTTTCGGATCTTGTTATCTTATATTATAGACATATGAAGTACTTTAAATTTTATGATTTTAACTAGCTATGTAAAATGCTGGAATTGATAAACTTATTAAATAAAAAAAGAGATATTGGTTTAGAAACAAACTAAAGTAAGATAATTAAATTGAGACAAATGAATTACTTCCACACACAAAAAAGAAGCAAATCAGGACAGTAGTAGAAAGAGTGTCAAATATGGTTCGATTTGAATCGATTTTTATTTGAGAAAAGATCAAACTAAATCATCTATGTCAATTTATAAATACAATTGATTTTAAAGTGTTTGTTGAACACCCCAAATGGAAATTTAACTAAAAGTAGTCAAAAGTTCACATGTAACAACTCTGAATTTTAGCAAAATTTACATAAATGAGAACAGCTAAGTAGGTTTAGAAATAGAAAACAAACGAGGTTTGTAGTTGGATGATACTTCATGAAGTTAATGACTTTTGATCTAACAACTCACCCATATAAGTTATTTTTTTTGAACTTTTGCTAGCTACAAACCTCTTCTAAACATTCCATAAGTCAAAATTTCATGTGAATGTGCTTAACTATGTGTTGGTTGTAAGTGTAACTAATAAAAAATGTTATCATTTTTTGTACTATAAATACACCCTTTAGCATCTCAATCAAACATACTCAACACATCAATTTTTTCTTTAACATTTTTGGCAAAAGAGCTCATTTGCCTTAGCATAGTGATCCCAATGGGGCTTCATGAGTCCCTTTTTGGCAGAGTCTTCTCTGTTTCTTTGTTATTATTTGCAGTGAGCTTCTGCTATGCTGATGATAAGACAGTTCAGGTTGTTGGATTTGGGGAATGCGCGGATTGCAAAGAGAGTAACATAAAGACCATTCATGCTTTTTTAGGTACGTAATCGTTAAAACCAAAAAACAATCTCTTGCAAAAATGTAAAAGAAAAAATTTGCATACTATAGACCTAATGTGGTCTAGATATTTTTTGAACTCTGTGCATAGTGGGAGCTTTGTGCACCTGATTGCTTTTACAGTAGTGGTACCACTAGTTTGATGCTTGTAAATCCCTGTATTCTTCATTTGAAATCCTAAATCTGACTCTAACTATAACAATTTTTTCTTTCAGGGCTTGGTGTTACCATCACTTGCAGGAATGCAAATGGAGAGATAAATACAAGAGGAGAGGGAAAACTAGACAAAGACGGAAAATTTGTGGTGTTACTTCCTAAAGAGATGGTGAAAGATGGGAAATTGAGAGAAGATTGTTTTGCACAACTCCATAATGCATCAGCTACACCATGTCCAACACACAATGGCATAGAAGCCTCAAAAATTGTATTCACTAATTCAGAAAACAATGAAAAACAGACATTGAAACCACTTGAAAATCTAAAATTCTCAACAACCTTATGCACCTCTGCTTTCCTTTGGCCATTCTTCAAGCATCCACCATTTCCAAAAATTCCACCTTTTCCCTTATTCAAAAATCCACTTATACCTCCAATTCCAATCCTCAAAAAACCACCTCTACCTCCAATTCCAACCTACACTAAGCCACCTCTACCTTTAATCCCCCCAATGTTGAAAAAATCATTCCCTGAGATACCAATCTTTCAAAAACCATTGTTCCCACCTTCTCTTACTCAGCCATAGGAATGCTTTAAAAAGAATAATGCACAGACATATAGGCGGATTCAATATTTGAAGTTAGTTGGTGTGCCTTTTAATGTATGTGCATGTTTTAAAATCGTTTAATAAAACTTCTATTTACATATATAGTTCGAGTTGAAAGTAACAAGTCCACATGTACTATTGCATATGTGCTGAAATCAATGTCAAACTTTCTACTGCATGAAATAGTATAAGTGAAGGATGATGGTGCTTGAGAATGTGAAACCATGAAAGATAAAGGCAAAATGGTTAAAAAAAGGGAAGGATTGACATAGTTAATGGAGTGGTGAATTAATAGAAATGTGTTACTTATCTAGTTGTCTGTTCATACGGATTATTAACATTCATAAGTAACCTATATATGGGTTGTGGTGTTACTACTTCATCCTTAATTAGAGGTCTTGGATTCAAGTCTTGGGTATGCATAAAATTATATTGGGAACGTCATCCCACATGGCCCCAACAGTGCGCGATACAATAATCAGAGATCTTAAGTTCGAGCCTTGAGTATGTCTTAGATTCTGTTGGAAACTTCACTCTGAATAACCCATGCAGTGCACGATATATAAAAAGCCTAGTAAACTGCCTTTTCTAAAATTAAGAATTTATAAACTTAAAATCCCAACTTAGACCCAACTTTTAAATGAATTATGCCCCCGTGGTAAAAATGGTTATATATCCGTAAGACATAATGCATAAACATGATCATTAACTTGGCGTCACTTGATAATTATGACTTTTAACTTTGAGTGTGCACAAGTAGACACTTAAGCTTATATATAATTGAACAAATAAACACATTATTCCTAATATATATTTCATCCCTTCACTTTTACTAGTCACTTATTCCTAATGTATATTTTATTTTTTTACTAACCACTTTTGACATATCAAAAAAAGACAATTATATTTTTTCATGTTTTAACATCAAATACTCTTTCTTCACTAAACATCATTCAACAAGGAAAGTTGGTAAAATATCTATATCAATAATTTGTTTCTTAATTGGTGTGCCAAGTCAAGCCACATAAATATGAGATAACTTGTACTCCCGTAGTTCCTATTTAGTTGTTGTTAAAGTAAAAAAGTCTCATATTGATGATTAATGAGATAAGTGGACTCCTTATAACGTTTAACCGATACTTCTTCTTTTAAGCTAACTTTTGAGGTGTGAGTTAGACCAATTACACAATTTAACATGATATCATAGCAGAGTCTATCTCACTGATGTTGGGGCCCAAAACAAAAATAATTAAAAATTGCCCAAAAATTATCTACGCACCAGATGCTAACCATAGATCGTAAGGTGGGTCCAAAATTACCCACCCACTCTAGTTCAATTGATTGGATGATAAACTGATGATTTGGGACGAATCATATTATAGTAGTAGAATATAAAAGCAAGTTTCTACATTCGTAGACAAGTTATATAGAGATTAGTTATATAAGAATTATTACGTGTTTGGTTCATTGCACAAAAATAAGATATACTGCATTATATCATTTAGTAGATCATTTGAAGAAGGATGAAGAATATAATATGCATATGCATGATGATGCATATAGTCCGTCCATAAGTACGAGTATGTTGAAGTTAATAGCAAGAAAAATTAGTTGAGAAATGTCCACTGATTCACTGTGAGTGTGAGAAGACGAATAATTCCCATTTCATGAAAATGCCAGCATGATATACCTGTCTTTATCCGTTTTAATTTAAGTGTCTTAGTTTGATTGAACACGTAGTTTAAAGAAATAAAAGAGAGAATTTTGAATCTTGTTATTTAATATTATAGACGTATGAAGTACTTTAAATTTTTATGATTTTAACTAGCTATATAAAATGCTGGAATTGATAAACTTATCATATCATATCATATATTATTATAAGTGGGAAGATTTTAAGTTCAAAGTTAGATTACGAAAATGCCCTTCACCAATTTTTAAATTAAAAAATCTTTTACTAATTTTTAAAATTAAATCAATAATGACGATTAAACTAGACCAAAAAATGATTAGATGTTACAACTTATCAATTTCCATTTTTTAATGAATTTGATTGTTAAAACTTTTTAGCTTCTAGCATTAAACACATTCATGCACAAACCTTTCATGTACTTAATTTCTCCCTTTATAAATTGGATAAAAAATATTAATCTACCACATTTTGTGTTTCATCATCTAATAGTTCTTATGTGAGGAGTAATTTTTTATTTGTCACTATTTTTCTTATTGATTTGTGCCTTCGTTCATTTTTTATTTTCATGGTTGTTGGAGAAACACATAATCTAATAACTCTTATGATATTTTTTTATTGGTCACTATTTTTCTTATTGGTTTGTGCCCTTCATTCATTTTTTTAATTTTAATGATTGTTGGAGTTCTTATGTCCTAAGAAACTTCAGCCTTGGGGCTTAGTTCTAGCCTTACAAGTTGCTCATCATTTCCCAAAAAAAATTGTTGATATTTATGTAATACAGAAAGTAAACACAAAAAAAAGTTTATTTTATATGCACAAAAACACATATAGGAGTACATTAGACAATGTTGATCAATTTTATATCTTGGGCCTATATAAATTATAATGTAACAGAGGTCAAACGTGCAACACACGTTTCTAGAACTTGTATTATCATAAGTGGGAAGTCCTTTAGTATAAAGTTGAATTTCCAATTTGCCCTTGAACTTTATTATATGAAAAAATAAGCATAATATTTTAATTACCTGAAAAATAAATTCACATTTCAAATAATTAGGATAATTGAAAGGGAAAATTACATGGAAAAACAAACTTGTATCAATAAATTACTTCAAATAGCTACTGTTTGCTTTATTTACCATTCGTCATTTACTTTTTGTCATTATTACGATTGTCAGTTTTGATAAGCGCGTCTTTTTTTTAAATCCCCGTTCACGCGCTACTTGAGAGTCTATGCAAATTTTTTCTTTTAATTTCTTTTCGCCATGAATTCAAAGTTTCTACCTTTGCCTCTCAATTTGTTCTCTCAGATTTTTCAGGTAATTGTGTTTGCCGATTTCATGCTTATTTCATTATTTTTTATTGTATAATACAGCAAAAAAATTTGTTCCTTTTCAATTTTTTGGTTTTATACATCCAGTATCATGGATGAAGAAGAAACATCTTCTAAGAGAATCACTAGAGATGTACAATTGAATCAACAGTTTTTGTATGATTTTTCATCTTTTTCTTTGGGTTTAACTCAAGATTTCGAAGAAATTTAAGGATCCATTGCTAAATCTCGAATTAATCAACAAGATATATATTATGTCGAAGTCTGGTAATACCCCATTGAAGATGCAAGAAGTCATGCATGTTGCAAAATCAAAAGGAAAGACCAAAAAAGTGGATAAACATGAAGAAGACAAATTTGTTGATGTTTTGACTTCAAAGAAGAAATTTGTGTTATATTTATTTTCAAATTGTATAATTCTTTTGTTTCATAGTTGTATCCATATTTATATATAGTTGTTCACTTTGTATAACTCCGTATATGTATAAGATATTTACTTTGTATAACTCTGTATTTGTATATAGATATTCACGTTGTATAACTCCAACTTTGTATATAGATATTCAATTTGTATAGTTCTATATTTTTGTTACTATTTTTGCTATATGTGTTGTATAATTATACATTTGGAATTGTATAATAAATTTACGTTATTTATTAGGGAATACAATTTATTCTCAAGAAAGATTGATTTTACACCCCGCACATGCAATGCTATACAAATATTGGGGAAATGAATCAATTACGCTCCACATTGCTCGAAGTTGTGTTCAATCAATTTTGCGCATCATCTTGTTTTGCTCAAATATCAAGCAGAGATTTCTGTCTTGTTTGTAGACATTTTCTCTAAAAACAACTCCCTTAATAACATAGTCAACATAACAGTTTGCATCATCCCATTTTTCAGAATGCATTACCAAGATAGATATGGAAGACATTCCTGTATACAATTAAATATCAACACAAATCAGTTGTTATTAATCCATTTGTACATACACTAATTTATACAATTTTACAAATCAAAATCACTTTATAACAACTAATTTATATAATAATTAACACAGTTCAATTCTTCCAACTATTTCATACAATTAATCACTGAAATAGCTCAATTATATAACTGCAAATATAAAATTCTACATTTATACAAACACTAACTTATACAGACACTAACTCCACATAAACTACAACTATCAATGAATTATACATATTCAAATTTCAATTCAACTAAAAGTAATTTATACAATTTTACAAATCAAAATCAATTTATACAAACTAATTTATACAATAATACACTTTTTACAATTAATTACTGAAATAACTCAATTATACAACTGCAGATATAAAACTCTACATTTATACAAACTATAACTTATACAGACACTAACTCCACATAAACTACAAGCATCAATGATCTACACATATTCAAATCGCAATTCAACTAAAATTAATTTTAACAAATCGAAATCACTTTATACAAATTAAATTATACAATAATTAACTTTATACAATTAATCACTGAAATAGTTCAATTATACAGTTGCGGATATAAAAGTCTATATTTATACGAAGACTAACTTATACAGTTACTAACTACACATAAACTACAAATATCAAAGAATTATACATGTTTAAATCACAATTTAACTAAAATTAATTTGTACAATTTTACAAATTAAAATCACTTTATACCAAAGAAATCCACAGGAAAAATTGAAAATACATTCAACCAAAACTTTGATTATCAATTTCGATTAAATAATTTATACAATTGAAGCAGTTTCTTCGACCTAAATATCAATCGATTTAACCAAATCTCAAAGCATCAAACAGAATAGAGATGAAAATACATTGTATTTTGTACCTATTGTATAATCAACCAAGAAATAGATTAATTTGTTCTTGAATTGTAGTCGCCGACACGACGACCTCAGAAGAAAAGCGAGTTGCCGACGACGATTATGGATCGAAGGTACTTAATTCTGTTGCAGAAGGAAGATATAACGGGTATGAAAGGTATTTTATACCCTCTGATATTAAGCGATTACAGTTATAACTACTTGCTACGATTTGTAATTATGAAAGATTAGCTAAATTGAATAATAACTTTAATAATAGTGGCTATTTCTGAAAGTTTCCCTAATTGAAAAGAGACTGTGTGAAACTTACATTTAAATCACCATGAATAAGGTAAGTGAAAAGCCAATTGAAAGTAATAAATCTTTTGGAAGTAATAGTATTGTTAAGTATCCAAGTGAATAATGACTTTTTTCAGGTTCTTTTTGAAGTAATAGTATTGTTAAGCATCCAAGTAAGAAACTATGTTTCATCTTTAAGTACTTAAATCATTTCATCTTCATAGACATTTCAAAAGGCATGGAAGATAGGAACACCATTTAAGTTAAGAAACTGAAGACTCCTACATCCCCTGCCCTTCAATTTACTTTTGTTTGTGTTTGATAAGTTGTGTCTCTTAACGACATGAAAATTTGTAGTTGATCTATAATAGGTTGATCCTCATATTTCTTTATATGTTTAAAATATCATTAATTTGTTTGTGGTATAATTTCTTTTCTAGAGATTGACATTGAAGATTAATTTGTTCTATTTTAAAACAGTAAGGTTTCAAACTTCTCACACTATTTCTTTATTGTTTTTTCTTCTAACACTGTTTTCCTCCTCCACCCCCACCCCTTAATTGTAGAACATGCCACTTTTTAGATTAGTTGATGATTCAATTCGCAGTGCTTTTGGAATTCAAGGTAAACAGATTGATCCGAGAATTTTTATAATGCAGCTTCAATCATGATATTTACTGGTGTTTTTTTCCCTTTTCTCTATTAATCTTTATTTGCTCATTTTCCCCTTTTCACTTTATTTTTTCTTAGTTTGTTTTTTATTTTTGAAAAGATGAAATTTCCACAATAAATATGATACAAGTAACAATAAAATAGATTTTATCTTTGAGAATCACACATGATATTTTTTGTAGCTATAATTTTTTATGCAATATTTTTGTTCCTTATTTTCACATATAGGCTTTTAGATTTTATAATTCATCATTTCTCTTATAAGTCTCTTTCCTTCTCCTATTTAATTTTTGGGAATTCTTTATTTCCGTGTTAATTATTCATGAAGATGAAGATTTTAGTTAGAGAACACATTTTGATCTTCATATGTCTTAGATATTTTATTCCAAACCTGTATTATTTTCTCTTGAGTTTGAATTTGTAGTTTTTCCCCTTCAAATTATACATACTCATCACCAACGTGGTTATAATTTATTAGTGGTTCGTCTTTTTTTCTTATTTTATTAATTTATTTTCTGTTTATTAAAAATTAAATTTGAAATAAAAAAGGGACTAATTATTTTTACTATTATTTTATATGAATACAAAAAAATATACTCATAGGTAGACCCGTGGACTTATCACAAATAATTGCATTCTTAAGGCATTCTTATCGTATTAACGTTAAACTTCGATGTTTACGTGCTTTATAGAATAATAAGTCATTTGTTTGATACATATTTTAGGATCTTTTTGTTGTAATACGTCGAATATGTAGATTTATATTTTTGATAATTTTATCTCGTGCCGCCTTTGTTATTTCATTAAAGACATTATATATATTTATTATTATTTTTCAATCAGGAATTCATCGACATATTCATACCCTTAGAGACTATATTCTCTTAATTAGTTTCACATATTTCTTGTTTGATACCAAATGAACAATTCTATTTTATGATTTTTTAATTAATAAAAGAAATAGGAAACTTAATATTGTTAATTTCAACATTTTCTATCTTATAACTCACTTTTAAATAAATAAACAAATTATAATAGTAGTAAGGGACAAACGTGCAACACATGTTATCAGAAACTAGTATTATTATAAGTGGGAAACCCTTTAGCTTAAAGTTGAATTACCAATTTGTCCTTGAACATTATTATTATATAGAAAAAAAGCATAATATTTTAATTATCTAAAAATAAATTCACATTTCAATTACAATAATTAGGATAATTGAAAAGACATTGCGTGAAACTTACATATTAATCACCATGAATAGGGTAAGTGAAAAGCCAATTGAAAGTAATAAATCCTTTTGAAGTAATAGAATAGTTAAGCATCCAAGTGAATAATGACTTTTTTCAGGTTCTTTTTGAAGTAATAGCATTGTTAAGCATCCAAGTAAGAAACTATATTTCATCTTTAAGTACTTGAAACATTTCATCTTCATACACATTTCAAAAGGCATGGAAGATAGAAACACCATTTAAGTTAAGAAACCGAAGACTCCTTCATCCACTGCCCTTCAATTTACTTTTGTTTGTGTTTTATAAATTGTCTCTTAAGGACATGAAAACTTGTAGTTGATCTATAATAGGTTGATCCTCATATTTCTTTATATGTTTAAAATGCCATTAATTTGTTTGTAGTATAAAAATAAATTTTCTTTACTAGAGATTTTGAGATTTTACTTGGCATTGAAGATTAATTTGTTCTTTTTTGAAACAGGAACGTTTCAAACTTCTAACACTATTTCTTCATTGTTTTCTTCTAACACTGTTTCCCCCCCTTTTATCATAGAAGATGGCTCTTTTTAGATTAATTTATGATCCAATTTGCAGTGTTCTTGGAATTCAAGGTAAATAGATTGATCCGAGGATTTATATAATGCAGTTTCAATCAGAATATTCACTGTTTTTTTCTCTTTTCTCTATTAATCTTTATTTGTTCATTTCCCTCTTTTTACTTTATTTTTCCTTAGCTTGTTTTTCATTTTTGGAAAGGTGATATTTCAACAATAAATATGATACATGTAACAATAAAATAGATTTTATCTTTAAAAAACACACATGATATTTTTCGTAGCTATAATTTTTTTATGCAATATTCTTGTTCTCTTATTTTCACATATAGGTTTTTAGATTTTATAATTCATCATTTCTCTTATAAGTCTCTTTCCTTCTCCTATTTAATTTTTGGTGGATCCTTTATTTTCATGTTAATTATTCATGAAGATGAAGATTTTAGTTAGAGAACACATTTTTTCTTCCTATGTCCTAGCTATTTTATTCCAAACCATTATTATTTTCTCTTGAGTTTGAATTTGTAGTTTTTTCCCTTCAAATTATACATACTCATCATAAACATGTTTATAATGTTATTGTTGGTTCGTCTTTTTTTCTTTTTTTCTTATTTTATTAATTTATTTTCTGTTTATTAAAAATTAAATTTGAAATAAAAAAGAGACTATTATTTTTACTATTATTTTATATGAATACAATAAAATATACTTATACGTAGACTCGTGGACATATCACAAGTAACTGCATTTTCAAGGCAATCTTATCGTATTAACATTAAACTTTGATGTTTACGATCTTTATAGAAGAATAAGTCATTTGTTTGCCACATATTTTAGGATCTTTTTTGTAATACGTAGAATATGTAGATTTATGTTTCTAATAAATTTATCTCGTGCCTTTGTTATTTCATTAAAGACATTTTATACATTTATTATTATTTTTCAATCAGAAATTCATCGACATATTCATACCCTTAGAGACTATATTCTCTTAATTAGTTCCACATATTTCTTGTTTGATACCAAATGCACCATTCTATTTTATGATTATTTTTAATGAAAACAAAAAAATAGGAAACATAATATTGTTAATTTCAACATTTTCCATCTTATTACTCACTTTTAAATAAATAAATAAATTATAATAATAGTAAGGAACAAACGTGCAACGCACGCTATTAGAAACTAGTATTATTATAAGTGGGAAGATTTTAAGTTCAAAGTTAGATTACGAAAATGTCCTTCACCAAATTTTTTAAATTAAAAAATCTTTTATTATTTTTTAAAATTAAATTAATAATGACAATTAAACTAGACCAAATACATGATTAGATGTTACAACTTATCATTTTCCATATCTTAACAAATTTGATTGTTAAAATTTTTTAGCTTCTACCATTAAACACATTCATGCACAAACCTTTCATGTACTTAATTTCTCCCTTTATAAATTGGATAAAAAATATTAATCCACCACACCTTGTGTTTCATCATCTAATAGTTCTTCTGTAAGGAGTATCTTTTTATTGGTCATTATTTTTCTTATTGATTTGTGCCTTCGTTCATTTTTTATTTTCATAGTTGTTAGAGAAACACATAATCTAATAGTTCTTGTAATATTTTTTTATTGATCACTATTTTTATTATTGGTTTGTGTCCTTCATTCTTTTTATTATTTTTAATGATAGTTAAAGTATTTATGTCCAAAGAAATTTCAGCCTTGGGACTTAGTTCTAGCCTTACAAGTTGCTCATCATTGACCAAAAATATTATTGATATTTAAGTTCTAAACAGAAAGTAAACACTAAAAAAATTTATTCTATACGCACAAAAAACATATAGGAGTACGTCAGACAATGTTGAGTAATGTTATATCTTCATCCAAAATAAATTATAACAGTAAAAGAGGTCAAACGTGCAAGACACGTTCTAGAACTAGTTAAATAAAAAAAGAGATATTAGTTTAGAAACAAACTAAAGTAACATAATTAAATTGAGACAAATGAAGTACTTCCATACACAAAAGAAGCAAATCAGGCACAGTAGTAGAAAGAGTATCAAATATGGTTCGATTTGGATCGATTTTTATTTGAGAAAAGATCAAACTAACTCATCAATATCAATTTATTTATAAATACAATTGATTTTAAAGTGTTTGTTAAACATCCCAAATGAAAATTTAACTAAAATTAGTCAAAAGTTCACATGTAACTACTCTGAATTTTAGCAATATTTACATAAATGAGAACCGCTAAGTAGGTTTAGAAATAGAAAACAAACGAGGTTTGTAGTTGGATGATACTTCATTGAATGAAGTTAATGACTTTTGATCTAACAACTAACCCACATTAGTAATTTTTTTCTGAACTTGTGCTAACTACAAACCTCTTCTAAACATTCCATAAGTCAAAATTTCATGTGAATGTGCTTAACTATGCGTTGGTTGTAAGTGTAACTAATAAAAAATGTTATCATTTTTGTACTATAAATACACCCTTTAGCATCTCAATCAAACATAGTCAACACATCAATTTTTTCTTTAACTTTTTTGGCAAAAGAGCTCATTTGCCTTAGCATAGTGATTCCAATGGGGCTTCATGAGTCCCTTTTTGGCAGAGTCTCCACTGTTTCTTTGTTATTATTTGCAGTGAGCTTCTGCTATGCTGATGATAAGACAGTTCAGGTTGTTGGATTTGGGGAATGCGCTGATTGCAAAGAGAGTAACATAAAGACCATTCATGCTTTTTTAGGTATGTAATCGTTAAAACCAAAAAACAATCTCTTGCAGAAATTAAAAGAAAAAATTTGCGTACAACAGACCTAATGTGGTCTAGACATTTTTTGAACTCTGTTCATAGTGGGAGCTTTGTTGCACCTGACTGCTTTTACAGTAGTGGTACCACTAGTTTGAGGCTTATAAATCCCTGTATTCTTCATTTGAAATCCTAAATCTGACTCTGACTATAACGATTTTTTCTTTCAGGGCTTGGTGTTACCATCACTTGCAGGAATGCAAATGGAGAGATAAATACAAGAGGAGAGGGAAAACTAGACAAAGACGGAAAATTCGTGGTGTTACTTCCTAAAGAGATGGTGAAAGATGGGAAATTGAGAGAAGATTGTTTTGCACAACTCCATAGTGAATCAGCTACACCATGTCCAACACACAATGGCATAGAAGCCTCAAAAATTGTATTCACTAATTCAGAAAACAATGAAAAACAGACATTGAAACCACTTGAAAATCTAAAATTCTCAACAACCTTATGCACCTCTGCTTTCCTTTGGCCATTCTTCAAGTATCCACCATTTCCGAAAATTCCACCTTTTCCCTTATTCAAAAATCCACTTATACCTCCAATTCCAATCCTCAAAAAACCACCTCTACCTTTAATCCCACCACTCTTGAAAAAATCATTCCCTGAGATACCAATCTTTCAAAAACCATTATTCCCACCTTCTCCTACTCAGCCATAGGAAGGCTTTAAAAAGAATAATGCACAGACATATAGACGGATTCAAGATTTAAAGTTAGTTGGTGTGCCTTTTAATGTATGTGCATGTTTTAAAATCGTTTAATAAAACTTCTATTTACATATATAGTTCGAGTTGAAAGTAACAAGTCAACATTTACTATTGCATATGTGCTGAAATCAATGTCAAACTTTCTACTGCATGAAATAGTATAAGTGAAGGATGATGGTGCTTGAGAATGTGAAACCATGAAAGATAAAGGCAAATGGTTAAAAAAAAGGGAAGGATTGACATAGTTAATGGAGTGGTGAATTAATAGAAATGTGTTACTTATCTAGTTGTCTGTTCATACGGATTATTAACATTCATAAGTAACCTATATATGGGTTGTGGTGTTACTACTTCATCCTTAATTAGAGGTCAAGTCTTGGATATGCATAAAATTATATTGGGAACGTCATCCCACATGGCCCCAACAGTACGCGATACAATAATCAGAGGTCTTGAGTTCGAGCCTTGAGTATGTCTTAGATTTTGTTGCAAACTTCACTCCGAATAACCCATGCAGTGCACGATATATAAAAAGCCTAGTAAACTGCCTTTTCTAAAATTAAGAATTTATAAACTTAAAATCCTAACCCAGACCCAACTTTTAAATGTAGTATGCCCCCGTGGTAAAAATGGTTATATATCCATAAGACATAATACATAAACATAATCATTAACATGGCGTCACTTGACAATTATGACTTTTAACTTTCAGTGTGTACAAATAGGCACTTAAGCTTATATACAATTAAACAAATAAACACATTCGTCCTACATGACACCCTACATGATAAATTTATTTTTTACATGGTGTCCTACGTGTATTATACCATGTAGGACATGTATGTCTACTTGTTTATTTTTATACATTGTTGGACGGACGAAGTATTTCATCCCTTCACTTTTACTAGTCACTTATTCCTAATATATATTTTTATTTTTTTACTTATCACTTTTGACATATCAAAAAAAGACAATTATATTTTTTCATGTTTTACCATCAAAATTAAATACTCCTTCTTCAATTCATTTTTCACGACTTAACACTAAACATCATTTAACAAGGATAGTTGGTAAAATATCTATTTCAATAATTTGTTTCTTAATTGGTGTGTCAAGTCAAGCCACATAAATATGAGATAACTTGTACTCTTGTAGTTCCTATTTAGTTGTGGTTAAAAGTAAAAAAAAGTCTCATATTGGTGATTAATAAGATAAGTAGACTCCATATAAGGCTTGATCGATACTCCTTCTTTTAAGCTAACTTTTGAGGTGTGAGTTAGATCCAATGCACAATTTAATATGATATCATAGCAGCGTCTATGTCACTGATGTTGGGGCCCAAAATAAAAATAATCAAAAATTGCCCAAGAAATGTCTACGCACCAGATGCTAACCATAGATCGTAAGGTAGGTCCAAAATTACCCACCCATCATATGCTAAGCATTTTGGGGTGTTAAAACAAAAAAGTTTCACATTGCTGATTAATGAGATGAGTGAACTCCTAATTAAGGCTTGAACAATCCTCCTCCATTTAAGCTAGTTTTTGAGATGTGAGTTAGGCGTAAGACGTATGGGGTGTGGGTTAGACCTTAGACTTGTCACATTAGATTTCACGCTTCTTAATAAATTAGATAAATTTATTATTGTACCCTTATTTAGTGTTCTTTTAAAAAAAAAACCTTTTAATCAATGAACATGAATTAATTTATTTTTATTAATTAATTTGGCCAATAAAAATAATTAATCAATTAATTAGTTTTCTTATGTTCATCAAATATATACTTTCAAATTCGGATAAGCCGCAAGGGTAAATATAGGAAGAGTCATATCATTTATAAAATTTTTAAAATAACAATTATTAAGAGATATCTATTTTAGTAAGAACAAGTATAGATAAAAATCGAGGATATAAATAACTAAATTTGATTTACCTTTAATACCCTTAAAAGAAGTTTAAATTACGAAAAAGAAAAGGCTGACTGGGTTCCCATTGGACGTGGGCTTTTGTGGACCATAAAATGGGCCGAATGTTTCCCCTCTTTTAATCGGTCCAATAGCATCATAAACGCATATACCACGTGATCCTTTAAACTAACTCTGGTAAAATATTCAACTAACCATGGTCAAATCTAGCCGCTCAGTTGCTGACACCTGTTAGTATTTAACGGTTAAGATCATCTCTTCACAGATTTTTCGTTTTGCATTTTCCTATATAAACTCCTCCTAGCTCGATTATAAAGCAGAGATTGTGAGCATAGTGTAAAAAACGAAAGAAGTTTCTAGAAGAGAGAAAATGGCAAACCCTAAAGTTTTCTTCGACCTTACCATCGGAGGTCAAGCTGCCGGCCGTGTAGTAATGGAGTTGTTCAATGATGCAACTCCTAAAACAGCGGAAAATTTCCGAGCACTCTGTACGGGAGAGAAAGGCGTAGGGAAGGCCGGCAAGCCGTTACACTACAAAGGATCAAGTTTCCACCGTGTGATCCCAGGATTTATGTGCCAAGGAGGTGATTTTACTGCCGGAAACGGTACCGGTGGTGAATCAATCTACGGCTCCAAATTCGCAGACGAGAATTTCGTCAAAAAGCATACTGGTCCTGGAATCCTCTCCATGGCTAATGCCGGACCTGGAACTAACGGATCACAGTTTTTCATCTGTACGGCGAAGACTGAGTGGCTTGATGGAAAACACGTTGTGTTTGGGCAAGTGGTGGAAGGCATGGACGTTATTAAGAAAGCGGAGGCCGTTGGATCTAGCTCCGGTAAGTGCTCGAAAGCAGTTGTGGTGGCTGATTGTGGCCAACTTTCCTAGATCTGAAGATGATCGTAGGCATAATGATGATCTAGTCTAGTTAATTACTTTATGTGTTGTTTCGTTTTGTTTTTCTTTCTATAGGCTTACTTCTCTATACGGCGGTAAGTAGTAGTTCTTACTACTACCGGTGCATGTTGAATTTTGAAATAAGATAGATTTCTCGGTTTATTTTCAGTGATTTAAGTGCAAAATTCTCATCGTTTTCGATAAATTATTCAATAGTTCAAATGGATCCATGTTTATTGAAAATTCTCTGTTTCGATATCCCCTGATATAACCCTATAATTCTTCGATTTTTTCTCCTTTCAGTTTCACTTCATGCAGTATTTAATTTATTTAATAATATAGTAAGACTTAGTTTGGTTAGTTAACAAGTTATTTCGGGTCTGATAATGATGTCATTACAATCGAATACATATATTTTTATTGATATATATATATATATATATATATATATATATATATATATATATATGATTTAAACCAGTAAGATAATTTTTATTTTCAATTTTAACTTTAGTTTTATTTTCAAAGCTTTGGGAGGAGAGTTTCTGACTTTCTGTTTGGCAGCATTAGATCTCCGGCTCTTAGAGCATTACAATTAGGAGTGTGCTAAAATTGGTTTTAATATATTGAATGGGAAAAAAATATTATTTATTTATAGTTGTTCAGTTAATAATTTTCCAAATTTACTTTCGGAAAAACGTTAAATGTATTCTTTGTTTTATTAGAAATAATTTAAATATATTTTCATTATATTTTTGAATTAAATATAATCCTTTATGATAAAAAAAAACTATTCAATAAAAAATAGATGTACTCGGTATAACCCACCATAACAATATAACTCAGACCTAATTAATAACCATTCAATTGCGAATTTTTCATCAAACTAAATCATTATTTAAAGCAATTCACTAAAATAATATACTTTTCTAAAAGTTTATAAAATTAGTATAAATATATTTCACACTAACATTATAGGGTATATTTTATTTTTTAAAATCTGACAGCATTAGGTTGAAAAATACTACTTATAGTAATGTTTTATACATAAAACGTTACTCACAAGTCACAAATACATTTTCTAATACATGACTTTGAATCAGATTTTACTTCTAAAACATTACTCACAATAACATTTCATTAATTTTCAATTATGAGACAATTATGAGACTGTGAGTACCGGTTTTATTATAAACCTTAAATGTGCTACTATTGCTATTCTATCTTAAATTCATCAGAAGACTAACCTGCTGTTTTTTCTGATGTTTTTATAATGCATTTAATTTCTTTCCTTCTCTTTTGTTTTTAGTGGACCGCCTATTTACTCCTAAAATTACAAGTTTCTATGAAGAATTTTAATCGTGCTACCATTTGCTTGCTGCACTTGGGTGGCGTTTGTTAGATAGCATTTCACCAAAGTGTTTGCTTGAACTGCTTTTTCATTTACCTCTTTTTGAGCATTTCCAATTTCAATTGTTAGTGCAAAACTCTCTGAAAACAGCTTCTTCGTTTTTGTTTAATAACAAAAGGACACAGCTAGCATCATTTCTACCTCTTTTGACTTAATCAGATCAGTAAGGACACATTAAGTCATGCAATTAGATGCAAACACATGACTACATGCTAACGGAAGTATAAGTATGGCCACTTAATCCCAACGTAATTGCAAGACATAATGATAGAATATGTGTCTTCACTTATCAGTCAATGGACCAGGTCCCTTGACACACTAACAAGAATGAATAGAAAGTAAATGCAATTTAAATAACACAACGATTTTACGTGAAAACTTTCTTGCTTAAGGGAGTAAAATCACGACCTATCTCACAGGATTTTCAATCATTTTCACCCGATTAAATAAATGTGAGAAGAAGTTTTTAATCTCACGTTCAAGCAGTAATCTATATTGCTTGACACGCCTAAGTAGAAGTATATCTACCCACTAAGTTATCTCACCAAGACAACTTAAAATTTCAATACCACCCACTGATTCATTTATAGATTCAGGAATAGTTTACAATGTTAGACCAAGAGAATATATTCTTGAACAACTACGCTAAATGCTCCAGAGATTTCAGTTGTTGTCTGAATAATTCTGCTGTTTGATTTTCGATAGCCTTTGCAAGTGTTCTTGAAAATGCTTTATCAAGTTGCAAAAACTAAGAAATAATGTTTAGGAAAGTGACTTTTATATGGACAAGTCACTTTCCTTAAGCTCTTTGTCATTGGTTGGAGAAGTCTGACTTTCTAACGCCGTTGGAAAATGTGCACCCACTTTCTGTACCTTCTCCAGCTGACAGTCAATCGGCTAGTCACATCGGGAACTTGGTACCTTTACTAGGTTCTTGAGTTTATTTCATCTTCAAAACTCAAGTAAGAAACCTGATACCTTTATAAGGTTCCTGAGTTTGTCAAATCATCAAAACTGCACATAACACATAAGAATCAAGAATCGCAATGAATTCCTTTCATATAACCAAAATATTCATATAAAATCCAATGACTTCGATTTGAAGGAATCACAACATAATTACAAAAGGACAAGATAGTATTGTGAGTAACATTTTAGGAATAAAAATAAAATATATCCTAAAACGTTACTATGAAAAACATTTATACTAATTGTATAAAAAAAATTAAAAATATATTATTTTGATAAATTACTTTAAATAATGTTTTAATACGATAAAAATTCCTCAAACTCTTCTACATTTTTCACCATTTGCTGCAATATTTTGAGGTGAAATGTCACTGCCTTAGTCAGTTAGCAGGTTTGACCGAATAATCCACGTGTAAATTGGTTAGTTATAAGATTATATTTAGCTGTAATGGAGTTGAAAGTATTACAAAGATATATTTAAATTATTTTTATAATATATGAATATATTTGTCAATTTGTTTATTAGGCTATCTGTTCGATTTTTAATGTTATAATTTTTATTAATAATCAAATTAATAATCTAATAAAATTATATTAAAATTATTATTTATTTTTAATAGTGACTTTAATATCTTATCAACTCTAATTTCTAAATTTTAATATTGTTTTTGGTCGTTGGCAACACGCACTAGCCTCTTAGGGCCCGTTTGGATGGGTTTAATAAAAGCAGCTTTAAAAAAGTACTTTTGAAAGTGCTGAAATTTATTTTTAAAATAAGCAGTTATGCGTTTGGATAAAAGTGCTGAAGTTGCTATGCCAAACGTGAAAAGGAAAAAATGGAAGAAAGAGATGTTAGGGTTATGTTGTAATTTGGAGATTTTATAAAAATATTAAGGTCAAACACATAAAAATGTGGTCAACTTAAAACAGCTTATAAGCTAAAAAAAGAAAAGCACATCTACCCCAGCTTTTAATTTTTAGCTTAAAATAAGTTTTTTTTAACTTAAAATAAGTTATTTTCAGTATTGTCAAACAGCTAAATAAGTCAAAAATCAGCTTTTAAGTCAGTTTGATCAGCTTTTAAGCTGAGCCAAACAGGCTCTTAATCATATTCGTTTTCGAAAAAAAATAATAAAAATACTACGTCCAAGATGCACGCGAAGGCAGCATATATTTAGGGATTCAATCGAATTTTCTTGATGAAAAATATTTACTATTTATATATGATTAAAATTATTTTATATGTATATATATGATAGACATTGAACCCCCTTTCATTAGTTTGTGAATTTACTTCTCAGATTTTGAATTTACTTATTAAAATTTTTGACTTTGTCATTATGAAAATGACTAGTAATATTTAAATTACTTGATCATAGTTAACTTGATGCTCCCTATGGTATACTCACCAGAGAGAATCGTGATCTGTGTATGAGTTTTCAAAATTATAATGAAACATTTATCGATGCTGAATTTATTTTTTCTGAAAAATTGCCATGCAGTCTTTCTTTTTCATCTTCTTCTACGACATCTTCTTCATTGTTTTCCTTTTTCTTTGAAATTTAAAGTACCACTAAATTAATTTGAATAGTTTAAAGGAAATTATGTATCAAAAGACTCGAAATATCGAGAGAATTTTATATATGAAATTAGGGATTGCTTAGATGTGATTTTGAGTTAGTTAGGATTGAATAATCAACATATACTTATGTATAGTCAATAAGTATTTCATGTATAATCAAGCTATATTTAACTTTTTGAGTGTATCACAATGTATCATGAGTGTATAACTCATGTATAGGTAAACTTATTTCGTTTTTTTGAGTGTATCATAATGTATAGTTAGAAAATATTTTCTGACTATACATTATATTGAAGACGTCAATGGATGGACGATCACTGGCAATATACTCATTTTCAAGGGTAAAATATGATGTTGTTTAAGCAAATCAAAAACTCTCCTTTCTTATTTCAGATACTTTTGTTATTATTTTATTACTATGTAGAAATATCAAAGGTAGTACACTCTCTGCCCGACTCTAGAACCATCCATTTGTTTTTTTACTTTGTAGAATGCCAAGGGTAAAAATGTAAATATATACTAACAAATACACCCTCTGCATTTCTTCTTTATAAATATTCCACATTAAGGAGTCGTTTGGTAGAGTGTATTAGAGAAAATAATGCATGTATTAGCTTGATGTATTAGTAGTAACTTGTTTGGTATACTTTTTTAATCTATGCATAACTAATACTTGTATTAGTAATACACTCTATTGTGTATTAAAGAGTGTATTACTAATACCATCTATTTCTATGCATTAGTAATGCAATGGATTCTAATGCATGCATTAACATTATAAAAGACACAATTGCCCTTAAAAACTTTTTTAATATCCTTTCCACCATATTTGTGGAGGGTATTTTTTAAAAATAATTTTTTTTCTAAAAATATTATGCAATGCATTATATTTAAAACTTGCATTAGATTAAATAATTACAAAACTACCCTCAAAGCCTTTTTGGTACATTTCCTAACATTTTCTTTTCTTTTAATTTTCTTTGTTGTCGTGTGTTTTTAAATTCATTTATTTTTCTCTGTCTTTTAATTTGTTGGTATTTTAATAGACTTTATAGCCTCTTAATTTTAATTTTTGTAAAAAATAATAATCTAATTTCAACATAATTTAATAAGAAAAATTACTATTGTGGCGATAAATTTGATTAAAAAAAAATTCTTTTCCAACTTTTCACAAAAGTATTTTGACCCAAATATTACAACTATTTAATATTATTTTTGAAAAAAAAAAAGAAAGAAGAAGAAGAAGAGGAGGAGGAGGAGTTGATGATGCTTTAACAAATGACTTTGTTGCAACTTGCAAGAAAGTGTAAAAAAAAAAAGTGTGAAGGGTATTTTTGTAAACATATATTTTCAAATAGAAATTATGCAAGATCTATTATTTCTTATACATCAAACCAAACAATGTATAAGAAATAATGCTTGCATAACTAATGCAAGTATTAATAATGCAAGTACTACTAATGCAAGCATTACTAATACACCATATTTTGTATTATTCTTATACACTCTACCAAACGACCCCTAACACTACATGAGAATTGAGTGAAATCTTTGTTGGCATATATACGTATCTTCTTTAACTTCATTATCATAAAATAAAATAATTCTAGAAACATCTCCATATCACTTTTCTAATTTAGTCGCAGTTTTTTACAAATTATTTACAAAGACAGCTCTCAAGCTGGTGTTTTCGTTTCATGTCTAACTTTTATATCAATTTTTACCCAAATCAGTTGCTCGATCAACTTAAGGGGGCATTCTTTTATTTCAGTTATATTATCTTCGTATTTTGATTTTAATTTTGAGTTTTATTTTGTTGCATTATGAGTAAATGATTGTTTTTCTCCTTTTTCTAAATTATTTCAATAGTGAGTTCAGAGTTAATTGCAAGTAATTTAGTGCATGGCTGAGTTTATACGACTCTACTCCTTTGCCAGTATTATATAGTATCATTTGTAGTATCTCGAAAATGATTTGATTCTTATTCATTGTCACTAAAAAGGGTACTTTATGAGGAGTTGAATCCAACGGCAAATTGAGATATATGAATAAAATTTTGAATCTAAAAAATTTCAGAGGTCCCATGCAAATTGAGACAAAGAAAGTATATTGTTGACTTGTTGTGTTAAAGGATAAAAATAAAGAACAAATGTTGATCAGTTAATGTTGGCTTCTAATTATTGGCAGATATACTATGATTATTCCTTTCTAGAACCATAATGCATACTTGAGAATCTTTATGCAATGCTTTACTTGTTTACTCCCATTTGTAGGTTGGCTGATCGTAGTGTTGATATATTTGATCATCAATAGGTTATTACATTACTGAAAAGGCTAAAAAATACTCCTAAAGTATTCGAAATAGCTCACATAAACCCTTAAACTAAATTCTGGCTCAAAATTACCCTTCTGTTAAAGTATTGGGTCACTTTTACCCTTACTTATAACAGAAATGTGTTAAGTGCCACATGAACGCCATGTGGACGCCACATGAACACCAAACAACCTCACCTTAACATAAACTCAAAAAATCTTAATTACTATTTTTTCCCTCATTTCTCTACTAGATACAATTTTCACCCATTCTTATTTCACTAAAGCATAATACAATTCTCCTTTCTTTCTCTTATACGATTTTTCCTCTCTCTTATATGATTTCGCGTTTCACAGATTTCCTCTCATGAACGTCATTGGATTTCTTAGTTGATTTCATCCCTTTCTTCATTTCACCAATTCTTATAGATAATGCACAAACACCAGTCATAATTTGTAAATATATTAAAATTAAAGTAACAATAATCGAGCTAAAAATCTCTATCGAAATAAAATCAACAGATTATACGAGCAATTGTAATATATATATATATATATATGAGCATTTTAGAGATGAAAAACATGAAGCATCGAGTAGAAACAAACATTTTCTGACGGTTTCGATATCAGCACCGGAGCGACGGGCAGCATTCACAGCTTTCTCATCCTTGCTTGCGGCGACAGTCGGTGTCTTCTTCCGGATCACCACCGGCTCCCAGTCTTGTGAAATCCTCCATTCATATTTTTTTTTTTCTGCGGGAAAAATCTCTCTTTCTTCTCTTTTACTTTGTTATTACTGAATACACATTCATCAACACTAATTAAAACTTGAACCGTAATGCATTACCAACATAAAAAATAAGTAGTAATAAAAATCTTACTGGAAATAACTAAAGAAGCTTACAGTCGTTAAACGAAGAAAGGGATGAAATCAACTCAGAAATCCAATGGAGTTCATGAGAGGAAATCTGTGAAACAGGAAATCGTATAAGAGAGAGGGAAAATTGTATAAGAGAAAGAAATAAGAATCGTATTATGTTTTAGTGAAATAAGAATGGGTGAAAATTGTATTTATTAGAGAAATGAGGGAAAAATTAGTAATCAAGATTTTATGAGTTTATGTGGAGGTGAGGTTGTTTGATGCTTATATGACGTACACATGGTAGCCATGTGGCGTCCATGTGGCACTTGACACATTTTTATTAAAAGTAAGGGTAAAAGTGACCCTATATTTCAACAGAAGGATATTTTTGAGTCAGAATTTAGTTTTAGGGTACATGTGAGCTATTTTAGGAATATTTTTGAGCCTTTTTCCGATTACATTATTAAAGGTAATATTTGCATATCTTTTTTCTCTTGAGATGTCTCCATGCTTTTCAGTTTTTGTGGTGCATTTAATTACGAGGAGATTCATGATTATCTCATCGTGTTTCTTAGAATATCAAAAGATGCTTTGTTTGATGGTTGGATTTGCGCAACATTCAATTGGCTTATAATAATAGAATGTAATATGAATAAGATGCTTGTGTTGCCTTCTTTCATCATGCCATATGATTTTTTAAATGTGGTCATGCGAATTCAACTTAAAATGACGATTTCGCTTCAGTTAGTGCTTCTCTTGGTGTGACAACTGACATGTTGTCTAATTGTATTGTGATAAATTATTAGTGTTAGTTAGGCATTTGATGGATATTTACTTGAAGTTAGACTTTAATATGTTCTTGAAGGTGACACTCTAGTTTTACCATAACTCTATTTAAAACATATATCACTTATGCATGTCCTATATTATCTTTTGTTAAATAGTTTTTATTACAGCTTTGAAACTTGCTTCGAAAGGTATTAGTAATGAATTGTGGCTCACATTCCATGGAATAGTAACAGAATAAAAAATAATTTCTCATTCAATGTTATTTGACACACAGTTGAGCAGTTCATCAGACTCCATTTTGAATTGGGAGTTCATTACTTAATCCTCTCTTTGGGGTCCAATCTCAAAATAGTATAAAGGTTGTTGATGTACATTTCAGCTGAAGTTATGACAAATTTGTTTATCATATCAAGCTTAAGTAAAGCAGGATGAGTATGTTCAATTGTGAAATGCAAGATCAAAATTCATTGTATCATATGAGTTGAATATCTTGTATTAGATGAAGACCAAATAAACAAATGAAGTTACAACTATGAAACAAAAATTTATGTTAAGAAATTTCAGTAGAAGCTTGTGAGTTTTTTGCTTTAACCGTAACTTCATATTTTACAAGTTGTTGTTACTTCAACAATAGTAAATTATATACCAATAATAGAATTAACTAGTCTCTGTTATAAAATCAAGCTCATAAGAATATAATCATAAAGAGAATAAGACAAGAGCAGTAGATAGAAGAAGGGGAATTTTCTTCTTATTCAAGTGTATATTACAATGGTGAATGATATATCTATTTATAGGTAGAGAAATCAACCAAAAAGTCACCATGTCTAATGTCACATTAGTAGATACATTTCTATCCCAAAAAGATTCATCACCTTGGGAATACATATCCATGATAAGGATAAGTTTATGATAAGCTTAATGGACAATCCACTTAATTCAATGTATTTATAACACTCCCCCTTGGATGTCCATAGATAATGTGCCTCGTTAAAACCTTACTAGGAAAAACCCTGTGGAAAAAAATTCTATTGAAGGAAAAAGAGTACACATATCTTTTGATACACACTATTTGTTGCCTCATTAAAAACCTTGCCAGGAAAACCCAGTGGGGAAAAACCTCGGTCAAGGGAAAAAAAGTGCAACACGTATTATGCTCCCCCTGATTAAAACATCACTTAATTTCTTGTGATGATGTCTCCAATCTTTGTATATTGTGGTTGGTATATTCTTTTTCAAAGAAAAATCACACATTTTTTGAATATGGTGTGTAATTTATCTCAACCAGACGCACTTTTGACTTGCTTCATGGAGGACTTTTATTTTTGTATAGCAACATTTGCTTCATTGATCGCCAGGATATTATTGTGCCTCCACATGCAAACACATAGCGTTCTTGAGATAGAGCTTTATGCGGATCAAATAAATATTCTGCATCTGCGTAACCAATCAATTTTGTCTTGGATTCCTCGCAATAGAATAAACACATAACTATGGTCCTTCGAGGATATTCAATCATGTGCTCAACATCATTTCAATGTCCTTTTATCGGGGAGAAAGTGAATCTTTCCAGTAAATTTACTGCAAAACAAATATCTGGTCAAATATTGTTAGCAAGATGCACTAGTGCCCTGATTGCACCAAGATAGAGTTTCATCACCAAGAAACTCTTCATCCTTCTTTTGAGATCAAATTGAATCATCATTTACGTCAAGTGATTTCATAATCATTGGGGTACTCAATGAATGCGATTTATCCATATAAAATTGCATCAGAACTTTTTCAGTGTATGTGCACTGTTAGACAAATATTTCATTTGTCAAATTATCAATCTGTAGTCAAGACAAAATTTTGTCTTACCAAGACCTTTTCATAAAAATACAAGGACAATTAGGGTCATTCTTTTGTACCCTGTTTCTTCCTTGACTATTTCAATCCATAAAAGGATTCTTGAAGCTTTATTGAAAAAGTTTATTTCAAACTCTTATATGTTTCAGACACCTCGATTGTTTCAAGGATTTTCATATAACCTTCATTGTCTATCTAGACATTACAATTATTCATTACATGCATTCAAGTTTTTCATATGTTGCCATATCAAAACAAACCTCATCGCATCCACCAAAGGAGAAAACATCTCCAATAATGTCAGGATTTTCGCGATAAACCTTTATGCCCTAAGGCACAAACCGTATTTTATCTCTTACGGTTATACTATCACATAATAATTTATTTGTACCCCACTGACATTATATCTTGATTTATGGACTACTAGTCCAAAATGTCACTTTTCTAAGTGAAACTAAATATACTTGAATTGTGCATTTTACTTGGCCAACCATTTATCTGTCCACACTATATGACAGATTTGAATTCAAGATCCTCGTCACAAATTATATCATTGAGCGCTACCTCATATTAAAGATACCGTCGACGGTTATTTGATATCGATTCCAACAAGACATAACTTATCGAGATCTCTTCATTTTTCATTATTTCAGGTACCTGAACCTTTTTCAAGATTTTATAAAGTGTTATGTCAATGTGCTTTTTTATAGCACTTGCCTCATTATCATGACCATATTGATCATTTGCTTCTTCCTTCTTCAAGGAATTTTATATTTGAAATCCATTGGTCTATTACGCTTCCGGCGTATCATAGACTCTGTCCTTCAAGGACTTCACATTGGAGCATTTGCAGCTGAATTATATCATAGGGTCAGTGCATTCATCTTGCAACTGATTTGCAACATTATGCAACTAAATTATCCCTTGAACTTTAAGTTAACGAGGATCTAGATAATTCATAATTAACCTCACACATAATTTTCAGCTGTCAATCATCTCTCCCCCTAATGTTGGAAAATCTAACATTCATTCCAACCTTATTTGGAAGTTCTTCTTTGTGCATGGTGGAGCAATTAAAATCATAACCGCACATTCAACATTTTAGATGAAAATTATATGGCTCCTGACCCTGAACCAATTTTAATGGGGAAACCTTGTTGGTTTGATGCATACATGTGTTGCTACATGTTAAATAAAATTATCTCATACCAAATCTTATTTGAGAGTTTTGTTCTCATAACCATGATTTAGCTATAATTGGAGGCATACAATTTCTGCTAAATCAACCAGCATTATCAATATAATTTCATAGTTTGGAACTGTGCTCTTAATTTTAACAATTCGAGCAAACAACCTTACACAAACCAATTTGTAAGTTGACAACAAAATACATGTTACCATCGCATAAATGCATCAATCATATAGTTGCAAATGATCCACATGACACGTGAACGGGCTCATATTCACCCTTTTATATGTTCCAAAATTTTTTAGGGGATTACAATCCTAACCTTAGCTGATACAATGATAATTTTATCAAGAGAACAAGCAACACAAGAGAATTCTTGAAGAATATTTATTTCTTCATCATATAAATCACCTGAACTCTCAATCACGTTTGCATCACATTTAATCGGAATGGTCAACCAGTCATGCTAACTGATCTTTATTTTAGTACACTTATAATTTACTTTTACATGTGATTTCATCAGCATGTACATGTTTGTAAGGAACAAACAAGAGGAAAAGTGGGGTAATCTTTTACATAAACATTTATAACCCTCTTCGGTTGTAGTGATTTATAGCCTCAATATTTATTTTTAATTCATCCGAAACTTAAAAAGTTTCTTTTGAGACTTACTACAACCCCAATATTATTCCTCTGATAATAGCACAACTTGTTAGAGCTTGTAATTAATTTTGTGTACTATCACATATTGCATGACACCATCCCTATGGTGAGCATCTCCTTCAAGGAGGAAATTATATTATTATTATCATGGTCAAAATCATTACGAGCAAGACGTCTTTCTTGTTTTACTTTTGTTGTACCATACGTACACAACCAATGACAAATTTGTATTGCCACACAATAATGACCACAACCCTTATAGGCAAGAACTATTTCTTTCTTTTGCCCTTTCGGTAGTTCACAATAAACATACCATAGTGACGTATAAAACGTACAATACAATTAGCCATTTCTGCCAAATAAAATTTATTTCCTTTCAAATCTCCCGTAGAGATGAGAAGTGACATATATTATTTTTTTCTCAAACCTTCCATAGAGGTGAGTTGTGGCATATATCCAACCTATAATGATTTTATCACATCTGGACCCATTCTCTTATAGAATGGTCGAGCATTCACGATACTCATTACAAGTCACATTCTCTTCAAGGAATGGACTAATTATTTGTATGTACTTCATAAATTTGCATTATAAGCACATTGTCATGGCTTTAAAATTCATCATATTTCCATGACACACCTCAACATCACTTTGAAAGATCAAGTGTACCATCACTTTATCTTCTTGTATCATGATAGAGGATTTATAAACTTGTCAAATTATTGGGTTGACAATATTCACAAGTCTAATGACCTTTCATACCTTTTTGATAATAAAAATTGCCTTCACATTTTGAAGGATTATTTGAAGAACTCATAGTGTTCTTCCTTTTATCATTACCACAATGATGACTATTATAATTCTGTCCCTCCACGCCCTTATTCATATCATTAATTAATTATCATCTTTCAGACTAATCTTTCACTGCTACCACATTCATATGATTGAATGGAGCAAGTCAACAGACGGATTTCAGAGTTATCACATGTTGCTACCACATTCTTTTCAAGGAATGGAGCAAATTCAATATGATGAATTTCAAGACATTTCATCAAAGATATATTATTTTTCTTAGTCATCATTTTATCATCGCTATGGTGCATTGACTCGAACTCAATGTCTTACTCATATAAGGCGTGTTACGCCATAATTCTATGGGACTTGAACCCAATCACGGTGCATCAAAACTCTAATTGATGTCTTACCCTTTTGGTGCGATAGAACTTGAATCTATCGTCTTATACTCAAATATTTTTCATTATGGTGCATCCGGACTTTAACCTGATGTATTACCCTTTTGGTGCGATGAAACTTGAATCGATCGTCTTACCCTTAACCAACGGTATAATAAATCGAAGTACAACATGATTTATTCTTTGAGTCTTTCAAAACAATCAAAATAATATTCAAACTCATGCTATTAAAATTTTATACCTTCTTCCATTTAAGAAGTTTTGTATAGCATGTCATATTCAACCAATAGTAGTATATGTCTTCGGTTCCTGATAATTGTTAGTGACTTAATACTATTTTATTCTAAATCATAAAATATTTTATAAAATACATACCTGATTTTATGCATATAATAATTTGATCTTCATAACGAGATCAACCAAAATATGTGCTAAAGAAAAACAAGAACTCACTCTCAATTAGATAGAGACTCGTGCTGATAACGTGTTATAAAATCAAGCTCATAAGAATATAATCATAAAGAGAAGAAGACAAGAGAAGTAGATAGAAGAAGGGGAATTTTCTTCTTATTCAAGTGTATATTACAATGGTGAATGATATCTCTATTTATAGGTAGAGAAATCAACCAAAAGGTCACCATGTTTAATGTCACATTAGTAGATACATTTCTATCCCAAAAAGATTCATCACCTTGGGAATACATATCCATGATAAGGATAAGTTTATGATAAGCTTAATGGACAATCCACTTAATTCAATGTATTTATAACAGTCTCAAGCTTTTTATATACTTGCTCATATTTTTTTTAGTTTTATTCTAAAAGGGATAATGCACAAATCTCCCTCAACCTATGTCCGAAATCTCAGAGACACACTTATACTATACTAAGGTTATATTACCCCCATAAATTATTTTATTAATAATTTTCTACCCCCTTTTGGCCTATGTGGCACTATCTTGTGGGTCCAACGCTGATTGACTTTTTTTTCAAGTTAGTGCCACGTAGGTCGAAAAGGGGTAGAAAATTACTCGTAAAATAAGTTTAGGAAGGTAATAGGACCTTAGTATAGTATAAGTGTGTCTCTGGAATTTCGGGCATAGGTTGAGGGGGTACTTATGCATTTTCCAATTCTAAAATGAAGTTTATAGGTTGTTTGAAAAGCGGTATGATGAAGAAAGTTAGAGAATTGAAGGTAAAGAGGTTATCAAAAACATTGCAAAATATAAATGTTGGGCCTGTGCTTAGCACATGCTAACCCTATCTAGTATATATATATATTTTTTTATTTATAGAACTATCCCAAAATATTACCAACAATTCTTCCTGCTACTATATGATTGGGTTATTGTATTAGGGTTGTCCAAAATCAAATAGAAATCAATAAAAATAGAATTGAAAAAATATATTGATTTATTGTTAATGGGTTATTGATTTAGCAGTTTTGATACTGATATTATTTTTTTTTATTTTTAGGTTATCGGTTCGTAACGACTTAAGGATTTTTCTTAACGGATTAATTATAATTCGATAGTAAATTAAATAATATTTTTATTGTTAAATTATCTTAATGATTCTATAATAATTTAATATGCTTACAAATTGACAACTGATAAATGAACCAAACAAATGGACATGTGCCCTAGTCGCATTACAACCCTAATTCTCAGCCCAAGTGAGCTACCTCCCACATCCCCATCACTCACTAATATGTTGACATCTTATTAGCTTCTACCAAATATGGCTTCCAATGATGTTGCTTTCGGTGATGAAGACTGCCAGCTTTAGTGGATTTTATGTTTTTTTCACCACAAAAAAATGGGGAGCAAGTTTACTAAATTGTAAACACTATTTGGAAATAATTTGTTTTCTTATGTAAGATCTATATATGTTTTATCTTTCACAAACTTTACTTATAAAATGAAACAAACATAAAATTTATACACATTCTATTTTTTCTTCACAAATCTTCAATTACTATTTCTTCTGTTTAAAAAAGAATGATCTCATTTTTTTTTAGTCTATTCCAAAAGGAATAACCTATTTCTTTTTTTGTAACAACTTTCCACGTCACATGTTTAAGGCCACAATATTTATTTGACATAATTTTAATTTAGGACCACATGATTAAAAATCTTCTTTATTTTCTTAAATTTTGTGTCAAGTCAAACTATATCGTTCTTTATGAAATGGAGGAAGTACTGAAATCACCGAACATGGTCATGTTGAATTCAACAAAAGTTCTTCTAACAAGTCAGCACCCAAGTCTTCAAAAATCAGAACTGTTTTCTTCATCTTCTTCTTCCTATTTCTCCTCTTGACATTTTTCATTCTCATTTTATATTTTTCCTTTAAAGCAGCTGCTGGAGACGAGCCATCTTGGATAAAAAAATTAATATTTTCTAGTGATTCTTGGACCTTTTTCGTTGAAAAATTGAGAAGTGCTAAAGGACCGCGCATTGAAAATGCAGCTTGATCATAAACTAAAGCAGCTTCTTCAGCCGTATCAAATGTCCCAAGCCATACCCTAATTCCCTTTCTTGTTGAATCCCTTATTTCTGCCGCATATTTACCCCATGGCCTCTTTCTAACTCCTATATAATGTTTTTCTTCATCTTTTTCTTTTTTTCCATCCGCGTCTTTTCTCTTGATGAAATATGATGTCACCTCATCATAGTTGCTTCTTTTCAAAAAATTTGTGGTCTCTGAGGATGACGAACTTCTTGGTATATGGTGATCATGATCATTCAACTCGGAATCAAATTCCCATATTCGAAATTCATTTAGTAAGAAATCATAATTTGGGCAATGAAGGGATGAAAGTTCCATATCCATAAGGCTTTGAGTGTTGGTTGAATATTAATGATATTATATAGTGTTCAGAATCAACCTTGAAGTGAATGAATTAGAAATAAAAAAGAATAAGACAACTCTTTTTTGAACTATATTATAAATATATACTTCTCTCTATATATATGTATGTTTTTGTATTGGATAAGGAAGGACTTGAGGAGATGGATAGATGAATACATATATCTTCAATTTTCAAGAATTTCACCTTTATCTCTCTTGACTTAATTATTAATCCAATTCTTGACCTCAAGTCTTTAACTCTTTTAAAAATGGTTAATTTAATGGATAATGAAGGTCTATCTAATCACTAATTATACATAAAAAAATATCTTCCAAGTTAAAAATTGCACCTGGGCCAATGTTTCGTATAAAATTGTACTACTAGATTGACATATGCTATGGCCAAGTGACAAATTTCAATGCTAGTTAACTTGAAAATAAAGTCTCATGAAATGTCTCAAGCAAGTTCGGAGAGCATTTACTTCCTTCTAGCAATGGTGGAGCCAAAATTTCGAGTTTTAAATATAAAAAAGCAAACACATGAAAAACAAGTGAGATAATCTCAACACTCTTAAATTTGAATAGCTTATTTAACAAAATTTTCAAACTTCACTATTTTTGGCATCAAAAGTTTTTTTTTTATTCGAGAAGTAGAGTTCTGTGTTTTGCTAATCTATCTAAAAATCGCTCTTGTCAATAGTAGAGTATAAAATTTGTATTTTTTTTGGAGACAACTTATTTTTCTAAGAGACATTTTATACTACTTGAGAACACTTCTTTTTTCTTTGATCACAACTCTCTAAAGTAAGCATTTTTTACTTTTCTAAAAACTGACTAAATAAAGCTATTATCATCGAACTAAAACAGCACTCCGCCTACTTTTCTTTTTAGTTAGTTTAAAAAAAATATCTCTTTTCTTTTTTAGCTACTCTTTAGTTCCAGTTTTCAATATGATATATTTACTATCATAAATTAAAAAAAATATTAATATATTTTATATATTTTCAACGTAAACTACATGATTTCAAAATTTTCTTTACTTTCAAATATTTCATATGGAAGTAGTAATAAGTGATGGACAAGTAATCAAAGTGGTCTCAATCTTTCTATTGAAGAAGTTGAATTGCATCAAGACTGTGACATTTGCTAGTGACTTTAAGTTTGACAAAGACATATATAGTGATATGCAATATCTTCAAGGTCTTGGTATAGTTTGACAAAGACATATATAGTGATATGCAATATCTTCAAGGTCTTGGTATTGTAATAGATCAACACAGAATAAAATGAGTTCATAATACATTCAGCATAATACATACAAGAATATGTAGCTGATTTAGAATCTTGCGATCGCAAAGTCAGATAAGATGGATGAATTCATCAAATTTTTTTTATTGGAAAATTTGAATTTTGTTCTCCTCATCTTAAAAAGTTAGAATAGAGGAGGTAAATCATGATGAGGTTATAGTTTTGTAGGTGCACTTTCCTAATTTAATAATTTCAATTAAAGACGGTAATTTTTCTAAGATATAACATAATATCATCTAAAGTAGTCTAAAATGTGCTATTTATTCAGCCAATTTAAATTTTTGATAAAAATAAAAATATATCTTGAAAAGTGAAAATCAACAACAAAAAATTAGATCCAAATTAAAAAAATGAGTAAAAAGCTCAAAAAGTCAATAAACGTGAAATGAGGTGGAACACGTGCTCAAGACTATTGTTGCTTCGATACGTAATTCCACAATTTTGTATGTCTTTAAAATGTCACAATCTTTTGTGACTTGGACCTTACATATTAACTTGATGATAGACTTCAAAACCCTTTTTTTATAAAGCAAAAATAATTGGTAGGAAGGGTGTTTCTTGTAATGAAGCTTATGCGATATGATTTGACTGAGTTATGTAAAATTATACGAAAAGGAAAAGGAAGTATGACATAATTGATCTTAACTTCTTGTTTTTGAGGGCAAATCTATTTAATTTGATCAAATTACACCATTTAGATTAAATAGAACCAATGAATATTGAATATTGAATAATTACACAAAATATCCTATGATGAGAAAAGGCAAGCAAATACTAACATAAAATGTTTGTTTAAATAGTTTTAAATACATATCTTCACTTAATTCTTGTAAATAAATGATAGTTGATTAAGCCGTGATTATTTTCATTCGGTAGGTAACTAATAATCAATAATAAATTAGAATAATTTGATGTAAATCCTATTTAAAAATATAGTTATTGACATTAAGTATAGTCTTATGTTCACGTAATAACATAGGAAGTTGATTCATAATTAAAGTGGAAGTCAAGTCAGTGTAATTAGCTTATGGGACATTAGAAAAGTCTTATTCACTATCATAATAACACTTATTAACGACAATTAGAGTTGTCAATATGAGTTAGTTCATCCGATTCGGATTAATTCATACAAGCTTTGATATTTTACGGATCAGATCTGATTAGTCAATTTTTAGCGTGGACCAAAAAATGGTCGGCCCAACTTACAAGTACGTGGGCTACAAGCTTGCTGGACTAGCCCATTTTTTTTAAAAAAATTATATTCTTTTTTTATAATTATTAAATTAAATCGTTAATTATAATATAAAATATTATCATAAATATCGACAATACGATATTAAATGATGTTAATATTATTACTTAATAATCAAATCCACAAATTAAATCATCTTTATAATATTTATTAAGTTTTTTTCAAGTAAAAGTATATTAACCTAATCATTTTGAGCTTGGACTTTCTTTAATTTTAAATTTTAATATTATATCATATTTTTTAATTAATTTTTATTGACCCACGGCTGGTCTTACCTATATTTTTCAAGCCCACAAATTGCACACTTATCTAGGCCGAGCTAAAAATACTTTTCTTAAATAAGCTCCAAAAATCTTAGTCGAACCTTATTAAATTTCGGATTAGATCAAGCCAGCCCAATGGACTTAGCCCATATTGACGGCTCTAAGAAGACAAATATATATATATATATATATATATATATATATATATATATATATATTATAGAAACCACATATTTTAAATACTAAATAACATCCTATCCTTCTAGTTTTCTAATACATATTGTTTTGTACGAGATACATAAGTTTGGATACATTCCAGTTGATAGTTGTTGCGTTTAAGAAGGAAATAATAACATCAATTTGATTTTAATAACTATAAATCTCATATTTCACGCGCAACAACTCGTAAACTTTCAATTTCATTACGTAACTGATTGATAAATTCAAATTTCAAATTGAAGCTCCTTCATCAAACAAAATTTATCCTGATAAAGTTGATCTACATTCTAAGAACTCGAAAAAACAGTTTAAGAAGATTAATATCTTAATTTTGTCATAGCATTCTGGAATTTGAGTAAAGAATGTTAATTACGAAGGTTACAAGGTTGATGGAGTTGTCGTTAGACAATAAATTTAATTTATAAATCTGAAAGCATTGATTTTAGCAGAGTTGGAGATCGACGATGTTAGAAAATATATTGAAATCCGATACATCATAGATGGAAACTCATGTCCACTGAAAATCAAGAACGACATGGGTGTGCAACTTTATTTGGAAGTAAAAAGGAATGAGCCTGAAATCGACATGTATCCTCTATGTATTGATACAACTGAGAAAATGGTTGGGAGATACATAATTTTGATTGTTCATGTGAAAAAAATGTATGCGTGGAAGGTACAAAAAGAGATACGGAAGCTCTTGCTTTGGTCAAATCAAGAATTTGTGACTTTGATAATATTCCAAAATTAAATGCTACAAATTACATAACTGATTTCATTAGTACAGATGTGAAGATGGACAGTTGTATAAGGATAAAGGAACACTTATCGCCGCTGTAATGACGAAATATTAAATAAAGAACAACTTAAATTTTTGAGTGAAAAGATCGGATTAAAAAAGATATTTGATTGTTTATCTCTAATTTGATTTATTTTTCTTTAGTTTATGCATTTAATTTGTACAACTCTAGTTGCTATGTGTTTGATACATAAGTCTAATTAGTATATGTATCGTAATGATAAGTTTGTCAGTGTTTGATGATATAAACAAATTGGTAATTATTATGATTATTAGTATTGACAATTGATTTTGGTGTGTATTGATAAAGTTTATTATGTGATACATAAAAATTTTGTAAAAAAATGATTGTGTTCTTTTTTATGGCAGATCCATTAGTTGTGAAAAACAGTAACATTGCTTTTGTTATATGAATTAATCTGATTAAAATTTTTGGATAGCTACATGTTAGTTTGCTTCAGTGATCAATGTGGATGAAATTTAAAGTCTTCTTGCAGAAAGAAATCTGATGTATTCAAAGTAAGATACTTCAATAGTGAACATACATGTCTGATGGTGGATAGGATACTAACAAAAGTACAAGCAACAATTAAAATTTATTAGTGGTGTGACTACCCCTAAGTTAGTAAATCATAAAACGAATTCATATGACTCAATATGTAATTGAAGATATTCGAGCATTATATGGGGTTGAAATATCATACCAACAAAATATGACGTGCTAAGGAACGTGCACAAGAAATGCTCAAGAGTAAGCCATCAGAAGGATATAAGCAAATGTCTAGATACATATGGATGCCAAATAAAATGTATTCAAATTCATATGTAAGGATGCAAAAGACGGAAAATAATCAATTCATGTATCTTTTCATAGCGTTGAGGCTATTGAGAAAGGGTTCGACTATTGCAGGCATGTAGTTATAGTGGACGCTGCACATCTTGGCGGGGCTTACAAAGGTACTTTTGTATCAGCGAGCACACTCGATGATACAGGTATGATTGTTGTAATACTAATGTAATTTAAAGCTTGTTTTATATGTATACTTAATGTATCTTAGTGTAAAAGTTATGTATTATTAAGTTAAATGTCTGCTACGTTGTAATTAGGTTGCATATTGCGATTGTCATATGGTGTTGTAGACACTGAAAATGACTGTTCGTGGACATGGTTCTTCGAACAATTCAAAAATGCATTTGACGAGCGCGAAAACATATGCATTGTATCTATTAAAAATGAAAGTATTATGAATAGTGTAAGCACTGTGTTCCCAAATGTACCTCATTGTGCATGCATATGATATCTTTGGAAGAATGTGTGTTCAACCTTAAAAAAGGAGTAAAAACACACTAAGTGATATATTTTACTCAATGGCAAAGGCAATACCATTAGGAAGATTTTGATAAATTAATGGCTAAGGTGGTGAAAGTTGATCATAAGGTGAAGGATTACCTTGAGGATGCTGGGTATGAAAAGTGGTCAAGTGTTCATTCAATAGTGTACAGAGGTAGAATGATGACTTTGAACATCACATAGTGTATCAATGGCTGCCTTGTTGATTTATGTAGGTTAACTATAATAGGCTTCTTGGAGGAAGCTAGACTTTTATTTGGTAGTTGGAACAGTAAAAATAGAGAAATAGTGTCATATACAAAAGATACATTGGGCCAAAGATTTGAGGAGGAATTGATTATAAACACATCTAAAAGTTTAAAGATGAAGATATTTATTAATATCTCTAACTTTTTGTTTTATATACCAGAAACTCAGATGATTTCTCTGATAAACATTGCTTGGAAAATGATATATAAATGACATATTATGTAATGTATCACTAATTTCTTATTATTTTCAGGTTGTTCCATCGTCTGAATATATTTTCTCAGTTTATGAAGTCAGAAGAAGATAAATTATATACCTTGAGTGGAAAATATGTACTGTGAAAGATTTCAATATAATAAGATATCTTGCTCACACGCAATTGCAGTTTTGAAGCACAAGAGTGTTACATATATGCATGCATATTGTTCTGATTACTACAAGCTTAATGCATTAGAAAAAACATACGAGGTTGCAATGGTTCCAATACCAGATAAGGAGGATTGACCGTGCCAGATTATGTTTTAGATGAAATTGTCGTGCCAACTAGGTATAGAAGGTTGGTTGGACGATCAAGGAAGTGAAGAAAGAAAAATGCGGATGATATAACAGTGAACAAGTATTCTTATGGACAATGTGAACAAGAAGGTCATCATAGGAGAACTTGTACTTTCTTTCCGAAAAAGAATTAAAATAATGTTTTAAAATAAGACATTCGTGTTCATGGTTAATTCATTTCACTTATATGTATTTTTCATTTTTATATTTGAATTAAATAAAGTGTATTGGTTACACAATTTATTTTGTTGTTCAACTAAATGCATTTGTTGAAATTTGTGTGACAAGCTTATATTAAATATAAAATTATTGCTATACTGTTACATAAATAAAGAAAAATAATTATTGTGTAAATGAATGAAATATTGATTCAATATCATAATCATAATTTAAACAAATTTAAGTGTGAAAAACATTACTTTTTCAAATGTGTACTATATGTATCATATACACAACATTATGTTATATCATATACAATGAAAAAGTAATGAATCACACGTTTAACTATTAAAACTATATTAGATACAATTATAATTTTGATATACTCTTCCTTAGCAATGTTGTCTTTCAATTTAATAGTATGTTGTGATTTGTTTGTTAATGTATATGATGTATCCTATACATTCATATAATCAAGTGTCTTAAATATAAATGTAATTGATATATGTGAGTAAAACTCATGTACTATACATTACAACTTATGTATCATATACATCATTTCGTAACTAAATTTTTAAAATACTTAAACTCAAACAATGATGATTGTGAAGCTTTACATTATGGAGCAAATAATGTATCTAAAGCAATAATGAAAACACAGAATTTTAAAAAATAACAAAAAACTGTAATACAACTAGGTTTTTAGAGAAACACATAAAAAAAAATTGTCTTCAAAACAAAACAACATGAAAAATTGTTCATGCTATCGCTACTAAGTACCAATCTATGTTAACGAAATCTTGTTCAGTTGATTTTGTGAATTGACCCTTAGGCTTTGGTGGATCGTCATTTCACTTACATATCTACCCTTTAACTTATCGATGTCGTGTCTCCATAACAATGTTACATATCTATTGCGTAGATAATTTGCAAGATGGCCATCAGTATCGGGTGGTATAACAAGTTGGTCACTCAAAAACTCTACAAATGTAGCTATATATAACCCGCAGTCCCTACAACAAAATGCTAAATATAAATTTGTAAAAAAAACTTACACATATTATTAAAGACAAAAATTTAAATATTTATAGGCTATCGCCTTCTTGTTACATGATGTCTTCAGCGTATTCAACATTGAAAGGATTATGTAACTCTAAAAGAGTACCAGTTTGTTTGTCCTTATATGCATCAAGTTCTGACCAGCTTGTCCGCTCTATTTTTTTTGAAGAAATCACTGTCAAGGAAGTAAGAAGGTAGCATCCTTAATAATTTTTTTTATCTCCTAAAGGATATACTTGTTTTTTGTGCCTAAAGAAGGGTAATATACACTTATCAACCTTTGATTCAAATCAATAACAGTTAACACCCAACGAAAATTTTCATCATAATTAGTTGGAATATGAACATCGTCCATAAGATGCCATGACAATTCATCTGTCATTGAAAATTCTTTCATGACGTTGATTAATGACCTCTCATATACAGATACTGCTCCCACACGATCAATGTATTATTGGTACTAATATCATCATCATCCTCATTGTCATAATATCTTTTATGGGTATTATTGATATTTGTACTAAACAAATAATTGACTGTTGTATATCTATATTGATTCATGTTGCGAAGTTGTATTTTTTTGCGAAGGTAGTAAAAACAGCATCGATGTGCTACACAAAACATTATAAACATAATTATAAATTTTAAAAGAAAAATAAAGAAAATAAAATGTTATATACTGAAAGTGATATATGGCATTGATATGTATATAACATTTATTAAATGAATGTATTATATATATTAAGATAACTATATATGATACATTTGCAGACACATGAAATTTCTATATGCATGTCAAATTTATCTAATCAGTCCAGTAATTTTTGGGTTGGGACATGACATAGAATCAATTTTTATTGGACGGATGTGCAAAAATATAATTCATCATTTCAAAACCCAATGAAGAGGATTTTTCTCTGTACTTATCCTCTGATGGTTTTCTGTATTATTAAGTGTAAGAAACGATGTTATTTAAAAGTGGAACAAGAATTGTAATTTTAAAATTGAATAAATCCATTAAAAAGTATATAACTTACTTTTTAGCATGAGTTTTGAGAAGACCTGTAGTAACGCATTCAACAAACTCATCAATCAGATGTGACGGGGCTCGATTTGTGATCTCACATCCTTCGAATGAAAATTTTGAACGAATTACATTCTCCATGACCTTTTTTTCTTTTTCGCTTGACCCAAATGAAGTTAAATAAGGAGATTCGCAGTTTTTTTGAAGGCATCTTGATACGTGCAAGAGGAGTATTTATATCATTTCGAACAATAATCTCTGTGATTAAAACATCAATAGGTAATTAACTGTTCAAAAGCAAACTTTGTATGTCGTTTAACTCTTGTAGATTTGACACACTAACCGGTTTAGCATGAATAGGCAATCTTTCTAGATGAGGAATAAGTATATTCATGACTTCTCGAATATCATATATTGTACAAAATGTTGTAGAATCCTATATGATTTAAATTGATAATTAAATAAGGTTTGATAATTCATATGATATATAAATGATACATGAAATATAAATTATTGATGTATCAAATATAACAGTATCTGACATAGACTGATTGTTGTTGTGTTAAATTTTATATGAAGCATCTTCGTGTATTGTTTCTTTGAAGAAATGTTGAAGCATTTGTGCTGATGGATCATCCTGAATAATAACATATTGTACAATTTATGATATATTAAACAACAAAGAATTAAATACAAAAAAGGACTGTTAATGTATCAAGATAATTTACATCAAACTACGAATTACATATAGTAGACAAACAATTTTAGTTAGTCAGACTCGTATGTATCTTGCAATGGAATGTATCACATACAAATATAATAAAAAACGTAAAGTATCATAAACACCAAAGTGAAATACACTACTGATGTAAATATTAACAATATGTATCATAATCATACAAGTAAACTGCAATGTATCATAATAGCACAGTTTGATGTATCACTACAAAGTTGATGTATACTAATAGTCAATTTACAATGATAATATTACCTTCTTATGCCCGGCTATTTCTGCAGTATGATGAATAATTGCATCTGAGGATTAAAGTTTTGAAACTTCCTTCATTTCTTGATGATTCTCCAATGTATTTTAAGTCTGTATTTTTTAAACATGTTTTTTCGAACAAAATATGTTACTGATAAATTATATAATTGGATATACGCAATTAATAGAGTAAAATAAAGCTGATCTTTAACATCAAAATCAGATACACCAATGCTTTGATCATTATTGGCAAAATTTATTTGTATCAGTGAGGTTGGTTGTTGATCAAACTTAAAGGTACTTGTTTGATGTGCATAATTACCTTCTTTACAGTAAACTTCAATCATGTGCGACGTAGACTAGCCGCGCATCTCCTTCACGAATTAAGTTTGTAACATAATAACCTATGAAAGTTAAAACATACAAACAAAACACATATACAATACACTACCTTTGGTTGTTGGTTGTCCTCCCTATTTCTAGAATTCATCATCTCAGAGTGATTTGCCTTTATCAAATTCACAAGATACTCAAATTTACTGTCAACTTATTAAAAAAAATTGACATTCAATTTTATATTTATGAATTAACATAAAAAAATTGATATCATTACTTACTTATTTCTTCTAAGTTGTCTCAGTTCTTCAATATCAAAATATACAGACTTATTTTTTTGGACTTGTGAAGAGAAAAGCAAAAGATACATTAGTAGGCGGGGTAGGTGCTTCATCTGGCATTTGAGCATGGCTTGTTTAATGGCGGCCTTAACTGCTCTGACGATTTAGATTTTGACACCTTTGTTTTAGGTGTATCGATTTTCTTTCTCCTTTTGGGTGGTGGTGGATATGACATACCAGACCACGTGATGATTTACCAGACACACCTTTGAATGACATTTTGTGTGGTCTCCCAGTTCCCCATTACAAAATGTTGTATCAAGAGACTCTTGGTTATATATACCTGCAGTCGAATCATGGAAATATCTTTGTAATAATCAGATCGGAGAGGATTTTGGATATAATTTTTTTAAAACATTTTCTTTGCATTTAAAGCCAGTTACAATGTCAAATTCCTTTACACTAAACTTCTATACAATCCCGTTAGCATGACGAACATGTAATACATCTTTGTTCTCCTGTTGCACCTCCAATAACAACAAACACTTAGTAACTGACCCTGGAAATTATATTTTGGAATGCACAAATATGACCCAAAAATTGTATTCTTGAATATTTTAACTCCTTCATCCTTTATGAGTTTTTTAATTTCGTTCACAAAATCAAAATTGAACGTTGCATCAAACCTCAATGCGTGTGCTGATTTTTTTTTATAACATAATTCATGCGCTGTTTATACAAAAAAAATAAAATATAAAATTATAGTTGTCTAATCCCAAACACATTATGTAATGGAGAGTGAATGATACATTGAAGATAATCTGTATATTCAGTAAGTACATCATGATTTTATAGTGACATCATCTCAAACCCATCATCAAATGCATAAGATACATGAGTAATTAACATCAGTCCAACCAACCAAATACTTGAATGGTTATGAGAAACAAACTGCAAAAGGACACTAACAATATATTGTACATGAATTTCTTTCACATAATATACTAATTACATATATGTATAAGACACTAAAATTATGTGAATGTATATGATACATTATATGCATCGACAAACAAAATCATTATCAGATACACCGTCAAAACATTATAACAACGAAAGATACATTAATGGATCAATATATGCATCTGATACACCTTCAAAATTGTAAGACACATGATATTTTTTACTAAATTTGAAATTAACATGATTGAAGATACATGAATGGTAAAGTTAGTGAATCTGTCTTCATTGTTAAATGACTCTTAATTCGATTTCACAAAAACATGCATCAATGTAAAACTAGGGTTTTAATGTAGTATCAGCAAAACACAAAATTAATCATTACAAGTTCTAACATACTATGAAAAGATTGAATTGATAAGTAATGCATCTTCACTATTAATTAATTGAAATTATTTTTATCCAAACACAACCAACACCATAACAAAATCATAAAAATAGAAAAGTTTGTTTAAACACATACCTTAGGAATTGTGGGTCTAAAAACAACATATGTCACTTTTCTTCCCCCTTTTTTGGGGGGGGGGGGGGTTTCTTCAATTTTATTTTTTTGGCTTGCAATCACTTGGATCTGTTCTCGATCCACATTTCATCATATGTACGATTAGCATTGGTAAGACAAACTCATTCGCTATGCGATGGACCCTGTTCCATATGTATTAGTAAAAAGCACGAAGAAAACAATGGAGAATAATATTCTTAAACTTGAGGGAGACTCTAGTGAAGATTAAATGGATTTGAAATTTATAACTACTAAGGAAATGGAGAGATTTTAGGAATAAAATGGAAGAGTGTATTTGGTAATAAAAAACGTGTGTGTTGGCTTTAAAAAAAAGAGTGAAATTTGTAATGAAAAACATGGTATTGACTGCAAAAAAGGTGAAAAATCTTAATGTATCTTACATATTTTATTAATTGGGGGAAATAAGAAATTTATTAAAATTTTAAAAATAAGTAGCGATAAATGGATATTAAAGTAAATAAAGAGTGTAGTTAAGTAATTTGTCATATATATTAACAAAGAGTATTAAAATCATCCGTCAACGTAAGCTAATTATTATTATAGAATCTAATATATATTTACAAAAATATTTACATATTGAGCGGGTTGATAAACTTTTCATGAGAAATTTGTTACTATAACTCGTGGTTTTTTTTGTTCTTTTTTTAAAAAAAGAAAGAATAACAATGTATTTGCTTATCCAGGAGGCATACTCTTGAAATTCACCAGATGATTTCACATGTGTTAGTATTCCTGTGCGGTTGTGTTAATAATTTGCGAACAAACCAACACTGAAGATTACTATGTTCAACCATTATAAGAAAAAATATTTAGCCTTATAAATATGTATATTAACCAAAAATATTATTTTCTTCGTTCATTTTTATTTGTTTTGTTGCGGTTTTTAATAGTTAATTTGATCAATATTTAAAGTTAAATTAGATTATATTAATTCGATATTTTAAACAATAAATTTATTATATGAAAAGTACTATAAATTGATTTTTTTGCATATCAATATGATGAAAATATACGTCTTCAAATGTTAATCAAAGTTAGTTGTACTCTAAAAATAAAATCATGACAATTAAAAGTGGACGGAGGAAGTAAAGCTTTTATAGCTAATAGTTAATTGTCATTAAGTCTAATATTGTTATAGACTTCAGGGACATTTATAAAAAAAAATTAATTATCTGTAAAAGTACATATCTAGCGTGTTTGATACAAATAACGTCCAAAACACACTTCTTAAATTTGAAGAACTTTCCAGATTTTCTCCTTTCTTATCAAAAGTGATTGGAATTACTCGAGTTACAATATGTTACATAAATAAACCTAATTACTCAGCAGCATATTAGTTGTTTTATAATTTAGGTGAAGAAACCAATTGGAATGAAACAAATTAGTTACGTTTGAAACTGAAAGTTTGAGATATAACACTTTCTATATATATTGTTAACATCATATTTGTCACATGACATTTCGGCATTCATTTAGTGTGATAGTGTCGTAATCATTTTTCTTTCTTCTTATTTTGCAGTTATTATTCAATAATTTTATATATTTTATCCCTGACCTTATCTTATTTTAATTTTATACCTCTACCTTATATTTACTTTTTTTTCTTTTATAATATTATAAGTCTATTTTTCAGATGAATAGTTCTTGACACTACTATATATTCAAACGTTATATTCATCGATTAATTCATTGCATGAAAAAATTATAGAAGGTTTGGTGTATCGGACAAAATACAATCATCATTAGCAATAAAATTAGTTGAACTTTTCAAATGCCAAAAAAAAAATATACTATTCTTACGTGATCCTACTTCTTGTCCTAATTATTTATCTTCAATTTTTTTTGAGATGGACTTCTTATAAAACACAATTCTCAAGATTTTAAAATATTAGCCAAACAAGCTCTCCCTTTTATCCATCTTAATTTATCATGCTTATTGAAAATGGTTAGTCTAAAAATAAATGTTATGTATAAAAAATTAGATATAATTAATTATTATTTTCACCAAACTCACACTTAATAGTAACCTGTAGGCCTTCTATTTTTCTTTTCAAGAGTGAAGCAACTGTTGAGAGAAAATGAGTGTGTCTCGAGTAAAAACAAAAGTTATTTTTTTGAAAGCTAAGAGAGTAGCTTTTGCATGAAAACACTTTATGAAAATTATTTTACAGAAAAATACACTTAAAATTATGTTTTAAAAGTTTGGCTAGACATTAATGGTTTGTTCAGAAGCGTTGTGTAAATTTGGCCAACACAAATTACTTTCTAACCAAATATGTATTTTATTTTATTTTCAAAATAAATTCACTTTAGAAGTTTGGCTAAATATATTTATAGTCACTTAAAATTTATTAAATATAAACTTAAAGTTATTCGGAGTATATTAAATTAATGAATATATTAGTTCAAATATATATTATGGATTAATTAATTTAATTATTTATATTTAGATAAATATGAATTTAATTAAAGTCCGCTCCATAAAGCCCATATGATATTTCATTTAAATCTGATTGACCGAAGGGAGTCCTGTTCCAATCGCAACTCCTCTATTCTAAAACTATAAATAGAGGTCTCATAATTCAGAAAAAGAAAACCAAGAATTCTAAACAAGAAGCTAGAGAAAATCCATGTGCAAATGTCATTTAGTTCTCTACAAAGCTACAAGTTTAAGAATAGCATTCAAGTTTAAGAACGATCAAGATCAAGACCATCGAATTCAGGAACAAGCTCAAAGCCCTTGAATTCAAATAAAAGTCAAGATCAAGATAAAGTTCAAGTTCAGGTTCATCAGAGATTCAAGAACAAGCTTTAAAGCCCTTGAATTTATCTTTGAAAAAGCGAATTTAGAGAAATCATAGAGATTGTAACACTCGCATTTGAAATAATAAATCCATTGTTGCTGTAATTTTCCGTTCCTGATACTGTTTTCTCGACGTGAATTTTATTGTCTACAATATTATAAGAGCAACTTTCACATATAGCAAATAAAAAAATCATATTTGTATGCTATAACAAAGTTTGTATAATTGTGCTCTATAGCAAACATAGAAACTATATAATTCGTTATACATATACAGTTGAAGCAAATTGTATTAAACGAAGTGTATAAAACAAGAAAGAGAAAGACACTTGGGCAGAGAACTGTATAAAAGCGGAGTGTATAAAACAAGAAAGAGAAAGACACTTGGGCAAAGAACTGTATAAAAATGAAGTGTATAAAATGAATTGTATTATTATAAGTGTATAGAACGATTATATACAATTTGAATTTGTATAACATGAGAAAGAGAGAAAGACAAAAGAGACTTGACAAGGAATATACAATTGAATCAAATTGTATAAAACGAGAAAGAGAGAAATTAGATACAATTTGAAAATTGTATAAAACGAGAAAGAGAGAAAGGCAAAAGAAACTGGGCAGAAGAGTATTTTTATTGTATAATTATAGATGTATAGGACGAAAATATATGTACTTGAATGTGTATATAAAATTTTATCACACTTTATACAAAGAGAAACGCAATTTATACATTTCGCTTCTGTTTGTATAAGTGAGAAAGGCGAAGGTGGCGAGCGAGATTTGGGAGAGTGGCGAGTGAGATCTGGAAGAGGGGAGAGAGGGGAATAAAAATATATGTATTTATATAATTTTCTCTGCTTTATACAATTGGAAACAATTTTTATACACTTGTGTTTGTATAAAAAGTGAGGAAGCGAGCGAGAGATTGGAGGAGAGTGGCGAGCGAAATATTTGGGAGAGAGGCGCCTGACAATTTTTTGCAAACGTTTGCTATGGAGCACAATTAAATCAAACCCTACCTACTCCATTTATTTTAGGTTATTAGTTTGCTATTATTAGGGGTTGAAGAAGATGTGGCCATGACTGTGACATGGTGCTTACATGGCTATGACGTGATAGGTAAGAGTGATATTCTACTCTCAGGGTTGTATTTATTACAGTTCAAAAATGTTAAGGAGGGTATTTGTAACGACCCACTAGGTCGTTTTGAGAACTAGGACTATTTTGACTCTTTGCGAAAAATTTAGAGGAGTATTTTAAACTATTCGGTAACTATGAGTATCTAGTTGATGAAATTTTGTTAAATGAGTATTATAGTTAAATAGTTAGTGGATCACGTCCATAATTAATAATTGGGAAAATTGTATATAATAGCAAACTAATAACCTAAAATAAATGGAGTAGCTAGGGTTTGATTCAATTGTGCTCCATAGCAAACGTTTGCAAAAAATTGTCAGGCGCTCTCTCCCAAATATCTCGCTCGCCACTCTCCTCCAATCTCTCGCTCGCTTCCTCACTTTTTATACAAACACAACTGTATAAAAATTATTTTTAATTGTATAAAGTAGAGAAAATTGTATAAATACATATATTTTTGTTCCCCTCTCTCCCCTCTTTCAGATCTCGCTCGCCACTCTCCCAAATCTCGCTCGCCACCCTCGCCTTTCTCACTTAAACAAAAAGAAGCGAAATGTATAAATTGCGTTTCTGTTTGTATAAAGTGTGAGAAAATTGAATATACACATGCAAGTACATATAATTTCGTCCTATATACTTATAATTATACAATAAAAATACTCTCCTGCCCAGTTTCTTTTGCTTTTCTCTCTTTCTCGTTTTATACAATTTTCAAATTGTATCTAATTTCTCTCTTTCTCGTTTAATACAATTCAATTCAATTGTATATTCCTTGTCAAGTCTCTTTTGTCTTTCTCTCTTTCTCATTTTATATAAATTCAAATTGTATATAATTGTTCTATACACTTATAATAATACAATTCGTTTTATACATTTCGTTTTTATATAGTTCTCTGCTCAAGTGTCTTTCTCTTTCTTTTTTTATACACTTCGTTTTATACAATTTGGTTCAACTGTATATGTATAACGAATTATACAGTTTCTATGTTTGCTACGGAGCGCAATTATGCAAACTTTGCTATAACATACAAATATAAATTTTTTATTTGCTATATGTGAAAGTTGCCCTTAATAATTATCACTTGACCCATATATTGAATTTAAATCGAAGAATTTCTACTTTGATATCTAATTATACTTTTGTAAAAAAAAAAAAGAGAAAACAAGAGGAATACAAGAGAAACTCACCGGCAGCAACGAACTAGGAGGACAAAAACAACATAATTTGGATCTCCAGGTAAAGAAAAAAATATAGCTACAACTTAAGATTGTCGTTTATACGTGTAATGAATGATTAGATATTATATTTGATTTATGGTGTAGAACCATTAATGACTATTGACCAATGGTATAGTTTTAAGTTGAAAAAATAGGTAGATGAAATAAATTATTGAAGTTTAGTGTTACTGTACGCGTGATGGTTATTGATGTGGCGGTAATTAATTGTTAACTATAGGAAATTCAATTAATTCTTGGCAAAACAAAGATAGTGCTATTTGAATTATGAGTACTTTCATAGTGGAATCATTTTAATATTATTATAATTGAGTTGTGAAAGAAAAATAAAAGAAATTGAATGGGAAAAAATAAAATAAAAATGGGGACTTCCTGTAACGTGTTGGACATTGAATTTAGAGATGGTTATGGCTATTTTGGTGATCATTAGACTAGGGATGAACTTTGGGTAATAGGGATTAGGAGTTGTGATAGTTGAGTAATGACCTGGAAGTTTATTTTCTTGAGTTTCGTATTAAAATTTAACTTTTAATAAAATTGGTATACATATAATTACATTGAGTAAGAGTTGATATTGTATAAATATTATTAGATTGATGGTACTTTGGGGAATTGTGACTTAACCTGTGCTTAAAATTTAGGAATATCAGACATGACATGCATAATTAACGCTAAGATTCATGAACTTGATTATAAATTTTGGTGAGTTTTGAGTTAGGATAGACATATATAATATGAGTATCTATGAACTACGTGTTTACAAATATTTCACAATTAGTAGATTGGGAACGTTTCAAAACTTAGCGAAAAGGAAAGGAAAAATCTTGAAGTTTCGTGGCACGAGTTCGACATTTAAGGTATATTAAGATTTTTAGACTTCGTTGAAGAAAATTTTCCTGATTAAAGATTAAAAACGGAATAGACAATGGGTAAGGACGAAAGATGAGGTTCTCGTACTGATGGTGTGACATGCATTGGTACGAGTACCGGTGATATAAAAGAGGAGTTTATTACTATAGTACGCGGTGCCAGCATATGAGCATTAACTGATATAAAACTGATTTATTATGTGTGATTGTGTTCTTATTTGAACCCGTATAGTTGAGGTGGTTATGATTATGCTAATATTTGATTTGATTGACATGCACCATCATCCCCTTTATGTGTAATCATATTGTGCACATGCATTGACATGAAGTTAAGTATAAGTTGGGCACGTGAAGTTCGCCCGTGCTAAGGATGGTGAGCTGTTAAGATTATAATTTAGGCACATTGAGATCGTTCGTACAGAAATTATTTGATTTTATGATAGCACGTTGAGATCGTCCGCACAGACACATGGAGATCGTCTATGTCAGTTTATGGACCTCGCGAGTCCCCCATGGGTATTGAACTCTTGATGTATTTTCGAGGAGTATCATGTATATACGGTTGAGAGAGTACTGGATATTCTGAGACATATAATTCCATGGTATCATATTGCATTGAATTTCATGACATCCTTCAATTTTATGATTATGTGTTTTTATTGGTGGTTGGGAAGTGTTTGATTTTGATTACCTCTATTTGATGAAACTTGACTAGTAAATATACTATAGACTTGTATAAGTAAAAAGCTGATTTTCTTGTATAACTCTCGTCACTACTTCTTCGTTGTCGGTCAATGAGATATACCGGGTACACGTGGTTTCGTACTCATACTACATGTTTCACTCTTTTATGGTGCATATTTGATTTCTAGTATTAACACATCTCGTGTGCTTTTTGAGTCCGAGCTTAGAGTGTCTTGGATTTGTGGTGAGCTGCTTCGCTGTTTCGTGACCCACACATCTCTCTATCTTTTAGTTATTCTTTTATTTTAGTATTCAGACTAGATATTCTTTATGTTGAATTTGTCATTTTGTTTCGGACTTGCATCATATTTTAGAAGTTCTTGTACTTCTGACACTAATTCTTGGATATTATTTTTATTTTTTCGTATTTCATACTTATAGGGTTTACCTTTATACTCATGACTTAGTTAAGTTTCATAAAATATGTTGGGTTGACTTACCTATTGGCTGGGAACATAGGTGCCATTACGAATTCTCAATTTGGCTCATGACAATTTGGTTTCAGAGCCCTAAGTTCATCGGTCTCACGAGTACAAGAGCAATGTCTAGTAGAGTCTTGCGTATCGGTATGATGACGTCCATACCTATCTTCGAGAGGTTAAGGATATTTAGAAAAAATTCTATTATTTCATTCATTATCATGCACACTTGACCTTATTGAAATTCTAATCTTGATATCTCATTCTCTTTTAGATGGCGAGAACTCGTACATCGGCAAGTGGTGATCAGGAGCCTATTCCTACGCTTGCTTTTGGGATCACTATCCGAGGTAGAGGCAGGGGACTAGCTTGAGGTCGAGGTCCAGGTAGGGCCATATTGCAAAACCTGTAGAAGATCAAGTACCAATAGCTACCCAGGGTCGTGATAGGATGGTACCTCACGATGCAGATGTTATTCATGGAGATGTGCAGGGTCGTATCAAGGGGGATGGACCAGCTCAGGTTTCACCCACTATTATTCTCACCCAATACTTTAAGATACCTTGGCTCATGTGTTAGTGCTCCCAAAGGGGATGACTCAAGCATGAACTTTACTTGTCACCTCTGATACTTCACAGACACGTGTTGGAGGTCAGAATCCAAATTCGATAGTTGTTCCAGATTCTCAAACTCTCAGAACTGAGCCAACTGCTATTGTAGCTCCGGTTTGGATAGCATGGAATGTTCAGGTATTGCATCACAATTGATAAACAAGCCTTCTATTACCGTATATGAACAAAATATGTTTGGGAGGTTCAGACTAATGAATACTCCGACTTATACTAATGACTTATCTGAGGATGCTTATGAATTTATAGTTATTTTTCATTAGAGGTTGCATAATGTTGGATTAGTGGAGTCTCATGACGTTGACTACACAACATTTCAGATGACTGGCTCCGCCAAGCAGTGGTGGAGGGATTATGTTAGTAGTAGGCCAACTGGATCCACTCCACTATCATGGACTAAGTTTACTAAGGTATTCCTAGCCAAGTTTGCAGAGTATAAGGGTAACTTTCATGCCTTGGCTAGGCGTGCTTCAATGATACCTCCTACAGAGGCTGAAAAAGTGAGAAGGTTTTTTAAATGATTGATTATTCCAATTCCTCTGGGAGTTTCTCAGGTTTCTACTTCGGATGTTCCATTCCAGAAGGTGGTAGATGTTGCTAAGGAGTTGGAATTGATTCAACGTGAGGGATTTGAGCAACGTGAGAGCAAGATGACCCGTCATTATGGTGGTGATACGCCTAGGTTTTGAGGTTACTTGGAAGAGGTTATCACTCTCAGTCTAGCGTACCCATCTATGCAGTTTTTCCAGCATCTAAGGCTGGTTAGAGTGGGCATAGTTCTTCGAGTTTGGTGCATACTTTACAGGGTTCATCTTCCAAGCCTGTAGGTTGTGGAGGAAATTATGCTTTTTCAGGTTTCTCTCATTAACGTATATCTCGTAGGGTTGTTTTGAGTGTGGTGATATGGGACATTCTTTGAGATACTACCCAAGGACCAAGCGTGGGGGCTTACATCAGAGTTCTCATGCTTTGAACTTCAGGGCTGCACAACCTCCAGTTAGGGGATGCATATAGAGTGGAAGATGTGGTACCCATTCAGGTAAAGTGGTTCTCCTTCTGGTCGAGGTGGTGGTCGTGGAGGTTCACAATATGAAGGCGGTCGTTCTCATTGTTATGCTTTTTTGGGTAGGCCAGAGGCTGAGGCTTCAGATGTTATTATCAAAGTTATTATTCCGGTTTGTCATCGAGTAGATACTGTATATTTGATCTAGGCTCTACTTATTCTTATGTGTCCATATATTTTTCTCCGAGTCTGTGTATAATATGTGAGTCTATTGATTTGCTAGTATATGTTGCTAATCCTGTCTGGGATACTGTAGTGGTAGATCAGGTGTATCAATTATTTATTATTACCTTGATGGGGTATTACACTAATGCAAATTTAAAGGTCTTAAATACGATAGATTTTGATGTGATTCTTGGTATGGATTGGTTATCTTCTTACCATGCAATTTTAAATTTCCATGCCAAGACAATTACTTTAGTTGTGCTTGGAATTTATGTAGGAGAATGGAGAGGTTCTCATAGTCACCCTTCTAAGGGTGTTATATAATTTCTTAAGGCTCGTCAGTTGGTAGAGAGAGGGTGTTTGACTTACTTGGCACATATTCGAGATACTAGTGTTGAGACTTCTATGCTTGAGTCTATTCCAGTGGTGAATGAATTTTTGGAGATATTTTTGATAGATTTTCCAAGTCTTCCACTAGATCGTGATATGGATTTTTGTGTTGATGTGGAGCCCAAAAATCATCCTATCTCTATTTCTCCTTATCATATGGCACCGACTGAATTGAAAGAGCTGAAGGAGCAGTTGCAGGATTTGTTGAGCAAGGATTTTATTAGATCGAGTGTATCTCCTTGGCGTGCTCCAGTCTTATTTGTGAAAAAGAAGAATGGATCTATGTGTATGTGTATTGACTATCGGCAGTTGAACAAGATAACCATTAGAAATAAGTACTCGATACCTCGTATTGATGATTTATTTGATTAGTTGCAGGGTGCTTTTGTTTTTTTTTAAGATTGACTTTATATCTGGCTATCATCAGATGAAGATTAGAGCGGAGGATATCCCTAAGACAACTTTTCAAACACGTTATAACCATTATGAGTTTTTGATGATGTCTTTCGGATTAACTAATGCCCCAGAAGCCTATATGGACTTGCTGAACGGAGTGTTCCTACCGTACTTGGATTCCTTTGTTATTATTTTCGTAGATGATATATTTATATACTCACACAGTAAGGAGGAACACGAGCTTCATTTGAGGATTGTGCTTGGGATTCTGAAGGAGAAGAAACTATATACAAAGTATTCAAAGTGTGAGTTTTGGATTAGTTTGGTAGCATTCTTGGGACATGTAGTGTCCAAGGAAGGTACAATTATGGATCCTAAGAAGATTGAGGCAGTTAGAGATTGGGTCATACCTTCTTCTGTTACTGAGATACGGAGTTTCCTAGGTCTTGCAGGTTTATTATAGCTAATTTGTAGAGGGGTCTCTTCCATTGTAACCCCATAAATTAGATTGACCCAGAAGGAGGTGACTTTCCAATGGTCTGACGAGTGTGAGGTTAGTTTCCAAAAGTTCAAGACTTTCTTGATTACTGCTCCGATTTTAACCATACTCATGGAGGGAGAGGGTTTTATTGTATATTGTGATATTTCTCGCATTGGTATTATTTGTGTATTGATGAAGAAGGAAAGGTGATCGCTTATGCTTCGAGGAAGTTGAAGGTTCATAAGAAGAACTATCTGATTCATTATTTAGAGTTGGCAGTTTTTGTGTTTTCATTGAAAATTTGGAGGCATTATCTTTATGGTGTGCATTGTGAGGTGTTCACAAATCTATCATAGTCTCCAGTATATATTCAATCAAATGTATCTCAATTTGATGTAATTAAAATGGTTGGAGTTGCTCAAGGACTACGACATGACAATTCTTTATCATCTAGGCAAGGCAAATATGGTAGCAGATGCCTTGAGTCGGAAGGCGGTAAGTATGGATAGTCTAGCCATATTACAGGTTGAAGAGTGTCCTTTAGGTAGGGATGTTCAATCCTTGACCAATAGCTTTGTGAGACTTGATATTTCAGAATTTGTTAAAGAATTGTCTTATATAGAGACTAGGTCATCCTTGTTTGAACAGATTCGGACTCAACAGTTTGATGATGGTGATTTATGTAAGCTTAGAGACAAGGTGTTGAAAGGAGAAGCCAAGGATGTAATTCTTGATAGTTAGGGAGTTTTGAGGATTAAAGGTCGTATTTATGTTCCTCAGACAGATGATTTGACTAGATTGATCATAAAGGAGGCCCATAGTTCGAGGTACTTTATTCATCCGGGGGCTACTAAAATGTATCGTGACATAAAATAGCATTATTGGTGGTGTCGTATGAAAAGGGATATAGCAGATTTTGTATCTCGGTGTTTAAATTGTCAGCAAGTGAAGTGTGAACAATAAAGGCCTGGAGGTATGACTTAGAGGATGCTCATACCTGAGTGGAAGTGGGAGCACATTGCTATACACTTTGTGGTAGGGTTGCCACGTACCTTGGGTAAGTTTGATGCTATATGGGTCATCGTGGATCGACTGACTAAGTCTGCACACTTTGTACCAGTTCTGACTACTATAATTCAGAGAAGTTAGCCAAGATCTATATCTGATAGATAGTTCATTTGCATGGGGTTCCTATTTCTATTATTTCATATTGTGGCACACAATTTACATCTCATTTTTGTCGGTCTATGCAAAATGAGTTGGACACTCGGGTGGATCTTAGTACAACCTTTCACCCTCAGACTGACGGTCAATCTGAATGGACTATTCAGGTTCTTGAGGACATGTTACGGGCGTGTGTGATTGACATTGATGGTCACTGTGATCATTTTTTTCCATTAGCGGAGTTTGCTTATAATAATGGTTACCATTCGAGTGGAGATGACACCATTTGAGGCTTTGTATGGTAAGATATGTCGATTTCTAATTGGTTTGTTTGATGCATTTGAGGTTAGACCGTGGGGTACATATTTTCTGAGGGAGTCCTTGGACAAGGTCAAATTGATCTAAGATAGACTTCTCATGGCTCAGAGTAGGCTAAAGAGTCACGCGGATCGAAAGTTTCGTGATTTGGATTTTATGGTTGGAGAGAAGGTTCTATTGAAGGTTTCACCCATGAAGGGTGTGATGAGATTTGGGAAGAAGGGAAAGTTGAGCCCAAGGTATATTGGTCCTTTTGAAATTGTGGAGCATATTGGTGAGGTGGCGTATCAGTTGGCTTTGCCACTTGGTTTGTCTGGTGTTCATCCCGTATTTCATGTTTCGATGTTGAAAAAGTATCTTCAGGGTAATGCTCAAGTGATTCAATGGGATCCAGTGTCACTTGATCAGAATTTGACTTTTGAGGAGAAGCTGATAACCATTTTGGATAGGCAAATTCGAAAGTTGAGGTCCAAAGAGATTAATTCAGTAAAGGTTCAATGGAAGCATCATCGAGTGGAGGAGGCTAAATGGGAGACCGAGTCAGACATGAAAGTAGATATCCTCAGCTTTTTGAGCGTTCAGGTGAGTTTCTTTCTTTTTCTGTTTTAGGACGAACTTTTGTTTAAGTGGTAGGTGATGTAACGATCCTCTAGGTCATTTTGAGAACTAAGACTATTTTGACACTTTTAAAAATTTAAAGGGATATTTTAAATTATCCGATAATTATGAGTATCTAGTTGATGAAATTTTATTAAATGAGTATTATAGTTAAATAGTTAGTGGGTCACATCCATAATTAGTAATTATCACTTGACCAACATATTGAATTTAAGTTGGGGAGAATTTCCACTTTAATACCTAATTATACTTTTGAGGAAAAAAAAAAGAAAACAAGAGGAATACAAGAGAAACTCACCGGCGTCAACGAACAGGAAGGACAAAAACAATAAAATTTGAATCTCAAGGTAAAGAAAAATATATAGCTACAACTTAATATTGTAATTTATATATGTAATGAATGATTAAATATTACATTTGATTTATGGGGTAGAACCATTAATGACTATTGACCAATGATATAGTTCTCAGTTAGAAAAAAAAAGGTAGATGAAATAAATTTTTGAAGTTTAGTGTTACTGTACGCGTGATGGTTGTCGATGTGGCGGTAATTAATTGTTGGCTATAGGAAATTCAATTAATTCTTGGCAAAACAAAGATAGTGCTATTTGAATTATGGGTACTTTCATAGTGGAAGCATTTTAACATTATTATAATTGAGTTATGAAAGAAAAATAAAAAAAATTGAATGGGAAAAAATAAAATAAAAATGGGGACTTCCTCTAGTGTTGGACATTGAATTTAGAGATGGTTATGGCTATTTTGGTGATCATTAGACTAGGGATGAACTTTGGGTAATAGGGATTAGGAATTGTGATAGTTGAGTAATGATCTGGAAGTTCATTTTCTAGAGTTTTGTATTGAAATTTAACTTTAATAAAATTGGCATATATATAATTACATTGAGTAAGAGTTAATATTGTATAAATATTGTTAGATTGATGGCACTTTGGGAAGTTGTGACTTAACCTGTGCTTAAAATTTAGGAATATCAGACATGACATATATAGTTAACGCTAAGATTCAAGAACTTGATTATAATTTTTGGTGAGTTTTGAGTTAGGATAGACATATATAATATGAGTGTCTATGAACTACATGTTTACAAATATTTCACAATTAGTAAATTGGGAATGTTTCGAAACTTTGCGAAAAGGAAAGGAAAAATCTTGAAGTTTTGTGGCACGAGTTCGGCATATAAGGTATGTTAAGACTTTTAGACTTCGTTGAAGAAAATTTTCCTAATTAAAGATTAAAAAAAATAGACAATGGGTAAGGGTGAAAGATGGGATTCTCATACTGATGGTGTGACAGGCATTGGTACGAGTACCAGTGATATAAAGGAAAAGTTTATTACTACAGTACGCGGATTGTAATTCGAGAATGCCATCATATGGGCATTAACTGATATATGACTGATTTATTATGTGTGATTGTGTTTTAATTTGAACCCGTATAGTTGTGATTGATGAGGTGGTTATGATTATGCTGATATTTGATTTGATTGACATGCACCATCATCCCCTTTATATGAAATCATGATGTGCACATGCATTGACATGATGTTAAGTATAAGTTGGGCACGTGGAGATCGCCCGTGCTAAGGATGGTGAGATGTTAAGATTGTCATTTAGGCACGTGAAGATCATCCGTGCAGAAATTATTTGATTTTATGATAGCGCGTCGATATTGTCCGCACAGACACATGGAGATCGTCTATGTCAGTTTATGAACCTCGCGAGTCCCCCATGGGTCTTGAACTCTTGATGTATTTTCGAGGAGTATCATATATATACGGTAGAGAGAACACTCGATATTCCGAGACATATAATTCCATGGTATCATATTGCATTGAATTTCATGACATCCTTCAATTTCATGATTATGTGTTTTTGTTGGTGGTTGGGAAGTGTTTGATTTTGATTACCTCTATTTGATGAAACTTGACTAGTAAATATACTATAGACTTGTACAAGTAAAGAACTGATTTTCTTGTATAAACTCTCGTCACTACTTTTTCATTGTCGGTCAATGAAATATATTGATTCACGTGATTTCGTACTCATACTACACTTGTTGCATCGTGCTCATATTACACTTGTTGCACTCTTCTATGGTGCTTATTTGATTTCGATTATGAGGACATCTCGTAGAGCTTTTTGAGTTCGAGCTTGTAGTGTCTTGGAGTTGTGTGAGCTTCTTGGTTGTTCCGTGGCCCACACCTCCCTCTAGTCTATCAGTTATTCTGCTATTTTAGTATTCTGACAGGATATTCCTTATGTTGAATTTGTCATTTCAGTATCATACTTGCATCGTATTTAGAAGTTCCTTGTACTTATGACATTTATTCTTGGGTGGTATTTTCAATTTTCCGTATTTTGTACTTATAAGGAGCTTAATGTTGGAGATTTTTGCTAATGGTTTACCTTTTTACTCATTAATTAGTTAAGTTTGATAAAATATGTTGGGTTGGCTTACCGATTCGTTGGGAACATAGGTGTCATCACGACTTGTGAATTTGGATCGTGACAGTATTTAAACGCCCGTATAGTTAAAGTACTAAAATAAGTTTTGTTGCCAAATTCAAGGGGGATTTGATGTATTTACAAAAAAAAACAATTTTCATACATTTCGATGTTGAGAAAACAAACAATTTCACTAATTAGTATTAAGATCTCAATGCAACATCTTAATATTCAGATGCAAATTCAAATTCAGACATTTTGATGTTCATGAAAGCAAATGAGTCATAACTCCTAAGTGTCATGTGCGTGGAAGGGGTATGAGGGTTGAGCTGAAGATGAAGTATGTTGAAGGGTGAAAAAATTAACACAATCAATATCAAGTCATTTTCTCATTTTAAGGAACTTATTTTCGTAAAGAAAATATTTTTTAAATCTTTTTATTAACAGAATATGAGAAAATAACAAGTTTTTTCCCTTCGAATAGAACATACCTTAAGATTATACTTCCTCTATTAAAAAAATATAGTTTGACTTGATACAAAATTTAAAAAACTATTTTTATTAAACTTATGATCCTAAACTAAAATAATATCAAATATATTAAAATATCTTTGGATTTTGTGACTTAAACATCCCACGTGAAAAAAATATATATTATTTGTCTAAAGAAAAAAACTTATGTAGTTCACAATTTTTTTCCATGTCAGTAAGCGGGTTTAAATATATTTTTTGGTAATATTTTTTCTTTTCATTTTTGTAATGATTTCAATTTAATTTTAGTTATATCATAAAAAGAATCAAAATTATTTATTTGTGAATTTTTATAATATCTAAGCAAAATTTAAAGGGAAAATGCACAAGTACCCTCTCAATCTATGCATGAAATCTCAGAGGCACTTATACTATACTAAGGTCCTATTACCCCCCCTGAACTTATTTTATAAGTAATTTTCTACCCCTTTTCGACCTACGTGGCACTATCTTGAAAAAAAAGTCAACCTACGTTGGACCCACAAAATAGTGCCACGTAGGCTAAAAAGGGATATAAAATTATTAATAAAAACAAGTTCAGGGGGGTAATAGGACCTTAGTATAGTATAAGTGTGTCTCTGAAATTTCGGACATAGATTAATGAGGTACTTGTGCATTATCCCAAATTTAAATAACATTATGGTTATAGACAATAGTTTAATAATATTACGTAAAATAATTTTTACATTAGAAATTTTAGGAAACTTTCACATATAGCCACTAAAATAGCCTAATTACTCTCCATAGCTATAGTTTGATAATTACATTTCGTAGCTACATGTTATGTAGAGGAGATAGGAGAGCGAGATTGACAGAGAAGAGAGAGTCAAGCGAGAGAGGGCATAGAATGGGAGAGAGGTGAATTGTATAGGTATATTGGTTAGATAATAGTATATTATACATATGTATTTGCATATATGACAAGAGAGATTGAGAGAAAGGAGAAAGGTGAGCGACGTTTGGAGAAGGAGGAGAGAGACGAGCGAAAGAGGACAGAGAGTGGGAGAGAGGTGAATTGTAAATGTATATATATATATATATATATATATATATATATATGCACTTGTATATATGACAAGTGAGATTGTGTTAGACCCCTGATCTAAGTCACTCAATTAAATGGAAGCATAGATAAGGTATTAAGCATGTTAACCTTGTCACTTGCATAAGCCAAGGAAACAAACATTCAAGGCTAAGTTGGCGACGGACTGTTGACGAAGCTAAGTTGTGTGCAATGGCACCATAACCTAATTTTGATGCAACAAGTGAGGACCAAGGACTTGAAAGCAAGGCAGCTTGGTGAGGACTTTGACAAGATGAAAGTTTTACATGTTGTGTGGGCATAACATTGATTTTCGAAGAATGAACAGGTGCAAAGGACCAGCAGGACTGAGGCAACAATGAAAGGACATTGATGCCAACGTAGGATGAAGCAATGACATAGATTTATGACCGTGGCGTGGAAGCATTGAGTAGGAGAAATGCAAGGCTGGAAATTCTAAGTATGACAGTGTTGAACATGGGAGCAGCTCATCCAAGAGTCAAGCAAAGTCAAAACTGACCGGCGGAACACGTGCCAAGCACATGACCGGCGGTTACAAAAAGTGCAACATTATCTCATTTCGTGTGGGACTTATTTTTGACACCTTATTTAAATTATTTTGAATATACAAAGTATTGTGGGGTGACAACTACATCAGACAAGATCAGGCTGTCAACAAGTGTTTTTATTCTTATTACGCCACTTGTCGGTAGTCGGCTGCACATAGTATTATAAATGTGCAGGCTGTCTTATGGTGTAATTCGGATTTGATTGTTCTAAGTATTAGGGAATACTAATTAGAGTGTCAAATATAAGTTAAGGTCTAGGGTGATAATATAGTGCCAAGGTTGGTATGATTTGGGAGTGTTCTTGTATTCACTTTATTAGTACAAGTTGAAAATTAAGTTTTCTCTAAAGCTGATTGTCTTTGTCTCATTTTATATTTTCATGGCTCTTTTATATTGTTGCTTACTATTTCATGTTGCTAAAAACGTTCAAGAGTTGGTCTCAAAAAGTTGCTGCCTATTTTTTGACTTAACTCCAAAACAATCCTAAATTTGGTTAAGTGATGGAAGACTGAAATTAACAAGGTTGTTGGCTGCCAAAGTGTGTTAAATCAATGAAATATTTGTGTTCATAGATTAGCCCCCTTAAAGTTGGTATCAGAGTGTGGTATTGCAAGGAATCAGATGATGGTGACGAACACCGAAATACGAGTATATGTACGAAGGATAAGATATTTTGTTGGCTTCACTGAAGAGCGTCTTGATGACCCAAAGTTGGTGGATCTGCTCACACATTTCTATGGTATGAAAATTGAATTTAAAAATTTTCGCTCAGAAATGGCTTTATATCGAGCTGACATCAAAGAATAATCAGCGGAGAACCTTACTCTTCGTGAGTCGGTGTCTTTGCAAATTGATGAAGTGATGAAATGAAGAACTTCGAACTGAAATTGACAATGTGTTGAAGGAAAAACAAATTTTTTATGTTGAACTTTCCATTTTGCATTTGGTCATTGCTAGTTCTAGAACAAATCATGAAGAGTCTTCAAAAGTGAAAATTCCTGAGCCTAAGGCATTTGGAGGCACAAGGAGTGCCAAGAAACTTTAAAACTTCTTATGGGACATGGAACATTACTTCGTTGCATCTCATGTACGTGATGCTGACAAGGTGTCCATTACTACTATGTATCTTGCGAATGATGCAAAATTGTGGTGGCGTACAAGAATGGTTAAACAAGTAAGTGTTGAACGTCCTAAGATTGATTCTTGGGAACTTCTAAAAAAAAGTTGAAAGATCAATTCTACCCTCGCAATGCAGTTGGATTGCTAAGAACTGTTTGACTCTAAGGCAAACCGAATCTATTAGAGACTATGTCAAGGAATTTTTTTCTTTGTTTATGGATATTAATAACATATCCAAGGAGGATAAATTGCATAATTTACTTTATGGATTACATAATGAACTACGAAGGTAGAACATTAAAGATCATCCTAGTGCCATTGCGGCAACAGATGCATTGACAGATTTTCGTTTAGGACGAGATGATGCTGAAAATTCTTCTGTTTATTGTATGTCTAAAGTTAAGGAGAAGTGAAAAATTGGAAGAAAAAAAGATCCTAATGTTGAAGACAAGGTCAAAGAAAAGGAAAAACAAAAGGTTGGATCGTCCAAAGGCAAAGAAAAATCAAAATTTGATGGTTGCTTTATTTGTAATAGACCACACATGTCAAGAAACTGTCCAAAATGGGCAAAATATGTCAATTATTTATAGCTGAGAGTTATGATGTTGAACCAGAGGAGGAACCAGTAGCATATGCTAATCTTATGAGTGTTTTGTTAGCCAAAAGAGATGTCGTTGTATCTCAATTTATTTCATCGAGAGCGATGAAGCAAACTGGTGGGGATGGTCTGTTACGCCCCTAATCGAAGTCACTCAATTAAATGACAACATTGACAATGTATTAAACATGTTAACGTTTTCACTTGCATAAGCCAAGGAAACAAACATGCAAGACTAAGTTGGCGACATACTATTGACGAAGCTAAGGTATGGTGCCCTGATTTCGAAGCAAAAAGTGAGGAACAAGGACTTTAATGCAAGGAAGTTTGGTGATGACTTGACAAGATAAAAGTTTTACAATGTTTTTGTGGGAATAACAATGATATTCAATGAATGAACAAGGGCAAACGATCAACAAGACTGAGGTAACAATGAAAGGACATTGATGCCAACGTGGGATGAAGTAATGACATGGATTTATGACTGTGGCGTGTCAACATTGAGGGGAAGATATGCAAGGCTAGAAATTCTTAGTATGACAGTGTTAAACATGGGAATAGCTCGTCCAAAAGTCAAGTAAAGTCAAAGTTAATCGGCGGTTACAAAACACATGTCAAACACATGATCGACAGTTGAAAAAGTGCACATTATCTCATTTCATGTGGAACTTGTTTTTGGCACCTTGTTTGTATTATTTTGAATATACCAGTGTTCTCTTCTTATTACGCCACTTACTGGTCATAAGCTGCACATAGTGTTATAAATGTGCAGGTTATCTTATGGTTTAATTCGGGTTTGATTGGTCTAAGTATTAGAGAATACTAATTAGAGTGTCGAATCTAAGTTAAGGTCTAGGGTGATCCTATAGTGTCTAGGTTGGTACGATTTGGTTGTATTCACTTTATTAATACAAAGGTGGAAATTAAGTTTTCTCTAAAGCTAGTTGGCTTTGTCTCATTTTAGATTTTTGTGGCTTTCTTATATTGTTGCTTACTGTTTCATGTTGCTAAAAACATCCAAGAGTTGGTCTCAAAATATTGCTACCTATTTTTCGATTTAACACCAAACAATCCAAAATTTGATTAAGTGTTTGAAGGCTGAAGTCGACAAGGTTGTTGGCTGTCAAAGTGGGTTAAATCAGTGAATTATTTGTGTTCATAGATCAGCCCACTTACAGATTGGGAGAGAGAGGGGAGAAGCGAGCGAGATTGGGAGAGGGAGGAGAGAGGGGAGCGAGCATAGAGTTGGAGAGAGGTGAATTGTATATGTATATTTGCTAGATAATTGTATATTATACATATGTATTTGTATATTCTGGCGAATTATACATATACAAACGTGACTAATTATACAAACTCGAAGTTAGCCCACATAATTAACGTATAATGTTAGTCGCAAGTTATAATTATAACAAACTGTAGCTAGATGAGTAATTAAATAGTATAAGTTTGCTTAACCGCATAATTTTCCCTAAAAAATTATTTAGAGGAATATGCACAAGTACTCCCCCAATCTATGCCGAAAATCTCATAGACACACTTATTCTATAGTAAGGTCCTATTACCCCCTAAACTTATTTTATAAATAATTTTCTACCATTTTCGGCTTACATAACACTATCTTGTGGGCCCAGCGCGTGTTGACATTTTTTTTCAAGCTAGTGCCACCTAGGCCAAAAAGGGATAGAAAATCATTTATAAAATAAGTTTAGAGGAATAGTACAAATGTATTTCTGAAATTTCGAACCTAAATTGAGGATACTTATACATTTTCTCATTATTTAGTAAGCTTAATAGAATAATACCAAAACTAAGTGAACCTTAATTACTCATTGGCAGCGTATTAATTGTTTTATAAGTTTTGGAGAAAAAACTAATTGGAATCATGATACAAAATTAGTTCCGTTTGAAACAGAAAGTTTGAGATTTAATAGTTTTCATATATGCTATTAACATCATATATAATTGTCAGTTTGTCACATGACATTTTGTTTTTTTATTGCTACTTGAATTTATTGTATGGTACTGACAAATCGATTTCCCTATTATAATGATACATCATGTAATGTTCCATTGATTTATTGTAATAGTGTCGTAGTCTTTTTTTTCTTATTATCTGGCAATTACTATTCGATAATCCTATAGTATATTTTATTCATTACTTTATGTTATCTTCATTTTATAATTACTCTACTTTATACTTACTTTTATCATAAATATATTTATCTGCAAAACAACTATTATTAATAAAAGAATATAAATATATTTATATTTTTTTTTGAAGTAATAACTGTGAACTACTACCAATACTCGAATATGAAACTTCAAAATTACATCCTAAAGAGCACCAAGAAGATGTTTAGGACTATCCAGGCCTCAAGTAAAACTATTTCAGAAAAAACATGAGCTATTATCAAATACAAACAATTTATTCTTTTGATCTAAACTATTTACTCTTCAGTTAGTTTTCTCAGTAGAGTCTGACACCTCGCAACACCCTTTGTGTTCTGGAGAGTGACTAGTCGAACCCTCACTTCTTTCTGTACCTGTATAATTGTACTCACATCTATGCTTCGAAAAATCTTCCAATTACTTGCTTTCCATGTGTGATAGATCATTGCCCCTATACATTTATGTTATTCATTAATATTTTATAGATTTTCAATATATTATAGATCCTCTTAATAAACAAAAGTTCAAAATTATATAATCTCTAAAATTTTTAATTGAAATTTAACACTAAAATCACAATTTAAATTAAATATATTTTATTGAGTCCAAAAAAATTCAACGTCTATGATATTCTTTAGATTGATGATGGATGATATTACTTTTTACTATATAAGAAAAGCATCAATTGGAAAATGATTGAAGGAAAATTTTCAGAATTATTTTTCTCGTTTTATTAGAAAATTATATTCAATCTTTCTTAAAAAAATATTCTATAAAATGCTTCTGATAGGTTTCAATCTTCTTATATGGACAGCCACGTGGTTTATTACGTGATTTTTAAGGTCTTTCTTCCTTGACTGGCATTTTAATACCAAAAATAAGTTAGTGCCAAGTGGCTCATAAAAGTCAAATACACTTCCATTACTTCTTCCGTTGCATTTTATATGTCATATTTAAGTTTATATTTGTATTAAGAAATAATGTATTTTACCTTTTCACCCTTATATATATTTTTTTGAAATTCAAGTTTTCGATTAATGAATATGAACTAATTTATTTTGATTAACTAATTTAACCAATGAACATGAATCATTTACTTAACTTGGTCAAATATATATTTTCAAGGCTAATAACTCAGAAGGATAAAAAAGAAACAATATAACAATTTATACATTTATTTTATGAAATGACAAAATAATATGGATCTACTATTTATAAAAGAATGACATATAAAATGAGACGGAAAAAGTATTTTTCTAAAATTCTTAATTGAAAGGATTAATATTAATGGAGAAACTAATTGTTCGATGCAAAAGACAAGAAGAACATATTGGCCGAAAAGGTCAAAATAATTTTGGGTTTTATATTAATTGAACTTTTCAAATGCAAAAAAACTACTGTTGTTACGTGATCCTACCTCTTGTTCTAATTATTCCTATTTATCTCTAATTTTTTCGATACAACCTCTAATTAAACACAATTCTCAAGATTTAAAAATATTATCCAAATAAGCTATTCATTTTATCTATCTTAATTATCATGCTTATTAAAAATGTTAGTATAAAATAAATGTTATATCCTCCATTTCAAATTAATTGAACTAATGAGATACTTATTTTAAGTTAACTTAATTATTTAATTTTCGAGACTATTTGAGAATGTTACCCTTCGTTAGTTAGTATTAAAATTAGTTATAATTAATGTTTAATTATTTTAATAAAAAATTTAATAGTAATTAATAAGAGTAAAAAAAGGGAAGTTATGTTTAATTTATGTCTTAATTTTTTTTAATAAGAATGTAAAACACATCAATAATTCAATTAAATTGAAACAGAAAAAATATGTTTGCAGAAATCTATGTACAATTAATCATTTATTTTCACCTTTACTCTCAATAATAAACCATTTGCCAAAGTGTAAAAAAACAATTTTTTCTTTCAGAAGCTAAAAAGAGTATCTTTTGCCTGAAAATACTCTTTTGATATTTTAGAGAAAAATAAGCTTAAAATTATTTTTTAGAAGTTTGGCGAATCATTAATAGTTAAGTTCAGAAGTGCTTATAAATTTGGCCAAACACGGGGTATTTCCTAACCACATACATATATTTTTGTTTTCAAAATAAATTGATTGCCAAATATAATATAAATATGCGAAGAAATTAATGTATTTTAAAAAAAGAATCATATTAAATTAAAATTAATGAATAATAAGAATTATTTTGTTGGTATAATAAAATACTCGTAACGACTGAGCCCTGATGTGAATCTGAAGCCGCGTAGAGAATAATTGTTTTTACTATGATTAATTAAATAAAATAACAAAAAGAAAAAAAAAAAATACAAGTTTGAAATTCGAACAATGTGAAGAGAACAATTGGCCCAGCTCAAAAGACAAATTTGGGTTTTTGCAGCCTGTTTGGACAGGTCTTTGATGGTGGTTAACCATTTTCTCACGATCAGCAAATCCTCAAATCTTCAATTATTCTCCATTTTCAAGTCAGTGTTGCCATCCTTCAATCGTCATTCATCATACTGAATCCATTGAAACGAAGCTTCCGAAAAGGGGAGACCGAGCTGCCATTCCCTGATGAGTCTTATGGATTTCTCAGATCTCCCTTTCATAAACCCATACATACATTTACTAATCCTTTTCTAGCCCCCTCAAAGATCTTGATTGTTTTGTTCCGAATCGGTATCCAATTACTAGCTTCAGTTTGCTGCCTGGTTGGTCCGATGTCAATTCTTCCACTTTTGTCTTTCTCGACTCTATTTGGCGGGAAATTGGATTTGTCCTCATCTTACTTTTTGGAATTTTGAATTCAAACAGGTCATTGTCCTGATCCCTTTATAAGGATTTAGTATTATTATAGCGGAAGAAGTAAGGAAGAGGATGGCGATTTCGGATAATACCAGAGGGTTAATTCTGGCGATATCATCAAGCTTGTTTATTGGAACAAGCTTTATATTGAAGAAGAAAGGTCTAAAGCGTGCTGCTGCTGCTGGCACTCGAGCAGGTTTGTTGATCTTTAATCTCAATTCAATTGTAAATCAGCATATTTGACTTATCCTTTTCTAATGGTTAAATAGAAGCCTTGTTCACGTTCAGAGTTGTCTAACTTTACATCGAAGCGGAAATTACTATACAACTTTTGCTTGCATTTTATTATTTGGACTATGTACGGAACCAATGGATTATACACAAAAGATTATGTTTATTATCTCAGTTATATTTGTTAAGGGGTTATTAAGAAATTTCAATCTTTTAGGGAACTTGGATGTTGACAATCTGGTACCTAGACAGTGGTCTCAGGTTTCGTTTTAGGAGTCAATTTGACACAGGTTATTTTGAGAGATTTATTGGATTGCCAATTTCAAGTTATTTCATCTTACGATCTGCCTAGGATTTGATAGACATTCTAATTGAAGATTAGTTTGGAAAATTTTCCATGGAGATCATAGATAAGTTAGGGAGCTGTTCACATACAAAATTTATTCTGTGAAGCCCTTACAGACGCGTTGTTGCAAACTAAAGATTATCAACTGATTAGTCATGAGCAAGATGAGAGGCAAAGATATACATGGTGGGGGTTCCATATATCAATATAGTTACTGTAGTATATGTAATGATTATATGGAAATTTTAAAAAATGTTAGTATGTTAACTTATGGTTTGTCCATGTTCTGTGAAGTGCATTCTTAGATATCCGTGTGGAAGTAACCTCAAGGGTGACCAATTTACCTCTCTTGTGTGGTTTGCGAGCTATCATAATTGAGTGGGGTAATGGTTGCAGGCTCTCTTGTCATCAAAAAAGGATAACCGTGTGGAAGTTTAGATATATGTTTGAAGTTGTGGAGAAATATTAATACCTTTGATGGTTTTATGGACTCTTATTATGCAAGAGATTTTGATAAAAAGGATCACTCACAGGCTATAAATTTTGTATTCGCGGTTGTGTTGGTTGCTGCAAGACGCCATTACCACATCTTGTAACATTATCTACTATGTGGCCTTATATGGATATGGTTGAGGTGATTAAAGAAGTTTTGAGGTTAAAGGGTTGTTTTACGAGCTTAGTCCATGTCGTGTGTAATTACTATTTATTTTCATTGAGTTGGTAACAGTTAGAAATATAAAAATACTTCAGAGTCTTCTGCTTTGTTTTTAAGAGATTGCTGTTGAAGTTTGTTATGTTCTCTTGATATATCAATTCTATTGATTTTTGAAATTAAAACTGCAATGTTTTATTTACATATTTTCAGTTGTTCTGAAGTCTATTAGTGCCACATTATCCTTGTCTAATTTATGAATTCATGACCCTTAACTAATTAAAATCTGTAATACAATATCATTTTGTCATCATCACATACTGTGCCAACTTCTGGTGGCTCACTTAAACAGTTATTCTGATATTTAATGCAGGAGTTGGAGGCTATGCTTATTTGCTTGAACCACTTTGGTGGACAGGCATGATATCAAGTGAGTAAATCATGAGTTGTCTCCATACCTTAACCCCCTTTTCGTTAATGAATGTATTGGTACCGTGTGGTTTGGATTTTGATGAAAATTTTGGATTTGGATTATGTAGTGATCGTTGGGGAGGTGGCCAATTTTGTGGCTTATATTTATGCTCCAGCAGTTCTGGTGACTCCTCTTGGTGTTTTGAGTATAATTATCAGGTATGATTTTTGAACTTTATGAACTGTTTGTACGCTCTAATAATGAAACATGAGTGGTGTTGACAAAACTTAGCTTGGTGAATTTTTGAATAGTGCTATTTTGGCGCACTTTCTGTTGAAAGAACGATTGCAAAGATTAGGTGTACTGGGATGCATTTCGTGCATTGTGGGCTCAGTGGTTATTGTTATCCATGCACCTCAGGAGAACATGCCAGCTTCTTTAGAGGAAATCTGGATTTTGGCAACTCAACCAGGTTTGAATTTTGGGTCTTTAGCATAATTTTTTTTTTCTGTTTACCATAAGTCATCGCACTTGTAGAAGCTATTACTTATTTCTTCAATACTGCCTGTCTGCAGCATTTTTGGCTTATGTAGCTGCAACTTTATCGATGGTGCTAGCTTTGATTTTGCATTTTGAGCCCCGCTATGGACAGACAAATATACTGGTTTATTTGGGAATCTGTTCCTTAATGGGTTCATTCACGGTAATTTTTTTTCTTTTAAGCTACCATTCTTAGCTTCAATGTGGCCACAACTGTTTCTGTATGTGGTGCGTTTTGCACATATCAACAGTTATCTACCTTGTCCAGAGATAGGTTGCTGTAGTTTTTTCATGGTTCTTTGCAGATTGTCAGCATAAAGGCTATTGGAATTGCGATAAAACTTACTTTGGAAGGAATTAGTCAAGTTGCTTATCCTCCGACATGGTTTTTTCTTTCTGTTGCAGTGATATGCGTCATCACACAGCTAAATTACCTTAATAAGGTAATACTTTATCTATAGAGTAGAATATATAAAGGGGATTTGAGAAGCCAACCCCAACTAATTTGTGATTGATTTGTTCTGAATTGATGTATTCTTATCAACCTATCAAGTCTTTGCTTGCCCATATCCGAGAGTAATTTAGGTCATACATCTATGTGCATATTTTCTATCATTCATTTAGATTTATTAAAGTAATTATTCTTCTTTATCCACTCCTATTGGTGCTAATTTTATCATAGTGTGTTTCGGTATGTCAGAAAGATAAAGTGGAAGGTTGATAATGAGAATTAATACCTACTTTGCTAGAACGTTCTTCAGAACTGCAGACTTTGTTTATGTTTCTTTCAGGTTTTTGTAATTTGGAAATATAAGTCAGCTTTAAGATTTATTTTTGATAAACGTCATCAGATGCCCATGAATAGTTTAATGTCCACCTTGCACATTCCTCTAGGAATGCCTTTTCTCATCCTATGTTGAAAAACAGGGTATCACAGTTCAGTTCCTTGAGTCACTTGTTGGTATTCCCTAAAAGCTTAATGATTGAGCAGCATGATTTTGGATATCTCAAACAAGTAGTTCTGTTTTCTAATATAGCACAATATTCTGGTCTATTGTCGTGTTAAATTTTCCTAATTAGCTGATTGGGGGATGCATAATTGATTGAAAAACCTTGACTGCTGCTGGACGACTAAAAAATTAGTTGGTTTGGAATGTGTACTGTTAACATGAGATGTGTAATTTTGTGTTGGAGTTCATTACATGCATGATTGTTATGGGTCATTCAAGGTGGTATCCTTTGGGGAGTTTAAAAGCATTTCTGATATCTGTACATCCTTTGATAGGCACTGGATACATTCAACACCGCAATTGTCTCTCCAATATATTATGTAATGTTCACCACAATGACCATCATTGCAAGTGCAATAATGTTCAAGGTATTCTCTCAATTGAAGCTCTTCTTGTTATGGCCCTCTATGAATATGCTACAGGGTATTATGAATAGTCATCTCGCTTTGCAGGACTGGGCAGGACAAAGTGTCAGCGACATAGTTTCTGCGATATGTGGATTTATAACAGTACTTTCAGGAACAGTCATGCTCCATGTCACTAGAGAGCAGGAACCAGTTCCTTTGCCAGGTATAGATTAGACTAAAGTTCACTGGAAGTTCTTATCCTCACATTAATATATGTTCATTCTAGATACTAAGCTACCTTGCCTATTATCTACAACAAGGATGTCATCATGTCTTTCTGTTGCACTCCTTAAAAAAAAGACGTTGAACTAGGCGTCATTACTGCTACTTCTGCGTTCCTTTGTGGTTTGGTGCATCATCGCCAAGGGAGAATATATTTTATAGTGTCATATTATTTGATATGTTGACATACTCGCTAGCTATTCCATTTGGGATAATCGCCAAGCCTCTCGAACACATTTTTGACAGATGCATACATGTGTACTTCTGATGTTATATCACCATAGTAGACGTTGAAATATGAGAATGAACATTAAATTGGTACATGTAGGAACTGTAACATGGTACGATGGGGATCAAATAAAGGCTATAGAGGATGGACATTACATCATGTTGCATGATTCAGAATACTTAGACTCATATAGTGTCTCGACGAAGAATTAGAGAGGTTGATTGCAGGACTGGAAGTTCTATCGCAGCGCATACTTGATTTGTGCAGTAGAGGGAATGAGGTTCTCGACTTCTCTTTTAAGCTGATTGATCTTGAGCTTAACAACTGCCTGGCAATTTCTTCCTATGTGCATAAGGCTAAAGGGAGAGGTTTTGATTTTTCCAAGATTTCTTGAGCAACATTGGGATACATCTGGACTTGCAAATCTCTAATTGGCTAATTGCAGTCGGGGGTTTGTACATATATGGCTTCCTTCTAGTGTAATTATTCATTATTTTTTTCATAATGAGGTATAGCATATCAACCATATGCTTTTTCTGAAGTATGATAAGTGGTCTTCTTGTTGTTTGTATGTTTGTTTAGATATTAAGTCAAAACATAGTGAAACTCGCTCATTTGACACCCATACACAAGATCAAAATGGTTATTTAGAACGCAGGGTCATTTTTCTGGGAAACAAATAACTAAATAAAAAAGTTTGATTTTAGTCTAGAATTAAATACACTTCATCTTTACCCTCATATTATTTGCTTGAATTACATAGAAATGTCGCCTTTAGTTTAAACAAACATTTATTCAAGAGAAAATAAATTTCTAGAAAATTTATACGTAGTGGGAATGATGATCGTGCAGATCACAAGGATACCAACATTGTTAATAAGCCAGCTAAATGGCATATGTAATATTAAATAAAAGAGTGATTCTGGTATGTCAAAGAATAATATCCTCTGAATTACAAACAAATAAATATGAATGGTTGACATAATATGTCAAATCACAACAAAGATGTATATGCGTGCTTAAGATAAATGTGGAGAAAGATTCCCAAAATTGTATATCCTTAAAAATAATACTTAAGCTAATGAGGATTATGGCAGCTAAGTTGGTGAGCTCCTATCTTCCTCTATTTAGGTACAAGGTATGAATTCTCTAAGGAATACAATATTGACTTCAAAATGACAACAACGAAATTTTACATGAGTGGTTTAAAATGAACATCGTCCAGTTGAGGTTTCTAAGTGAAATTTTGTGCCAATTTTGAGGGGTCACCCATCGACTAGGCCTAAACTATGATGTACACATTGATAAGTCTTTATTATTTAACATACAATTTTTTAGCAAAATGATGTAAAAAGTGACATCTTCATAAATTGCAGGGGGTTAAAACTCTCGTTAATTTTAATATAAAATTTATATTTGTGGGGATTTTAACTCCCAGAGTTCACAAATTTGTTGGGATTTTGACTCCTAGAATTTGAAGTGCAGTTTTAATTGATATTAATTTGTGGGGTTCAAAATCCCCTAATAAACCTTGTTAATGATAACTACGCTTGGCATATGAAAAATTCTCGTGACTTAATTATGTCACACCTAATTGTAGGGATTTTTAAGTACCACAAAACTAAATTGTAGGGATTACTGACTGCTGCAATATGTAATTTAAATTCTACAATTTAATGGATTTTATAATATATGTATAGCATTATTGATATGCCTGATCAATAAATATAATCCTATCATAAAATTGCAGAAAAGCTGAATTTCAAAATTTTCTAAAATTTTTAAAACAACTTCAATTTATATTCACGCGCAAATACAACTCTAATTTTCAGCTATTATCTTTTTCACTTTTAAATTTTTTTTTTCTAATACTAATAAATTTCAATTTTTCGTATCCCTGGCCCCTTAATTTCCTTTTATCTTTTAGGTCTTTCATGGCTTTATTCTATTTGATTGACATCTACTTTTCGTAATTAAATTTGGAATTTAAAAATATTTTTTTTGAATCTGGTGCTTTTAATATAGGACAAATTACTTAATTACACTCCTTTACTTACATTAATATCTATTTATCTCCACTTATTTTAAAATTTTCAAAAATCACTTATTTCCACCAATTAATAAAATTTGTAAGATACATAAAGATTTTTCACATTTTTTACAGCCAATACCCACGTTTCCATTACAAAGTGCACTCTTTTTTACAAACACACGTTTTTTACCAATCACCCTTTCAATTTTATTCCTAAAATTTTTCCACATCTCTAGCAGTTACAAAATTCAAATCCATTTGATTTTCACTAGGAATCTCCCTCAGATTTTTCAAATTCAAAGTTTTTAATGGGTAAAAATTTTATTCTTCATTGTTATCTTCTTCGTGCTTTTTACTAGATACATATGGAATCTGATACATCGCATAGTGTTGGTGTTTGTCATACTAATGTTAATCGTACGTATGATTCTGATGATGAAATGTGCTCCGAGAATAGATCCAAGCGATTGCATGTTCCATTAGCGATGAAGGGCAAGAGTATTGTCAAACCAAAGAAAAAGGTTGGAGAAACTCCAAAAAAGGGAGAAGAAAAGTGACATCTTTTTTCCCGACCCGCACTTCCTAAGCTATGCGTTTAAACAAACTTTATATTTTTATGTTTTTGTTATGGTGTTGGTTGTGTTTGGACAGAAAGTTTAAATACATTAATAGTGAAGATACATTACTTATCAATTCAATATTTTCGTAGTATGTAAGAACAACATCGATTTATAATGGTTAATTTTGTGTTTTGCTGATACATCAAAATCCTAATTTTACATTGATACATGTGTTTGTGAAATCGAATTAAGAGTCATTTAACAATGAAAACAGATTCACTAATTTGAAATTCAATAAAAGCATCATGTATTGTACAGTTTTGAAGATGTATCAGATGCATATATTGCTCAATTAATGATCATTCGTTGTTGTAGCATTTTTTTTACAATTTTTGATTGTCAATGCATATGGTGTATCATATACATTCGTATAATTCAAGTGTCTTATACACATGTAATTGATATATGTGAATGAATGCGTATGATGTATAATACATTCATATAATTCAAGTGTCTTATACATATATGTAATTGGTATACATGAATGAAATTTGTGTACAATATTGTTAGTTACTCATGTATCTTATGCATTTCACTACGGGTTTGATATGCTGTCATTATAAAATCATGATGTATTTATTGAATTTACAGATTATCTTCAATATATCATTCACTCTCCATTACGTCATATGTTTGAGATTAGACAGGTGCAATTTTATATTTTATTTTTTATATAAACAGGGCATGAATTATGTTATAAAAAAAATACCAGCACATTCAGTCAGGTTTGGAGCAACATTCAGTTTTGATTTTGTGAATGAAATCAAAAAGTCCATAAAGGATGAAGGCTTTGAAATGTTTAAGAATACAATTTTTGGACCATATTTGAACGTTCCAAAATGTAATTTCCAGGGTCACAGTACTAAGTATATGTTGTTGGAGTTCAACAGGAAAACAAAGATGTATTGTATGTTCGTCATGCTAATGGTACTGTATTAAAGATTGGTATAAAAGAATTCACCATTGTAACTAGCCTTAAATGGAAAGAAAATGTTAAGGATTTGTCATATTCGAAATCCACTCCGAGCCTATTATTACAAAAATATTTCCCTGATTCGACTGCAGGTATAACCAAAAGTCGCTTGATACAATGTTTTGCAATGGGGAGTTGGGAGACCACACATGAATCTGTTCAGATGGCAATATTATACTTCATCAATCTTTAATGTTATGCAATCTTGGTGAGACCTTCATATGTATCGAAGAGTTTCTAATGGTTGAAGATGGTAGGTATGAATTGTATTCTTGGGGTCAGATTGCATCCTATAAGCTAATTAAATCACTTAGACAAGACTTCAACCAAAATAAATGAATGTATCGCTTATTTGATATGCCTTATACACTCAACGTATGAATATACGAATGCGAATCTAGTCTAAATCCAGAGTTTGCTGTTAAAGTAGCAAATGATTTCCCAAGATTTGTAATTGGACAGTCGTGATTGTAAATCTTGTTAAATAATATTTTTTGTATTATACATAATATTGCTATAACATTCAACCATTTAAAATGCAGAATGCATGTTCAAACATTGTACCAACACCAGATGAAGTGGAAGCCCTTGACTTACCTGATGTTCAAGATGCTCATACTGCTGAACCATCCACAACAGCAGTTCATGCAAACAAAAGATAAGTCAGGTTTTGAGAATTTCTCAACAAGCCCTCCTGGTTGTTTATTGAGAAAATCATCATGTGTATCTGGTACATCATCTCCGCCACCACCCAAAAGAAGAAAGACAATTGATACACCTAAAAAGAATTCAAACCTAAATTGTCAGAGCAGTTAAGGCCGCCATTAAACCAGTCATTCTCAATGCCAGATGAAGAACCTACCCCGCATGCTAATGTATCTTCTGCCCATGTCTCTTCACAAGTCTAAAAAAATAAGTCTGTGTATCTCGATATTGAAGAACTGAAACAACATATGAAGGAATACGTAAGTAATGATATCAATTTTTGTATGTTTATTCATAAATATAAAACTAATTGTTAATTTTTTTTAAATAGGTTGACAGTAAATTTGAGTATCTTGTGAATTTTATAAAGGCAAGTAACTCTGAGGTGATGAATTCGAGGAATAGGGAGGACGACCAACAACCAAAGGTACTGTATTGTATATGTGTTTTGTTTGTGTGTTTTAACTTTAATAGATCATTACATTATAAATTTATTTCATGAAGGAGATGGGCAGCAAGTCAACATCGTATATGGTTGAAGCTTTCGATAAAGAAGGCAATGATGGACATCAAACAAGTACCTTTAAGTTTGATCAACAATCAACCTCACAGGTACAAATGAATTTTGCCAACAACGATCAAAACATTGGTGTACCTGATTTTGATGTTGAAAATCATGTTTATTTTACTTTATTAATTGCGTATATCAAATTATATGATTTATCGTTAACTTATTTTTATTGAAAAAAACATGTTTAAACAGACTGAAGATGCATTGAAGAATCATCAAGAAATGAAGGACGTTTGAGAACATCAATCCTCAAATGCATTTATTCATCATTATATTGCAGAAACAACTGAGCATAAGAAAGTAATTTTATCATCGTAAATTAACTATTAACATACATCAACTTTGTAGTGATACATCAAATTATGTCAATATGATCCATTGCAGTTTACTTGGATGATACTGTACATTGCAGTTTACTTTTATAATACTGATACATTGCAGTTTACTTGCATAATTCTGATACATATTCTTAATGTTCACATCAGTAGTGTTTTTCACTTTTATGTGTATGATACTTTACATTTTAATTATGTTTGTATGGATACATTACATTGTAATAATTTGTGACTAATTAAAATTGTTTGTGTACTATATGTAATTTGTAGTTTGATGTAATCTGTCATTGATACATTAACAGTCCTTTGTATATGATTCTTTGTTCTTTAATGTATCCTACATTGATCAGTACGTTGTTATTTAGGATGATCCATCATCACAAATGCCTCATCATTTATTCGAAGGAACAATGAACGAAGATGCTTCATTAATGTTCAACACAACACCAATCAGTCTGTGCCAGATCTATTATATTTGATACATCGGTAATTTATGTTTCATATATCATTTAAAATAATACTTAAGCTAATGAGGATTATGGAAGCTAAGTTGGTGAGCTCCTATCTTCCTCTATTTAGGTACAAGGTATGAATTCTCCAAGGAATACAACATTGACTTCAAAATGACAACAACGAAATTTTACATGAGTGGTTTAAAATGAACATCGTCCAGTTGAGATTTCTAAGTGAAATTTTGTGCCAGTTTTAAGGGGTCATTTCGTGCCAATTTTGAGGAATCACCCATCGACTAGGCCTAAACTATGATGTACACATTGATAAGTCTTTATTATTTAACATACAATTTTTCTAGCAAAATGATGTAAAAAGTGACATCTTCATAAATTGCAGGGGGTTAAAACTCTCGTTAATTTTAATATAAAATTTATATTTGTGGGGATTTTAACTCCCAGAGTTCACAAATTTGTTGGGATTTTGACTCCTAGAATTTGAAGTGCAGTTTTAATTGATATTAATTTGTGGGGTTCAAAATCCCCTAATAAACCCTTGTTAATGATAACTACGCTTGGCATATGAAAAATTCTCGTGACTTAATTATGTCACACCTAATTGTAGGGATTTTTTAAGTACCACAAAACTAAATTGTAGGGATTACTGACTGCTGCAATATGTAATTTAAATTCTACAATTTAATGGATTTTATAATATATGTATAGCATTATTGATATGCCTGATCAATAAATATAATCCTATCATAAAATTGCAGAAAAGCTGAATTTCAAAATTTTCTAAAATTTTTAAAACAACTTCAATTTATATTCACGCGCAAATACAACTCTAATTTTCAGCTATTATCTTTTTCACTTTAAATTTTTTTTTTCTAATACTAATAAATTTCAATTTTTCGTATCCCTGGCCCCTTAATTTCCTTTTATCTTTTAGGTCTTTCATGGCTTTATTCTATTTGATTGACATCTACTTTTCGTAATTAAATTTGGAATTTAAAAATATTTTTGAATCTGGTGCTTTTAATATAGGACAAATTACTTAATTACACTCCTTTACTTACATTAATATCTATTTATCCCCACTTATTTTAAAATTTTCAAAAATCACTTATTTCCACCAATTAATAAAATTTGTAAGATACATAAAGATTTTTCACAATTTTTACAGCCAATACCCACGTTTCCATTACAAAGTGCACTCTTTTTTTCAGCCAACACACACGTTTCCCTTTACCAATCACCCTCTTCAATTTTATTCCTAAAATCTCTCCACATCTCTAGCAGTTACAAAATTCAAATCCATTTGATTTTCACTAGGAATCTCCCTCAGGTTTTTCAATTTCAAAGTTTTTAATGGGTAAAAATTTTATTCTTCATTGTTATCTTCTTCGTGCTTTTTACTAGATACATATGGAATCTGATACATCGCATAGTGTTGGTGTTTGTCATACTAATGTTAATCGTACGTATGATTCTAATGATGAAATGTGGTCCGAGAATAGATCCAAGCGATTGCATAATCCATTAGCGATGAAGGGCAAGAGTATTGTCAAACCAAAGAAAAAGGTTGGAGAAACTCCAAATAAGGGAGAAGAAAAGTGACATCTTTTTTCCCGACCCGCACTTCCTAAGCTATGCGTTTAAACAAACTTTATATTTTTATGTTTTTGTTATGGTGTTGGTTGTGTTTGGACAGAAAGTTTAAATACATTAATAGTGAAGATACATTACTTATCAATTCAATATTTTCGTAGTATGTAAGAACAATATCGATTTATAATGGTTAATTTTGTGTTTTGCTAATACATCAAAATCCTAATTTTACATTGATACATGTGTTTGTGAAATCGAATTAAGAGTCATTTAACAATGAAAACAGATTCACTAATTTGAAATTCAATAAAAGCATCATGTATTGTACAATTTTGAAGATGTATCAGATGCATATATTGCTCAATTAATGATCATTCGTTGTTGTAGCATTTTTTTTTTACAGTTTTTGATTGTCTATGCATATGGTGTATCATATACATTCGTATAATTCAAGTGTCTTATACACATATGTAATTGATATATGTGAATGAATGCATATGATGTATAATACATTCATATAATTCAAGTGTCTTATACATATATGTAATTGGTATACATGAATGAAATTTGTGTACAATATTGTTAGTTACTCATGTATCTTATCCATTTCACGACGGATTTGATATGCTGTCATTATAAAATCATGATGTATTTATTGAATTTACAGATTATCTTCAATATATCATTCACTCTCCATTACGTCATATGTTTGAGATTAGACAGGTGCAATTTTATATTTTATTTTTTATATAAACAGGGCATGAATTATGTTATAAAAAAAATACCAGCACATTCATTCAGGTTTGGAGCAACATTAAGTTTTGATTTTGTGAATGAAATCAAAAAGTCCATAAAGGATGAAGGCTTTGAAATGTTTAAGAATACAATTTTTGGACCATGTTTGAACGTTCCAAAATGTAATTTCCAGGGTTACAGTACTAAGTATATGTTGTTGGAGTTCAATAGGAAAACAAAGATGTATTGTATGTTCGTCATGCTAATAGTACTGTATTAAATATTGGTATAAAAGAATTCACCATTGTAACTAGCCTTAAATGGAAAGAAAATGTTAAGGATTTGTCATATTCGAAATCCACTCCGAGCCTATTATTACAAAAATATTTCCATGATTCGACTGCAGGTATAACCAAAAGTCGCTTGATACAATGTTTTGCAATGGGGAGTTGGGAGACCACACATGAATCTGTTTAGATGACAATATTATACTTCATCAATCTTTCATGTTATGCAATCTTGGTGAGACCTTCATATGTATCGAAGAGTTTCTAATGGTTGAAGATGGTAGGTATGAATTGTATTGTTGGGGTCAGATTGCATTCTATAAGCTAATTACATCACTCAGACAAGACTTCAACCAAAATAAATGAATGTATCGCTTATTTGATATGCCTTATACACTCAACGTATGAATATACGAATGTGAATCTAGTCTAAATCCAGAGTTTGCTGTTAAAGTAGCAAATGATTTCCCAAGATTTGTAATTGGACAGTCGTGATTGTAAATCTTGTTAAATAATATTTTTTGTATTATACATAATATTGCTATAACATTCAACCATTTAAAATGCAGAATGCATGTTCAAACATTGTACCAACACCAGATGAAGTGGAAGCCCTTGACTTACCTGATGTTCAAGATGCTCACAGTGCTGAACCATCCACAACAGCAGTTCATGCAAACAAAAGATAAGTCCGGTTTTGAGAATTTCTCAACAAGCCCTCCTGGTTGTTTATTGAGAAAATCATCACGTGTATGTGGTACATCATCTCCTCCACCACCCAAAAGAAGAAAGAAAATTGATACACCTAAAAAGAATTCAAACCTAAATTGTCAGAGCAGTTAAGGCCGCCATTAAACCAGTCATTCTCAGTGCCAGATGAAGAACCTACCCCACATGCTAATGTATCTTCTGCCCATGTCTCTTCACAAGTCTAAAAAAATAAGTCTGCGTATCTCGATATTGAAGAACTGAAATAACATATGAAGGAATACGTAAGTAATGATATCAATTTTTGTATGTTTATTCATAAATATAAAACTAATTGTTAATTTTTTTTTAAATAGGTTGACAGTAAATTTGAGTATCTTGTGAATTTTATAAAGGCAAGTAACTCTAAGGTGATGAATTCGAGGAATAGGGAGGACGACCAACAACCAAAGGTACTGTATTGTATATGTGTTTTGTTTGTGTGTTTTAACTTTAATAGATCATTACATTATAAATTTATTTCATGAAGGAGATGGGAAGCAAGTCAACATCGTATATGGTTGAAGCTTTCGATAAAGAAGGCAATGATGGACATCAAACAAGTACCTTTAAGTTTGATCAACAATCAACCTCACAGGTACAAATGAATTTTGCCAACAACGATCAAAACATTGGTGTACCTGATTTTGATGTTGAAAATCATGTTTATTTTACTTTATTAATTGCGTATATCAAATTATATGATTTATCGTTAACTTATTTTTATTGAAAAAAACATGTTTAAACAGACTGAAGATGCATTGAAGAATCATCAAGAAATGAAGGACGTTTGAGAACTTCAATCCTCAAATGCATTTATTCATCATTATATTGCAGAAACAACTGAGCATAAGAAAGTAATTTTATCATCGTAAATTAACTATTAACATACATAAACTTTGTAGTGATACATCAAATTATGTCAATATGATCCATTGCAGTTTACTTGGATGATACTGTACATTGCAGTTTACTTTTATAATACTGATACATTGCAGTTTACTTGTATAATTCTGATACATATTCTTAAAGTTCACATCAGTAGTGTTTTTCACTTTTATGTGTATGATACTTTACATTTTAATTATGTTTGTATGGATACATTACATTGTAATAATTTGTGACTAATTAAAATTGTTTGTGTACTATATGTAATTTGTAGTTTGATGTAATCTGTCATTGATACATTAACAGTCCTTTGTATATGATTCTTTGTTCTTTAATGTATCCTACATTGATCAGTACGTTGTTATTCAGGATGATCCATCATCACAAATGCCTCATCATTTATTCGAAGGAACAATGAACGAAGATGCTTCATTAATGTTCAACACAACACCAATCAGTCTGTGCCAGATCTATTATATTTGATACATACCTTTTTAATTATCAATTTAAATCTTATAGGATTCTGCAACATCTGGTACAATATCATCTGATACTCGAGAAGTCATGAATACACTTATTGCTGATCTAGGAATATTGTCTATTTCATGCTAAACTAGTTAATGCTGCAAATTCACAGGAGTTAACCGACAATCAAAATTAGCTTTCGGACATTTAATTACCCACTGGTATTTCAATAACAGAGATTGATGTCTGAAGCGTTACAAATACTCCTCATTCACGTATCAGGATACCTTCAAAAAACTGCAAATCTCCCTATTTAACTCATTTGGGTCAAGTGAAAAAGGAGAAGAGGCCATAAAGGATGTAATTCACCCAAATTTTCCATTTGAAGGATGTGAGATCACAAACCGAACTCCTTCATATCTGATTGATGAGTTTGTTGAGTGAGTTACTACATGTCTTCTCAAAACTCATGCTAAAAAAGTAAGTTTTATATGTTTTTCTATTGATTTGTTCAATATTGAAATTACAAACTCTTGTTCCGCTTTTAAATAGCATATTTTCTTTACACTTAATAATACAGGAAACCATCAGAGGGTAAGTACAAAGCAAGAGCCTGTTCATTGAATTTTGAAATGATGGATTATCTTGTTGCATATCCGTCGAATAAAAATTGATTTTATGCCATGTCCCAGCCCTAAAACTGCTGGAGTAATAATTTTGTCATATATATTTAAATTTCATCTGTCTGCAAATGTATCATATATAGGTTTCTTAATGTATATGGTACATTCAATTAATATGTGTTATATACATATCAATACCATATACCACTTTCAGTATCTAACATTTTATTATTATTATTTCTTTCAAATGTATAATTATGTTTATAATTTTTTTGTAGCACATCGATGTCATTTTTACTATCTTCGTAAAAAATCAAAACTTCGCAGCATGAATCAATACAGATACACAATTGCCAATTGTTTGTTCAGTGAACATATCAATAGTACCCATGAAAGATATTATAACAATGAGGCTGATGATAATATTAGTACCCAAGAACATATTGATCGAACGAGAGCAGTATCAATATATGAGAGGTCAATAATCATCATGAAAAGATTTTCAATATCAGCTTGTTTGTCATGACATCTTGTGGACGATGTTTATATTCCAATTAATTATGATGGAAATTTTCATTGGGTGTTAACTATTTTTGAATTGAATCAAAGGTTGATACGCGTATATGACTCTTCTTTAGGCATAAGAAAACGAGTATATTATGAGGAGATACAAAAATCGTCAAGGATGCTACCTTCTTACCTCCTTGACAGTGGTTTCTTTGTAAAAACTGAGCGGACTAAATGGCCAACACTTGATGCATATAAGGACAAAAAAAGTTCTACAATTTTAGAGTCACATAATCCTTTCAATATTGAATACGCTGAAGGCATCATGCAACAAGAAGACGATAGTCTGTAAGTATTTAAATTCTGGACTACAATAATATGTGTAAGTTGTTTTTATAAATTTATATTCTGCATTTTGTTGTGGGGACTGCTGATTATATGTAGCTACATTTGTAGAGTTTTTGAGTGACCAACTTGTTATACCACTTGATACTGATGGCCATCTTGTAAATTATCTATGCAATAGATACGCAACATTGTTATGGAGATACGACAGCTACAAGGTCAAGGGTGAACACATAAGTGAGAATGACGATCCACCAAAGCCTAAGGGTCAATTTATAACACCAACTGAACAAGACTTTGTTAACATAAATTAGTACTTAGTAGGGAAAGCATGACCAATTTTTCATGTTGTTTTGTTTTGAAGACAATTTATTTTTTATGTGTTTCTCTACAAACTTAATTGTATTACAATATTTTGTTAGTTATTAACGTTATGTGTTTTAAATATATTGCTTTAGATACATTTTTTGCTATATAACATTAATCTCCACAATCATCATCGTTTGAGTTTAAGTATTTTGATAGTTTACTTATGAAATAATGTATGCGATACATAAGTTTTATGCATATTTGTAATTGAAATTTTATTCATATATGTCAATTGCATTTGTGTAAGACACTTGAATTATATGATACATCATATACATCAACAAACAAATCACAACATACTATTAATATGAAAGGCAACTGTACTGCTAAGGAAAAATATATCAAAATTATAATTGTATCTAATATAGTTTTAATAGTTTTAATGTGTGATTTTTTACTATTACATATTGTATATGATATAATAATGTAGTGTATATGATACATATAGTACACACTTGAAAAAGCCAAATTTGAGACACTCAAATTTGTTTAATTCATGATTATGGTATTGAATCAATATTTTTTTATTTACACATTAATTATTTTTCATAATTTATACATCAGATTTATTTATTTATTTAACAATATAATAATAATTTTATATTTAATATAAGTTAGCCACACAATTCTAAAAAAATGCATTTAGTTAAACAACAAATGAATTGTGTAACCAATACACTTTATTCAATCCAAATACTAAAGTGAAAATTACATATAAGTGGAATTTATTAACCATGAACACGAATGTCCTATTTTAAAAAATTATTTTAATTCTCTTTCGGTAAGAAAGTACAAGTTCTCCTATTGTGTCCTTCTAGTCCACATTGCCAACAAGAATTCTTGTTCATTGTTATCTTCTTATCCGTATTTTTCTTTCTTCGCTTCCTTGGTCTTCTAGCCAACCTTCTATACCTAGGTGGCCGGACAATTTCATCTAAAACATAGTCTGGAACGGTCCAATCCTCCTTATCTGGCATTGGAACCATTACAATCTCGTATGTTTTTTCTAATGCATCAGGCTTATAATAATCGAAGCAATATGGGTGCATATGTGTAACATTTTTGTGCTTAAAAACTACAATTACGTGTGCGCAAGGTATCTCATCATGTTGAAACCTTTCACACGTACATGTTTTCCGCTCAAGGCATACAATTTATCTTCTTCAGGCTTCATGAATTGAGAAAATATATTCAGACGATGTAACAACCTGAAATTAATAATAAGTTAGTGATACATTACATAATATGCCATTTATATATTATTTCCCAATCAATGCTTATCAGTGAAAATATTTCGAGTTTCTAGTACATAAAACAGAAAGTTAGGAATATTTATAAATACCTTCATATTTGAACTTTTAGATGTGTTTACAATCAATATATCCTCAAATCTTCGACCCAATGTGTCCTTTGTATATGAAATTATTTCTCTATTTTTTACAATTCCAACTACCAAATAGAAGTCTAGCTTCCTTCAAGAAGTCTATTATAGTTAACCTACGTGCATTAACAAGGCAACCATTGATACACTCTGTTATGTTTGAAGTCACATTCTACCTTCGTTTACGATCAAATGAACTCTTGACCACTTCTCATACACCCTATGATCAACTTTCACCACTTTAGCATTAATTTATCAAAATCTTCCTTTCCGTATGCCTTTGCCATTGAGTAAAATATATCAGTTAGTGTATTATTACTCCTTTAGAAGCTTGAACATACATTCTTCCAAAGATGTCATATGCATGCACAATGAGGTACATTTGGGAACACAATGCTTACACTCTTCATAATACTTTCATTTCCATCTGATATAATACACACGTTTTCATGCTCGCCAAATGCATTTTTGAATTGTTCGAAGAACTATGTCCACTAACAGTCATTTTCAGTGTCTACAACACCATATGCCAATGACAATATGCAACCTAATTACAAAGCAACACATATTTAACTTTATCATACATAACGTTTACACTAAGATACAATAAGTATACATATACAACAAGATTTACAGTACATTAGTATTACAACAGTCATACCTACATCATCAAGTGTGTTCACTGATACAAAAGTACCTTTGTAAACCCCCGCCAAGATGTGTAACGTCCATTACAACTACATGCCTGCAGTAGTCGAACCCTCTTATCAACGGTCTTAGGGCTATAAAAAGATACATGAATTGATTATTTTCCGTCTTTTGCATCCTTATATATGAATTTTGATATACTTTATTATGCATTCATATGTATCTCGACATCTGCTTATATCCTTCTGATGGCTTACCCTTGAGCATTTATAGTGCACGTTCTCTAGCACGTCATGCTTGCTGGTATGATATCTCAACCCCATATAATGCACGAATATCTTCAATTACATCTTGAGGCGTACCAATTTAGGGGCATTCACACCACTAATAAATCCAATTGTTCTTTGTACTTTTGTTAGTATCCTTTCCCGCATCGGACATGTATGTTCACTATTGATGCATCACACTTTGAATACATCAGATTTCTTTCTACAAAAGACTTTAAAGTCCATCCACAATAATCATTGAAGCATACCAACATATAACTGTCCAAATTTTTTCATCGGATTAATTCATATAACAAAAGCAATGTTACAGTTGCTCGTAACTAATGTATTAGGCATAACAAAGAACACAACCACTTTTTTACAAAACGTTTATCTATCACATAATAAATTTTATCAATACACACCTAAATCAATTGTCAATACTAATAATCATAATAATTACCAATTTGTTTATATCATCAAACACAGACAAACTTATCATTAGGATACACATACTATTTAGATTTATGTATCAAACACAATAACAAACAGAATTATACTAATTATATGCAAAATCTAAAAGAAAAAAAATCAAATTTAGAGAAAAAACCATTTCAAACCTTTTTATCCGATTTTTTCACTCAGAAATTGAAATTGTTCTTTATTTTATATTTAGTCATTACAGCGATGAGTGTTCCTTTATCCTTATACAACATCTCTGTCTTCACCTCACTATTAGAATCAATTATGTAATTTGTAGCAATTAATTATGGAATATAATCAAAGTCACAAATTCTCGATTCCACCAGAGCAAGAGCTTCAGCATCTCTTTCTGTACCTTCCACGCATACGATTTCCCCGGATGAATAATAAAAAATATGTGTTCTCCAACCATTTTCTTAGTTGTATCAATACATAGCAGATACATGCTGATTCCAGGAGCATTCCTTTTTACTTCCAAATAAAGTTTCACACCCATAACATTTTTTATTTTCAATGGACATGAGTTCCCTCTACGATGTATCGAATTTCAATATCTTTTGTAACATAGTCGATCTTCAACTCTACTAAAATCAACGTTTTCATATTCATAAATGAAATTGATTGTCCAACGACAATTCCATCAACCTTAATTAACATCGCCTACCTAAATTCCAGAATGCTGTAACAAAATTGAGATATTCATCTTCTAAGCTGTTTTTTTCGAGTTCTTAGAATCTAGATCAACTTTATCAGGATAGTTTTTGTTTGATGAAGGTACTCTAATTTGAAATTTGAATTTATCAATCAGTTATGCAGTGATATTGAAAGTTTACAAGTTGTCGAGTGTGAATTATGGGATTTATAGTTATTAAAAACAAATTTACGTTATTATTTTCTTCTTAAACGCTATAGCTATCAACTGGAATGTATAATCTCTTATGTATCCTGTACTACTCATAATTTATCCCGTAAACTAAATTTTTAAGAGATTTTTGATAAATAGAAAACTAGAAGGGATAGGCTGTTATTTAAATATATATTAAATACATAATAATGTTTGTTTGATTGCATGTTATGCGGAAAATAAAATTAATGAACTGTCAAAAAAATAAAAAAAGATTTTTTTTTGCATGAACTAAAAGAAATGATGCACTAATTAAAGTTTAGGTATAGGAAACGAAGAAAATATATAAGATAATCACAAAGAGTTTGATAACACTGCCCGAAATGAAATATAGGAAAAGTTACAAATAAAATAATTAAAGTTACAAATAATTTTCTTTTTACAAAAATCAGATTTCGAAATCAATAAATACAATATGCAATATATATATATATATATATATATATATATATATATATATATATACTAATACTATATTTTTTTAATTTTTTAAGGGAACACTATTAATTAAGATTATAGTCGAAAACAGTTTCACTTTGAAAATCTAAATTTGACTATTAATTTTTTATTTAGTTATTTAATGATAAAGATAATATTAAAATGAAAATGGTTTAAAATAGTTTGATTTACTAAAGTAGAAAAATAAATATTTAATATCGAGATGAAAAAAAACGAAATCGATAAAGTTATTAAGCAACACCCACATTTCACTTGATTTATGTTAAATATAAATAATTCTACTCCATAAGATCTAGTTATACATGAATACACACACACAAAAATATAAATGGTCATGTAATATTATATTTTGAGTGAATCTTTTATCGAGTTATACATGAATAAACACACAAAAATATAAATTATCATGAAAATGGGCATTCTGTAATATGATATTTTGAGTGATTTTTTTTTATCATAGTTAAGGTTGAAGATTTAATTTTGGAAAAAATCATATATATATATATATATATATATATATATATATATATATATATATATATATATATATATATATATATGTATATGTATGTATGTATGTATGTATGTATGTATGTATGTATGAGTGTTGTTATATTGCTGGTAGAAGCTGCTAACTTTAAACTCTCAAAAGTGTGGACCGTATCACCTAACAAAACTACTTGTTAAGAAAATAAGTAACTAAAAATATAATTTGATTAAATTACATTTATTACTTAATCTTAATTTAATCCTACAACTTGTCCTCTACTCACACTCCATATAAATATCAATCTCTTTGTATACGATTAATGCATTCTTTCTCAAGAAATTAAGAGATGGAAAAAACAAGTCTAGTTTTATTGCTTTTGCTTCATATTTGTTATGGCCATGCCAATGACTCAAGGTGTTGAATTAGGTTCCAAGGTTGTTGAAAAAGGGTTCAAGAAACTTCCTCATGCAAAGCAAAAGGTAACTAAATTTCATTTCTATTTTCACGACAAAGTTAGTGCGAAAATTTCAATTGCAGTCCAAATAGCTCAATCCAACATGACTGCCAAATACCCAACTTTCTTTGGGTCTGTTACAATGATAGACGACCCACTAACAGTTGGACCAGAGTCTAACTCGACAATAGTGGATCGAGCCCAAGTGATTTATGGTTCAGCTGATCAAGATTCGGGTGCCCTTCTCATGACACTAAATTTTTTGTGTTCACAACTGGAAAGTATAATGGGAGCACATTGAGTATTATTGGCCTTAATGAATTTCAAAACTACCGTGAAATGCCAATTGTTGGTGTTTTTCGGTTGGCTAAAGGAATCGCCTACGCAAAAACTTATTGGTTCAATAGGACCAGTGGGATGCTGTTGTTGAGTATAATGTTATGGTTCTACATTACTCACATTAATTTAATTATTTGAAGCTTTAATTTGCTTAATGTTGGTGTTCATTTGATGATATTTAATGGCACATTAACTTCTCAATTACTAAATAATCATTATGTTGCAAAAGGAAGTTAGTTGGCTGATGCTGAAGCCATCAATTTGCTACTCTTGATCTTTCCCTTATATAATATCAACAAAAATCATTTTCTTTTGAGAGGTGGCGATGGACTCAACTTCTTTCTTCCTATTTTACTGTGAGCCAGCTTTTAATAATTTTATGAGGTAATGCACAAGTACCCCCTTAACTTATGCCCGAATCTTAGAGACACACTTATACTATACTAAGGTCCTGTTACCCCCTGAACTTATTTTATTAATAATTTTCTATCGCTTTTCGGCCGACATGGCACTATCTTGTGGGCCCTACGCTGGTTGATAACGTTATCAATCACCAAACACCTTCGTTATCACGACCACCATTGATAAGCACACTTTATACATGCTCATTCGAAGACAAATATCGTTACACATTCTATCATATAGAATACATACTGAACTCGATGTTTGGTGCAAACTTATATTATACTTATTGGTTTCAACATTTATTATATGTTTTGATAAATATACACTTTGAGTTCAAAAATGATGGTAGCTAGATTTGCATCGTCTAGCTTCATATTACCTATCCTCTAGAAAAGGCCTTGTAACATTATACATGTGGTGATTAGGAATATGGGTGGGGTTACAATGGTGTTTTATAACTTGTAACATTATACTTGCGTTGATCAGGAATACCGGGTTACAATGGTGCTTTATAACTTGAAACACTATACTTGTGGTGATCTGCTTTTAACAAAAAAAAATAAAATAAATGGAAAATGAGATTATGTGGAGTCATGATAAAAGTTTATGTAGCCAAAAAATTGCACTAAAAAAATTCCTCTCTAAATAAATTATCTACATGCTTTATTTTCCTTTATAAATAATATTAACATCTATACCATATTTCCTTTTGAGCAAAAAAGTTTAATCTCCAAAGCTTAAAAGTCCATATAATCTTAAAGAACAATTCTTTAAACAAAAGAAATCATTTAATTTCCATATCACCCACTAAAAAAGAAAAGGAATTACATTGATCTGAAATCATATAGTAGCTTAAAGATCGCTTACTATTGATGTGCATATTCCCAATTTATTTATGAAAATAACGAACTCATTTATGAAGCTAAGGAAAAATCTTATAAAGCCAACAAATATTCCAATTTCTTGTTGGTTGGGCTTATTGAGCCGTTGTTGACATTTGAGAAAGATGCTACCATATTGTACAACAGTATGTCGTGAAGCGTATTGATCAGAGAGGCCAAACTCTGAAAAATTTGGTTCAACATGCACAAAATGACCTGGTAATGATTTTTTCCTTCAATATCTCTAAGAATTCACTCATAATCAGGTGTGATGTTTTCCATGACGAAATCGAAAGATACTCCATCTACAAAAAAGCAAACATCTTATGATGCAAGCATTCTCATAAAAATAACAATTTTTTTTTTTAATTAGGTAAGGTACAATAATTGAATTCCTCTCCATGAAGTGTAAAAAGACATAATATTTTACAACATAACTATTTCTTTTAATTTTTTTAAAAAAGTTTAACTACATTATAAAAAGCTTCAACTGAGAATAAAATCTCTAAAAGTATTTGCATACCTCCATAACTATTCCCCTCAACTTCATAGAATTTATTGGAACAACTTTGCCTACTCGCACTCGGAAGTCACCAAGTCAATACTGAAACCCCTATATCATACAAATATTTTAATGAGTATTTATGAAGACACGATTTTGATGGTGTTATATAAGTATATCATCCTCAATACGAACAATAATTTCCAGATCTCAATAAAATACAAACCTCACAATTAAGTGCAAACTCTATTCTATAAGATTGTAAGTTCTCCATTGTCGTTTGCCTTGATGATTCTGCTTCCACAATCAGTCTTTGCCTACTAAGTGCAATGTAAAACTTGTCGGGTTGTTCTTAAAGTGAAGCCCCCAAAAAATGTTGGGGAAATTTTGATGCATTTGCTTGTTCTAGTAAAAGAAAAAAATTTATTAACAATCAAATATCGTATATGGCTACAAAAGTACTCTTAAATATGACAGGATGTTTAAGTTAAAAATGCTAGATATATAGATTATCTTACATTTAGATCTATTCTTGATCCAAAATTTTTCAATACTTTTTCATTTTTTAATACATTATCTTACAAAGGAGAAAAACTTCCCAAGTCCAATCTTTATAATTCATCAAAAGGAGAAAAAAAAAGGAAGCTCATCTATTTGTATTGCACTTACGGACATAATTTATTAAGTAATGATGAAATACCTTTGAGCATGGGCTTATAGAAGCAAAAGATATTTTTCCATCCTCCTTCTTTAACACCATTAATGCTCTCAACACATTTAGATACTTCTATCAGTATTTGACTATTGATTGTTGTACCTGCATTTGGCTGCCAACACAAAATCCTAACAATAAACAAAGTAACAAATTGTACACTTAAACATACACATCAAAATCATTCAGAAATGTTATGTTTCTAGTGAATTCAAAATCATTACTATTTGATTGACATGTTGTCCATTGCTAGTACAATTTTCTTTTTCCTCTTAACGAAAAATTTGTTCAAAAAGAAGAAAAAGCTCTTGCTAATACAAGGAGAAATAAGAAAATGAATCTTAAAATCTTTATGTTATAGTTTGAAATTTTCTGAAAGCATAAAGTTGTATTTATAGTGGACAAGTACCTTGAACAAAAATCAAAGTCATATTTGACTTTTGTTACTAAAATTTCAACAAAGTTACCTTGTATGGTCAAACTTGATAGATAATCAAAATAGTATTTCTTTTTCCTTTAATATATTTTGTAATTAACAATTTTTCCTAATTAGCATCGAAGATAGAAAGAGAAAATAATAAATATTCATTCTAAAATGTAGGTCAAGATTATATTTTTGTCTGAATGTATCTAGTCAATATTAATATATTTATTTCTCTTAATTAATATGCCTTTTCTATAAGAAAAATTTTTTGCTTTGAAGGATGAAAAAATCGTCAAAGATTTCATGAATGAATATGAATTATTTTTATTAAAATAAATTTTGTACAATATTTGTTTCATTTTATATGATTTAATATTTCTTTTGTATTTTTTAAGTAATTCAAATAGTGTTCTCACTTCTTGTAGAATCAATATTTTTTCTTAATCTATATTTGTTATTAAATGTATTTCTTAATAAAAATTCCCTATATTGGTACTATCTAGTTTACATATTTATTTTTATTAATTAATAAGCCAATTTTTAAAAAAAGATATTTTGAAGGATTAAACAAATCAAAACACTCATACACCGAATATGAAATGTTTATAGTAAAATATATTACATACTATCTTTATTTCATCTTATATAATACAATTCAATATTGGGAGTCAAATCATTTCTTTCAAAAGTTCTTATCTACCTTGCATGCTTTTAATTACAAATTTCTGATTTAAGTTAAAAAAGAATTTAAACTATTTTCCACATCACCAATTGCATTCGGAATATTACATTATTTTATGGTAATTAAAAGAATTTATTTGTGTAATTATCCTTTTATAAGTTTTCTGTTAATTATGACAAGTAAAAGATCGATTGGGCAGGATGAAGTGCAGATCAACTAATGTACGATCATTCAACTTCAAAATCATACCAAGTGACCTTTTGGATTAGCTTAATTAAAATTAATAATATGTAAAGTTAAGTGTAAAAATTTATTTTATACATAAAATGTTACAATTATGAATAGAGGTAATGAAATCGATAATAAAAAACTGATGTGTTTGGCAAAATATATTGTTAAGTCGTCCTACTATTGAAATGATTGAAAGACCCTAATAATGCCAAAAAGTTATACATTAAAACTAATTCTCTATACAAAAGAACAAATGCCATATACCAATTAAAGAAATTTGGTGAAGAGATTAGATATATGTATTGTAATACCAAAGACAATAAATTGTTGAACCTTTTTTGTATGTGGAAAAATGTAGTAGACCTCAATTTCATGTTCGATAGAATTTTAGATGTTTTACGTTCATTTTTTGGACTTACATATTGATGAATATTGTTTTATTATCAAGAACTTATTGGAAACTGATGAACTACAAAGAGAATTCATATTTTGTTATATTGAAAATGTTGTCATTTTTGCATTTGTTGTTAAAGGTAGATCAGAGGAAAGAGTATGCATATGACTAGAACTCGTATCAATCAAAAGAACTTCAATCAAAATTTTAAAGTAGTGGTGTCAAAATAAAGCTCAAGCCATTCAATCCACCTAATTCATTCAAGTTTGGATGGATAAAAAATTATCCATCTATTAGCTCAATTTTATTTCACCAACTCATTTCAGTTCATAAAAAATGAATTGATATGTGGCTCTAATTAATTCACGAGTCATATTATTAAAAGTATTTTTTAAAATGACATTTCTTTATTTAATATGTTATATATAGTCATAATAAAGAAAAGTAATAATTTTATTAAGAACTAGAAACATAAAAGAACAAAATAAAGGAATTAAGTATTAGTGAGAATTAAGCGCGGGATGAGTTATTATGATCCACATTCTATATCATTTTAATCGATCTATTTCAACTCAAATAGCCTTTGAATAATCAATAATTCACATATTTATAAACTCGTCTTAAATACATTCGGAAGCTAGGGAAGTAACAAGTACTTGTTTCCAGTTCAAGTGAACGCAATAGCTTTTGTGTTATGAACAAGCTCCAGCCCAATGTTACACAACCAATTGTTTATTCGGCGGAGAAGAAGCAATAGAACTGGAATGTAGCTCAAAAAGGTTGATTTGGGACCCAAGCCCAATTAACAACAAGTTAAAAAGGACTACGACTTAGAAAATGTATTCACCTTTGATTAAGCAGCTGAATTGGGTGCTTTACTAATTGTATATTGTTGAATATGATATTCTAAGATTGTAAAATTATTTCTATATTACAATTATTGAGGATAAATCTAGTTGAAATCAATAACATATCCGGTGTAGTCCACACGGTGAATCTAATGAGGGTATAGAATACACAATCTTTACCTCTACCTCAGAGTTCGAGATATATTAATATTGTTATCCATAAAAATAATACTAACTAAGAAAGGGTAAAAATCAGAGGAAGGAAAATACAGAAAAGTGAGAATAGGAGATGTTTAGACCATGAATTTTTTTCACTTTTTTTTTTTGGGAATTCAACTTTGAAAAACACATTTAACCATAAAACTCACACTAAATTTATCTTCAAGTAGAATTTCAAAATTTCTGAAAAATTTGAAAAATAGCAAAAAGTTGTTTTCACTTCAATAGTAGAGAACAAGGGCTTCAACATGACTCACTTGATCAATTGCAGAGAAAATTCCAAAAGCAAACATATACTTTTACTTTTTATCTACTTTTCTTTGTCTTCCATATGGAATTAGATTTTTTGAAATGTTATCTAATTAAACATCCTACTTTAATAATGACCCCACTTCTTTTTTAGTTTTCATTGTCATAATACAATATATATATATATATATATATATATATATATATATATATATATATATATATATATATATATATATATATATATATATATATATATATATAAGAGTTCAGAATTAAATAATTAATCAGATATGGAATTGTGATCTATTGTTGTGGAAAAGGCCAATTGCGCGAGGTATTGGGTATTTATTTTACTACAAGAGCAACATCAGATGTATGCATAAAGAATGTGAGAAGCTGAAGAATATCAAAAGTAAGGTCCAGGAAAGAGCGGAAGTTGCCCGGAGAAACTTACAACACATTTCACACAATGGTGAAGCTTGGTTAACTTGTGTTGATACCACTACTGAACATGTGGAAACTGTTAGGCAAGGTACAACTGAGGTTGAAAGGGGTTGCTTTTATGGTTGGTGTCCAAACTTGAAGTCACGTTACTCGCTGAGCAGGAGAGCTAAGAAAATTACACTGGAGTTGATTCAACTTCAAAGTGAAGGCACCAATCCAATGCTTTCTCCTTTGATCGTCCAGTTCAAAGTCATGAGGCTATACCTAGTAATAGTGGTGAGGTGTTTGACTCTTGAAAATTCCAAGAGGATGAGGTCATGGCAGCTTTGAAAGATGACGGGGTCACTATGATTGGGATATGTGGTATGGGTGGTATTGGTAAGACAACACTGGATGAAAAAATCAGACAGAAGGCGAAGCAAGAAAGGATGTTCAATGATGTTGTTATAGTAATTGTCAGTCAACAATCAGACCTAAAAGAATTCAGGGTGAGATCGGTAGAGGAGTCGGGCTGAGATTAGAAGGGGATGATATGTTGAGTCGTGGAGACCGGCTGTGTACAAGGTTAGTGGAACAGAACAATCACATTCTTATAATATATATGAATGTTGTTATATTGCTGGTACAAGCTGCTAACTTTAAACTCTCAAAAGTGTGGACCGTATCACCTAACAAAACTACTTGTTAAGAAAATAAGTAACTAAAAATATAATTTGATTAAATTACATTTATTGTTTAATCTTAATTTAATACTACAACTTGTCCTCTATGTTAGGATCGAACCATACACACACTTGATGAATGAAGAACACAAGAACTTTCGAGAGAGAGAGATGAGAGATCTAGAGAGAGAAAGAGAGAAACCAATATTTCGTGGTAACACCCCGTGAGTAAACTTCCACGGCGATGGGTATATATATTAATAATTCAGAGTATTTTAGGTTACAGGGAATAAATGGAGAATAAATAGTATATCCTAAAATTGAACCGCGTGAACATTAATATGACAGTACATCAAATATTAATTAAACTCCACAACCTAACAATTCTCCCACTTGGAGACTGATTCAGTCATCCAAAAAATACATTCTCAAAAAAAATCTCTTCATCATCAACATCTTTACCGAACCGCAACATCTGTAGCAACAACTACAAAAGACCAATCGAGGTTTTGCATAACCCCAGTTTCCCAACATCAACACATTTCGTCAACATGTCTGCCGGGTTCTTTGCACCCTCTATCTTCTCCAAACACATATCACCATCCCCCACTACCCTGCGAGTGAAATGGTACCGCCTTCTAATGTGCTTTGTCTTCGAATGATAGACTGGATTTTCACCAACTGTATGACACTCTAGCTATTTGAGAAAAGAATCTTCTCGCTCTTCTTCTTGCCCAATTCCTCCAGATAATCTGCCAGCCATATCATCTCTTTCCCAGCTTCAGCTATTGCCACCTACTCAACTTCAGTAGATGAAAGAGAAACACACTTCTGAAGCCTGGACATCCAATTCATTGTTGTTCCACCTAAGGTATAAATGTACCCGAATGTACTCTTGCTCGAGTCCACATCCCCACCAAGATCAGCATACACAAAACCCTGTTAAGTCACCTTGCCTTTGCCAAAACAAAGTGAAGTACTGGATGTACCTCTCAAATATCTCAGAAGCCACTTCACAGCTTCCCAATGCTCTTTCCCCGGGTTCGCCATGTACCTGCTAACAACTCCCACTGCATGTGCTATATCAGGTCTAGTGCAGACTATAACATACATCAAACTCCCAACTGCTGAAGCATATGGAACAAGTGCCATATGCTCGTGCTCCTCGACAGTCTTGGGTGACTGCTCCTTTGACAATTTAAAGTGATTTGCCAATGGAGTAGTCCTGGGTTTAGCATCATTAACTCTGAATATGCTCAACGCCTTCTCAATGTACAACTCCTGAGATAGATTTAAAGTGCCAACAGATCTATCCTGAGAAATCCTCATCCCCAAAATCTGCTTTGCTGGACCCAAATCTTTCATCTCAAACACTGCAGGCAACCTTGTCTTCAGATTGTTAATCTCCCTCATACTAGATCCTGCAATCAACATATCATCCACATACAAGAGTAGAAAGACATATAAATCAGTGTATTTCTTGAAGTAACAACAAGGACCCTTTCAGCTTTGCAGAATCCACTCTTGGTCATGAAGGAGTCAAACTTTTTGTACCACTGCGTTGGTGCTTGCTTTATTCAATACAAGCTCCTGGTGAGCTTTCACACCATGTGTTCCTTGCCTGGAACCACAAATCCTTCCGGTAGCTGCATATAGATCTCTTTGTCCAGATCTCCATGTAAAAACGTTGTTTTTACATCCATTTGCTCTATATGCAAATTTTCCGATGCAACAATACTCAAAAGAATTCGAATAGAGGTTGACTTCACAACAGGAGAAAATATTTCAGCATAATCAATACCTTTCTTTGTGAATATCCTTTAACCACTAAACGAGCCTTGGACCTTCTTTTGCCATCTGGTTCAGTCTTGATTCTGAACACCCACTTGTTCAGCAAAGCTTTCTTCCCTGCAGGTAACTCAGTCAACACCCATGTGTCCTTCTACTCAAGTGATCTCATCTCATCATTCATGGCTTGCTCCAACTTGATTGAATCCCCAACTTGTAGGGCCTCATCAAAAGACTCTAATTCCCCCTCATCAGTCAGCTATAGATAGTGTAATGAAGGTGAATACCTATCTGGTGCCCTGATGATTCTGGATGAGCTCCTTAACACCTGCTCAGGTGTAACTTGCTCCACTTCAGATTCTTCAGTAGGAGTTGGTTGAGTATCTGCTTCGACATCTCTGGGGTTACTCTTCTCCAACTCAACCTGAACTCCCACTTTCTTTGTAATCTCTAAAAGCTTCTACTCTCTGTCCTTGTACAGGACAAACTCATCAAATGTCACATCACAATGTCTCAGGATCTTTCTATTCTTGTCATCCCAAAACTTGTAACCAAACAAATCAAAACCATAACCTATGAAGTAACACTTCACAGCCTTGGCATCAAGCTTGTCTCTTTTTTCTGGATCGACATGAACATAAGCAGTGCAACCAAAAGTCCTCAAGTGTGAGTACTTGAGTTCTTTTCCTGTCCACACCTCCTCTGGAATCTTGAACCCTAAAGGAACTTGATGGTCTCCTGTTGATCAAGTGTGCAGCTGTGCTCACAGCATTCGCCCAAAATGTTTTGGGCATCCCACAGTGTATCCTCATACTCCTTGCACGCTTATTCAATATTTTGTTCATCTCTCTCAGCAATTCCATTCTGCCTTGCCTTACCAAGAATTGTTCTCATCAATCTGATTCCCTCACCTGCACAAAATTCCTTGAACTCTGATTTGTCATACTCTCCTCCATTATCAGACCTTAGGCATTTGACTTTCAAACCGGTCTGATTCTCAACTTCAGCTTTCTACTTCTTGAACGTTGCAAACACATCTGACTTATTCTTCAAGAAGTAAACCCATACCTTCATGCTGGAATTATCAATGAAGGTAACATAGAATCTGGATTCTACAAGTGATGATATTGGAGATGGTCCCTAAACATCTGTATGGACCATTTCCAACCGCACATTCTTTGGCTTTCCAGGAGTCTTTGTGAAGCTTACTCTTTTCTGTTTGCCCATAACACAGCTCTCGCAAAGATCCATATCAACAAACTTCAGACCCTCTAATGCTCCTTTTGAAACCAGCATCTTCATTCCTTTAGCACTCATGTGTCCAAGTCTGTTGTGCCACATACATGAACTGGAAGCACCTTCAGCAACAACGGCCATGTTAATACACCCTGCAGTGGTGTACAAGGTTCCAAATTTTGTGAGACGAATGGAAAGATGCACCAGAATCCGAAATCCATGATTCAACTGGGCTGTTCTCACTAAGGATTGTGGAGCATCCTCAATGTCCTCTGCTGAATTTACAGAATTATTGTCATCTCCAGATTTTTGATTCTGTTTTTTCTTTGTCTTTGTACAGCTCGTCCAAAAGTGCACTTTTTCTCTACAGTTCCAACAAGTCACGTTTGATCTGTTCGGTTATTTCCTCGATTCTTTGATTTTGATTGACCATGTTGATTTTGGCCTTTCGTCTTACTTCTCCCCCTTCAGTCAACGCTGAGAGCACTGCCCGATGAATCTCCCACTTTTCATTTGCGAATACTTTTGCTAAGGACAACATCACAGATTTCATCACACTTCAGTTTCTCAGATCCACGAGAACTGCTAATCGCAGCAACAATAATATCACAAGACTCGGGCAGAGATGACATCAAAATCAACGCCTTAATTTCATATTTGAAATTAATATCCACAGAATTAAGTTGACTCACAATCATATTGAACTAATTTATATGATCAGAAACAGATTCATTCTCAGACATTTGTAAATTGAAAAAATCTACACATCAAATATAACTTGTTCATCGCCGATGTTTTTCATACATGTTTAACAATGTCTTCAATAGATCGGACGTAGTCTTCTCCTTCACGATGTTGAACACCACATTTCTTAAAAACTCAACCGGATAAACCCTAGAGCCTGGCGATCCTTGATCTTCCACTTCTCCTCCGTCATGGATTTCGGCTTCACCACTGTTAACGGTTCGTGAAGATCTTTCTGGTACAGATAATCTTCTATCTGCATCTTCAAGAAACTAAAATTGGATCCATCAAACTTCTCGATTCCAAGCTTCGAACTATCTATCTTTAGTGATTGTGTTTAATCTCTTTAGCTGTGATACTAGTTGTTAGGATCGAATCCAAACACACACTTGATGAATGAAGAACACAAGAACTTTTGAGAGAGAGAGATGAGAGATCTAGAGAGACAAAGAGAGAAACCAATATTTCGTGGTGACACCCCGTGAGTAAACTTCCACGGCGATGGGTATATATATCAATAATTCAGAGTATTTTAGGTTATAGAGAATAAATGAAGAATAAATAGTACAAACTAAAATTGAATCGCGTGAACATTAATATATGACAGTACATCAAATATTAATCAGGCTCCACAACCTAACACTCTACTCACACACTCCATATAAATATCAATCTCTTTGTATACGATTAATGCATTCTTCCTCATGAAATTAAGAGATGGGAAAAACAAGTCTAGTTTTATTGCTTTGCTACATATTTGTTATGGCCATGCCAATGTCTCAAGGTGTTGAATTAGGTTCCAAGGCTGTTGAAAAATTGTTCAATAAACTTCCTCATGCAAAGCAAAAGGTAACAAAATTTCATTTCTATTTTCACGACAAAGTGCGAAAAATTCCAACTGAAGTCCAAATAGCCCAATACAACATGACTGCAAAATACTCAACTTCCTTTGGGTCTGTTACAATGATAGACGACCCACTAACAGTTGGACCAGAGTCTAACTCGACAATAGTGGGTCTAGCCCAAGGGATTTATGGTTCAACTGATCAAGATAAGGGTGCCCTTGTCATGATGCTACATTTTTGTGTTCACAACTGGAAAGTATAATGGGAGAACATTGAGTATTTTTGGCCGTAATGCATGTCAAAACTACCGTGAAATGCCAATTGTTGGTGTTTTTGGTTGGCTAAGGGAATTGCCAACGCGAAGACTTATTGGTTCAATAGGACCAATGGGATGCTGTTGTTGAGTATAATGTTATGGTTCTACATCACTCACATTAATTTTATTATTTGAAGCTTTAATTTTCTTAATGTTGATGTTCATTTGATGATATTGAATGGCACATTAACTTCTCAATTACTAAATAATCATTATGTTGCAAAAGGAAGTTAGTTGGATGATGTTTAAGCCATCAATTTGCTACTCTTGATCTTTCCCTTATATAATATCAACAAAAATCATTTTCTTTTGGGAGATGGCAATGGACTCAACTTCTTTCTTCCTATTTTACTGTGAGCAAACTTCTAATAATTTTATGAGATAATGCACAAGTACCCCCTTAACTTATGCCCGAAATCTTAGAGACACACTTATACTATACTAAGCTCCTATTACCCCTGAACTTATTTTATTAATAATTTTTTACCCCTTTTCGGCCTACGTGGTACCATCATGTGGTCCCATGCTGGTTGACCTTTTTTTTCAAGTTAGTGCCACGTAGGCCGAAAAGGGGTAGAAAATTACTTAAAAATATGTTCAGGGGGTAATAGGACCTTAGTATAGTATAAGTCTGTCTTTGGGATTTCGGGCATAGTTTGAGGGGGTACTTGTGCATTTTCCCTAAATATGTATATAGGGCAACAATAGTTTGGTCTTAAAAAAAATAAATTTGTTGCTTCTATTTCTGTTTTTCTTAAGTAGTAGAAATTTTTAAGTTCCTGCAACAACCTCCAATCTAGATCCTAACAAGTACCAAATTCGGATTAATAGATAGACACAAAAAGAGGAAATAAAGAGCAACCTAATGGCCTCACCTCATTAATCCATCAAGAACCCAACTCTTACGAAGACCAGCTCGAGGGAATCAATAACCCAAGCAACCCTCATTTCTAAACAATGCTCAACAAAATCTTACAAAGCTTTCACTCTCATACTTTGCACTTTCTCTCTTGTAAAGACTTGGAAGAAATATTGAAAATTGGCTTCTTGGCCTCCCAAAGACTTTCCTTCTTTTCTTGCTTTCTTTATTGTTTGTAGCTGTATTTGTGGACTGTCTTCCTTGCGTTCCTTTTGTGTTTGGTTGGACTGAGTTTTGAGGAGCTGTGCAAGACTTCATCGCTGTCCCACGAAGGTAGAAAATTTGACCCACGTGACAAGCGATATTCAAAATCAGTATCCTTTCAAATGAACCTTAAGACACCTATTTATAGTGTTAGGACTTATACATAAATGAGACCAAAAGTGACCCTAAAATAGGCCAATGGGCAAGCCAAATCGGGCTCGCCAAACGAATCGACGATCCCCAAATGAGTTTGGCGAGAGCCCTGCTCATTGGCTTCTCCTTGGTTGTCTTGTTGTAACTTTCGGTGGTTTGGGGTTCAAAGGGCGATGTACCGAATATCCTATACGCTCGCTGAATGGGCAACCTTTCTTTGCATCTCATTGGATCCGTCGGCGATCCTGGAACCCTCGCCAAAGGGGTTCAGCGAGTCGCCAACGTGGATGGCATCTCGTCGAATGGAGAAGCACTTTCCTTTACTCCTCCTTGCCTCGTTGTTTGTAACAAATCAAAATACTTACTATATTAATAAGAGCACTATAACAGGATTACAACCTTAAGATTCTAATTGAAATAATCAAACTATCGAATTGCAATGAAAATATTGAAATAACGAGTAATTAAAGATAAAAGAAGAATGGAGATGAAGACTTAGATTCTAGAAGAAGAGGAGAAGACAAACATTTCTTCAATATGCATAAACCCTTCTTTCCAACTCATTTTGTCTTTAAACCAAAAGCTAATTCGGCCTGGATCCCAAATAAAATACTTCAATATTTTACTCGGCCCAACCTCATTTCTTAGCTCTAACTCATAGGCCCTTATAGAGTTAGCTTGGTTCACAACAATACACACCAATGTAACAAACCGAAATCCTCACTATATTAATAAGAGCACTAGAATAGGATTACAACCTTAAGATTCTAATTGAAATAAACTAACTACCAAATTACAATGGAAATATTAAACGAAGAGTAACAAAAGATAGAAGAAGAATAAATATGAGGACTTAGATTCTAGAAGAAGAAAAGAAGACAAACATTTTCTTCAATATGTATAAACCCTTCTTTCTAACTCATTTTGTCTTTAAACCAAATTATAATTGGGCCTGGATCCCAAATAAAACACTCAAATATTTTACTCGGCCCAATCTTATTTTTCAGTTCTAACTCATAGGACCTAATAGATCTAGCTTGGTTCACAACAATACACCTGTCTCCAAAAAGAACCTTGTTCTCAAGGTTCGAGTCAGGATACATCATCCGGCAATATGGAGTATAATAAACTCGTCTAGAATAGGAAAAATTTTGTAGGAACCATATCATAATTTGGTTGGCAGCTTGGAGAAGTCTAGACATGGTTGCATAATTCTTGATTAGCTTTGGAACATGGCAGGGATGTTTAATAATTTGAAATATGTCCAAAAGAGAAATGCACCTAAACATCTGACCCAAACTTATGGAAGCAATACTTGCCGCAACATAAGAGACCTTTGACATATTTACTAACAGCAACCAACACATAGGGTAACAAGAGCTGCAATTACCTTCGTACTCCATTTTGCCTTCATATTGGTTCCTTTATGATCAATTGAAATATTCACCTTCAAGAGTTGATGAATAGTGTTAGAAGCTAACCTTCCCCCAAACCTCTACATTGAAACTGACATCAGCCAACAACCACACTCTCTCTGAATTGCAGTAAAACTCTTCGACATTACCAAATGGAGTTCATGTACAACCTGCCCAGCAACCATACACTTGTTCAAGAGGATAACAAAACTAATGGAGTATCTAAGCCATGATGTAATCTATGATGTGCAACACACTCTATCATCTCAAGGACCCATAAAGTGTGTAGCCTGTAGTAGGGGACTCAAACCTGAAATATTACCTTATATCCACTCCTGAATACTATCTCTTCCCACTCCAGTAACATTGTAGCAAGCACATGTATATAGTGAAGATGTAAAATTGATGTGTGCTTGGAGTTGGCCATATGTAAAAATGATGTGTGCTTGGAGTTGACTGCTAAAACCTCATATTTAACATCATAATAATATCGATGTAAGATTAGTGTATATGCAATTGATCCCACACTATATTCATAGAGTTTGAATACGTAATTAAGAATAACCTGTCAGTATTTCGAAGCAATAACAGTTCCTTTGCATTGTATACAGTAAAACTTGTTAGAGCCCTGAACTCAAAATATATTCCTGGATCCCAGGAAGAAGGATCACAATAGTTGGAATGTTTACAGTTAGAAAATCAGCAACAAAAGTAAATGTAAATGGACTCAACTTATGTTGACCGTCGAATTCCTCAACAGATTTTCCATTGCCAGCTTTAAGATATACGTCAACATAATGCATCACACTTTTTGGAATGGAAACCACATCCTCCAGAGAAAAGTTACCAAGACTTCGAGCTTCAACAATCTTTTTGCCTTGAAAAGATATTGTTATACTTTTACTAATTGTTGGGTCACTATCTACCTCGTCATATATCATAGTAAATGTAGAGTGTAGAAATGCACGGGAAGAAATCGTGTTTGACCCCATCATCTAACCCAGAAAAATGACACTCCCTAGAGACAGAGTCAAACTGTCGTATATCCAGTGCGCACCTATACCAAACAAAAAAAATAATCAGAAGATTGCCCTCCTGCCCAGTATCAACCCAATTGAATCAGGTTAGAGCTTCACCATCAAGATAGAATTAAGGAAGAGGTAACCAATAATTCTCGTCAAAGCCAATGAATGTGAAGTACTGCTCCGCCCGAAAAGCAAGCCCTCTGGATTGTCGATGCCACAAAATTGTTCCAATATCACCACTTCCATTAGATTACGAAAATGAAAGCACTAGTGTAACAAACCGAAATCCTCACTATATTAATAAGAGCACTAGAACAGGATTACAACCTTAATATTTTAATTAAAATAATAAAACTACCGAATTACAATGGAAATATTGAAATAACGAATAATTAAAGATAGAAGAAGAATAAAGATGAGGACTTAGATTCTAGAAGAAGAGGAGAAGACAAATATTTTCTTCAATATGCATAAATCCTTCTTTCCAACTCATTTTATCTTTAAACCATATGCTAATTTATCCTAGATCCCAAATAAAACACTCCAATATTTTACTCGGACCAATCTCATTTCTTAATTCTAACTCATTGGACCTTATAGAGCTAGCTTGGTTCACAACATTGAACCTCCCACACTCCAAGCTATCATCCATACAGGGTGGTTCACAGCTGGGAGCTCCTTTAAAGTGCATTTCCCAAGCCCATGAACCTCCATCCTTGAGAATAATCCATCAGTACGTTGAAATTCGTGAATGAATGGTTTGGGGGAAATCTGTATTGCATGAAAATGTGTGTGTTCGCCTCTGAATCATAGGTCATCAAATCCTACAAATTTAGCTATAAAACATTATTATCAGTAAAGTTTTTACCTTCAAAATATGATTGTCGATTATGACACTCTGCTAAAGTCATATTCCTCAATTTTTTGTACTGACCACATGTGATTATAAAATAAATCTTGTCGTAAGGAATGCTTTACATATTCCAACAATATTCAATAAAGTTTTTACTAGTGTGACTCATTATTCAGAAAACTTCATCATGTACAAAAAAAGTCAAGTTAACGTATTGTACTCCCTCCGTTTTAAAAAGAATGACTTGGTTTTACTTGACACATAAGAAAATGAAAAGACTTTTAAATCTTGTGGTCCTAAATTAAAGTTATGTGAAATGTACAAAACTGTCTTTTAATCTTGTGGCCTTAAACCTGTCACGTGGAAAGTTGAAATTAAAATGTTACCAAAAAAAGAAAGAGGACAATCTTTTTGAAACAGACAAAAAAAAGTATTATGTTAAGTTCTTAATATAGTTTTACAGTTGTTTTCCTGATTTATAAATTATTTAAAAAATGTCTTATTTTTATCTGTAGGATAAAGATGGCAAACTTTGAACATAATTTGATGATTTCTTTGAATTGATGTGATGAAATAATTACTGATATGAACTGATTCAAGTATATAGAATGTGCTAAAACGATTATTAGCATGTCTACCTTAACTAACTATGTTGGATTAGTTGGACTGTTGCATGAGAAATTGGGAACAAATAGTTAAAATTTTCAAATTGATATTTCTGAAAAATATTTATGTTCAATGCAAAATAACAATACAATTATTAACTAATCGGATTAATTTAATTGACCTCATGTATAGTATGTAAGGCAGGCCTCCACGAGCGATGATGCAACTCTAGACCTTCAAAGACGTTCATCAACTTTGCCAATAGTTGATCTATCAATAGACCTTCACCTTCTATGTCTGCCATACTCATCAACTCTGATAATTGCTTCTTCGGGGATCAGAATATTTATGAATGCTTGTAGCTTGGCAACCCATTATACCATTATGCAATTCAATTTCTTTTACTTATTTTTATTACTTGACACAAAATTTATGAAATTAAAGATTTTTAAATAAAATATATCGAGATGTCTTTCATGCGGTCTTAAACATAATGTGGAAAGTTCTAATTGAAGAAATATATATAAAATAAAGAGATGTGTCAAAAATACATCTAAACTATTTTTTTTTTAATTTCATGCCTAAACTATTGAAAAAGTATTTATATGAAAAAATAATCACATGAACAAATAGTATTCTGACTAAACTCGACTTATTATTTATATAATTCTTAAAATATGTCTAATATTGTTTGTAACAACTAATTATCCTTCTTTTATCCTAATGACATCTTTGTATATGTAAGTTTAACAATAACAAGAATAAACAAAAAGAAAAAGTGTATGGGAGGACAAGCAGGAGAAATAGGTCAAGTGTTGTTTCCCTAAACAAAGAGCCGTAAATCGCATATATCAAACCGTTTACTTAAAACATAGATGCAATTACGTGCGACTATCACAATTTACAAATTAAGGAAATACAAGTCAATATAAAATATTACGTCACATAAATTAAAATTTAAATACACCGTTTATAATTGTAAGAAGTTGAACTTTCACATATAGCCACTCAAAAATAACCTAATTACTCTTCACAACTATAGTTTGATAATTACAGTATTTTTGTTTTAAAAGATCATAGGTATAACAACAACAACAACAACATGCTAGTGAACCTTTACTCAGTGAGGTCTATAGAGGGTAGAGTGTACGTAGACCTTATCATTTCTCAGAGACCGTCGCCTCAAGCACATCAAACTCGAGTAACAAGAAGAAGAAAGTAATGAAGAATCATAAAAAAAAATGTAAATTTTATGTGAGGATTTGAACTTTGTGATATTTATACGCATGGTTTAAGGCTTCGAGTTTAGATTCCTGTTGTTCGTTTTAGTATTCTATTTTATTATAATTTTAATTAATTTTTAACGGAATTTTTTTCAAAATGTCAATATTTTAATATTTAAGAGGGATCATTAGCAACACTTCAATATTTAGTAAAAATGTCAAAATTTTAGTTTGTTATGTATCCTATTTATGTTTTTATTTAAAGAATACAATTCTTATATAACAAATTGGAGGAATTTAGGAGAGATTTTTTTTTTTAAAAAAAGGAACAAATGCTTAAGAGTCTCATCTCTTACAATTTATCAAAATACACCAACTTTCATCCCTTTCTTCTTCTTTCATCATGTTCTAAAACAAGCATTTCACATTGTTTTTAAAAAAATTAAATATCCAATTTTCCTAATCTTTTTTGTTTCTGAACACTTTTATTTGCCAAGAAAAATATCCAATTTTCACTAATTATTATTATGAAAATCAAGGAATTAAAGAAGTACCACATCTGTAAAATTTTTAATATCCAAAATTGTAAAATAAGTGTGAGAGAAAATATTTTTTTTAAAAAAAAAACATATGAGAGCGAATGAATTGGAAAAGGTATAATTCAGGTGAGATAAAATAGGGTCTAAATTAGAATATACAATATTTTCTAAAATAATGACATTTTAACGTTTTTACTAAAATTTATAAAATATGAATATTTTTAATAATTATGTTAAGATTTTTGACTAATTTGCTAATTTATCCTTTAATGCACGGGCTGACCCAACTCATATAGTTCAAGCCCCCAAGGCTAATGGGCTTATTTAGGTTGGGCTAAAGAGTCCTATTTTTAAATGGGCTCCAAAAATCTTGGTCTAATCCAATCAAATCACGAGTTGACCCAGACTCAACCCTAATTGACGGCTCTTCTCACTATTGATATTTTCTTTGTTTTTCAAGGATTCAACTCAAGTTAGTCATGATTTTTTTTCGTAGATCAATTGTTTATTGATTTTTTTCTTTGTTGCTTAAGTGACAGATTCAACTTAAGTTCGATATGAGCTTATCAATTTCTAATTGATTTTTTCTTTGCTATTCGAGTGAAAAATCGATTCATGTTAGATGTTTCTTAATAAATCAATTTTTAATTGATTTTTCCTTTTGCTGCTCAAGTTACAAATTAAATTCAGGTTAGGTTTGAACTCTTTGCAAAAGATGAATATATTTTATTGATTTTCTTTTTCTGCTCAAATGACAGTTTAAAATTAGGTTAGGTTTGAGTTTCTCTGAATATATATAAAAAAAAATTGATTTACCTTTTAGTGCTCAAGTGACACATTCAACTTAGTATGATGTAGTATTTTCTCAATAGATTAATTTATTAATCGATTTTTCTTTGTTGCTCAAGTGATAGATTCAACATAGGTCAGATTTGATCTTCTCTTATATATATAAAAAATATTTTTTTCCTTTTTTGTTCAAGCGACAGATAAACTCGGGTTAGTTTTGAGCTTTTCTACATAGTTCATGTTTTTTAATAAAATAAAAAATATTTGTGTTAGGGTTAGTTTGTGCACACTTTAAATATTCCACAAAATACATTGTATATCTCACCAGCATAGTTACTGGGTAATTTTACCAACCAAGGTTCAACTTATACTTTTTTCTCGCTGGGATTTCAACCTTAGTATTCACGCCCTTGAATGCAGATCATTCAATCATTTAGCACATTTCTTGGTGATAGCAATATTATGTATAATATTGTTCAATGAAACCTATTGAGTATGGTTAGAAGTTCTTTGGTTCAAAAATATAAATTTTAGTGATGCACTTTTAATCTAACCTTAATTTTTTTCTAATTTATCATCAACTAAGTTAAATAATTACCCCCAATAAGATTTGCAAAAATTATGAAACATGAGGACCCTAACCTTGTTTTATGAAAGAGTAACAATTAAAGATGCTTGCAAACTATATAGGAATCTATAATTACACGATAATAATAGGTATAAATATAAAAGTACCCTAGGAATAGACAATCAAAACCTATCTAGTTCGTTCGCGGTACAAGAGCTACTCGATATCAAGATATTGAAATGCAACTATTTCCTTTCCAAATGGTTATGAGAGGGTTTAGACCATGTAGAAACAATTTAAGTCAAATATTTTTGTAATGAAATAATCCCTAACTTAGGTTGTGTTCATACTTTTATGCATCTATGGTTTCTCTTGTAGCTCTTCATGTTATTTACACCAACTTATTTTAATCTAGTCTCAAAGTAATCTCCGGAACAAAATTGATTTTGCAGGCAACCCAGAGGACAAAATCTCTAATGGATCATCACATGTCCTGAGAAGAAACCTCACCTTTCCCTTCAACTGCGTCTGCACTTAAGGTAGTTGTCAGCTATTTTCCGTTCAATTGCCTAAATATATATTTTGCATAACCTAAAAATAAGGGCATGTGTCTTTTGAAGATGCCCCAACTTGCTTCAAGCGTATTAACAACAAATGTTGAAATATGAAAGTCCATTATAGTGGACAATATCAAAGAGCATAAGAAGAAAAAGAGTAGCAAAAACAGAAGAACACGCAAGAAAAAACAAGTTACTAGACCCGAAGAAAGAGAGCCTTCAACACAAGAAAACCAAGGTTTGGATGAAAAACAAAAAGAACTTTCCTCTTTCTAGTCTAAACTTGTACCAAAGGGAGTAAAGTAAGTACCAATATACCAGGCACATCGCTCCAAAGGTTGTTGTCTCATTGATTTGACATAAATTTTTACTTTTACTCTTGGCATAAAGGGACTTAGATTGCCTCCCTTTGACAGGCCCAATATCCATCTCAAGTAAGTTTTTGCACATGCAACATTGATTTGTCCTCTTTATTTTTAAAACTCATGCTCATCACAATGTAAAATGTAATGAGTCAATTTGCATCATTTGCAGGGATAGTAGCATTACAATAACTTTAGTCGAAAGAAGTTGATTGCACAAAAGCTAAACTTGAATGATCATGCTGAGGTGATAATTTTATAAGCTAAATTATGCATTTTTATGAACTAGTTAGTTATATAAAATTTAAGAATTCGGAATTTTTAAAATATTCCCCCTTATTTGAATAAATATATTAGTTCTTACTTAACAAAGATAAAGGAACTTAAACAATTGATGATCTCTCGGATTAAAAGATGAACAAATATAAATAGCTAGGACAGTGAAAGAAATTTTTATTTTATACAACATGAAGTTATGTTGAAAATACCACTACAATACTACTTTTCCATTGAATCGTCTTTATATCATTTTGTGCAGGTGAATATTGTTTGTTGTGGTGAAAAGTTGAATAGAGATATGACGCTCAAAGACATTCAACTTAGATGGAAGTCACACCTTCCGAATTCAGGAAAGTAAAAGACTAAATGGGAGTTGGAGGAGGCTATGACTCAGCTAGGATGCATCAGAAGCGAGAAACTTCAAACTCCACCCAATAAATAACAAGTGTGTGGCTACTGAAATCATGGCTTAAAAGAAGTGAACTACCTATATCGCAAAAGACATAAAGACCAATCAGTAGACACTTTTTGACGTGCACAATAATAGTCCCAGAGCTATTAGTAACTTAATTCTCTACTTTATTATCGGCAAACAATCTATGCTTTCGACTTGTATTGTCTAGTTTCCAACGAAATATTATGCTATAGACTTCTATATTAGCAATTTTTTCAGCATGCATCTTATAATAAATGGGGGTTTCCGATTCTCACTAATTTGTATTCCTTTAAAGAGAGATGGAAGTGAGACTACTTTACCTATCTGATTTTATTATAAGATTTAAGCATTTAATTAGTCTGAACAGGTCTTTAATAATTATGATCTTGAACAAAGTCTTAGAATCATTAAGATGTAATCTTTTGTGGATAATATTCATTGTCACACTCACATACCACGACCATTAATCACTTCTTTAATCACAATGACGCGAATTATCTTCCTGAAATTTAATTCTGAATATGAAATTTTATGTGAACTTGAGATTCTGTACATATCTTAGTGTTACATAATTATTTGATTTTCATTTTGTAGAACACAAGTTATTGTTTGCATTTTACCAAATAACATCTAACACTGAGTTTATCTCGTCAATATCGATTTGTCTCGTATATTTTTAAATCTCATACTCATCACCATGTAAAGTGAAATGACCGATGTTGCAACATTTTGCAACTTGAATCTGAATAATTTAGACCTTAGGTCATCAAGTGCATATGTTAGTTCATTAAGATTTAAGCATTTAATTAATCATTAAGTGTTGAACAAAGTATTAATATCTTATCTAGATAATTTACCACTCTATCCACAATCACTAACCATCACCATTATCGTTATCAATTACCAAACACCTTTGTTATTACAACCATTATTGATATACACACTTTATACAAGCTCATTCGAAGGCAAATATCGTTACACATTCTATCATATACAATACTTTCTGAAATCGATGTTTGGTGCAAACTTATATTATACTTATTGGTTTAAACTTCTACTATATGTTTTGATAAATATACACTTTGAGTTCAAAGATGATCGTGAGATGTATTGCATCGTCTAGCTTCATATTACCTATCCTCTAGGAAAAGGCCTTGTAACATTATACATGTAGTGATTAGGAATATGGGTGGGGTTAGAATGGTGTTTTATAACTTGTAACATTATACTTTGGTTGATCAGGAATACGGGGTTACAATGGTGCTTTATAACTTGAAATATTATTATTGTGGTTATTTGCTTTTCACAAAAATATGAAATAAATGGAAAATGAGATTATGTGGAGTCATGATAAAAGTTAATGTAGCCAAAAAATTGAACTAACAAAATTCCTCTCTAAATAAATTATGTACATGCTTTATTTTCCTTTATAAATAATATTAACATATATACCAAATTTCCTTTTGAGCAAAAAAGTTTAATCTCCAAAGCTTAAAAGTCCATATAATCTTAAAGAACAATTCTTCAAACAAAAGAAATCATTTAATTTCCATATCACCCACTAAAAAGGAAAAGGAAGTACATTGATCTGAAATCATATAGTAGAGTTCAAGATTGGTTACTATTGATGTGCATATTCCCAATTTATTTATGAAAATAACAAACTTATTTATAAAACTAAGGAAAAATCTTATATATTCAAAAAATATTTTAATTTCTTGTTGGTTGGGCTTATTGAGCCGTTGTTGACATTTGAGCAAAGATGCTAGCATATTGTACAACAATATGCCGTGAAGTATATTGATCAGAGAGGCCAAACTCTGAAAAATTTGGTTCAGCATGCACAAAATGACCTGGTAATGATTTTTTCCCAAGAGTTTCCTTCAATATATCTAAGAATTCACTCATAATCAGGTGTGATGTTTTCAATGAGGAAATCAGAAGATACTCCATCTACAAAAAAATAAACATCTTATGAGGCAAACTTTCTCATAAAAATAACAATTTTCTTTAATTAGGTAAAGTACAATAATTGAATTCCTCTCCATGAAGTGTAAAAAAACATAATATTTTACAACAAAACTATTTCTTTTAAATTTTTAAAAATCATTTAACTACATTATAAAAAGCTTCAATTGATAATAAAATCTCCAAAAGTATTTGCATACCTCCGTAACTATTCCCCTCAAGTTCTCAGAATTTATTGGAACAACTTTGCCTATTCGCACTCGGAAGTCACCAAGTCGATACTGAAACCCCTATATCATACAAATATTTTAATGAGTATTTATGAAGACAAGATTTTGATGGTGTTATATAAGTATATCATCCTCAATACGAACAATAATTTGCAGATCTCAATATAATACAAACCTCACAATTAAGTGCAAACTTTATCTTGTAAGTTCTCCATTATTGTTTGCATTGATGATTCTGCTTCCACAATCAGTCTTTTCCTACTAAGTGCCATGTAAGACTTGTCGGGTTGTTCTTGATGTGAAGCCCCCAAAAAATGTTGGGAAAATTCTGATGCATTTGCTTGTTCTAGTAAAAGAAAAAAAAATCATTAACAATGAAATATCGTATATGGCTACAAAAGTACTCTTAAATATGACAGGATGTTTAGGTTAAAAATGCTAGATATATAGATTATCTTACATTTATATCTATTCTTGATCCCAAAATTTTCAATACTTTTTCATTTTTTAATACATTATCTTACAAAGGAGAAAAATTCCCAAGTCCAATCTTTATAATTCATCAAAAGGAGAAAAAAAAAGGAAGCTCATCTATTTATATTGAGCTTACAGACATAATTTATTAAGTAATGACGAAATACCTTTGAGCATGGGATTATAGAAGCAAAAGGTATTTTTCCATCCTCCTTCTTTAACACCATTAATGCTCTCAACACATTTAGATACTTCTATCAGTATTTGACTATTGGTTGTTGTACCTGCATTTGGCTGCCAACACAAAACCCTAACAACAAACAAAGTAACAAATTAAACACTTAAACATACACATCAAAATTATTCAAAAATGTTATGTTTCTAGTGAATTCAAAATCATTACCATTTGATTGACATGTTGTCAATTGCAAGTACAATTTTCTTTTTCCTCTTAAAGAAAAATTTGTTCAAAAAGAAGAAAAAGCTCTTGCTAATACAAGGAAAGATAAGAAAATGAATCTTAAAATATTTATGTCATAGTTTGAAATTGTTTGAAACCATAAAGATGTATTTATAATGGAAAAGTACCTTGAACAAAAATCAAAGTCATATTTGACTTTCGTTACTAAAACTTCAACAAAGTTACCTTGTTTGGTCAGATTTCATAGATAATCAAAATCGTATTTTTTTTCCTTTAATATATTGTTGAATTAACAGTTTTTCCTAATTAGCATCTAAGATAGAAAGAGAAAATAATAAATATTCATTCTAAAATGTAGGTCAAGATTATATTTGTCTAAATTTATCTAGTCAATATAAATATATTTATTTCTCTTAATTAATATGCCTTTTCTATAATAAAAAAATTTATGCTTTGAAGGATTAGAAAATCATCAAAGATTTCATGAATGAATATCAATTATTTTTATTAAAATAAAGTTTGTACAATATCTTTTTCATTATATATGATTTAATATTTCTTTTGTATTTTTTAAGTAATTCAAATAGTGTTCTCATTCCTTGTAGAATCAATAGTTTTTCTTAATCTATATTTGTCCTTAAATGTATTTGTTAATAAAAGTTCCCCAAAATGGTACTATCTAGTTCACAGATTTATTTTTATTAATTAATAAGCCGATTTAAAAAAAAAAGATGTTTTGAGGGATTAAACAAATCAAAACACTTATACACCGAATATGAATTGTTTATAGTAAAATATATTATATACTATCTTTATTTCATCTTATATAATACAATTCAATATTGGGAGTCAAATAATTTCTTTTAAAATTACTTATCTACCTTGCATGCTTTTATTACTAGACCCGAAGAAAGAGAGCCTTCAACACAAGAAAACCAAGGTTTGGATGAAAAACAGAAAGAACTTTCCTCTTTCTAGTCTAAACTTGTACCAAAGGGAGTAAAGTAAGTACCAATATACCAGGCACATCGCTCCGAAGGTTGTTGTTGTTGCCAATCTGTGTTACGAAAATCAGAAATTATTTGTTGTAATAAATCATTCAGAAACATGAAGTAACTGAGATTTTTAGAAGGAGTAAATAAGATGAACATAAAATTTATTTGTAAAAAAGTATTGAATGTGTAAAACTTACCAGAATCTGGAATACTCTTATTTTGATAATTTAGGAAGAAAATCAAGTCCACTGAATTCACAGTGTCCCCTTAAGGAAATTATTCCCCTCTAGTATCCGAGGTTTGATTTGGAATATAACCTCCCAGTGTAAAATAATCTTAATCAGTAGTGTATAGATACCAAAAACACTATTGTCAGCGAATCAATCCACAGTAGGAAAGTACACGAAGAAATATTTGTTTAAGAAGAAGAAGATCAGAAAATTCGTTAGAAATATTCTGAAGACTGAATGGTATTTATAGGCAAGAAGAATATATTCAGAAAGGTTGCAACCCTTTCAGAATTGACACGACCATTAATGAAAGGTTGCAAACTTTCAAATGGTATTGACTGTTCCTGAAAGTTGCAACCTTTCAGAACAGTGGACGGATCCGAGTCGGGGTTGGGTTAACTAAAAGTTGAAAATATTTCGGTTAACTTCTGTTATCAACTAATTAATTGAAAATAAATTTGTCCAACAAATTATCTCTCGATCGATCATTTGCCAAAACCAAAGCCAAAGCCGAAGCGAGCGAGCGACGACGACGACGGCGCGAGGGGGGTCCCTCTTTCCAACCCTTTTAACAATTAATAGGAGTGTTTATTTATTTAAACTCTCCTATTTTCATTTCCATTACCGATGAGGGACTATTGCCTTTTTCATTAAAGCATTAGAGGACTTTTCAAGTTCCCAACCTTTCAAGTTCTAAACTTTTTCAAATTCCTCTCCTTCCCTCTATTTCCCATCAATTCTTGCTACATACCCAACAATCCCCCACATTGATGGGGAATAGTTATAACATAGGATTGCACAGACAATTGTGTACTTTACAAGCAAGGATTAATTGCATCTGGATAAGTAGGTTTCCCCTTGGACTTTCCGTAGTGAACATATGTCGGATATACTCGGTCAATCGGTAGATGTGATATCTTTGAACCGTCGAACTTTGGTGTATACCTAGACAACCATATGTTACACAATTAACCCTTTATTGTTGATGATTCTTACGGTTGTGTTCGTTTCAGCCATGAACACCTCCTAGTTTCATGAGTGTATAGAGAATAGACTTTTGACATAAAATTCTCTTCGAAGCGGCTTCCACTTCACACTCACATAGGTGATTTCTAACCGTGTCATCTCGTATATACACTATTTGGTCAAATCTACCAAACTTAGCAAATCATTAAAAACTTTAAGCTTTATTACCTTATTAACAAGCCTTAAAGTCTTAACCTTTTCCTGAACATTGTCTTTACATGAGAATGGATTGAGTTAATTGACAATGTCGAACCGTCAGCCACAACTTTGTTTTTCTCCTTGAATCTAGCTCTTGGGATCTCCAGTCTTCTAGATAGAGTTACCATCATGCTGACTTGTCCTAAGCCGTAAACCCATTCCCTTAGATGATCTTTCAACTGCATCTCTCGCTATGCCTTTCGTTAGTGGATTTGACACATTATCGCTTGACTTTACATAGTCAATTGTGATAATTCCACTAGAGAGCAATTGTCTTATGGTGTTATGTATACGTCGTATATGACGAGACTTCCCATTGTACATAATGCTCCCTGCCTACCTATTGCTGCTTGACTATCGCAATGTTTGCAAATTGATCCAACAGGTTTGGGCCAGAATGGAATATCGTCTAGGAAATTCTGGAGCCATTCCGCTTCTTCACCAGCCTTATCCAAAGCAATGAATTCAGATTCCATTGTGGAGGGAGCAATACATGTCTGTTTGGAAGATTTCCAAGAGACAGCTCCTCCACCAAGTATAAATACATAACCACTCGTGTATTTTACATCATTTGACCCGGTGATCCAATTTGCATCACTATACCCTTCAATCACAGCAGGATATTTATTATAATGCAAAGCATAATGTTGTGTCCATTTTAGATAACCCAACACACGTTTCATAGACATCTAGTGAGTTTGTTTCAGATTACTAGTGTACCGACTCAGTTTACTAATAGCACATGCTATATATGGTCGCGTGCAATTCATAATATATATCAAACTTCCCAACACTCTGGCATATTCCAATTGAGAGTCACTTTGACCTTCATTCTTTTTAAATGTACAACTTAAATCAATTGGAGTTTTAACTACATTGAAATTCAAGTAATTGAACTTATCCAATACTTTTTCAATATAATGAGATTGAGATAATTCTAGTCCCTGGGAGTTTTGATAATCTTGACCCCTAAGATCAAATCAGCAACTCCTAACTCTTTCATATCGAACTTGCTGGACAACATGCGCTTAGTAGCATTTATATCGTCAATTTCTTTTCTCATTATTAACATGTCATCAACATACAAATAAACAATGACTTCATGATTCATAACGTTTTTAATGTAAACACATTTATCACATTCGTTAATCTTGAATCCATTTGCCAACATTATTTGATCAAATTTAGCATGCCATTGTTTTGGTGCTTGCTTGAGTCCATAAAGTGACTTCACAAGTCTGCACACTTTCTTTTCTTTACCAGGAACTATAAAACCTTCAGGTTGTTCCATGTAAATTTCTTCCTCTAACTCTCCATTTAAGAACACTGTCTTTACATCCATTTGGTGGATTTTAAGATCATGCACTGCTGCTAGTGCTATTAACATCCTAATTGATGTTATCCTTGTTACTGGAGAGTATGTGTCAAAGTAGTCCAGACCTTCCTTTTGTCTGTACCCTTTGACTACCAGTCTAGCCTTATATTTGTCAATAGTCCCATCAGGTTTTATTTTCCTTTTAAAGATCCATTTTGATCCTAAAGGTTTATTTCCTGGAGGAAGATCAGTCAATTCCAAGTGTGATTGCTTAAAATTGATTCAATCTCACTATTGACTGCTTCCTTCCAATAAGTTGACTCTGACGATGACATAGCTGCTTGAAATGTTTGAGGCTCATTTTCAAGCAATAGTGCTACAAAATCTGGTCCAAAAGAAACAAATTTTCGTTGTCGAGTACTTCACGTAGGTTCCTCACTAGTTAGAATACTTTCCATTGATTCATCTCGTGGTCGTTTAGATCTTTCACTTGTTGACTCACTTTTAGTTTTATACGGATAAATGTTTTCAAAAACCTCTGCATTATCTAATTCAATTATCGTATTAACATGAATCTCAGGATTATCAGATTTGTGAAACAAAAATCGACAGGCTTTACTATTCACAGCATACCCAATAAAGACACAATCTATTGTTTTGGGTCCAATTTTAACCCTCTTAGGTAAAGGAACCTCTACCGTGGCTAAACACCCCCACACTTTGAAATATTTCAAGTTGGGTTTTCTTCCTTTCCACAACTCATATGGAATTGATTGTGTTTTTCGATGGGGTACTCTATTGAGTGTTTTATTAGCTGTAAGGATGGCTTCCCCCAAAAGATTTTGTGGTGAACCAGAATTGATCATTAAGGCATTCATCATTTCCTTTAATGTTCTGTTCTTCCGTTCTACCAAACCATTTGACTGTGGTGTATAAGGTGCAGTAGTTTGATGAATAATACCATATTCCAAACATATTTATGTAAAAGGAGATTCATATTATCCACCCCTATCACTCCGAATCATTTTTATCTTTAGATTCAATTGGTTTTCCACTTCATTTTTGTATTGCTTAAATGCATCAATTGCTTCATCCTTACTATTACGCAAATATACATAACAAAATCGAGTGCAGTCATCAATAAAAGTTATAAAATACTTTTTCCCACCACGAGATGGTGTTGACTTCATATCGCATATATCTGTGTGAATTAAGTCTAAAGTTTTAGAATTTCTTTCAACAGACTTGTAAGGATGTTTAACAAACTTACTTTCCACAAAAATTTAACATTTCGACTTATCGCATTTGAAATCAGACAATACTTCTAGATTAACCAGGCTTTGTAATTTACATGTCCCAAACGGGCATGCCATAAATCACTTAACTCCAATAAATAAACAGAAGCAGAATTTTTATTAATATTGTCAATAACCATTACATTCAGTTTGAAAAGACCCTCATTGAGGTATCCCTTTTCTATGAACATTTCATTCTTACTTATTACAGCTTTATCACTAACTAGGACACACTTAAACCCGTTCTTAACGAGTAGTGCATCAGAAACTAAATTCTTCCTAATAGTAGGGACATGCAGAACATTGTTTAAAGTCAACACTTTGCCGAATGTCATTTTCAACATTACTTTCCCAGTTCCTGCAATCCTTGCTGATGCTGTGTTTTCCATGAATAAATCTTCATCGTACTCAGCAGGAGTGTACGTTGCAAAGGCTTCTTTTGCAGAGCAAATATGTCTAGTAGCACCTGAGTCGAGAAACCACTCCTTGGGATTTCCAACTAAGTTATACTCTGATATCATTGCACACAAGTCATCTGCATCTTTCTTCATTTCCACGATGTTTGCTTGACTTTTGCCTTTGCCTTTGTTTTGTCCTTTTTTGGAGCACGACAATCAGAAGATCTATGACAAGCCTTGCCACAATTATAACAGTTGCCTTTGAATTTCTTCTTGGCATGTTCTGACTTCTGCCCGTTGGACTTCTTTCTCTTTTTGTCTTTGGTAGGAGCTTCTTCAACAATATTAACTCCAATGATTGTTGAACTCTTATGCGACTTCTTTTCGGCATTTCTGTTATCTTCCTCAATCTTGAGACGAATCACAAGATCTTCAAGCTTCATTTCTTTACGCTTGTGCTTTAGATAATTTTTGAAATCATTCCATGAAGGAGGAAACTTCTCGATCGTTGAAGCCACTTGAAAAGCTTTATTTACTACCATATCTTCAGCAATCAGATCATGGAGAATAAGTTGAAGTTCCTGCACTAGTGATCCAACAGTTTTACTATCTACCATTTTATAGTCTAAAAACTTTGCGGCCACAAACTTTTTCAAGCATGCTTCTTCTGTCTTATATTTCTTCTCAAGTGCATTCCACAACTCTTTTGAAGTTGTTATTGCACTATAGACATTATATAAGTCATCCTCTAAAGCACTCAAAATGTAACCTTTACATAGTAAGTCTGACTGTTTCCATGCTTCTACAATCATAAATTTTTCCCTGTCTGGCATATCATCAGCAGGTACTGGAGTATCTTCACTTGTAAATTTCTGCAGACCAAGAGTGTTAAGCCATAAAAATACTCGTTGCTTCCATCCTTTGAAATTCACACCTGTGAATTTACCCGATTTCTCTTCTTGTGATACAAGAGTTCGGGTTGGTGCAACAACAACCACTGTAACACCAGTGTTTTCCATTTCTGATAAACAAAATTGATACAATATAAGTAAGCAATAAATTATAATTGTAGACTTAAAGGAGTATAAAATCACAAAGATATTTGTCTCCACCAGAAACACAAATTTAATTAATTTCCTTAAGATTGTTGCCAATCTGTGTTATGAAAATCAGAAATTATTGGTTGTAATAAATCATTCAGAAACACGAAGTAACTGAGATTTTTAGAACCAGTAAATAAGATGAATAGAAAATTTATTTGTAAAAAATAATTGAATCTGTAAAACTTACCAGAATCTGGAATACTCTTTTTTTGATAATTTAGAAGAAAATCAAGTCCACTGAATTCACTGTGTCCCCTTAAGGAAATTATTCGCCTCTAGTATCCGAGGTTTGATTTGGAATATAACCTCCCAGGGTAAAATGATCTTAATCAGTAGAGTATAGATACCAAAAACTCTACTGTCAGCAAATCAATCTACAGCAGGAAAGTACACGAAGAAATATTTGTTTAAGAAGAAGAAGATAAGAAAATTCGTTAGAAATATTCTGAAGACTGAATGGTATTTATAGGCAAGATGAATATATTCTGAAAGGTTGCAACCCTTTCAGAATTGACACGACCAGTAATGAAAGGTTGCAAACTTTCAAATGGTATTGACTGTTCCTGAAAGTTGCAACTTTTCATAATAGTGGGAGGATCCGAGTCGGTGTCGGGTTAACTAAAAAGTTGAAAATATTTCGGTTAACTTATGTTATCAACTAATTAATTGAAAATAATTTTTGGCCAAAAAATTATCTCTCGATCGATCATTTGCCAAAGCCAAAGCCAAGCCGAAGCGAACGAGCGACGACGACGACGGCGCGAGGGGGGTCCCTCTTTCCAACCCTTTTAACAATTAATAGGAGTGTTTATTTATTTAAACTCTCCTATTTTCATTTCCATTACCGATGCGGGACTATTGCCTTTTTTCATTAAAGCATTAGAGCACTTTTCAAGTTCCCAACCTTTCAAGTTCTAAACTTTTTCAAATTCCTCTCCTTCCCTCTATTCCCCATCAATTCTTGCTATATACCCAACATTTGTCTCATTGATTTGACATAAATTTTTACTTTTACTCTTGTCATAAAGGGACTTAGATTGCCTCCCTTTGACAGGCCCAATATCCATGACAAGTATGTTTTTGCACATGCAACATTGATTTGTCCTCTATATTTTTAAAACTCATGCTCATCACAATGTAAAATGTAATGAGTGAATTTGCATCATTTGCAGGGATAGTAGCATTATAGTAACTTAAGTCGAAAGAAGTTCATTGCACAAAAGCTAAACTTGAATGATCATGCTGAGGTGATAATTTTATAAGCTAAATTATGCATTTCTATGAACTAGTTAGTTATATAAAATTTAAGAATTCGAAATTTTTAAAATATTCCCTCTTATTTGAATAAATATATTAATTCTTACTTAACAAAGATAAAGGAACTTAAACAATTGATTATCTCACGGATTAAAAGATGAACAAATATAAATAGCTAGGACAGTGAATGAAATTTTTATATTATACTACATGAAGTTATGTTTAAAATACCACTACAATACTGCTTTTCCATTGAATCGTCTTTATATCATTTTGTGCAGGTGAATATTGTTTGTTGTGGTGAAAAGTTGAATAGAGATGTGACGCTCAAAGACATTCAACTTAGATGGAAGTCACACCTTCCGAATTGTGGAAAGTAAAAGACTAAATGGGAGTTGGTGGAGGCTATGACTCAGCTAGGATGCATCAGAAGCGAGAAACTTAAAACTCCACCCAATAAATAACAAGTGTGTGGCTATTGAAATCATGGCTTAAAAGAAGTGAACTACCTATATCACAAAAGACATAAAGACTAATCAGTAGACACTTTTTGACGTGCATAATAATAGTCCCATAGCTATTAGTACCTTAATTCTCTACTTTATTATCGTCAAACAATCTATGCTTTCGACTTCTATTGTCTAGTTTCCAACGAAATATTATGCTATCGACTTCTATATTATCAATTTTTTAAGCATACATCTTATAATAAATGGGGGTTTCTGATTCTCACTAATTTGTATTCCTTTAGAGGGAGATGGAAGTGAGACTATTTTACCTATCAGATTTTATTATAAGATTTAAGCATGTAATTAGTCTGAACAGGTCTTTAATCATTATGATCTTGAACAAAGTCTTAGAATCATTAAGATGTAATCTTTTGTGGATAATATTCATTGTCACACTCACCAACCACGACCATTAATCACTTCTTTAATCACAATGACGCGAATCATCTTCCTGAAATTTAACTCTGAATATGAAATTTTTTGTGAACTTGAGACTCTGTACATATCTTACTGTTACATAATTATTTGATTTTCCTTTTGTAGAACACAAGCTATTGTTTGCATTTTACCAAATAACATCTAACACTGAGTTTATCTCGTCAATATCGATTTGTCTCCTATATTTTTAAATCTCATACTCATCACCATGTAAAGTGAAATGACCGATGTTGCAACATTTTGCAACTTGAATCTGAATGATTTAGACCTTAGCTCATCAAGTGCATATGTTAATTTATTAAGACTTAAGCATTTAATTAATCATTAAGTGTTGAACAAAGTATTAATATCTTGTCTAGATAATTTACCACTCTATCCACAATCACTAACCATCACAATTATCGTTATCAATTACCAAACACCTTTGTTATTACAACCATTATTGATAACCACACTTTATACAATCTCATTCGAAGGCAAATATCGTTACACATTCTATCATATACAATAATTGCTGAAATCAATGTTTGGTGCAAACTTATATTATACTTATTGGTTTAAACTTCTACTATATGTTTTGATAAATATACACTTTGAGTTCAAAGATGATCGTGAGCTAGATTTGCATCGTCTAGCTTCATATTACCTATCCTCTAGGAAAAGGCCTTGTAACATTATACATGTGGTGATTAGGAATATGGGTGGGGTTAGAATAGTGTTTTATAACTTGTAACATTATACTTGGGTTGATCAGGAATACGGGGTTACAATGGTGCTTTATAACTTGAAACATTATAATTGTGGTCATTTGCCTTTCACAAAAATATGAAATAAATGGAAAATGAGATTATGTGGAGTCATGATAAAAGTTTATGTAGCAAAAAAATTGAACTAACAAAATTCCTCTCTAAATAAATTATCTACATGCTTTATTTTCCTTTATAAATAATATTAACATATATACCATATTTCCTTTTGAGCAAAAAAGTTTAATCTCCAAAGCTTAAAAGTCCATATAATCTTAAAGAACAATTCTTCAAACAAAAGAAATCATTTATTTCCATATCATCCACTAAAAAGGAAAAGGAATTACATTGATCTGAAATCATATAGTAGCTTCAAGATTGCTTACTATTGATGTGCATATTCCCAATTTATTTATGAAAATAACGAACTCATTTATAAAGCTAAGGAAAAATCTTATAGATTCAAAAAATATTCTAATTTCTTGTTGGTTGGGCTTATTGAGCCGTTGTTGACATTTGAGCCAAGATGCTAGCATATTGTGCAACAGTATGCCGTGAAGTGTATTGATCAGAGAGGCCAAACTCTGAAAAATTTGGTTCAACATGCACAAAATGACCCGGTAATGATTTTTTCCCAAGAGTTTCCTTCAATATCTCTAAGAAATCACTCATAATCAAGTGTGATGTTTTCCATGAGGAAATCGGAAGATACTCCATCTACAAAAAAATAAACATCTTATGAGGCAAGCATTCTCATAAAAATAACAATTTTCTTTAATTAGGTAAAGTACAATAATTGAATTCCTCTCCATGAAGTGTAAAAAAACATAATATTTTACAACAAAACTATTTCTTTTAAATTTTTAAAAATCGTTTAACTACATTATAAAAATCTTCAATTGATGATAAAATATCTAAAAGTATTTGCATACCTCCATAACTATTCCCCTCAAGTTCTCAGAATTTATTGGAACAACTTTGCCTACTCGCACTCGGAAGTCACCAAGTCGATACTGAAACCCCTATATCATACAAATATTTTAATGAGTATTTATGAAGACAAGATTTTGATGGTGTTATATAAGTATATCATCCTCAATACGAATAATAATTTGCAGATCTCAGTATAATACAAACCTCACAATTAAGTGCAAACTTTATTCTGTAAGATTGTAAGTTCTCCATTATCGTTTGCATTGATGATTCTGCTTCCACAATCAGTCTTTTCCTACTAAGTTCCATGTAAAACTTGTCGGGTTGTTCTTGAAGTGAAGCCCCCAAAAAATGTTGGGGAAATTCTGATGCATTTGCTTGTTCTAGTAAAAGAGAAAAAAATCATTAACAATCAAATATCGTATATGGCTACAAAAGTTATCATAAATATGACAGGATGTTTATGTTAAAAATGCTAGATATATAGAGTATCTTACATTTAGATCTATTCTTGATCCAAAAAATATCAATACTTATTCATTTTTTAATACATTATCTTACAAAGGAGAAAAATTTCCCAAGTCCAATCTTTATAATTCATCAAAAGGAGAAAAAAGGAAGCTCATCTCTTTATATTGCGCTTACAGACATAATTTATTAAGTAATGATGAAATACCTTTGAGCATAGGCTTATAGAAGCAAAAGGTATTTTTCCATCCTCCTTCTTTAACACCATTAATGCTCTCAACACATTTAGATACTTCTATCAGTATTTTACAATTGATTGTTGTACTTGCATTTGGCTGCCAACACAAAACCCTAACAACAAACAAAGTAACAAATTAAACACTTAAACATACACATCAAAATTATTCAAAAATGTTATGTTTCTAGTGAATTCAAAATCATTACCATTTGATTGACATGTTGTCGATTGCAAGTACAATTTTCTTTTTCCTCTTAAAGAAAAATTTGTTCAAAAAGAAGAAAAAGTTGTTGCTAATACAAGGAAAGATAAGAAAATGAATATTAAAATATTTATGTTATAGTTTAAAATTGTCTGAAAGCATAAAGTTGTATTTATAGTGGAAAAGTACCTTGAACAAAAATCAAAGTCATATTTGACTTTTGTTACTAAAATTTCAACAAAGTTACCTTGTTTGGTCAAATTTGAGAGAAAATCAAAATAGTATTTTTTTTCCTTTAATATATTGGTGAATTAACAGTTTTTCCTAATTAGCATCGAAGATATAAAGAGAAAATCATAAATATTCATTCTAAAATGTAGGTCAAGATCATATTTGTTTGAATGTATCTAGTCAATATTAATATATTTATTTCTCTTAATTAATATGCCTTTTCTATAATAAAAAAATTTATGCTTTGAAGGATGAAAAAATCGTCAAAGATTTCATTAATGAATATAAATTATTTTTATTAAATTAAAGTTTGTACAATTTTTTTTTCATTATATATGATTTAATATTTCTTTTGTATTTTTTAAGTAATTCAAATAGTGTTCTCATTCCTTGTAGAATCAATAATTTTTCTTAATCTATATTTGTCCTTAAATGTATTTGTTAATAAAAATTCTCCAAAATGGTACTATCTAGTTTGCATATTTATTTTTATTAATTAATAAGCCAATTTTTAAAAAAAAAGATGTTTTGAAGGATTAAACAAATCAAAACACTTATACACCGAATATGAATTGTTTATAGTAAAATATATTATATACTATCTTTATTTCATCTTATATAATACAATTCAATATTGGGAGTCAAATAATTTCTTTTAAAATTACTTATCTACCTTGCATGCTTTTATTACTAGACCCGAAGAAAGAGAGCCTTCAATACAAGAAAACCAAGGTTTGGATGAAAAACAGAAAGAACTTTCCTCTTTCTAGTCTAAATTTGTACCAAAGGGAGTAAAGTAAGTACTAATATACCAGGCACATTGCTCCGAAGGTTGTTGTCTCATTGATTTGACATAAATTTTTACTTTTACTCTTGGCATAAAGGGACTTTGATTGCCTCCCTTTGACAGGCCCAATATCCATCTCAAGTAAGTTTTTGCACATGCAACATTGATTTGTCCTCTATATTTTTAAAAGTCATGCTCATCACAATGTAAAATGTAATGAGTGATTTTGCATCATTTGCAGGGATAGTAGCATGACAGTAACTTTAGTCGAAAGAAGTTCATTGCACAAAAGCTAAACTTGAATGATCATGCTGAGGTGATAATTTTATAAGCTAAATTATGCATTTCTATGAACTAGTTATTTATATAAAATTTAAGAATTCGGAATTTTTAAAATATTCCCTCTTATTTGAATAAATATATTAATTCTTACTTAACAAAGATAAAGCAACTTAAACAATTGATGATCTCTCGGATTAAAAGATGAACAAATATAAATAGCTAGGACAGTGAAAGAAATTTTTATTTTATACACATGAAGTTATGTTGAAAATACCACTACAATACTGCTTTTCCATTGAATCGTCTTTATATCATTTTGTGCAGGTGAATATTGTTTGTTGTGGTGAAAAGTTGAATAGAGATATGACGCTCAAAAACATTCAACTTAGATGGAAGTCACACCTTCCCAATTGTGGAAAGTAAAAGACTAAATGGGAGTTGGTGGAGGCTATGACTCAGCTAGGATGCATCAGAAGCGAGAAACTTAAAACTCCACCCAATAAATAACAAGTGTGTGGCTACTGAAATCATGGCTTAAAAGAAGTGAACTACCTATATCACAAAAGACATAAAGACTAATCAGTAGACACTTTTTGACGTGCATAATAATAGTCCCATAGCTATTAGTACCTTAATTCTCTACTTTATTATCGGCAAACAATCTATGCTTTCGACTTCTATTGTCTATTTCCAACAAAATATTATGCTATAGACTTCTATATCGGCAAACAATCTATGCTTTTGATATACCTTTTGTAGAACACAAGCTATTGTTTGCATTTTACCAAATAACATCTAACACTGAGTTTATCTCGTCAATATCGATTTATCTCCTATATTTTTAAATCTCATACTCATCACCATGTAAAGTGAAATGACCGATGTTGCAACATTTTGCAACTTGAATCTGAATGAATTAGACTACATGTCATCAAGTGCATATGTTAATTCATTAAGATTGAAGCATTTAATTAATCATTAAGTGTTGAACAAAGTATTAATATCTTGTCTAGATAATTTACCACTCTATCCACAATCACTAACCATTACCATTATCGTTATCAATTACCAAACACCTTTGTTATTACAACTATTATTGATAACCACACTTTATATAAGCTCATTCGAAGGCAAATATCGTTACACATTCTATCATATACAATACTTGCTGAAATCGATGTTTGGTGCAGACTTATATTGTACTTATTGGTTTAAACTTCTACTATATGTTTTGATAAATATACACTTTGAGTTCAAAGATGATCGTGAGCTAGATTTGCATCGTCTAGCTTCATATTACCTATCCTCTAGGAAAAGGCCTTGTAACATTATACATGTGGTGATTAGGAATATGGGTGGGGTTAGAATAGTGTTTTATAACTTGTAACATTATACTTGGGTTGATCAGGCATACGGGGTTACAATGGTGCTTTATAACTTGAAACATTATAATTGTGGTCATTTGCTTTTAACAAAAATATGAAATAAATGGAAAATGAGATTATGTGGAGTCATGATAAAAGTTTATGTAGCAAAAAAACTAAACTAACAAAATTCCTCTCTAAATAAATTATCTACATGCTTTATTTTCCTTTATAAATAATATTAACATATATACCATATTTCCTTTTGAGCAAAAAAGTTTAATCTCCAAAGCTTAAAAGTCAATATAATCTTAAAGAACAATTCTTCAAACAAAAGAAATCATTTAATTTCCACATCACCCACTAAAAAGGAAAAGGAATTACATTGATCTGAAATCATATAGTAGCTTCAAGATTGCTTACTATTGATGTGCATATTCCCAATTTATTTATGAAAATAACGAACTCATTTATAAAGCTAAGGAAAAATCTTATAGATTCAAAAAATATTCTAATTTCTTGTTGGTTGGGCTTATTGAGCCGTTGTTGACATTTGAGTCAAGATGCTAGCATATTCTACAACAGTATGCCGTGAAGTGTATTGATCAGAGAGGCCAAACTCTGAAAAATTTGGTTCAGCATGCACAAAATGACCCGGTAATGATTTTTTCCCAAGAGTTTCCTTCAATATCTCTAAGAATTCACTCATAATCAAGTGTGATGTTTTCCATGAGGAAATCGGAAGATACTCCATCTACAAAAAAATAAACATCTTATGAGGCAAGCATTCTCATAAAAATAACAATTTTCTTTAATTAGGTAAAGTACAATAATTGAATTCCTCTCCATGAAGTGTAAAAAAACATAATATCTTACAACAAAACTATTTCTTTTAAATTTTTAAAAATCGTTTAACTACATTATAAAAAGCTTCAATTGATAATAAAATCTCTAAAAGTATTTGCATACCTCCATAACTATTCTCCTCAAGTTCTCAGAATTTATTGGAACAACTTTGCCTACTCGCTCTCGGAAGTCACCAAGTCGATACTGAAACCCCTATATCATACAAATATTTTAATGAGTATTTATGAAGACAAGATTTTGATGGTGCTATATAAGTATATCATCCTCAATACGAACAATAATTATCTCAATATAATACAAACCTCACAATTAAGTGCTAACTTTATTCTGTAAGATTGTAAGTTCTCCATTATCGTTTGCATTGATGATTCTGCTTCCACAATCAGTCTTTTCCTACTAAGTGCCATGTAAAACTTGTCGGGTTGTTCTTGAAGTGAAGCCCCCAAAAAATGTTGGGGAAATTCTGTTGCATTTGCTTGTTCTAGTAAAAGAAAAAAAATCATTAACAATCAAATATCGTATGTGGCTACAAAAGTACTCATAAATATGACATGATGTTTAAGTTAAAAATGCTAGATATATAGATTATGTTACATTTAGATCTATTCTTGATCCAAAAATTTTCAATACTTTTTCATTTTTTAATACATTATCTTACAAAGGAGAAAAACTTCCCAAGTCCAATCTTTATAATTAATCAAAAGGAGAAAAAAAGGAAGCTCATCTCTTTATATTGCGCTTACAGACATAATTTATTAAGTAATGATGAAATACCTTTGAGCATGGGCTTATAGAAGCAAAAGGTATTTTTCCATCCTCCTTCTTTAACACCATTAATGCTCTCAACACATTTAGATACTTCTATCAATATTTGACTATTGATTGTTGTACCTGCATTTGGGTGCCAACACAAAACCCTAACAGCAAACAATTTAACAAATTAAACACTTAAACATACACATCAAAATTATTCAAAAATGTTATGTTTCTAGTGAATTCAAAATCATTACCATTTGATTGACATGTTGCCGATTGCAAGTACATTTTTGTTCAAAAATAAGAAAAATTTGTTGCTAATACAAGGAAAGATAAGAAAATGAATCTTAAAATATTTATGTTATAGTTTGAAATTATTTGAAAGCATAAAGTTGTATTTATAGTGGAAAAGTACATTGAACAAAAATCAAAGTCATATTTGACTTTTGTTACTAAAATTTCAACAAAGTTACCTTGTTTGGTCAAATTTGATAGAAAATCAAAATAGTATTTTTTTTCCTTTAATATATTGTTGAATTAACATTTTTTCCTAAATAGCATCGAAGATAGAAAGAGAAAATAATAAATATTCATTCTAAAATGTAGGTCAAGATCATATTTGTCGGAATGTATCTAGTCAATATTAATATATTTATTTCTCTTAATTAATATGCCTTTTCTATAATAAAAAAATTTATGCTTTGAAGGATGAAAAAATCGTCAAAGATTTCATGAATGAATATCAATTATTTTTATTAAATTAAAGTTTGTACAATATTTTTTTCATTATATATGATTTAATATTTCTTTTGTATTTTTTAAGTAATTCAAATAGTGTTCTCATTCCTTGTAGAATCAATAGTTTTTTTTTTTAATCTATATTTGTCCTTAAATGTATTTGTTAACAAAAATTCCCCAAAATGGTACTATCTAGTTTGCATATTTATTTTTATTAATTAATAAGCCAATTTTTTTTTTTTTTAAAATGTTTTGAAGGATTAAACAAATCAAAACACTTATACACCGAATATGAATTGTTTATAGTAAAATATATTATATACTATCTTTATTTCATCTTATATAATACAATTCAAAATTAGGAGTCAAATCATTTCTTTTAAAATTACTTATCCCCTTGCATGTTTTTATTACTAGACCCGAAGAAAGAGAGCCTTCAACACAAGAAAACCAAGGTTTGGATGAAAAACAGAAAGAACTTTCCTCTTTCTAGTCTAAACTTGTACCAAAGGGAGTAAAGTAAGTACCAATATACCAGGCACATTGCTCCGAAGGTTGTTGTCTCATTGATTTGACATAAGTTTTTACTTTTACTCTTGGCATAAAGGGACTTTGATTGCCTCCCTTTGACAGGCCCAATATCCATCTCAAGTAAGTTTTTGCACATGCAACATTGATTTGTCCTCTATATTTTTAAAAGTCATGCTCATCACAATGTAAAATGTAATGAGTGATTTTGCATCATTTGCAGGGATAGTAGCATGACAGTAACTTTAGTCGAAAGAAGTTCATTACACAAAAGCTAAACTTGAATGATCATGCTGAGGTGATAATTTTATAAGCTAAATTATGCATTTCTATGAACTAGTTATTAGTATCTTAATTCTCTACTTTATTATCGGCATACGATCTATGCTTTCGACTTCTATTGTCTAGTTTCCAACGAAATATTATGCTATAGACTTCTATATTAGCAATTTTTTCAGCATGCATCTTATAATAAATGGGGGTTTCTGATTCTCACTAATTTGTATTTCTTTAAAGGGAGATGGAAGTGAGACTATTTTACCTATCAGATTTTATTATAAGATTTAAGCATGTAATTAGTCTGAACAAGTCTTTAATCATTATGATCTTGAACAAAGTCTTAGAATCATTAAGATGTAATCTTTTGTAGATAATATTCATTGTCACACTCACCAACCACGACCATTAATCACTTCTTTAATGACAATGACGCGAATCATCTTCCTGAAATTTAACTCTGAATATCAAATTTTTTGTGAACTTGAGACTCTGTACATATCTTACTGTTACATAATTATTTGACTTTCCTTTTGTAGAACACAAGATATTGTTTGCATTTTACCAAATAACATCTAACACTGAGTTTATCTCGTCAATATCGATTTGTCTCCTATATTTTTAAATCTCATACTCATGACCATGAAAAGTGAAATGACCGATGTTGCAACATTTTGCAACTTGAATCTGAATGATTTAGACCTTAGTTCATCAAGTGCATATGTTAATTTATTAAGATTTAAGCATTTAATTAATCATTAAGTGTTGAACAAAGTATTAATATCTTGTCTAGATAATTTACCACTCTATCCACAATCACTAACCATGACAATTATCGTTATCAATTACCAAACACCTTTGTTATTAAAACCATTATTGATAACCACACTTTATACAATCTCATTCGAAGGAAAATATCGTTACACATTCTATCATATACAATAATTTCTGAAATCGATGTTTGGTGCAAACTTATATTATACTTATTGGTTTAAACTTCTACAATATGTTTTGATAAATATACACTTTGAGTTCAAAGATGATCGTGAGCTAGATTTGCATCGTCTAGCTTCATATTACCTATCCTCTAGGAAAAGGCCTTGTAACATTATACATATGGTGATTAGGAATATGGGTGGGGTTACAATAGTGTTTTATAACTTGTAACATTATACTTGGGTTGATCAGGAAATACGGGGTTACAATGGTGCTTTATAAATTGAAACATTATAATTGTGGTCATTTGCCTTTCACAAAAATATGAAATAAATGGAAAATGAGATTATGTGGAGTCATGATAAAAGTTTATGTAGCCAAAAAATTGAACTAGCAAAATTCCTCTCTAAATGAATTATCTACATGCTTTATTTTCCTTTATAAATAATATTAACATATATACCATATTTCCTTTTGAGAAAAAAAGTTTAATCTCCAAAGCTTAAAAGTCCATATAATCTTTAAGAACAATTCTTCATACAAAAGAAATCATTTAATTTCCATATCACCCACTAAAAAGGAAAAGGAATTACATTGATCTGAAATCATATAGTAGCTTCAAGATTGCTTATTATTGATGTGCATATTCCCAATTTATTTATGAAAATAACGAACTCATTTATAAAGCTAAGTAAAAATCTTATAGATTCAAAAAAAAATCTAATTTCTTGTTGGTTGGGCTTATGTAACGACCTGTTTAGTCGTTTTGAGCAGCAGATTTTATTTCTGGAAAAACTGACTGAGTCGACGGATTCCACGACGAACCGTCATGGGCACGACGGACCGTCGTGGGGGTTTCTTTCCAAAACACTTAGAATTTAGAAATTTGGGTACTGAGATCGACTCTCTGAACGTCATGACGAAATGGCAAGACGGACCGTCGCAGGCATGACGGGCTGTCACAGACCTTTTACTGACATCTAGTCTCTAAACTCTGTGACGGAAGCAGCAGGACGGACCGTCGCATGCACGACGACCCATCACAGGCTACGTAATCCCAGTCTGGGTCGGATTTCTGTTAAATGTTTTAAGGGCCGTTTTGGACTATTCCTACTTATAATTATAAAGTGAGTGGTTTAATGTTTATAATTTTATTACTTGGGGGTTAAAAGGGAGAACCTTGAAACAAGTAGTGGGGTATTTTATCATCTTTTATACTTAATTATATGATTATTAGGGTAAAAGAAAAAGGGTTTTGAATAAGAAAAATAGAAAGAACAGAGGGAGAGAGAGATAGAAAGAACGAGAGAAAGAGAAGAACGAAGAGGAAAACAAAGACTTTGAGAAATAGCTTGCTTGATCACAAATTCTTCGGTGGAGGTAGGTTATGGTTTATGGTATTCGTAGTAAACTCTTAATAGCGAATGATATGTATTGGGTAGTATTGTAAACCCTGCTATATGTTTAATTGCATGCTTGTATGAATGTGATTACATAATTGTGATAAAATAAGCATGATGAAGCTATTGAATCCCAAATCTTGAAAAACCCTAATCTGCCTTGTTAATGAGATTGATGATGCCTTGGTATAAAAGAAGGCTTGATGAACTAAAGTGATGAGAGTAGTGGAACGGGTGTCACGAACCGACACGTAGAATTAGGGGATCGGGTGTCACGAACCGACACGTAGAATTAGGGGATCGGGTGTCACGAACCGACACGTAGAATTAGGGGATCGGGTGTCACGAACCGACACGTAGTATTAGTGGATCGGGTGTCACGAACCGACACGTAGTATATGGAGAGGAATGTCACGTACCGACACGAGAGAAATAAGCATAATGAATCTTGAAAGACGTTAATATACTCAATCTAATGAACCTAATTCCCAAATGGGTATGGCATTGAGGCTTGAGTCCTCATGGGTGAACTTGGCGATGCTTATTAATGATTATATAACTTGTTGTTGCTACATGTTGAGTATTGTAGTTGATTTATGATATTATTTGATATATACTGTTTTCTATTTTGAGTTGGCCGATTATACCTACTCAGTACTTGTGTTTCGTACTGACCCCTACTTGTAATTGTTTTCTTTGTTATTTGTGGAGTGCAGCAAACGTACCATCGTCTTCAACTCAACCGCAACTCTAGCCAGTCTTCATCACGTCGGATCTCAGGGTGAGCTAATGCTTCTAGCTTGGACTGGATCATCTTCTTCATGTCTTGATGCCTTGAAGTTCTGGCATGGAATAGCTTTTTACTTATTTTAGCTTCTTAGATACTCTTAGATTAGTAATTTGAGGATAGATGTTCTTGTGGTGATGACTTCCAGGTTTTGGGAATAAATAGTATTGAGTTTTTATAAGTTATTTAATCGATTTTCATTAATGAGTTTTAAGTCTTCCGCATTATATTTTGTTATTTATGGTTGAAACGTTGGGAATTGGACGGGTTGGTTCGCTCACATAGTAGGATAAGTGTGGGTGCCAGTCGCGGCCTGTTTTGGGTCGTTACAAACTTGGTATCAGAGCATTAGGTTCGTTGGTCTCATCACACAAGAACAGGTCTAGTGGAGTCTTAAGGAACGGTAGGGGGACGCCTTTACTTTTCTTTGAGAGGCTATAATACTTTAGGAAAATTCTATTCCTTCCTTCTTTCGTGCTATTACTTGGATCCAATTGGTATCTAGGTGATAGAAATTGGTATCTGACCATCTTCACTCTATTTCGCAGATGGTTAGAACTAGAGCAACGACTACGTCAACACCAGCACCAGCAGGACAGGGTGCGTCTAAGCCAGCCACTGGGGCTGTAGCTCGAGGAGGAGTAGTGATAAGAGGCCGTGGAAGAGGTCGTGGGAGGACGTCCTCTAGAGGAAGAGGACGAGCACCTAGCCCATCTGGTACTAGGGCGGTGACTCCTCCACCAACTGAGGAAGTGGTAAGAGAGGGTGAGGATGGGGAGAATGAACAAGTGCAGAATGAGGAATTGCCACCCCAACCTACCCCAGAGATGATCAATCAGCTTCTTGCTTATCTTAGCGGGTTATCTGATCAGGGCCAGATGCCTCCAGTGTTTTTTGCACCAACACCTCCGGTTCCGGAGGTACAACATGCAGCTACTATAGCTCCCCGCATGGATGTCTCATTGGAAATAGGCACGTTTCCTCGTTTGACCACAGGGCCTATAATGAAAAATGATCAACATGAACTTTTCAGTAAGTTCTTAAAATTGAAACCTCCAGTCTTCAAGTGTGCTGAATCTGAGGATGCCTACGATTTTCTGGTTGACTGTCATGAGCTACTACACAAGATGGGCATAGTAGAACGGTTTGGTGTCGAGTTTGTGACTTATCAGTTTCAAGGGAACGCCAAAATGTGGTGGCGGTCACATGTTGAGTGTCAACCAACGGAGGCACCACCTATAACTTGGGCGTCATTCTCTAGCTTGTTTATGGAGAAGTATATTCCCCGGACCTTGAGGGATAGGAAAAGAGATGAGTTCTTGAGCCTAGAGCAAGGTAGGATGTCGGTTACTACATATGAGGCTAAGTTTCGCGCATTATCCAGGTATGACACCCAACTATGTTTCAGTCCACAAGAGCGGGTTCGCCGTTTTGTGAAGGGGTTGAGGTCAGAATTGCGAATTTAAGCCTTACAGGTAGCGGCTACGGCAAAATCCTTTCAAGAAGTGGTAGACTTCGTGATAGAGGTGGAAGGAGTGAAGCCAGGTGACTTCACCATGGCATCGACATCAAAAAGGTTTCGAAAGGGAGGTGAGTTTAATGGTTCTTACTCTAGAGGACAGGGTTCAGGAGGTTACTCAGTCCGACCAATTCAGTCTTCACTACAGACTGTAGTTGGGGTCCACCTCAGCCCGGTCAACACTTCTCTGAGAGACCTATGCTTGACTCCAGGGAGTGCTATGGATGTGGGGAGACTGGACATATTAGGAGGAATTGTCCAAAACAGAGTTATAGACCCCCAATAGCTAGAGGTAGAGGTGGTCATGGTAGAGGCCGTTATTCTGGAGAACGCGGTGGCCAAGGTTATGGTGGTCGCCAAAACGTCCGGGGTTACGGGCAAACTGGAGCCACTACAGCATAACATGGTAGGGGCAACGGGCAGATAGGTGATAGGGCCCATTGTTACGCTTTCCCTGGGCAGTCTGAAGCGGAGGCATCAGATGCTATTATCACAGATAATCTTTTGGTTTGTGATTGCATGGCTTCTGTATTATTTGATCCTGGCTCCACATTTTCATATGTATCTTCCTCATTTGCTAATGGTCTTAATTTACATTGTGAATTGCTTGACATGCCTATTCGTGTTTCTACTCCGGTGGGTGAGTCTGTGATAGTTGAATATAGGTCTTGTCTGGTGAATTTTGTGGGGAGCAATACCCATGTAGACTTGGTCATCTTAGAAATGGTTGATTTCGATGTAATTCTGGGTATGACTTGTCTTTCTCCAAATTTTGCAATCTTAGATTGTAATGCAAAAACTGTAACGTTGGCCAAGCCTGGGACAGACCCGTTAGTATGGAAGGGTAACTACACTTCCAATCTGGTTCGTATCGTCTCCTTTCTTCGTGCTAACAGAATGGTTAGTAAGGGTTGTTTAGCTTTCTTGGCACACCCCCGGGATGATACTACCCAAGTACCTTCAATTGAGTCGATTTCGATAGTCCGCGAGTTTTTAGATGTGTTTCCTGCAGACCTTCCTGGTATGCCACCGGATAGAGATATTGACTTCTGCATCGATCTTGAACCGGGTACTCGCCTCATTTCTATACCCCCCTATAGAATGGCTCCCGCTGAGTTAAGGGAGTTAAAGGCTCAGCTTCAAGAGTTGTTGAGCAAAGGCTTCATTAGACCAAGTACATCCCCTTGGGGTGCTCCTGTTTTGTTTGTGAAGAAGAAAGATGGAAGTCTTCGGATGTGCATAGATTACCGGCAACTAAATAAAGTAACTGTTAAGAACATGTATCCTCTTCCTCGCATTGATGATTTGTTCGATCAGTTACAAGGTGCTTGTGTCTTCTCTAAGATTGACTTGAGGTCTGGTTATCATCAATTGAAAATACGGGCAGCAGATGTTCCAAAGACTGCTTTTCGAACCAGGTATGGGCGTTATGAATTCTTGGTAATGTCCTTTGGACTAACGAATGCCCCTGCTGCTTTCATGAGCTTGATGAATGGGATTTTTAAGCCATATCTGGATCTCTTTGTGATCGTATTTATTGATGATATACTGGTATACTCCAAGAGTAAGAAGGAACATGAGGAGCATTTGAGAATTGTGTTGGAAATGTTGAGGGAGAAAAAGCTTTATGCCAAATTCTCCAAGTGTGAGTTTTGGCTAGATTCAGTGTCTTTCTTGGGGTACGTGGTTTCTAAGGATGGGGTGATGGTGGATCCCTCTAAGATCGAAGTAGTGAAGAATTGGGTAAGACCTACTAATGTGTTAGAAATAAGAAGCTTTGTTGGTTTAGCCAGTTACTACCGTCGATTTGTCAAGGGATTCTCTTCTATTGCTTCCCAATTGACGAACTTGACTAAGCAGAATGTTCCATTTGTATGGTCGGATGAATGTGAGGAAAGCTTTCAGAAACTCAAGACCTTGCTGACTACCGCACCTATCCTTACCTTGCCAGTGGAGGGTAAGAACTTCATTGTTTATTGTGATGCATCCTATTCTGGATTGGGTGCAGTGCTTATGCAAGAGAAGAACGTAATTGCTTATGCTTCGAGGCAATTAAAGGTGCATGAACGTAATTATCCGACCCACGATTTGGAGTTGGCGGCGGTAGTGTTTGCATTAAAGCAATGGAGACACTATCTATATGGGGTTAAGTGTGAAGTCTATACGGATCATCGTAGCCTACAGTATGTCTTTACTCAGAAAGATTTGAATTTGAGACAGAGGAGATGGATGGAACTACTAAAGGACTACGATATTACCATCTTGTATCACCCAGGAAAAGCTAATGTTGTGGCAGACGCCTTAAGTAGAAAAGCAGGGAGCAAGGGTAGTTTAGCCCACTTACAAGCCTCTAGTCGCCCATTGGCTAGAGAGGTTCAGACTTTGGCTAATGACCTTATGAGGTTGGAAGTAAATGAGAAGGGGGGATTTTTCGCTAGTGTGGAGGCAAGATCTTCCTTTCTTGACAAAATTAAGGGAATGCAGTTTACTGATGAGAAACTGATTCGGATCCGAGATAAGGTGTTGCGAGGAGAGGCTAAAGAAGCAATAATGGATGAGGAAGGTGTTTTGAGAATTAAGGGAAGGGTATGTGTGCCCCGTGTTGATGATTTGATCCACACTATTCTTACAGAGGCTCATAGTTCCGGGTATTCTATACATCCTGGTGCAACCAAGATGTACCGTGACCTAAAGCAACACTTTTGGTGGAGTAGAATGAAGCGCGACATTGTTGATTTTGTTGCCAAATGTCCAAATTGTCAGCAAGTAAAGTATGAACATCATAGGCCCGGAGGAACACTTCAGAGAATGCCCATTCCTGAATGGAAGTGGGAGAGAATTGCAATGGACTTCGTGGTTGGTCTTCCAAAGACATTGGGCAAGTTTGATTCTATTTGGGTAATTGTGGACAGATTAACTAAGTCTGCTCATTTCATTCCGGTTAAGGTGACTTACAATGCAGAGAAGTTAGCCAGACTCTACATCTCAGAGATTGTTCGATTGCATGGAGTTCCACTTTCCATCATATCAGATAGAGGTACGCAGTTTACTTCTATGTTTTGGAGGACATTGCATGCTGAATTAGGTACTAGGTTGGACCTTAGTACTGCATTCCACCCTCAGACAGATGGACAGTCCGAGCGAACGATTCAAGTATTGGAGGATATGCTTCGTGCATGTGTCATAAAATTTGGTGGTCATTGGGATAACTTCTTACCCTTAGCGGAGTTTTCATACAATAATAGCTATCACTCAAGTATTGATATGGCTCCTTTCGAAGCATTGTATGGGAGGAGATGTAGTTCTCCCATTTATTGGTTTGATGCATTTGAGGTTAGACCTTGGGTACTGACCATTTGAGGGATTCATTAGAGAAGGTGAAATCTATTCAAGAAAAGATTTTAGCGGCTCAAAGTAGGCAAAAGGAGTATGCAGATCGAAAGGTTAGGGACTTGGAGTTCATGGAGGGTGAGCAAGTTTTGCTGAAGGTTTCACCCATGAAGGGTGTGATGCGGTTTGGTAAAAGAGGTAAGCTTAGTCCGAGGTATATTGGTCCATTTGAAGTTCTGAAGCGAGTAGGGGAGGTGGCTTATGAATTAGCCTTGCCTCCAGGGCTGTCAGGAGTGCACCCGGTATTTCATGTGTCTATGTTGAAAAGATACCATGGGGATGGAAACTACATCATTCGTTGGGATTCAGTTCTGCTTGATGAGAACTTGTCTTATGAGGAGGAGCCTGTTGCCATTTTAGATAGAGAAATTCGCAAGTTGAGATCAAGGGAGATTGCATCCATCAAAGTCCAATGGAAGAATCGACCAGTTGAAGAGGCCACTTGGGAGAAGGACGCTGATATGCAAGAAAGATACCCACATCTGTTTACAGACTCAGGTACTCCCTTTTGCCCTTGTTTTTCTTCTTATGATCGTTCGAGGACGAACGATGGGTAAATTGGTATCTATTGTAACGACCTATTTAGTCGTTTTGAGCAGCAGATTTTATTTCTGGAAAAACTGACTGAGTCGACGGATTCCACGACGAACCGTCATGGGCACGACGGACCGTCGTGGGGGTCTCGTTCCAAAACACTTAGAATTTAGAAATTTGGGTACTGAGATGGACTCTCTGAACGTCACGACGAAATGGCAGGACGGACCGTCGCAGGCATGACGGGCCGTCACAGACTTTTACTGACATCTAGTCTCTGAACTCTGTGACGGAAGCAGCAGGACGGACCATCGCAGGCACGACGTCCCGTCACAGGCTGCGTAATCCCAGGCTGGGTCAGATTTCTGTTAAATGTTTTAAGGGGCGTTTGGGACTATTCCTGCTTATAATTATAAAGTGAGTGGTTTAATGTTTATAATTTAATTACTTGGGGGTTAAAAGGGAGAACCTTGAAACAAGTAGTGGGGTATTTTATCATCTTTTATACTTAATTATATGATTATTAGGGTAAAAGAAAAAGGTTTTTGAATAAGAAAAATAGAAAGAACAGAGAGAGAGAGATAGAAAGAACGAGAGAAAGAGAAGAATGAAGAGGAAAGCAAAGACTTTGAGGAATAGCTTGCTTGATCACAAATTCTTCGTTGGAGCTAGGTTATGGTTTATGCTATTCGTAGTAAACTCTTAATAGTGAATGATATGTATTGGGTAGTATTGTAAACCCTGCTATATGCTTAATTGTATGCTTGTATGAATGTGATTACATAATTGTGATAAAATAAGCATGATGAAGCTATTGAATCCCAAATCTTGAAAAAACCCTAATCTGCCTTGTTAATGAGATTGATGATGCCTTGGTATAAAAGAAGGCTTGATGAACTAAAGTGATGAGAGTAGTGGAACGGGTGTCACGAACCGACACGTAGAATTAGGGGATCGGGTGTCACGAACCGACACGTAGAATTAGGGGATCGGGTGTCACGAACCGACACGTAGTATTAGTGGATCGGGTGTCACAAACCGACACGTAGAATTAGGGGAACGGGTGTCACGAACCGACATGTAATATATGGAGCGGAGTGTCACGTACCGACACGAGAGAAATAAGCATAATGAATCTTGAAAGACGTTAATATACTCAATCTAATGAACCTAATTCCCAAATGGGTATGGCATTGAGGCTTGAGTCCTCATGGGTGAACTTGGCGGTGCTTATTAATGATTATAGAACTTGTTGTTGCTACATGTTGAGTATTTTAGTTGATTTATGATATTATTTGATATATACTGTTTTCTATTTTGAGTTGGCCGATGATACCTTCTCAGTACTTGTGTTTTGTACTGACCCCTACTTGTAATTGTTTTCTTTGTTATTTATGGAGTGCAGCAAACGTACCATCGTCTTCAACTCAACCGCAACTCTAGCCAGTCTTCATCACGTCGGATCTCAGGGTGAGCTAATTAGCTTGGACTAGATCATCTTCTTCATGTCTTGATGCCTTGATGTTCCGGCATGGGCTAGCTTTTTACTTATTTTAGCTTCTTAGATACTCTTAGATTAGTAATTTGAGGATAGATGTTCTTGTGGTGATGACTTCCAGGTTTTGGGTATAAATAGTATTGAGTTTTTATAAGTTATTTAATCGATTTTCATTAATGAGTTTTAAGTCTTCCGCATTATATTTTGTTATTTATGGTTGAAACGTTGGGAATTGGATGGGTTGGTTCGCTCACATAGTAGGATAAGTGTGGGTGCCAGTCGCGGCCCGTTTTGGGTCGTGACAGCTTATTGAGACGTTGTTGACATTTGAGCCAAGATGCTAGCATATTGTACAACAGTATGCCGTGAAGTGTATTGATCAGAGAGGCCAAACTCTGAAAAATTTGGTTCAGCATGCACAAAATGACCTGGTAATGATTTTTTCCCAAGAGTTTCCTTCAATATCTCTAAGAATTCACTCATAATCAAGTCTGATGTTTTCCATGAGGAAATCGGAAGATACTCCATCTACAAAAATATAAACATCTTATGTGGCAAGCATTCTCATAAAAATAATAATTTTCTTTAATTAGGTAAAGTACAATAATTGAATTCCTCTCCATGAAGTGTAAAAAAACATAATATTTTACAACAAAACTATTTCTTGTAAATTTTTAAAAATCGTTTAACTACAATATAAAAAGCTTCAATTGATAATAAAATCTCTAAAAGTATTTTCATACCTCCATAACTATTCCCCTCAAGTTCTCAGAATTTATTGGAACAACTTTGTCTACTCGCACTCGGAAGTCACCAAGTCGATACTGAAACCCCTATATCATACAAATATTTTAATGAGTATTTATGAAGACAAGATTTTGATGGTGTTATATAAGTATATCATCCTCAATACGAACAATAATTTGCAGATCTCAGTATAATACAAACCTCACAATTAAGTAAAAACTTTATTCTGTAAGATTGTAAGTTCTCCATTATCGTTTGCATTGATGATTCTGCTTCCACAATGAGTCTTTTCCTACTAAGTGCCATGTAAAACTTGTCGGGTTGTTCTTGAAGTGAAGCCCCCAAAAAATGTTGGGGAAATTCTGATGCATTTGCTTGTTCTAGTAAAAGAAAAAAAAATCATTAACAATCAAATATCGTATATGGCTACAGAAGTAATCATAAATATGACAGGATGTTTAAGTTAAAAAGGCTAGATATATAGATTATCTTACATTTAGATCTATTCTTGATCCCAAAACTTTCAATACTTTTTCATTTTTTAATACATTATCTTACAAAGGAGAAAAACTTCCCAAGTCCAATCTTTATAATTCATCAAAAGGAGAAAAAAAAGGAAGCTCATCTCTTTAATATATTGTTGAATTAACAGTTTTTTCTAATTAGCATCGAAGATAGAAAGAGAAAATAATAAATATTCATTCTAAAATGTACGTCAAGATTATATTTGTCTGAATGTATCTCGTCAATAGAAAATATTTATTTCTCTTAATTAATATGCCTTTTCTATAATAAAAAAATTTATGCTTTGAAGGATGAAAAAATCATCAAAGATTTCATCAATGAATATCAATTATTTTTTATTAAAATAAAGTTTGTACAATATTTTTTTCATTATATATGATTTAATATTTCTTTTGTATTTTTTTAAGTAATTCAAATAGTGTTCTCATTCCTTGTAGAATCAATAGTTTTTCTTAATCTATATTTGTCCTTAAATGTATTTGTTAATAAAAATTCCCCAAAATGGTACTATCTAGTTTACATATTTATTTTTATTAATTAATAAGCCAATTTTTTTTAAAAAAAGATGTTTTGAAGGATTAAACAAATCAAAACACTTATACACCGAATATGAATTGTTTATAGTAAAATATATAATATACTACCTTTATTTCATCTTATATAATACAATTCAATATTGGGAGTCAAATAATTTCTTTTAAAATTACTTATCTACCTTGCATGCTTTTATTACTAGACCCGAAGAAAGAGAGCCTTCAACACAAGAAACCAACGTTTGGATGAAAAACAGAAAGAACTTTCCTCTTTCTAGTCTAAACTTGTACCGAAGAGAGTAAAGTAAGTACCAATATACCAGGCACATCGCTCCGAAGGTTGTCTCATTGATTTGACATAAATTTTTACTTTTACTCTTGGCATAAAGGGACTTTGATTGTCTCCCTTTGACAGGCCCAATATCCATCTCAAGTAAGTTTTTGCACATGCAACATTGATTTGTCCTCTTTATTTTTAAAACTCATGCTCATCACAATGTAAAATGTAATGAGTGATTTTGCATCATTTGCAGGGATAGTAGCATTATAGTAACTTTAGTCGAAAGAAGTTCATTGCACAAAAGCTAAACTTGAATGATCATGCTGAGGTGATAATTTTATAAGCTAAATTATGCATTTCTATGAACTAGTTAGTTATATAAAATTTAAGAATTCGGAATTTTTAAAATATTCCCACTAATTTGAATAAATATATTATTTCTTACATAACAAAGATAAAGGAACTTAAACAATTGATGATCTCACGGATTAAAAGATGAACAAATATAAATAGCTAGGACAGTGAATGAAAGTTTTATTTTATACTACATGAAGTTATGTTTAAAATACCACTACAATATTGCTTTTCCATTGAATCGCCTATATATCATTTTGTGCAGGTGAATATTGTTTGTTGTGGTGAAAAGTTGAATAGAGATGTGACCTCAAAGAGATTCAACTTAGATGGAAGTCACACCTTCCGAATTGTGGAAAGTAAAAAACTAAATGGGAGTTGGTGGAGGCTATGACTCAGCTAGGATGCATCAGAAGCGAGAAACTTAAAACTCCACCCAATAAATAACAAGTGTGTGGCTACTGAAATCATGGCTTAAAAGAAGTGAACTACCTATATCACAAAAGACATAAAGACTAATCAGTAGACACTTTTTGACGTGCATAATAATAGTCCCATAGCTATTAGTACCTTAATTCTCTACTTTATTATCGGCAAACAATCTATGCTTTCGACTTCTATTGTTTAGTTTCCAACGAAATATTATGCTATCGACTTCTATATTAGCAATTTTTTAAGCATACATCTTATAATAAATGGGGGTTTCTGATTCTCACTAATTTGTATTCCTTTAGAGGGAGATGGAAGTGAGACTATTTTACCTATCAGATTTTATTATAAGATTTAAGCATGTAATTAGTCTGAACAGGTCTTTAATCATTATGATCTTGAACAAAGTCTTAGAATCATTAAGATGTAATCTTTTGTGGATAATAATCATTGTCACACTCACCAACCACGACCATTAATCACTTCTTTAATCACAATGACGCGAATCATCTTCCTGAAATTTAACTCTGAATATGAAATTTTTTGTGAACTTGAGACTCTGTACATATCTTACTGTTACATAATTATTTGATTTTCCTTTTGTAGAACACAATCTATTGTTTGCATTTTACCAAATAACATCTAACACTGAGTTTATCTTGTCAATATCGATTTGTCTCCTATATTTTTAAATCTCATACTCATCACCATGTAAAGTGAAATGACCGATGTTGCAACATTTTGCAACTTGAATCTGAATGATTTAGACCTTAGGTCATCAAGTGCATATGTTAATTTATTAAGATTTAAGCATTTAATTAATCATTAAGTGTTGAACAAAGTATTAATATCTTGTCTAGATAATTTACCACTCTATCCACAATCACTAACCATCACAATTATCGTTATCAATTACCAAACACCTTTGTTATTACAACCATTATTGATAACCACACTTTATACAATCTCATTCGAAGGCAAATATCGTTACACATTCTATCATATACAATAATTGCTGAAATCAATGTTTGGTGCAAACTTATATTATACTTATTGGTTTAAACTTCTACTATATGTTTTGATAAATATACACTTTGAGTTCAAAGATGATCGTGAGCTAGATTTGCATCGTCTAGCTTCATATTACCTATCCTCTAGGAAAAGGCCTTGTAACATTATACATGTGGTGATTAGGAATATGGGTGGGGTTAGAATAGTGTTTTATAACTTGTAACATTATACTTGGGTTGATCAGGAATACGGGGTTACAATGGTGCTTTATAACTTGAAACATTATAATTGTGGTCATTTGCTTTTCACAAAAATATGAAATAAATGGAAAATGAGATTATGTGGAGTCATGATAAAAGTTTATGTAGCAAAAAAATTGAACTAACAAAATTCCTCTCTAAATAAATTATCTACATGCTTTATTTTCCTTTATAAATAATATTAACATATATACCATATTTCCTTTTGAGCAAAAAAGTTTAATCTCCAAAGCTTAAAAGTCCATATAATCTTAAAGAACAATTCTTCAAACAAAAGAAATCATTTATTTCCATATCATCCACTAAAAAGGAAAAGGAATTACATTGATCTGAAATCATATAGTAGCTTCAAGATTGCTTACTATTGATGTGCATATTCCCAATTTATTTATGAAAATAACGAACTCATTTATAAAGCTAAGGAAAAATCTTATAGATTCAAAAACTATTCTAATTTCTTGTTGGTTGGGCTTATTGAGCCGTTGTTGACATTTGAGCCAAGATGCTAGCATATTGTACAACAGTATGCCGTGAAGTGTATTGATCAGAGAGGCCAAACTCTGAAAAATTTGGTTCAGCATGCACAAAATGACCTGGTAATGATTTTTTCCCAAGAGTTTCCTTCAATATCTCTAAGAATTCACTCATAATCAAGTGTGATGTTTTCCATGAGGAAATCGGAAGATACTCCATCTACAAAAAAATAAACATCTTATGAGGCAAGCATTCTCATAAAAATAACAATTTTCTTTAATTAGGTAAAGTACAATAATTGAATTCCTCTCCATGAAGTGTAAAAAAAAATATTTTACAACAAAACTATTTCTTGTAAATTTTTAAAAATCGTTTAACTACATTATAAAAAACTTCAATTGATAATAAAATCTCTAAAAGTATTTGCATACCTCCATAACTATTCCCCTCAAGTTCTCAGAATTTATTGGAACAACTTTGCCTACTCGCACTCGGAAGTCACCAAGTCGATACTGAAACCCCTATATCATACAAATATTTTAATGAGTATTTATGAAGACAAGATTTTGATGGTGTTATATAAGTATATCATCCTCAATACGAACAATAATTTGCAGATCTCAGTATAATACAAACCTCACAATTAAGTGCAAACTTTATTCTGTAAGATTGTAAGTTCTCCATTATCGTTTGCATTGATGATTCTGCTTCCACAATCAGTCTTTTCCTACTAAGTGCCATGTAAAACTTGTCGGGTTGTTCTTGAAGTGAAGCCCCCAAAAAATGTTGGGGAAATTCTGATGCATTTGCTTGTTCTAGTAAAAGAGAAAAAAAATCATTAACAATCAAATATCGTATATGGCTACAAAAGTTATCTTAAATATGACAGGATGTTTATGTTAAAAATGCTAGATATATAGAGTATCTTACATTTAGATCTATTCTTGATCCAAAAAATATCAATACTTATTCATTTTTTAATACATTATCTTACAAAGGAGAAAAATTTCCCAAGTCCAATCTTTATAATTCATCAAAAGGAGAAAAAAAGGAAGCTCATCTCTTTATATTGCGCTTACAGACATAATTTATTAAGTAATGATGAAATACCTTTGAGCATAGGCTTATAGAAGCAAAAGGTATTTTTCCATCCTCCTTCTTTAACACCATTAATGCTCTCAACACATTTAGATACTTCTATCAGTATTTGACTATTGATTGTTGTACCTGCATTTGGCTGCCAACACAAAACCCTAACAACAAACAAAGTAACAAATTAAACACTTAAACATACACATCAAAATTAATCAAAAATGTTATGTTTCTAGTGAATTCAAAATCATTACCATTTGATTGACATGTTGTCGATTGCAAGTACAATTTTCTTTTTCCTCTTAAAGAAAAATTTGTTCAAAAAGAAGAAAAAGCTTTAGCTAATACAAGGAAAGATAATAAAATGAATCTTAAAATATTTATGTTATAGTTTGAAATTGTCTGAAAGCATAAAGTTGTATTTATAGTGGAAAAGTACCTTGAACAAAAATCAAAGTCATATTTGACTTTTGTTACTAAAATTTCAACAAAGTTACCTTGTTTGGTCAAATTTGATAGATAATCAAAATAGTATTTTTTTCCTTTAATGTATTGTTGAATTAACAGTTTTTCCTAATTAGCATCGAAGATAAAAAGAGAAAATAATAAATATTCATTCTAAAATGTAGGTCAAGATTATATTTGTCTGAATGTATCTAGTCAATATTAATATATTTATTTCTCTTAATTAATATGCCTTTTCTATAATAAAAAAATTTATGCTTTGAAGGATGAAAAAATCATCAAAGATTTCATGAATGAATATCAATTATTTTTTATTAAAATAAAGTTTGTACAATATTTTTTTCATTATATATGATTTAATATTTCTTTTGTATTTTTTTAAGTAATTCAAATAGTGGTCTCATTCCTTGTAGAATCAATAGTTTTTCTTAATCTATATTTGTCCTTAAATGTATTTGTTAATAAAAATTCTCCAAAATGGTACTATCTAGTTTACATATTTATTTTTATTATTTAATAAGCCAATTTTTTTTAAAAAAAGATGTTTTGAAGGATTAAACAAATCAAAACACTTATACACCGAATATGAATTGTTTATAGTAAAATATATAATATACTATCTTTATTTCATCTTATATAATACAATTCAATATTGAGAGTCAAATAATTTCTTTTAAAATTACTTATCTACCTTGCATGCTTTTATTACTAGACCCGAAGAAAGAGAGCCATCAACACAAGAAACAAAGGTTTGGATGAAAAACAGAAAGAACTTTCCTCTTTCTAGTCTAAACTTATACCAAAGGGAGTAAAGTAAGTACCAATATACCAGGCACATCGCTCCGAAGGTTGTTGTCTCATTGATTTGACATAAATTTTTACTTTTACTCTTGGCATAAAGGGAGTTTGATTGCCTCCCTTTGACAGGCCCAATATCTATCTCAAGTAAGTTTATGCACATTCAACATTGATTTGTCCTCTTTATTTTTAAAACTCATGATCATCACAATGTAAAATGTAATGAGTGATTTTGCATCATTTGCAGGGATAGTAGCATTATAGTAATTTTAGTAGAAAGAAGTTCATTGCACAAAAGCTAAACTTGAATGATCATGCTGAGGTGATAATTTTATAAGCTAAATTATGCATTTCTATGAACTAGTTAGTTATATAAAATTTAAAAATTCGGAATTTTTAAAATATTCCCTCTTATTTGAATAAATATATTAATTCTTACTTAACAAAGATAAAAATAATTAAACAATTGATGATCTCACGGATTAAATAATGAACAAATATAAATAGCTAGGACAGTGAATGAAATTTTTATTTTATACTACATGAAGTTATGTTTAAAATACCACTACAATACTGATTTTCCATTGAATCGTCTTTATATCATTTTGTGCAGGTGAATATTGTTTGTTGTGGTGAAAAGTTGAATAGAGATGTGACGCTCAAAGACATTCAACTTAGATGGAAGTCACACCTTCCCAATTGTGGAAAGTAAAAGACTAAATGGGAGTTGGTGGAGGATATGACTCAGCTAGGATGCATCAGAAGCGAGAAACTTAAAACTCCACCAAATAAATAACAAGTGTGTGGCTACTGAAATCATGGCTTAAAAGAAGTGAACTACCTATATCACAAAAGACATAAAGACTAATCAGTAGACACTTTTTGACGTGCATAATAATAGTCCCATAGCTATTAGTACCTTAATTCTCTACTTTATTATCGGCAAACAATCTATGCTTTCGACTTCTATTGTCTATTTCCAACGAAATATTATGCTATAGACTTCTATATCGGCAAACAATCTATGCTTTTGATATACCTTTTGTAGAACACAAGCTATTGTTTGCATTTTACCAAATAACATCTAACACTGAGTTTATCTCGTCAATATCGATTTATCTCCTATATTTTTAAATCTCATACTCATCACCATGTAAAGTGAAATGACCGATGTTGCAACATTTTGCAACTTGAATCTGAATGAATTAGACTACAGGTCATCAAGTGCATATGTTAATTCATTAAGATTGAAGCATTTAATTAATCATTAAGTGTTGAACAAAGTATTAATACCTTGTCTAGATAATTTACCACTCTATCCACAATCACTAACCATTACCATTATCGTTATCAATTACCAAACACCTTTGTTATTACAACTATTATTGATAACCACACTTTATACAAGCTCATTCGAAGGCAAATATCGTTACACATTCTATCATATACAATACTTGCTGAAATCGATGTTTGGTGCAAACTTATATTGTACTTATTGGTTTAAACTTCTACTATATGTTTTGATAAATATACACTTTGAGTTCAAAGATGATCGTGAGCTAGATTTGCATCGTCTAGCTTCATATTACCTATCCTCTAGGAAAAGGCCTTGTAACATTATACATGTGGTGATTAGGAATATGGGTGGGGTTAGAATAGTGTTTTATAACTTGTAACATTATACTTGGGTTGATCAGGCATACGAGGTTACAATGGTGCTTTATAACTTGAAACATTATAATTGTGGTCATTTGCTTTTCACAAAAATATGAAATAAATGGAAAATGAGATTATGTGGAGTCATGATAAAAGTTTATGTAGCAAAAAAACTAAACTAACAAAATTCCTCTCTAAATAAATTATCTACATGCTTTATTTTCCTTTATAAATAATATTAACATATATACCATATTCCTTTTGAGCAAAAAAGTTTAATCTCCAAAGCTTAAAAGTCCTTATAATCTTAAAGAACAATTCTTCAAACAAAAGAAATCATTTAATTTCCATATCACCCACTAAAATGAAAAAGGAATTACACTGATCTGAAATCATATTGTAGCTTCAAGATTTCTTACTATTGATGTGCATATTCCCAATTTATTTATGAAAATAACGAACTCATTTATAAAGCTAAGGAAAAATCTTATAGATTCAAAAAATATTCTAATTTCTTGTTGGTTGGGCTTATTGAGCCGTTGTTGACATTTGAGCAAAGATGCTAGCATATTGTACAACATTATGCCGTGAAGTGTATTGATCAGAGAGGCCAAACTCTGAAAAATTTGGTTCAGCATGCACAAAATGACCCGGTAATGATTTTTTCCCAAGAGTTTCCTTCAATATATCTAAGAATTCACTCATAATCAAGTGTGATGTTTTCCATGAGGAAATCGGAAGATACTCCATCTACAAAAAAATAAACATCTTATGAGGCAAGCATTCTCATAAAAATAACAATTTTCTTTAATTAGGTAAAGTACAATAATTGAATTACTCTCCATGAAGTGTAAAAAAACATAATATTTTACAACAAAACTATTTCTTTTAAATTTTTAAAAATCGTTTAACTACATTATAAAAAGCTTCAATTGATAATAAAATCTCTAAAATTATTTGTATACCTCCATAACTATTCCCCTCAAGTTCTCAGAATTTATTGGAACAACTTTGCCTACTCGCACTCGGAAGTCACCAAGTCGATACTGAAACCCCTATATCATACAAATATTTTAATGAGTATTTATGAAGACAAGATTTTGATGGTGTTATATAAGTAAATCATCCTCAATACGAACAATAACTTGCAGATCTTAATATAATACAAACCTCACAATTAAGTGCTAACTTTATTCTGTAAGATTGTAAGTTCTCCATTATCGTTTGCATTGATGATTCTGCTTCCACAATCAGTCTTTTCCTACTAAGTGCCATGTAAAACTTGTCGGGTTGTTCTTGAAGTGAAGCCCCCAAAAAATGTTGGGGAAATTCTGTTGCATTTGCTTGTTCTAGTAAAATAAAAAAAAATCATTAACAATCAAATATCGTATGTGGCTACAAAAGTACTCATAAATATGACATGATGTTTAAGGTAAAAATGCTAGATATATAGATTATGTTACATTTAGACCTATTCTTGATCCAAAAATTTTCAATACTTTTTCATTTTTTAATACATTATCTTACAAAGGATTAAAACTTCCCGTATCAATAAGCTAGACCCATACTGCGAGTTGTTTCATGCCATAAATAAACTCGGACACTCAAGAAATCTGTTGGACAGGCGGATTCACATCTCTTACAACCAACACAGTCCTCTGTTCGTGGAGCACAAGCAATTTGTTAAGTCCAATCTTTATAATTCATCAAAAGGAGAAAAAAAGGAAGCTCATCTCCTTATATTGCGCTTACAGATATAATTTATTAAGTAATGATGAAATACCTTTGAGCATGGGCTTATAGAAGCAAAAGGTATTTTTCCATCCTCCTTCTTTAACACCATTAATGCTCTCAACACATTTAGATACTTCTATCAGTATTTGACTATTGATTGTTGTACCTGCATTTGGCTGCCAACACAAAACCCTAACAACAAACAAAGTAACAAATTAAACACTTAAACATACACATCAAAATTATTCAAAAATGTTATGTTTCTAGTGAATTCATCATCATTACCATTTGATTGACATGTTGTCGATTGCAAGTGCAATTTTCTTTTTCCTCTTAAAGAAAAATTTGTTCAAAAAGAAGAAAAAGTTGTTGCTAATACAAGGAAAGATAAGAAAATGAATCTTAAAATATTTATGTTATAGTTTGAAATTGTCTGAAAGCATAAAGTTGTATTTATAGTGGAAAAGTACCTTGAACAAAAATCAAAGTCATATTTGACTTTTGTTACTAAAATTTCAACAAAGTTACCTTGTTTGGTCAAATTTGATAGAAAATCAAAATAGTATTTTTTTTCCTTTAATATATTGTTGAATTAACAGTTTTTCCTAATTAGCATCGAAGATAGAAAGAGAAAATAATAAATATTCATTCTAAAATGTAGGTCAAGATCATATTTATCTGAATGTATCTCGTCAATATTAATATATTTATTTCTCTTAATTAATATGCCTTTTCTATAATAAAAAAATTTATGCTTTGAAGGATGAAAAAATCGTCAAAGATTTCATGAATGAATATCAATTATTTTTATTAAATTAAAGTTTGTACAATATTTTTTTCATTATATATGATTTAATATTTCTTTTGTATTTTTTAAGTAATTCAAATAGTGTTCTCATTCCTTGTAGAATCAATAGTTTTTCTTAATCTATATTTGTCCTTAAATGTATTTGTTAATAAAAATTCCCCAAAATGGTACTATCTAGTTTGCATATTTATTTTTATTAATTAATAAGCCAATTTAAAAAAAAGAAGATGTTTTGAAGGATTAAACAAATCAAAACACCTATACACCGAATATCAATTGTTTATAGTAAAATATATTATATACTATCTTTATTTCATCTTATATAATACAATTCAATATTAGGATTCAAATGATTTCTTTTAAAATTACTTATCTACCTTGCATGCTTTTTGTAAAGACCTGTTTAGTCGTTTTGAGCAGCAGATTTTATTTCTGGAAAAGCTGGCTGAGTCGACGGACCCCACTACGAACCGTCATGGGCATGACGGACCGTCGTGGGGGTCTTGTTCCAAAACACTTAGAAATTAGAAATTTGGGTACTGAGAGCGACTCTCTGTACGTCACGACGAAATGGCAGGACGGACCGTCGCAGGCACGACGGCCCATCACAGAACTTTTACTAAAATCAAGTCTCTGAACTCTGTGACGGAGCAGCAACACGGACCGTCGCAGGCGCGACGGGAAGTCACAGGCTGCGTAATCCCAGGCTGGGTCGGATTTCTGTTTAGTAATTTAAGGGGCGTTTTGGACTATTTCCTTTTTAATTATAAAGTAGTGGGTTAATGTTAATAAGTCTAATTACTTGGGGGTTAAAAGAGGTAACCTTAAGTTAATTAGGGGGTTATTATTTCCATCTTTTATACTTAATTATATGCTAATTAGGGTAAAAGAAAGAGGGTTTGAATAAGAAAAATAGAAAGAACAAAGAGAGAGAGAGAAACGAACGAGAAAGGGGAGAAACGAAGAGGAAACAAAGCTTTGGGGAATTTGCTTGCTTGATCACAATTCTTCGGTGGAGGTAGGTTATGGTTTTCATGCTATTCGTAGTAAACTCTTAATAGCGAATGATATGTATTGGGTAGTATTGTAAACCCTTCTATATGCTTAATGGTATGCTTGTATGAATGTGATTATACAATTGTGATAAAATAAGCATGATGAAGCTATTGAATCTTAATTATTGAAAGAAATCCTAATCTACCTTGTTAATGAGAATTGATGATGCCTTGGTATAAAAGAAGGCTTGATGAACTAAAGTGATGAGATTAGTGGAACGGGTGTCACGACCGACACATAGAATTAGGGGATCGGGAGTCACGACCGACACGTAGAATTAGGGGATCGGGTGTCACGAACCGACACGTAGAATTAGGGGATCGGGTGTCACGAACCGACACGTAGAATTAGTGGATGGGTGTCACGAACCTACACGTAGAATTAGGGGGATCAGAGTGTCACGTACCGACACAAGAGGAATAAACATAATGAATCTTGAAAGATGTTAATATACCCAATCTAATGAACCTAATTCCCAAATGGGTATGGCATTGAGGCTTGAGTCCTCATGGGTGAACTCGGCGGTTCTTATTAATGATTATAGAACTTGTTGTTGCTAAATGTTGAGTATTGTAGTTGATTATGATATTATTTGACATATACTGTTTTCTATTTTGAGTTGGACGATGATACCTACTCAGTACTCGTGTTTTGTACTGACCCCTACTTGTATGTTTCTTTCTTTGTTATATGTGGAGTGCAGCAAACATACCGTCGTCTTCAACTCAACCGCAACTCTATCCAGTCTTCATTACACCGGATTTCAGGGTGAGCTAATGCTTCTAGCTTGGACTTGATCTTCTTCCTCATGTATTGATGCCTTAAAGTTCCAGCATGGACTAGCTTTTGTTATTTTAGCTTCTTAGAATACTCTTAGTTTAGTAATTTGATCATAGATGTTCTTGTGGTAATGACTTCCAGATTTTGGGGAAATAATAGATGTTGAATTTTAGAAGTTATTGAATTGGTTTTTATTAATGAGTTTAAGTCTTCCACATTACTTTCTGTTGATATTATATTGAAATGTCAGGGTTTAGATTGGTTGGTTCGCTCACATAGGAGGGTAAGTGTGGGTGCCAGTCGCGGCCCATTTTGGGTCGTGACAAACTTGGTATCAGAGCATTAGGTTCGTTGGTCTCATCACACAAGAACAGGTCTAGTAGAGTCTTAAGGAACGGTAGGGGGACGCCTTTACTTTTCTTTGAGAGGCTATAAGACTTTAGGAAAATTCCATTCTTTCTTTCTTTCGTGCTATTACTTGGATCCAATTGGTATCTAGGTGATACGAATTGGTATCTGACCATCTTCACTCTATTTCGCAGATGGTTAGAACTAGAGCAACAACTACGCCAACACCAGCACCGGCAGAACAGGGTGTGTCTGATCCAGCCACTGGGGCTGTAGCTCGAAGAGGAGTAGTGACAAGAGGCCGTGGAAGAGGTCGTGGGAGGATGTCCTCTAGGGGAAGAGGACGAGCACCTAGCCCATCTGGTACTAGGGCGGTGACTCCTCCACCAACTGAGGAAGTGGTAAGAGAGGGCGATGATGGGGAGACTGAACAAGTGCAGAATGAGGAATTGCCACCCCAACCTACCCCAGAAATGATCAATCAGGTTCTTGCTTATCTTATGGGTTATCTGATCAGGGCCAGACGCCTCTAGTGTTTTCTGCACCAACACCTCCGGTTCTGGAGGTACAACATGCAGCTACTATGGCTCCCCGCATGGATGCATAATTGGAAATAGGCACGTTTCCTCGTTTGACCACAGGGCCTATAATGACAAATGATCAGCATGAACTTTTCAGTAAGTTCTTTAAATTGAAACCTCCAGTCTTCAAGGTTGCTGAATCTGAGGATGCCTATGATTTTCTGGTTGACTGTCATGAGCTAATACACAAAATGGGTATAGTAGAACGGTTTGGTGTTGAGTTTGTGACTTATCAGTTTCAAGGGAACGCCAAAATATGTTGAGTTTGTGACTTATCAGTTTCAAGGGAACGCCAAAATATGGTGGCGGTCACATGTTGAGTGTCAACCAACAGAAGCACCACCTATGATTTGGGCATCATTCTCTAGCTTGTTTATGGAGAAGTTTATTCCCCGGACTTTGAGAGATAGGAAAAGAGATGAGTTCTTGAGCCTAGAGTAAGGTAGGATGTCGGTTACTACATATGAGGCTAAGTTTCGCGCATTATCCAGGTATGACACCCAACTATGTTTCAGTCCACAAGAGCGGGTTCGCCGTTTTGTGAAGGGGTTAAGGTCAGAATTGCGGATTTCAGCCTTACAGGTAGCGGCTACGGCAAAATCCTTTCACGAAGTGGTAGACTTCGTGATAGAGGTGGAAGGAGTGAAGCCAGGTGACTTCACCATAGCATCGACATCAAAAAGGTTTCGAAAGGGAGGTGATTTTAATGGTTCTTACTCTAGAGGACAGGGTTCAGGAGGTTACTCAGTCCGACCAATTCAGTCATCACTTCAGACTGTAGTTGGGAGTCCACCTCAGACCGGTCAACACTTCTCTGAGAGACCTATGATTGACTCCAGGGAGTGTTATGGATGTGGGGAGACTGGACATATTAGGAGGAATTTTCCAAAACAGAGTTATAGACCCCCAATAGCTAGAGGTAGAGGTGGTCATGGTAGAGGCCGTTATTCTGGAGAACGCGGTGGCCGAGGTAATGGTGGTCACCAAAACGGCCGGGGTAACGGGCAAACTGGAGTCACTACAGCACAACATGGTAGGGGCAACGGGCAGATAGGTGATAGGGCCCATTGTTACGCTTTCCCTGGGCGGTCTGAAGCGGAGGCATCAGATGCTGTTATCACAGGTAATCTTTTGGTTTGTGATTGCATGGCTTCTGTATTATTTGATCCTGGCTCCACATTTTCATATGTATCTTCCTCATTTGCTACTGGTCTTGATTTACATTGTGAATTGCTTGACATGCCTATTCGTGTTTCTACTCCGGTGGGTGAGTCTGTGATAGTTTAAAAGGTATATAGGTCTTGTCTGGTGACTTTTGGGGGGAGCAATACTCATGTAGACTTGGTTATCTTAGAAATGGTTGATTTCGATGTAATTCTGGGTATGACTTGACTTTCTCCAAATTTTGCAATCTTGGAATGTAATGCTAAAACTGTGACGTTAGCCAAGCCTGGGACAGATCCGTTAGTGTGGGAGAGTGACTACACTTCCATTCCGGTTCGTATCGTCTCCTTTCTTCGTGCTAAGAGAATGGTTAGTAAGGGTTGTTTAGCTTTCTTGGCACACCTCCGGGATGATACTACCCAAGTACCTTCAATTGAGTCGGTTTCGATAGTCCGCGAGTTTTTAGATGTGTTTCCTGCAGACCTTCCTGGTATGCCACCGGATAGAGATATTGACTTCTGCATCGATCTTGAACCGGGTACTCGCCCTATTTCTATATCCCTTTATAGAATGGCTCCCGCTGAGTTAAGGGAGTTAGAGGCTCAACTTCAAGAGTTGTTGAGCAAAGGCTTCATTAGACCAAGTGCATCCCCTTGGGGTGCTCCTGTTTTGTTTGTGAAGAAGAAAGATGGGAGTCTTCGGATGTGCATAGATTACCGGCAACTAAATAAAGTAACTGTTAAGAATAAGTATCCTCTTCCTCGCATTGATGATTTGTTCGACCAGTTACAAGGTGCTTGTGTCTTCTCTAAGATTGACTTGAGGTCTGGTTATCATCAATTGAAAATAGGGGCAGCAGATGTGCCAAAGACTGCTTTTCGAACCAGGTATGGGCATTATGAATTCTTGGTAATGTCCTTTGGACTAACGAATGCCCCTGCTGCTTTCATGAGCTTGATGAACGGGATTTTTAAGCCATATCTGGATCTCTTTGTGATCGTATTTATTGATGATATACTGATATACTCCAAGAGTAAGAAGGAACATGAGGAGCATTTGAGAATTGTGTTGGAAATGTTGAGGGAGAAAAAACTTTATGCCAAATTCTCCAAGTGTGAGTTTTGGCTAGATTCAGTGTCTTTCTTGGGGCACGTGGTTTCTAAGGATGGGGTGATGGTGGATCCCTCTAAGATCGAAGTAGTGAAGAATTGGGTAAGACCTACTAATGTGTTAGAAATAAGAAGCTCTGTTGGTTTAGCCAGTTACTACCGTCGATTTGTCAAGGGATTCTCTTCTATTGCTTCCCAATTGACGAACTTGACTAAGCAGAATGTTCCATTTGTATGGTCGGATGAATGTGAGGAAAGCTTCAGAAACTCAAGACCTTGTTGACTACCGCACCTATCCTTACCTTGCCAGTAGAGGGTAAGAACTTCATTGTTTATTGTGATGCATCCTATTCTGGTTTAGGTGCCGTGCTAATGCAAGAGAAAAATGTAATTGCTTATGCTTCGAGGCAATTAAAGGTGCATGAACGTAATTATCCGACCCACGATTTAGAGTTGGCTGCGGTGGTGTTTGCATTAAAGCAATGGAGACACTATCTATATGGGGTTAAGTGTGAAGTCTATACGGATTATCGTAGCCTTCAGTATGTCTTTACTCAGAGAGACTTGAATTTGAGACAGAGGAGGTGGATGGAACTACTGAAGGATTATAATGTTACCATCTTGTATCACCCGGGAAAGGCTAATGTAGTGGCAGACGCCTTAAGTAGAAAAGCAGGGAGCATGGGTAGTTTAGCCCACTTACAAGTTTCTAGACGCCCATTGGCTAGAGAGGTTCAGACTTTGGCTAATGACTTTATGAGGTTAGAAGTAAATGAGAAGGGAGGATTGTTGGCCAGTGTGGAGACAAGATCTTCCTTTCTTGACAAAATTAAGGGAAAGCAGTTTACTGATAAGAAACTGATTCGGATCCGAGATAAGGTGTTGCGAGGAGAGGCTAAAGAAGCAATAATGGATGAGGAAGGTGTTTTGAGAATTAAGGGAAGGGTATGTGTGCCCCGTGTTGATGATTTGATCCACACTATTCTTACAGAGGCTCATAGTTCCGGGTATTCTATACATCCTGGTGCAACCAAGATGTACCGTGACCTAAAGCAACACTTTTGGTGGAGTAGAATGAAGCGCGACATTGTTTATTTTGTTGCCAAATGTCCAAATTGTCAGCAAGTAAAGTATGAACAACAGAGGCCCGGAGGAACACTTCAGAGAATGCCTACTCCTGAATGGAAGTGGGAGAGAATTGCAATGGACTTCGTGGTTGGTCTTCCAAAGACATTGGGCAAGTTTGATTCTATTTGGGTAATTGGACAGATTAACTAAGTCTGCTCATTTCATTCCGGTTAAGGTGACTTACAATGCAGAGAAGTTAGCCAGACTCTACATCTCAGAAATTGTTCGGTTGCATAGAGTTCCACTTTCCATCATATCAGATAGAGGTACACAGTTTACTTCTAAGTTTTGGAGAACATTGCACACAAAATTAGGTACTAGGTTGGACCTTAGTACTGCATTTCACCCTCACACTGATGGACAGTCTGAGCGAACGATTCAAGTATTGGAAGATATGCTTCGAGCATGTGTGATAGAATTCTGTGGTCATTGGGATAACTTCTTACCCTTAGCGGAGTTTTCATACAATAATAGCTATCACTCAAGTATTGATATGGCTCCTTTCGAAGCATTGTATGGGAGGAGATGTAGGTCTCCCATTGGTTGGTTTGATGCATTCGAGGTTCGACCTTGGGGTACTGAACTTTTGAGGGATTCGTTAGAAAAGGTGAAATCTATTCAAGAAAAGCTTTTAGCGGCTCAAAGCAGGCAAAAGTAGTATGCAGATCGAAAGGTTAGGGACTTGGAGTTCATGGAGGGTGAGTAAGTATTGCTGAAGGTTTCACCCATGAAGGGTGTGATGCGATTTGGTAAAAGAGGTAAGCTTAGTCCGAGGTATATTGGTCCATTTGAAGTTCTGAAGCGAGTAGGGGAGGTGGCTTATGAATTAGCCTTGCCTCCAGGGCTGTCAGGAGTGCACCCGGTATTTCATGTGTCTATGTTGAAAAGGTACCATGGGGATGGAAACTACATCATTCGTTGGGATTCAGTTCTGCTTGATGAGAACTTATCTTATGAGGAGGAGCCTGTTGCCATTTTAGATAGAGAAGTCCGCAAGTTGAGGTCGAGGGAGATTGCATCCATTAAGGTGCAATGGAAGAATCGACCTGTTGAAGAATAAACTTGGGAGAAGGAGGCTGATATGCAAGAAAGATACCCACACACCTGTTTACAGATTCAGGTACTCCTTTTCACTCTTGTTGTTTTTCTTCTCGTGATCGTTCGAGGACGAACGATGGGTAAATTGGTATCTATTGTAACGACCTGTTTAGTCGTTTTGAGAAGCAGATTTTATTTCTGGAAAAACTGGCTGAGTCGACGGACCCCACGACGAACCGTCATGGGCACGACGGACCGTCGTGGGGGTCTCATTCCAAAACACTTAGAAATTAGAAATTTGGGTACTGAGAGCGACTCTCTGAACGTCACGAAGAAATGGCAGGACGAACCGTCGCAGGCACGACGGCCCATCACAGAACTTTTACTAAAATCAAGTCTCTGAACTCTGTGACGGAGCAGCAGGACGGACCGTCGCAGGCGCGACGGGACGTCACAGGCTGCGTAATCCCAGGCTGGGTCGAATTTCTGTTAAGTAATTTAAGGGGCGTTTTGGACTATTTCCTTTTTAATTATAAAGTAGTGGGTTAATGTTAATAAGTCTAATTACTTGGGGGTTAAAAGAGGTAACCTTAAGTTAATTAGGGTGTTATTATTGCCATCTTTTATACTTAATTATATGCTAATTAGGGTAAAAGAAAGAGGGTTTGAATAAGAAAAATAGAAAGAACAAAGAGAGAGAGAATCGAACGAGAAAGGGGAGAAACGAAGAGGAAACAAAGCTTTGGGGAATTTGCTTGCTTGATCACAATTCTTCGGTGGAGGTAGGTTATGGTTTTTGTGCTCTTCGTAGTAAACTCTTAATAGCGAATGATATGTATTGGGTAGTATTGTAAACCCTTCTATATGCTTAATGGTATGCTTGTATGAATGTGATTATACAATTGTGATAAAATAAGCATGATAAAGCTATTGAATCTTAATCACTGAAAGAAATCCTAATCTACCTTGTTAATGAGAATTGATGATGCCTTGGTATAAAAGAAGGCTTGATGAACTAAAGTGATGAGATTAGTGGAACGGGTGTCACGACCGACACGTAGAATTAGGGGATCGGGTGTCACGACCGACACATAGAATTAGGGGATCGGGTGTCACGAACCGACACGTATAATTAGGGGATCGGGTGTCACGAACCGACACGTAGAATTAGGGGATCGGGTGTCACAAACCGACACGTAGAATTAGGGGATCGGGTGTCACGAACCGACACATAGAATTAGTGGAATGGGTGTCACGAACCGACACGTAGAATTAGGGGGATCGGAGTGTCACGTACCGACACAAGAGGAATAAACATAATGAATCTTGAAAGATGTTAACATACCCAATCTAATGAACCTAATTCCCAAATGGGTATGGCATTGAGGTTTGAGTCCTCATGGGTGAACTTGGCGGTGCTTATTAATGATTATAGAACTTATTGTTGCTAAATGTTGAGTATTGTAGTTGATTATGATATTATTTGATATATATTGTTTTCTATTTTGAGTTGGCCGATTATACCTACTCAGTACTCGTGTTTTGTACTGACCCCTACTTGTATGTTTCTTTCTTTGTTATATGTGGAGTGCAACAAACATACCGTCGTCTTCAACTCAACCGCAACTCTAGCCAGTCTTCATTACACCGGATTTTAGGGTGAGCTAATGCTACAAGCTTGGACTGGATCTTCTTCCTCATGTCTTGATGCCTTGAAGTTCCGGCATGGACTAGCTTTTGTTATTTTAGCTTCTTAGAATACTCTTAGTTTAGTAATTTGATCATAGATGTTCTTGTGGTGATGACTTCCAGATTTTGGGAAATAATAGATGTTGAATTTTAGAAGTTATTGAATTGGTTTTTATTAATGAGTTTAAGTCTTCCGCATTACTTTCTGTTGATATTATATTGAAATGTCAGGGTTTAGATTGGTTGGTTCGCTCACATAGGAGGGTAAGTGTGGGTGCCAGTAGCGGCCCGTTTTGGGTCGTGACACTTTCATTACTAGACCCGAAGAAAGAGAGCCTTCAACACAAGAAAACCAAGGTTTGGATGAAAAATAGAAAGAACTTTCCTCTTTCTAGTCTAAACTTGTACCAAAGGGAGTAAAGTAAGTACCAATATACCAGGCACATTGCTCCGAAGGTTGTTGTCTCATTGATTTGACATAAATTTTTACTTTTACTCTTGGCATAAAGAGACTTTGATTGCCTCCCTTTGACAGGCCCAATATCCATCTCAAGTAAGTTTTTGCACATGCAACATTGATTTGTCCTCTATATTTTTAAAACTCATGCTCATCACAATGTAAAATGTAATGAGTGATTTTGCATCATTTGCAGGGATAGTAGCATGACAATAACTTTAGTCGAAAGAAGTTCATTGCACAAAAGCTAAACTTGAATGATCATGCTGAGGTGATAATTTTATAAGCTAAATTATGCATTTCTATGAACTAGTTATTTATATAAAATTTAGGAATTCGGAATTTTTAAAATATTCCCTCTTATTTGAATAAATATATTAATTCTTACTTAACAAAGATAAAGCAACTTAAACAATTGATGATCTCTCGGATTAAAAGATGAACAAATATAAATAGCTAGGACAGTGAAAGAAATTTTAATTTTATACTACATGAAGTTATGTTGAAAATACCACTACAATACTGCTTTTCCATTGAATCGTCTTTATATCATTTTGTGCAGGTGAATATTGTTTGTTGTGGTGAAAAGTTGAATAGAGATATGACACTCAAAAACATTCAACTTAGATGGAAGTCACACCTCCGAATTCTGGAAAGTAAACGACTAAATGGGAGTTGGAGGAGGCTATGACTCAGCTAGGATGCATCAGAAGCGAGAAACTTCAAACTCCACCCAATAAATAACAAGTGTGTGGCTACTGAAATCATGGCTTAAAAGAAGTGAACTACCTATATCACAAAAGACATAAAGACTAATCAGTAGACACTTTTTAACGTGCATAATAATAGTCCCATAGCTATTAGTACCTTAATTCTCTACTTTATTATCGGCAAACAATCTATGCTTTCGACTTCTATTGTCTAGTTTCCAACGAAATATTATGCTATAGACTTCTATATTAGCAATTTTTTCAGCGTGCATCTTATAATAAATGGGGGTTTCTGATTCTCACTAATTTGTATTCCTTTAAAGGGAGATGGAAGTGAGACTATTTTACCTATCAGATTTTATTATAAGATTTAAGCATGTAATTAGTCTGAACATGTCTTTAATCATTATGATCTTGAACAACGTCTTAGAATCATTAAGATGTAATATTTTGTGGATAATATTCATTGTCACACTCACCAACCACGACCATTAATCACTTCTTTAATCACAATGACGCGAATCATCTTCCTGAAATTTAACTCTGAATATGAAATTTTTTGTGAGCTTGAGACTCTGTACATATCTTACTGTTACATAATTATTTAATTTTCCTTTTGTATAACACAAGATATTGTTTTCATTTTACCAAATAACATCTAACACTGAGTTTATCTCATCAATATCGATTTGTCTCCTATATTTTTAAATCTCATACTCATCACCATGTAAAGTGAAATGACCAATGTTGCAACATTTTGCAACTTGAATCTGAATGATTTAGACCTTAGGTCATCAAGTGCATATGTTAATTTATTAAGATTTAAGCATTTAATTAATCATTAAGTGTTGAACAAAGTATTAATATCTTGTCTAGATAATTTACCACTCTATCCACAATCACTAACCATCACAATTATCGTTATCAATTACCAAACACCTTTGTTATTACAACCATTATTGATAACCACACTTTATACAATCTCATTCGAAGGAAAATATCGTTACACATTCTATCATATACAATAATTGCTGAAATCGATGTTTGGTGCAAACTTATATTATACTTATTGGTTTAAACTTCTACAATATGTTTTGATAAATATACACTTTGAGTTCAAAGATGATCGTGAGCTAGATTTGCATCGTCTAGCTTCATATTACCTATCATCTAGGAAAAGGCCTTGTAACATTATACATGTGGTGATTAGGAATATGGGTGGGGTTAGAATAGTGTTTTATAACTTGTTACATTATACTTGGGTTGATCAGGAATACGGGGTTATAATGGTGCTTTATAAATTGAAACATTATAATTGTGGTCATTTGCCTTTTACAAAAATATGAAATAAATGGAAAATGAGATTATGTGGAGTCATGATAAAAGTTTATGTAGCCAAAAAATTGAACTAACAAAATTTCTCTCTAAATAAATTCTCTACATGCTTTATTTTCCTTTATAAATAATATTAACATATATACCATATTTCCTTTTGAGCAAAAAAGTTTAATCTCCTAATCTTAAAAGTCCATATAATCTTAAAGAACAATTTTTCCTACAAAAGAAATCATTTAATTTCCATATCACCCACTAAAAAAGAAAAGGAATTACATTGATCTGAAATCATATAGTAGCTTCAAGATTGCTTACTATTGATGTGCATATTCCCAATTTATTTATGAAAATAACGAACTCATTTATAAAGCTAAGGAAAAATCTTATAGATTCAAAAAAAATTCTAATTTCTTGTTGGTTGGGCTTATTGAGCCGTTGTTGACATTTGAGCCAAGATGCTAGCATATTTTACAACAGTATGCCGTGAAGTGTATTGATCAGAGAGGCCAAACTCTGAAAATTTGGTTCAGCATGCACAAAATGACCTGGTAATGATTTTTTCCCAAGAGTTTCCTTCAATATCTCTAAGAATTCACTCATAATCAAGTGTGATGTTTTTAATGAGGAAATCGGAAGATACTCCATCTACAAAAAAATAAACATCTTATGAGGCAAGTATTCTCATAAAAAAAGATAATTTTCTTTAATTAGGTAAAGTACAATAATTGAATTCCTCTCCATGAAGTGTAAAAAAACATAATATTTTACAACAAAACTATTTCTTGTAAATTTTTTAAAATCGTTTAACTACATTATAAAAAGCTTCAATTGATAATAAAATCTCTAAAAGTATTTTCTTACCTCCATAACTATTCCCCTCAAGTTCTCAGAATTTATAGGAACAACTTTGCCTACTCGCACTCGGAAGTCACCAAGTCGATACTGAAACCCCTATATCATACAAATATTTTAATGAGTATTTATGAAGACAAGATTTTGATGGTGTTATATAAGTATATCATCCTCAATACGAACAATAATTTGCAGATCTCAGTATAATACAAACCTCACAATTAAGTGCAAACTTTATTCTGTAAGATTGTAAGTTCTCCATTATCGTTTGCATTGATGATTCTGCTTCCACAATCAGTCTTTTCCTAGTAAGTGTCATCTAAAACTTGTCGGGTTGTTCTTGAAGTGAAGCCCCCAAAAAATGTTGGGGAAATTCTGATGCATTTGCTTGTTCTAGTAAAAGAAAAAAAAATCACCAACAATCAAATATCGTATATGGCTACAAAAGTACTCATAAATATGACAGGATGTTTAAGTTAAAAATGCTAGATATATAGATTATCTTAAATTTAGATCTATTCTTGATCCAAAAAATATCAATACTTTTTCATTTTTTAATACATTATCTTACAAAGGAGAAAAACTTCCCAAGTCCAATCTTTATAATTCATCAAAAGGAGAAAAAAAAAGGAAGCTCATCTCTTTATATTGCGCTAACAGACATAATTTATTAAGTAATGATGAAATACCTTTGAGCATGGGCTTATAGAAGCAAAAGGTATTTTTCCATCCTCCTTCTTTAACACCATTAATGCTCTCAACACATTTAGATACTTCTATCAGTATTTGACTATTGATTGTTGTACCTGCATTTGGCTGCCAACACAAAACCCTAACAACAAACAAAGTAACAAATTAAACACTTAAACATACACATCAAAATTATTCAAAAATGTTATGTTTCTAGTGAATTCAAAATCATTACCATTTGATTGACATGTTGTCGATTGCTAGTACAATTTTCTTTTTCCTCTGAAAGCATAAAGTTGTATTTATAGTGGAAAAGTACCTTGAACAAAAATCAAAGTCATATTTGACTTTTGTTACTAAAATTTCAACAAAGTTACCTTGTTTGGTCAAATTTGATAGATAATCAAAATAGTATTTTTTTTCCTTTAATATATTGTTGAATTAACAGTTTTTCCTAATTAGCAATGAAGATAGAAAGAGAAAATAATAAATATTCATTTTAAGATGTAGGTCAAGATTATATTTGTCTAAATGTATCTAGTCAATATTAATATATTTATTTCTCTTACTTAATATGCCTTTTCTATAATAAAAAAATTTATGCTTTGAAGGATGAAAAAATCGTCAAAGATTTCATGAATGAATATCAATTATTTTTATTAAAATAAATTTTGTACAATATTTTTTTCATTATATATGATTTAAAATTTCTATTGTATTTTTTAAGTAATTCAAATAGTGTTCTCATTCCTTGTAGAATCAATAGTTTTTCTTAATCTATATTTGTACTTAAATGTATTTGTTAAAAAAAATTCCTCAAAATGGTACTATCTAGTTTACATATTTATTTTTATTAATTAATAAGCCAATTATTTTAAAAAAAGATGTTTTAGAAGGATTAAACAAATCAAAACACTTATACACCGAAAATGAATTATTTATAGTAAAAAATATTATATACTATCTTTATTTCATCTTATATAAACCAATTCAATATTGGGAGTCAAATAATTTCTTTTAAATTACTTATTTACCTTGCATGCTTTTATTACTAGACCCGAAGAAAGAGAACCTTCAACACAAGAAAACCAAGGTTTGGATGAAAAAACAGAAAGAACTTTCCTCTTTCTAGTCTAAATTTGTACCAAAGGGAGTAAAGTAAGTACCAATATACCAGGCACATCGCTCCGAAGGTTGTTGTCTCATTGATTTGACATAAATTTTTACTTTTACTCTTGGCATAAAGGGACTTTGATTGCCTCCCTTTGACAGGCCCAATATCCATCTCAAGTAAGTTTTTGCACATGCAACATTGATTTGTCCTCTATATTTTTAAAACTCATGCTCATCACAATGTAAAATGTAATGAGTGATTTTGCATCATTTGCAGGGATAGTAGCATTACAGTAACTTTAGTCGAAAGAAGTTCACTGCACAAAAGCTAAACTTGAATGATCATGCTGAGGTGATAATTTTATAAGCTAAATTATGCATTTCTATGAACTAGTTAGTTATATAAAATTTAAGAATTCGGAAATTTTAAAATATTCCCTCTTATTTGAATAAATATATTAATTCTTACTTAACAAAGATAAAGGAACTTAAACAATTGATGATCTCTCGGATTAAAAGATGAACAAATATAAATAGCTAGGACAGTGAAAGAAATTTTTATTTTATACTACATGAAGTTATGTTGAAAATACCACTACAATACTGCTTTTCCATTGAATCGTCTTTATATCATTTTGTGTAGGTGAATATTGTTTGTTGTGGTGAAAAGTTGAATAGAGATATGACGCTCAAAGACATTCAACTTAGATGGAAGTCACACCTTCCGAATTCTAGAAAGTAAAAGATAAATGGGAGTTGGAAGAGGCTATGACTCAGCTAGGATGCATCAGAAGCGAGAAACTTCAAACTCCACCCAATAAATAACAAGTGTGTGGCTACTGAAATCATGGCTTAAAAGAAGTATACTACCTATATCACAAAAGACATAAAGACTAATCAGTAGACACTTTTTGACGTGCATAATAATAGTCCCAGAGCTATTAGTACCTTAATTCTTTACTTTATTATCGGCAAACAGTCTATTCTTTCGACTTGTATTGTCTAGTTTCCAACGAAATATTATGCTATAGACTTCTAAATTAGCAATTTTTTCAGCATGTATCTTATAATAAATGGGGTTTTTTGATTGTCACTAATTTGTATTCCTTTAAAGGGAGATGGAAGTGAGACTATTTTACCTATCAGATTTTATTATAAGATTTAAACATTTAATTAGTCTGATCTGGTCTTTAATCATTATGATCTTGAACAAAGTCTTAGAATCATTAAGATGTAATCTTTTGTGGATAATATTCATTGTCACACTCACCAACCACGACCATTAATCACTTCTTTAATCACAATGACGCGAATCATCTTCCTGAATTTTAACTCTGAATATGAAATTTTTTGTGAACTTGAGACTCTGTACATATCTTAGTGTTACATAATTATTTGATTTTCCTTTTGTAGAACACAAGATATTGTTTGCATTTTACTAAATAACATCTAACACTAAGTTTATCTCGTCAATATAGATTTGTGTCCTATATTTTAAAATCTCATACTCATCACCATGTAAAGTGAAGTGACCGATGTTTCAACATTTTGCAACTTTAATCCGAATGATTTAGACCTTAGGTCATCAAGTGCATATGTTAATTCATTAAGATTTAAGCATTTAATTAATCATTAAGTGTGGAACAAAGTATTAATATCTTGTCTAGATAATTTACCACTCTATCCACAATCACTAACCATCACCATTATCGTTATCAATTACCAAACACCTTTGTTATTACAACCATTATTGATAACCACACTTTATACAAGCTCATTCGAAGGCAAATATCGTTACACATTCTATCATATACAATACTTTCTGAAATCGATGTTTGGTGCAAACTTATATTATACTTATTGGTTTAAATTTCTACTATATGTTTTGATAAATATACACTTTGAGTTCAAAGATGATCGTGAGCTAGATTTGCATCGTCTAGCTTCATATTACCTATCCTCTAGGAAAAGGCCTTGTAACATTATACATGTGGTGATTAGGAATATGGGTGGGGTTAGAATAGTGTTTTATAACTTGTAACATTATACTTGGGTTGATCAGGAATACGGGGTTACAATGGTGCTTTATAACTTGAAACGTTATAATTGTGGTCATTTGCTTTTCACAAAAATATGAAATAAATGGAAAATGAGATTATGTGGAGTCATTATAAAAGTTTATGTAGCCAAAAAATTGAACTAACAAAATTCCTCTCTAAATAAATTATCTACATGCTTTATTTTCCTTTATAAAGAATATTAACATATATACCATATTTCCTTTTGAGCAAAAAAGTTTAATCTCCAAAGCTTAAAAGTCCATATAATCTTAAAGAACAATTCTTCAAACAAAAGAAATCATTTAATTTCCATATCACCCACTTAAAAGGAAAAGGAATTACATTGATCTAAAATCATATAGCAGCTTTAAGATTGCTAACTATGGATGTGCATATTCCCAATTTATTTATGAAAATAACAAACTCATTTATAAAGATAAGGAAAAATCTTATAGATTCAAAAAATATTCTAATTTCTTGTTGGTTGGGCTTATTGAGACGTTGTTGACATTTGTGCCAAGATGCTAACATATTGTAAAACAGTATGCCGTGAAGTGTATTGATCAAAGAGGCCAAACTCTGAAAAATTTTGTTCAGCATGCACAAAATGACCTGGTAATGATTTTTCCCAAGAGTTTCCTTCAATATCTCTAAGAATTCACTCATAATCAGGTGTGATGTTTTACATGAGGAAATCGGAAGATACTCCATCAACAAAAAAATAAACATCTTATGAGGCAAGCATTCTCATAAAAATAACAATTTTCTTTAATTAGGTAAAGTACAATAATTGAATTCCTCTCCATTAAGTGTAAAAAAACATAATATTTTACAACAAAACTATTTCTTTTAAATTTTTAAAAATCGTTTAACTACATTATAAAAAGCTTCAATTGATAATAAAATCTCTAAAAGTATTTGCATACCTCCATAACTTTTCCGCTCAAGTTCTCAGAATTTATTGGAACAACTTTGCCTACTCACACTCGGAAGTCACCAAGTCGATACTGAAACCCCTATATCATACAAATATTTTAATGAGTATTTATGAAGACAAAATTTTGATGGTGTTATATAAGTAAATCATCCTCAATACGAACAATAATTTGCAGATCTCAATATATTACAAACCTCACAATTAAGTGCAAACTTTATTCTGTAAGATTGTAAGTTCTCCATTATCGTTTGCATTGATGATTCTGCTTTGACAATCAGTCTTTTCCTACTAAGTGCCATGTAAAACTTGTCGGGTTGTTCTTGAAGTGAAGCCACCAAAAAATGTTCGGGAAATTCTGATGCATTTGCTTGTTCTAGTAAAAGAAAAAAAAATCATTAACAATCAAATAACGTATATGGCTACAAAAGTATTCTTAAATATGACAGGATGTTTAAGTTAAAAATGCTAGATATATAGATTATCTTACATTTAGATCTATTCTTGATCCAAAAATTTTCAATACTTTTTCATTTTTAAATACGTTATCTTACAAAGGAGAAAAAACTTCCCAAGTCCAATCTTTATAATTCATCAAAAGGAGAAAAAAAAGGAAGCTCATCTATTTATATTGCGCTTACGGACATAATTTATTAAGTAATGATGAAATACCTTTGAACATGGGCTTATAGAAGCAAAATGTATTTTTCCATCCTCCTTCTTTAACACCATTAATGCTCTCAACACATTTAGATACTTCTATCAGTATTTGACTATTGATAGTTGTACCTGCATTTGGCTGCCAACACAAAACCCTAACAACAAACAAACTAACAAATTAAACACTTAAACATACACATCAAAATTATTCAAAAATGTTATATTTCTAGTGAATTCAAAATCATTACCATTTGATTGACATGTTGTCGATTGCAAGTACAATTTTCTTTTTCCTCTTAAAGAAAAATTTGTTCAAAAAGAAGAAAAAGCTGTTGCTAATACAAGGAAAGATAAGAAAATGAATCTTAAAATATTTATGTTATAGTTTGAAATTGTCTGAAAGCATAAAATTGTATTTATAGTGGAAAAATACCTTGAACAAAAATCAAAGTCATATTTGACTTTTGTTACTAAAATTTTAACAAAGTTACCTTGTTTGGTCAAATTTGATAGATAATCAAAATAGTATTTTTTCCTTTAATATATTGTTGAATTAACAGTTTTTCCTAATTAGCATCAAAGATAGAAAGAGAAAATAATAAATATTCATTCTAAAATGTAGGTCAAGATTATATTTGTCTGAATGTATCTAGTCAATATTAATATATTTATTTCTCTTAATTAATATGCCTTTTCTATAATAAAAAAAATTATGCTTTGAAGGATGAAAAAATCGTCAAAGATTTCATGAATGAATATCAATTATTTTTATTAAAATAAAGTTTGTACAATATTTTTTTTTAGTATATATGATTTAATATTTCTTTTGTATTTTTTAAGTAATTCAAATAGTGTTCTCATTCCTTGTAGAATCAATAGTTTTTCTTAATCTATATTTGTCCTTAAATGTATTTGTTAATAAAAATTCCCCAAAATGGTACTATCTAGATTGTAACGACCCTTTTGGTCGTTTTGAGAGTTAAAGCCTTGTGTTTCATAAAATATTTTTCGTTATATTCTAAATGGGTATTTTGAACTATTTCATAATAACCATTATGAAATTAATGGGGTAGTTTTACTAATTTATTTAGTTAGTTGTTAAGAAAATAATATTAAAATAAATTGGGTTGAAACTTGCTGGCCAATCACGTGGGTTTGAATATTAGTATATGAGTCTTTTTTTTATACCCAAATAGTGATTGGTTGTTTGATTTAATTAGTTTTACAAATTATATGTTGTATAGATTACAATGAATTGTATAAAAGAGAATGTCATCGATTCTATTGGACATGTAAAATTTTGTAGTTCGTAATGGTTCAAGTTTTAACATATTTTAATACGTAATTAAATATAAGGTGTAGTACATTATATAAAGTACATTAAAATTATGCTAATGGGAGGAATTAAGGCTGATCCTTGGATTTGAACTTACGAAATTGATCATAGAATTAGGTGAATTTTTGGGTCTAAGCTAAACATAGAATAACATGAGTGATTATAGGATTTTAAACTTACAAATTATGTATATATAATTGATAGATTGGAAAGGTTCGAAAGCATTGAGGAAAGGAAAAGAATTGGAGCTTGCTTGAATTCGGTTCTTCGGTGGAGGTAGGTTATGGTTTATACTATTTGATAGTAAACTCTTAACAGTTATTGATATGCCTTGAATGATATTGTGAAGTTCTCTATGTACTTGACTGTGTGATTGTGTGATTTGGTTGTGTGGTTTGTGATTGGTCTGAAATCCTGAGACCGTAGAATTTATATTCTCTAATCCTATCTATCGAAGTGATGCCTTGAATAAGAAGGCTTGATGAAAATAATATAACAATGAATTGAAAGCGGTGATAATAAAGGATAAATTAATAGTATAATTGGATCGGAGTGTCACAGTCCGACACGGTATTCTTGGATCGGAGTTTCACGTTCTGACACAGTATTTTTGGATCGGAGTGTCACGTTCCGACACGGTATTCTTGGATCGGAGTATCACGTTCCGACACGGTATTCTTGGATCGGAGTGTCACGTTTCGACACGGTATTTTTGGATCGGAGTGTCACGTTCGAACACAATAATATTAAAGGAAAAATATGTTGAATTAATGGACGATATTCAATCTCAAAGAACTCAACTCCCAAAATGGTTTGGTTTGGAGGCATGAGTCCTCATGTGTGATCTTGATACCGTTGACTTAATACATGCTTACTTTATTATTATTGACACTTGTTCATGTTGTTTGTTGCTTATCACATGTTAAGTTCTATAGTTGAGTTCATACTATTATTCTTTGTATATTAGTTACTATTTTGGGTTGACCGATGATACTTACTCAGTACATGTTGCCTCGTACTGAGTCCTACTTGTTTTCTTCTTTGTTTTCCTTTTATAAAATGCAACGAGTGTACCTATGACTTCTGATTTCCCTCAGCTCTAGCCAGCCTCCCGCATATCAAGTTACAGGGTGAGCTATCCATTCAAGCTCGTGTTGGATTCTCTCGGTCACGACATGATGTCCTATACTTTCGGACACATACCATTTTATTCTTTATTTTAGTGTATTCGATATTCTTAGACTTAGTATTGGAGATTAGATGTCCTTGATGTGATGACTATAAGATTTTGGGATGATAAGTATTAAACTTTAGAAACTTATTTAAATTGGTTGCTTAGTATCTTTTGGAGCTTCCGCATAATTTATATTTTTTATAGTTGAACTATTGGTATATGTTGGGGTTTAGATGTGTTGGTTCGCCCACCTAAGGAGGTAAGTGTGGGTGCCACTCACGACGGGTCGTAACAAACTTGGTATAAGAGCGTTAGGTTCGTTGATCTCATCACACAAGGACAAGTCTAGTAGAGTCTTGCAGATCACTAAGGGGACGCCTTTACTTTTCTTCGAGAAGTTATAGGACTTTAGGAAAGCTCATTTCTTTATTTCTTTCGTGCTACTACTTGAATCCAATTGGTATCTAGGTGATACAAATTGGTATCTGAACTTCTTCACTCTATTTCAAATATGGGTACTACTAGAGTATTTGAAGTTGAAATAGCAACAACAGAAAGAAAAAAAAATATGTCCTTAGAAATAGATATATTTTCTCGATCGCAAAATGTGGTGGTAGTCTCATGTCGAGTGTCGGTTAATAAAGACACTACTATGACTTCATAGAGTGAGGGTATATTCGAGAAAGTCATCGATGCTTACTTGGTTATAGTTAGGAAGTATGTTATTTTTGTTATTGAATTGATCTAAGAAGTAAAACAAATTTTTTGGTCTAGAGAGAACAAATTCAATAATGTTTTGCAAATATTCAATGGGTAGAAATATGTGGGCTATTTGGGTACGATATTATGGATATGTATGATGTGTTCTAGTTAGGTATCTAACGGACTTTCACGTTGTGGCAGTACTAGGGTTATGCGGAAACATGTACGTCGATTTTTAAGTATGAATACTAATTACTAAAGGAGTTACCAGTTGTATGACATAGTCAGATAATAAGATTTAGTGTTGCATTCACATTTGAGAAACCAACTAGTTTATTACTACAGGAACTTAGATTGAGCATTATTTTAAAGGAAAATTTTAGTGGTGGATCTTTGGGATAATATTAATACACTTAAGTTGTGAAATGTATCTTGAGGGTTCTGAATGAGTACTGACGATTTTATCTTAAGTTTCAAGGGATAGGTTGATACTAGAATGACCTAGTGAGTATACTTTGGGTGGATTAAGTTGAAGATTTTAGTAAGAAAGTGCATATATAATTTGTTAGTCCCTTCATTTTGATTACTATATCTGAGTTTAAGGTGTCATGTCGATGAAAAAAAAATTTTGACTTTGCGATGATGAAAAGGGCTTACAAAGCATGATGGTAATAAGAGTAAGTTATGGATGGTGACGGAGATGCAAATTATTGAATACAAATTGTTGGTCAAATAAATTTTGTATGGTGATAAAAACTTGTGAGTATCTAAGGTTGAGATTTCTAGTATTAGTGAGTAATGTGGTTGTCTGATAGATTTAAAGAGATTTAGGGCACACTCGAATATAATTTAAAGGAACTGGAATCATAACTAAAATAAGATAAAACTTGTGGGATGTGTAGCCTTAAGAAAAATAAGTGAGAGCAGAATTATTTTCTCTGATTGTAATAACTAAAAATGTATCTTCGAAGGGATCGAGAATTGGGTTCAAAATTGCGTGATTTCATCTATTTTGTTTTGGTTAAGGTAATAGCATAACAGGTAAATCAGCTTGGTTAAAAGCTATGGAATAGAACTTAAGAGAGGAGTGTACAGACGTTCAACTTGAGTGAGATGATAGGTTCTGTTGTACTGTTGAATTTAGAAATGAGTAGGGTTGGATTTTTAGTGAAGTCTGAATTTCTGGTGGTATATTTTGTCAAGGTATGAGTTAGTAAGATGAGAAACGATTGATTGCATCGTTATTGAGCACGTGAAAGAATTTATGCATGCTTTGGACCATAAAGTTGTTACTTTTGATTGTTAAAGGATCTAAGGAAGGGTTTACCCTCAGAGTTTTGATTTAGAGTGTGAAGTAAAATGTCATGGATTATTAGTAAAACATGAGATCGGTAAGAAAGCTAGATAAACAAGAGTTTGATATATTGAAGGAGCGAGATATTTAGAATTTGCACCATGAAAAGAATTTGAGAAGAGAGAAAGAATAAGACCTCTCGTATAAATCCATGGGGTGTAGTTGATGGTTGTTTTAATTTTTGCCTATGAGTTTAGATATAATTGTGAGATGTGAACTAGTTCGGTATAGACTTACTAGGAGTTTATCATCGACTTCTAAAAAAAATGAGTTTTGGTTTAGGTGACAAATAATGAGGTATGAAAATTTTAGTAATTTACAATGAGGTTAGATTGCTCAAGTTAGGATAGAAGACTTAAGAATGATGTAAAAGGTGAGATATAATTCTACATAGTTATTAAGAATAAAGTTGGGTTAATACTACTCTATTGATGGGACTTCATAGAATGTTAAGGTGTGTTACATGGACATTTGATGGTTAATAGAGGTTATGAGATTATAGTATAAAGAATAGTTTGAGTGACAAAGAATCTTCCTAAGTGTTGGCATGAGGTATGTGATGGTTTAGAAGGGTAGCTAAAGCATGATATGTGGAAATGATGTGAGGTTGACTTATTGTCACGACCCAAAATGGGTCGCAAGTGGCACCCACACTTATCCTACTATGTGAGCGAACCAACCAATCAAAACCCCAACAGTTCAACCATAAATAACATAATATAATGCGGAAGACTTAAAACACATTAATGAAATTCGATTAAATAACTTCTAGAAACTCAATACTTATTATTCCCAAAATACGGAAGTCATCACCACAAGAACATCTATCCTCAAATTACTAATCTAAGAGTATCTAAGAAGCTAAAATAAGTAAAAATCTAGTCCATGCCGGAACTTCAAGGCATCAAGACATGAATAAGATGATCCAGTCCAAGCTAGAAGCATTAGCTCACCCTGAGATCCGACGTGATGAAGACTGACTAGAGTTTCTGTTAAGTTGAAGACGATGGTACGTTTGCTGCACTCCACAAATAACAAAGAAAAACAATAACAAGTAGGGGTCAGTACAAAACACGAGTACTGAGTATGTATCATCGGCCAACTCAAAATAGAAAGCAATATATTTCAGGTAATATCATAAAATCAACTAATATTCTTAACAGCTGATAGCAACAAATATAAACATCATTTATAACATCACCAACCACATCTATGAGGACTCAGGCCTCCACACCATACTCTTTTGGGAAACATGTTCTTTGGATTGAGTATATTAACATATTTCAAGATTCATTATCTTTATCCCTCTCGTGTCGATACATGACACTCCGCTCCATATACTATCCTGGTGCCGGAACGTGACACCCGATCCATATACTATCCTGGTGTTGGAACGTGACACTCCGCTCCATATACTATCCTGGTGCCGGAACGTGACACTCCGATCCATATACTATCCTGGTGTCGGAACGTGACACCCGATCCATATTCTATCCTGGTGCCGGAACGTGACACCCGATCCTCTATTACTATCCTGGTGTCGGAACGTGACACCCGATCCTCTAATCTCATTACTTTAGTTCATAAAGCCTTCTTTTATACCAAGGCATCATCATTAACAAAGTAAATTTAGGATTTAAGATTCAACAGCTTCATCATGCTAGTTTCATCACAATTATATATAAACACATAATGCAACACACAATTAAGCATATAGAAGGGTTTACAATACTACCCAATACATATCATTCGCTATTAAGAGTTTACTATGAAATAGCATAAACCATAACCTACCTCCACCAAAGAATCGCGATCAACAAGCTATCTTCCCAAAGCTGCGTTCTTCCTCTCTCTCGATCGATCGTTTCTCTCTCTCTCTGTTCTATCTATTTTTCTTATTCAAAACCCTTTTTCTTTTACCCTAATTAGCATATAATTAAGTATAAAAGATGATAAAATACCCACTACTTGTTTCAAGGTTCTCCCTTTTAACCCCAAAATAATTAAATTATTAACATTAAACCACTAACTTTATAATTATAAGCAGGAATAGTCCAAAACGCCCCTTAAAATATTTAACAGAAATCCGACCCAGTCAGGGTCACGCAGCCTGTGACGGCCCGTCGTGTCTGCGACGGTCCGTCCTGCTGCTTCCGTCACAAAGTTCAGAGACTCCAATTAATTAAAGAGTCTGTGACGGCCCGTCATGCTTGAGACGGTCCGTCCTGCCACCCCGTCATGACGTTCAGAGAGTCGATCTCAGTACCCAAATTTTTAGATTCTAAGTGTTTTGGAACGAGACCCCCCTAGACGGTCTGTTGTGCCTATGATGGTCCGTCGTGGGATCCGTCGACTCAGCCAGTTTTTCCAGAAATAAAATCTGCTGCTCAAAACGACTAAACAGGTCGTTACAATAGATGCCAATTTACCCATCGTTCATCCTCGAATGATCATAAGAAGAAAAACAAGGGCAAAAGGGAGTACCTGAATCTGTAAACAGGTGTGGGTATCTTTCTTGCATATCAGCCTCCTTCTCCCAAGTGGACTCTTCAACTGGTCGATTCTTCCATTGAACTTTGATGGATGCAATCTCCCTTGATCTCAACTTACGGATTTCTCTATCCAGAATGGAAACAGTCTCCTCCCCATAAGACAAATTCTCATCAAGAAGAACTGAATCCCAACGAATGATGTAGTTTCCATCCCCATGGTATCTTTTCAACATAGACACATGAAATACCGGGTGCACTCCGGAGAGTCCTTGAGGAAAGGCTAATTCATAAGCCACCTCTCCTAATCGCTTAAGTACTTCAAATGGTCCAATATACCTAGGGCTTATCTTACCTCTTTTACCAAACCGCATCACACCATTCATGGGTGAAACCTTCAGCAAAACTTGTTCACCCTCCATGAACTCCAAGTCCCTAACCTTTTGATCTGCATATTCCTTTTGCCTACTTTGCACCGCTAAAAGCCTTTCTGGAATGAAATTCACTTTCTCTAATGATTCCCTTAAAAGATCAGTACCCCAAGGTCTAACCTCAAATGCATCAAACCAACCAATGGGAGACCTACATCTCCTCCCATACAATGCTTCGAACGGGGCCATATCAATACTTGAGTGATAGATATTATTGTATGAGAACTCTGCTAAGGGTAAGAAGTTATCCCAATGACCACCAAATTCTATCACACATGTACGAAGCATATTTTCCAACACCTGAATTGTTCGCTCAGACTGCCCATCGGTCTGAGGGTGAAATGCAGTACTAAGGTCCAACCTAGTACCTAATTTAGCATGCAATGTTCTCCAAAACTTAGAAGTAAACTGCGTACCTCTATCTGATATGATGGAAAGTGGAACTCCATGCAACCGAACAATTTCTGAGATGTAGAGTGTGGCTAACTTCTCTGCATTGTAAGTCACCTTAACCGGAATGAAGTGAGCAGACTTAGTCAATCTGTCCAAAATTACCCAAATAGAATCAAACTTGCCCAATGTCTTTGGAAGACCAACCACGAAGTCCATTGCAATTCTCTCCCACTTCCATTCAGGAATGGGCATTCTCTGAAGTGTTCCTCCAGGCCTCTGGTGTTCATACTTTACTTGCTGACAATTTGGGCATTTGGCAACAAAATCAACAATGTCGCGCTTCATTCTACTCCACCAAAAGTGTTGCTTTAGGTCACGGTACATCTTGGTTGCACCAGGATGTATAGAATATCTGGAACTATGAGCCTCTGTGAGAATAGTGTGAACAAATCATCGACACGGGGTACACATACCCTTCCCTTCATTCTCAAAACACCTTTCTCATCCATTATCGCTTCTTTAGCCTCTCCTCGCAACACCATATCCCGAATTCGGCTTAGTTTCTCATCATCAAACTGTTTTCCCTTGATCTTGTCAAGAAAAGACGATGTCGCCTTCACACTGGCCAAAAATCCTCCCTTCTCATTTACTTCTAACCTCATAAAGTCATTAGCCAGAGTCTGAACCTCTCTAGCCAATGGGCGTCTAGAAACTTGTAGGTGGGCTAAACTACCCATGCTCCCTGCTTTCCTACTTAAGGCGTCTTCCACAACATTAGCCTTTCCTAGGTGATACAAGATGGTAACATCATAATCCTTCAGTAGTTCCATCCATCTCCTCTGTCTCAAATTCAAATCCTTCTGAGTAAAGACATACTGTAAACTACGATGATCCGTATAGACTTCACACTTCACCCCATATAGATAGTGTCTCCATTGCTTTAATGCAAACACTACCGCAGCCAACTCCAAATCGTGGGTCGGATAATTACGTTCATGCACCTTTAATTGCCTCGAAGCATAAGCAATTACATTTTTCTCTTGCATTAGCACGACACCCAAACTAGAATAGGAGGCATCACAATACACAATGAAATTCTTACCTTCCATTGGCAGGGTAAGGATTGGTGCAGTAGTCAACAAGGTCTTGAGCTTCTGAAAGCTTTCTTCGCACTCGTCCGACCATACAAATGGAACATTCTGCTTAGTCAAGTTCGTCAATTGGGAAGCAATAGAAGAGAATCCCTTGACAAATCGACGGTAGTAGCTGGCTAAACCAACAAAGCTCCTTACTTCTGACACATTAGTAGGTCTTACCCAATTTCTCACTGTTTCAATCTTAGAAGGATCCACCATCACTCCATCCTTGGAAACCACGTGCCCCAAGAAGGACACTGAATCTAGCCAAAACTCACACTTGGAGAATTTGGCATAAAGCTTTTTCTCCCTCAACATTTCCAATACAATTCGCAAGTGCTCCTCATGTTCTTTCTTGCTCTTTGAGTATACCAGTATATCATCAATAAATACAATGACAAAAAGATCAAGATATGGCTTAAAAATCCTATTCATCAAGCTCATGAAAGCAGCAGGGGCATTCGTAAGCCCAAAATACATTACTTAGAACTCATAATGCCCATACCTGGTCCGAAAAGCAGTCTTGGGCACATCCGTTGCCCGTATTTTCAGTTGATGATAACCAGATCTCAAATCAATTTTCAAAAAGGTGCAAGCACCTTGTAACTGATCGAACAAATCATCAATGCGGGGAAGAGGGTACTTGTTCTTAACAGTTACTTTGTTCAATTGCCGGTAGTCTATGCACATCCGAAAACTCCCATCCTTCTTCTTCACAAATAACACCGGAGCACCCCAAGGGGATGCACTTGGTCTAATGAAACCTTTACTTAACAACTCACGAAGTTGGGCCTTTAACTTCCTTAACTCTGCTTGAGCCATTCTATAAGGAGGGATGGAAATGGGGCGAATACCCGGCTCCAGATCAATGCAAAAGTCAATATCTTTATCCGGTGGCATACCAGGAAGGTCTGCAGGAAACACATCCAGAAACTCACGGACTACCGGAACCGACTCAATTGAAGGTACTTGGGTATTATCATCCCCGAGGTGTGCCAAGAAAGCTAAACACCCTTTACTAACCATTCTCTTAGCACGAAGAAAGGAGATGATATGAACTGGAGTGGAAGTGTAGTCACCCTCCCACACTAACGGATCTGTACCAGGCTTGGCCAACGTTACAGTTTTAGCATTACAATCTAAGATTGCAAAAATTGGAGAAAGCCATGTCATACCCAGAATTACATCGAAATCAACCATTTCTAAGATAACCAAGTCTACATGAGTGTTGCTCCCCACAAAAGTCACTAGGCAAGACTTATACACCTTTTCAACTATCACAGACTCACCCACCGGAGTAGAAACACGAATAGGCATGTCAAGAAATTAACAATGTAAATTAAGACCGGTAGCAAATGAGGAAGATACATATGAAAATGTGGAGCCAGGATCAAATAATACAGAAGCCATGCAATCACAAACCAAAAGATTACCTGTGATGACAACATCTGATGTCTCTGCTTCCGACCGCCCAGGGAAAGCGTAACAGTGGTCCCTATCACCTGTCTGCCCATTGCCTCTACCATGTTGCGCTGCAGTAGTTCCCATTTGCCCGTCACCCCGGCCGTTTTGGTGACCACCATTACCTCGGCCACCACGTCCTCCAGAATGGCGGCCTCTCCCATGACCATCTCTACCTCTGACTATTTGAGGTCTGTAACTCTGTTTTAGACAATACCTCTTGATATGCCCAGTCTCCCCACATCCATAACACTCTTTAGATTCAAGCATAGGTCTCTGTGAGACTGACGAAGTCTGGGGATAACCTCCTAACTCAGAGAAGTGTTGACCGGTCTGCGGTGGACCCCCAACTACAGTCTGCAGTGAAGACTGAATAGGTCGGGCTGGATAACCTCCTGAACCCTGCCCTCTAGAGTAGGAACCATTAAAATCACCTCCCTTACGAAACCTTTTAGATGTCGATGCCATGGTGAAGTCATCTGGCTTCACTCCCTCCACTTCTATCACGAAGTCTACCACCTCTTGAAAGGATTTCGCTCTAGCCGCTACCTGTAAGGCTGAAATCCGCAAATCCGACCTCAACCCCTTCACAAAACGGCGAATCCGCTCTTGTGGACTGAAACAAAGCTGGGTTGCATACCTGGATAATGCACGGAACTTAGCCTCATACGCAGTCACCGACATCTTGCCTTGCTCTAGGCTCAAGAACTCATCTCTCCTCCTATCCGTCAAGGTCCGGGGGATATACTTCTCCATAAATAAGCTAGAGAATGACGCCCAAGTCATAGGTGGTGCCTGTAAGGGTTAACACTCAACATGTGACCGCCACCACATTTTGGCATTTCCCTGAAACTGATAGGTTACAAACTCAACGCCAAATCGGTCCACTATGCCCATTTTATGTAGTAACTCATGACAATCAACCAGAAAATCGTAGGCATCCTCAGATTCAGCACTCTTGAAGACTGGAGGTTTCAATTTCAAGAACTTACTGAAAAGTTCATGCTGATCACTTGTCATTATAGGCCCTGTAGTCAAACGAGGAAACATGCCTATTTCCAATGAGGCATCCATGCGGGGAGCCACAGTAGCTGCATGTTGTACTCCCGGAACCTGAGGTGTTGGTGCAGAAATTACTGGAGGTGTCTGGACCTGATCAGATAACCCGCTAAGATAAGCAAGAACCTGATTAATCATCTCTGGGGTAGGTTGGGGTGGTAATTCCTCATTCTGCACTTGGTCATTTTACCCTTCCTCACCCTCTCTTACTACTTCCTCAGTCGGTGGAGGAGTCACCGCCCTAGTACTAGATGGGACAGGTGCTTGTCCTCTTCCTCTAGAGGACGTCCTCCCACGACCTCTACCGCGGCCTCTTGCCACTGCTCCTCTTTGAGTTACAGCCCCAGTGGCTGGCTCAGATGCATCTTGTCTTGCCGGTGCTAGTGTTGGCGCAGTTGTTGCTCTAGTTCTAACCATCTGCGAAATAGAGTGAAGATGGTCAGATACCAATTCGTATCACCTAGATACCAATTGGATCCAAGTAATAGCACGAAAGAAAGAAAGAATGGAATTTTCCTAAAGTCCTATAGCCTCTCAAAGAAAAGTAAAGGCGTCCCCCTACCGTTCCTTAAGACTCTACTAGACTCGTTCTTGTGTGATGAGACCAACGAACCTAATGCTCTGATACCAAGTTTGTCACGACCCAAAACGGGTCGCGAGTGGCACCCACACTTATCCTACTACGTGAGCGAACCAACCAATCTAAACCCCAGCAGTTCAACCATAAATAACATAATATAATGCGGAAGACTTAAAACTCATTAATGAAAATCGATTAAATAACTTCTAGAAACTCAATACTTATTATTCCCAAAATCTGGAAGTCATCACCACAAGAACATCTATCCTCAAGTTACTAATCTAAGAGTATCTAAGAAGCTAAAATAAGTAAAAAGCTAGTCCATGCCGGAACTTCAAGGTATCAAGACATGAATAAGATGATCCAGTCCAAGCTAGAAGCATTAGCTCACCCTGAGATCCGACGTGATGAAGACTGGCTAGAGTTGCAGTTGAGTTGAAGACGATGGTACGTTTGCTGCACTCCACAAATAACAAAGATAAACAATTACAAGTAGGGGTCAGTACAAAACACGAGTACTGAGTAGGTATCATCGGCCAACTCAAAACAGAAAGCAATATATTTCAGATAATATCATAAAATCAACTAATATTCTTAACAGGTGATAGCAACAAATATAAACATCATTTATAACATCACCAACCACGTCCATGAGGACTCAGGCCTCCACACCATACTCTTTTGGGAAACATGTTCTTTGGATTGAGTATATTAACATATTTCAAGATTCATTATCTTTATCCCTCTCGTGTCGGTACGTGACACTCCGCTCCATATACTATCCTGGTGCCGGAACGTGACATCCGATCCATATACTATCCTGGTGTCGGAACGTGACACTCCGCTCCATATACTATCCTGGTGCCGGAACGTGACACTCCGATCCATATACTATCCTGGTGCCGGAACGTGACACCCGATCCATATACTATCCTGGTGACGGAACGTGACACCCGATCCTCTATTACTATCCTGGTGTCGGAACGTGACATCCGATACTCTAATCTCATTACTTTAGTTCATCAAGCCTTCTTTTATACCAAGGCATCATCATTAACAAAGTAAATTTAGGATTTAAGATTCAACGGCCTCATCATGCTAGTTTCATCACAATTATATATAAACACATCATGCATACACACAATTAAGCATATAGAAGGGTTTACAATACTACCCAATACATATCATTCGCTATTAAGAGTTTAATATGAAATAGCATAAACCATGACCTACCTCCACCGAAGAATCGCGATCAACAAGCTATCTTCCCAAAGCTGCGTTCTTCCTCTCTCTCGATCGATCGTTTCTCTCTCTCTCTATTCTTTCTATTTTTCTTATTCAAAACCCTTTTTCTTTTACCCTAATTAGCATATAATTAAGTATAAAAGATGATAAAATACCCCACTACTTGTTTCAAGGTTCTCCCTTTTAACCCCCAAGTAATTAAATTATTAACATTAAACCACTAACTTTATAATTATAAGCAGGAATAGTCCGAAACGCCCCTTAAAATATTTAACAGAAATCCGACCCAGTCAGGGTCACGCAGCCTGTGACGGCCCGTCGTGCCTGCGACGGCCCGTCCTGCTGCTTCCGTCATAAAGTTCAGAAACTCCAATTCATTAAAGAGTCTGTGACGGCCCGTCATGCCTGAGACGGTCCGTCCTTCCACCCCATCGTGACGTTCAGAGAGTCGATATCAGTACCCAATTTTTCAGATTCTAAGTGTTTTGGAACGAAACCCCCATCGACGGTCCGTCGTGCCTATGACGGTCCGTCGTGGAATCCGTCGACTCAGCCAGTTTTTCCAGAAAAAAATCTGCTGCTCAAAATGACTAAACAGGTCGTTACACTTCTGGTTTGATTTAATAGTTTATCATGATGGAAAGGTACTATCAAATTTTAAATAATGTTAGTAGCCTTGTTTGGAACTCGTAATTGTCATGAAATGCTTAAATAGAAGATAATGATGGCGGTTTGGGAGTAAAGTAGATGATCGATGTGGTTATGATGTTTTGTTAGTACTAAAAGTGTCGTCTTCAGTGGATGTAGGGTTCGATAAAGTAAGTATGTGTGCAATTATAATAGGGACTAAATTGGTGATTGTGGATAGCTAGAAAATCAAAGAGATAGAGTCAGATGAATGAAGATGTTTGATATGGAAACTATAAAATAATAATAATAATAATAATAAAATTAAATAAAAAAATATGTATATCCGAATTTATTCGACCTTGGTTTTATACACTCTTACATGAACAACTACTTCATTTCGGGTGTGATTTAGAGTATGATTCATTTTCTACGTCCACACGTGTTTCCACATCTATGGTTGATTTCTAGTGGTGAATCGAATGTTAAGATATCCTTGTGTCCTCTTGATAGGGTAGTATCCTTGGGCAAACTTGATATTTTAGTTATGATATAATTGGTGTTGTTTGGAATATCTAAAGTATATCGGTAGTTCTATACGCACAAACTTGCTTATGAGAATCTATATAAGAGCTGCTATGAAGAGTTACAATTGCCTAAGAGTAATGTTAGAGGTTCTGCATTTTGAAGTGTATCCCTTGTTGGTGTTTACTTGATATTATTCTTCCCTGGGTTAGATATGTTGACTCTCCCTTGATGAGTAATCGATGTCTAAAGCTAATATTTTCATCACTTAAGCTTGTGGTGTGATTGTGTTGTGAAAAGATAATTCTGATAAGATCTGTGATGGTTTGTGCATTATGAGTGTGTGGTAGTTGGTCAAAGTCCACTTCTGGTTGTAGCCACTTTTGCTTTAAAATTTTATCGTGATTATGTTAGATAATATTTGTTCAGATGGTTGTGTCAAGGTCTAGTTGGAGAATAGATCAGTTGAAAAGTCCATTATTAGAAATAGTTTTGTTGTTAGTTGAGTTTACATACATCAATAATTATCCCTAGAGCAGTGAGATGGACCCATTTAAGGCATTGTTGTGAGGAGGTGTAGATCTTCAATTGATTGGTTTAACACTATTGATATAAGACCAAGGGTACTACTAATTCGAATGAACTTTTGAGACAACTACCCTTTCTTGCCTTGCCTTCCTTTGATCGTTCTAGGACGAACGATGGGTAAATTGGTATCTATTGTAACGACCCTTTTGGTCGTTTTGAGAGTTAAAGCCTTGTGTTTCATAAAATATTTTTCGTTATATTCTAAATGGGTATTTTGAACTATTTCATAATAACAATTATGAAATTAATGGGGTAGTTTTACTAATTTATTTAGTTAGTGGTTAAGAAAATAATATTAAAATAAATTGGGTTGAAACTTGCTGGCCAATCACGTGGGTTTGAATATTAGTATATGAGTCTTTGTTTTATACCCAAATAGTGATAGGTTGTTTGATTTAATTAGTTTTACAAATTATATGTTGTATAGATTACAATGAATTGTATAAAAGAGAATGTCATCGATTCTATTGGACATGTAAAATTTTGTAGTTCGTAATGGTTCAAGTTTTAACATATTTTAATACGTAATTAAATATAAGGTGTAGTACATTATATAAAGTACATTAAAATTATGCAAATGGGAGGAATTAAGGCTTATCCTTGGATTTGAACTTAGGAAATTGATCATAGAATTAGGTGAATTTTTGGTCTATGCTAAACATAGAATAACATGAGTGATTATAGGCTTTTAAACTTACAAATTATGTATATATAATTGATAGATTGGAAAGGTTCGAAAGCATTGAGGAAAGGAAAAGTATTGGAGCTTGCTTGAATTCGGTTCTTCGGTGGAGGTAGGTTATGGTTTATACTATTTGATAGTAAACTCTTAATAGTGATTGATATACCTTGAATGATATTGTGAAGTTCTCTATGTACTTGACTGTGTGATTGTGTGATTTGGTTGGGTGGTTTGTGATTGGTTTGAAATCCTGAGACCGTAGAATTTATATTCTCTAATCCTATCTATCGAAGTGATGCCTTGAATAAAGAAGGCTTGATGAAAATAATATAACATTGAATTGAAAGCGGTGATAATAAAGGATAAATTAATAGTATAATTGGATCGGAGTGTCACGTTCCGACACGGTATTCTTGGATTGGAGTGTCACGTTCCGACACGGTATTTTTGGATCGGAGTGTCACGTTCCGACACGGTATTCTTGGATCGGAGTGTCACGTTCCGACACGGTATTCTGGATCGAGTGTCACGTTCCGACACGGTATTTTTGGATCGGAGGAGTGTCACGACACGACGGATTAATCGGAGTGTCACGTACCGAAACGATAATATTAAAGGAAAAATGTGATGAATTAAAGATATTCTATCTCAAAGAACTCAACTCCCAAAATGGTTTGGTTTGGAGGCATGAGTCCTCATGTGTGATCTTGATACCGTTGACTTAATTCGTGCATACTTTATTGTTATTGACACTTGTTCCTGTTGTTTGTTGCTTATCACATGTTAAGTGCTATAGTTGAGTTCATACTATTATTCTTTGTATATTAGTTACTATTTTGGGATGACCGATGATACTTACTCAGTACATGTTGCCTCGTACTAAGTCCTACTTGTTTTCTTCTTTGTTTTCCTTTTATGAAATGCAGCGAGTGTACCTATGACTTCTGATTTCCCTCAGCTCTAGCCAGCCTCCCGCATATCAAGTTACAAGGTGAGCTATCCATTCAAGCTCTTGTTAGATTCTCTCAGTCACGACATGATGTCCTATACTTTTGGACACATACCATTTTTTTCTTTATTTTAGTGTATTCGATATTCTTAGTCTTAGTATTGGAGATTAGATGTCCTTGATGTGATGACTATCAAATTTTGGGATGATAAGTACTAAACTTTAGAAACTTATTTAAATTGGTTGCTTAGTACCTTTTGGAGCTTCTGCATTATATATATTATTTATAGTTGAACTATTGGTATATGTTGGGGTTTAGAAGTGTTGGTTCGCCCACCTAAGGAGGTAAGTGTTGGGTGTCACTCACGACGGGTCGTGACATCTAGTTTACATATTTATTTTTATTAATTAATAAGCCAATTTTTTAAAAAACAGATGTTTTGAAGGATTAAAAAAATCAAAACACTTATACACCGAATATGAATTGTTTATAGTAAAATATATTATGTTCTATCTTTATTTCATCTTATATAATACAATTCAATATTGGGAGTCAAATAATTTCTTTTAAAATTACTTATCTACCTTGCATGCTTCTATTACTAGACCCGAAGAAAGAGAGCCTTCAACACAAGAAAACCAAGGTTTGGATGAAAAATAGAAAGAACTTTCTTCTTTCTAGTCTAAACTTGTAACGAAGAGAGTAAAGTAAGTACCAATATACCAGGCACATCGCTCCGAAGGTTGTTGTCTCATTGATTTGACATAAATGTTTACTTTTACTCTTGGCATAAAGGGACTTTGATTGCCTCCCTTTGACAGGCCCAATATCCATCTCAAGTATGTTTTTGCACATGCAACATTGATTTGTCCTCTATATTTTAAAATGCATGCTCATCACAATGTAAAATTTAATGAGTGAATTTGCATCATTTGCAGGGATAGTAGCATTACAGTAACTTTAGTCGACAGAAGTTCATTGCACAAAAGCTAAACTTGAATGATCATTCTGAGGTGATAATTTTATAAGCTAAATTATGCATTTCTATGAACTAGTTAGTTATATAAAGTTTAAGAATTCGGAATTTTTAAAATATTCCCTCTTATTTGAATAAATATATTAATTCTTACTTAACAAAGATAAAGGAACTTAAACAATTGATGATCTCTCAGATTAAAAGATGAACAAATATAAATAACTAGGAAAGTGAAAGAAATTTTTATTTTATACTACATGAAGTTATGTTGAATATACCACTACAATACTGCTTTTCCATTGAATCGTCTTTATATCATTTTGTGCAGGTGAATATTGTTTGTTGTGGTGAAAAGTTTAATAGAGATATGACGCTCAAAGACATTCAACTTAGATGGAAGTCACACCTTCCGAATTCTGGAAAGTAAAAGACTAAATGGGAGTTGGAGAAGGCTATGACTCAGCTAGGATGCATCAGAAGCGAGAAACTTCAAACTCCACCCAATAAATAACAAGTGTGTGGCTACTGAAATCATGGCTTAAAAGAAGTGAACTACCTATATCACAAAAGACATAAAGACTAATCAGTAGACAGTTTTGACGTGCACAATAATAGTCCCAGAGCTATTAGTACCTTAATTCTCTACTTTATTATCGGCAAACAATCTATGCTTTCGACTTGTATTGTATAGTTTCCAACGAAATATTATGCTATAGACTTCTATATTAGCAATTTTTTCAGCATGCATCTTATAATAAATGGGGGTTTCTGATTCTCACTAATTTGTATTCCTTTAAAGGGAGATGGAAGTGAGACTGTTTTACCTATCAGATTTTATTATAAGATTTAAGCATTTAATTAGTCTGAACAGGTCTTTAATCATTATGATCTTGAACAAAGTCTTAGAATCATTAATATGTAATCGTTTGTGGATAATATTCATTGTCACACTCACCAACCAACACCATTAATCACTTCTTTAATCACAATGACGCGAATCATCTTCCTGAAATTTAACTCTGAATATGAAATTTTTTGTGAACTTGAGACTTTGTACATATCTTAGTGTTACATAATTATTTGATTTTCCTTTTGTAGAACACAAGCTATTGTTTGCATTTTACCAAATAACATCTAACACTGAGTTTATCTCGTCAATATCGATTTGTCTCCTATATTTTAAAATCTCATACTCATCACCATGTAAAGTGAAGTGACCGATGTTGCAACATTTTGCAACTTGAATCTGAATGATTTAGACCTTAGGTCATCAAGTGCATATGTTAATTCATTAAGATTTAAGCATTTAATTAATCATTAAGTGTTGAACAAAGTATTAATATCTTGTCTAGATAATTTACCACTCTATCCACAATCACTAACCATCACCATTATCTTTATCAATTACCAACCACCTTTGTTATTACAACCATTATTGATAACCACACTTTATACAAGCTCATTCGAAGGAAAATATCGTTACACATTCTATCATATACAATACTTGCTGAAATCGATGTTTGGTGCAAACTTATATTATACTTATTGGTTTAAACTTCTACTATATATTTTGATAAATATAGACTTTGAGTTCAAAGATGATCGTGAGCTAGATTTGCATCGTCTAGCTTCATATTACCTATCCTCGAGGAAAAGGCCTTGTAACATTATAAATGTGGTGATTAGGAATATGGGTGGGGTTAGAATAGTGTTTTATAACTTGTAACATTATACTTGGGTTGATCAGGAATACGGGGTTACAATGGTGCTTTATAACTTGAAACATTAAAATTGTGGTCATTTTGTTTTCACAAAAATATGAAATAAATTGAAAATGAGATTATGTGGAGTCATGATAAAAGTTTATGTAGCAAAAAAACTGAAGTAACAAAATTCCTCTCTAAATAAATTATCTACCTGCTTTATTTTCCTTTATAAATAATATTAACATATATACCATATTTCCTTTTGAGCAAAAAAATTTAATCTCCAAAGCTTAAAAGTCCATATAATCTTAAAGAACAATTCTTCAAAAAAAGAAATCATTTAATTTCCATATCACCCACTAAAAAGGAAAAGGAATTACATTGATCTGAAATAATAGTAGCTTCAAGATTGCTTACTATTGATGTGCATATTCCCAATTTATTTATGAAAATAACGAACTCATTTATAAAGCTAAGGAAAAATCTTATAGATTCAAAAAATATTTTAATTTCTTGTTGGTTGGGCTTATTGAGCCGTTGTTGACATTTGAGCCAAGATGCTAGCATATTGTACAACAGTATGCCGTGAAGTGTATTGATCAGAGAGGAACTAAACTCTGAAAAATTTGGTTCAGCATGCACAAAATGACCTGGTAATGATTTTTTCCCAAGAGTTTCCTTCAATATCTCTAAGAATTCACTCATAATCAAGTGTGATGTTTTCCATGAGGAAATCGGAAGATACTCCATCTACAAAAAAATAAACATCTTATGAGGCAAGCATTCTCATAAAAATAACAATTTTCTTTAATTAGGTAAAGTACAATAATTGAATTCCTCTCCATGAAGTGTAAAAAAACATAATATTTTACAACAAAACTATTTCTTTTAAATTTTTAAAAATCATTTGACTACATTATAAAAAGCTTCAATTGATAATAAAATCTCTAAAAGTATTTGCATACCTCCATAACTATTCCCCTCAAGTTCTCAGAATTTATTTGAACAACTTTGCCTACTCGCACTCGGAAGTCACCAAGTCGATACTGAAACCCCTATATCATACAAATATTTTAATGAGTATTTATGAAGACAAGATTTTGATGGTGTTATATAAGTATATCATCCTCAATACGAACAATAATTTGCAGATCTCAATATAATACAAACCTCACAATTAAGTGCAAACTTTATTCTGTAAGATTGTAAGTTCTCCATTATCGTTTGCATTGATGATTCTACTTCCACAATCAGTCTTTTCCTACTAAGTGCCATGTAAAACTTGTCGGGTTGTTCTTGAAGTGAAGCCCCCAAAAAATGTTGGGGAAATTCTGTTGCATTTGCTTGTTCTAGTAAAAGAAAAAAAAATCATTAACAATAAAATATCGTATGTGGCTACAAAAGTACTCATAAATATGAAAGGATGTTTAAGTTAAAAAATGCTAGATATATAGATTATGTTACATTTAGATCTATTCTTGATCCAAAAAATTTCAATACTTATTCATTTTTTAATACATTATCTTACAAAGGAGAAAAACTTCCCAAGTCCAATCTTTATAATTCATCAAAAGGAGAAAAAAAGGAAGCTCATCTCTTTATATTGCGCTTACGAACATAATTTATTAAGTAATGATGAAATACCTTTGAGCATGGGCTTATAGAAGCAAAAGGTATTTTTCCATCCTCCTTCTTTAACACCATTAATGCTCTCAACACATTTAGATACTTCTATCATTATTTGACTATTGATTGTTGTACTTGCATTTGGCTGCCAACACAAAACCCTAACAACAAACAAAGTAACAAATTAAACACTTAAACATACACATCAAAATTATTCAAAAATGTTATGTTTCTAGTGAATTCAAAATCATTACCATTAGATTGACATGTTGTCGATTGCAAGTACAATTTTCTTTTTCCTCTTAAAGAAAAATTTGTTCAAAAAGAAAAAAAAGTTGTTGCTAATACAAGGAAAGATAAGAAAATGAATCTTAAAATATTTATGTTATAGTTTGAAATTGTCTGAAAGCATAAAGTTGTATTTATAGTGGAAAAGTACCTTGAACAAAAATCAAAGTCATATTTGACTTTTGTTACTAAAATTTCAACAAAGTTACCTTATTTGGTCAAATTTGATAGACAATCAAATTAGTATTTTTTTTCCTTTAATATATTGTTGAATTAACAGTTTTTCCTAATTAGCATCGAAGATAGAAAGAGAAAATAATAAATATTCATTCTAAAATGTAGGTCAAGATTATATTTGTCTGAATGTATCTCGTCAATATTAAAATATTTATTTCTCTTAATTAATATGCCTTTTCTATAATAAAAAAATTTATGCTTTGAAGGATGAAAAAATCGTCAAAGATTTCATGAATGAATATCAATTATTTTTTATTAAAATAAAGTTTGTACAATATTTTTTTCATTATATATGATTTAATATTTCTTTTGTATTTTTTAAGTAATTCAAATAGTGTTCTCATTCCTTGTAGAATCAATAGTTTTTCTTAATCTATATTTGTACTTAAATGTATTTGTTAATAAAAATTCCCCAAAATGGTACTATCTAGTTTACATATTTATTTTTATTAATTAATAAGCCAATTTTTTTTTTAAAAAAAGATGTTTTTGAAGGATTAAACAAATCAAAACACTTATACACCGAATATGTGATTATTTATAGTAAAAAATATTATATACTATCTTTATTTCATCTTATATAATACAATTCAATATTGGGAGTCAAATAATTTCTTTTAAAATTACTTATCTACCTTGCATGCTTTTATTACTAGACCCGAAGAAAGAGAGCCTTCAACACAAGAAAACCAAGGTTTGGATGAAAAACAGAAAGAACTTTCCTCTTTCTAGTCTAAACTTGTACCAAAGGGAGTAAAGTAAGTACCAATATACCAGGCACATCGCTCCGAAGGTTGTTGTCTCATTGATTTGACATAAATTTTTACTTTTACTCTTGGCATAAAGGGACTTAGATTGCCTCCCTTTGACAGGCCCAACATCCATCTCAAGTGAGTTTTTGCACATGCAACATTGATTTGTCCTCTATATTTTTAAAACTCATGCTCATCACAATGTAAAATGTAATGAGTGATTTTGCATCATTTGCTGGGATAGTAGCATTACAGTAACTTTAGTCGAAAGAAGTTCACTGCACAAAAGCTAAACTTGAATGATCATGCTGAGGTGATAATTTTATAAGCTAAATTATGCATTTCTATGAACTAGTTAGTTATATAAAATTTAAGAATTCGGAATTTTTAAAATATTCCCTCTTATTTGAATAAATATATTAATTCTTACTTAACAAAGATAAAGGAACTTAAACAATTGATGATCTCTCGGATTAAAACATGAACAAATATAAATAGCTAGGACAGTGAAAGAAATTTTTATTTTATACTACATGAAGTTATGTTGAAAATACAACTACAATACTGCTTTTCCATTGAATCGTCTTTATATCATTTTGTGTAGGTGAATATTGTTTTTTGTGGTGAAAAGTTGAATAGAGATATGACGCTCAAAGATATTCAACTTAGATGGAAGTCACACCTTCCGAATTCTGGAAAGTAAAAGACTAAATGGGAGTTGGAGGAGGCTATGACTCATCTAGGATGTATCAGAAGCGAGAAACTTCAAACTCCACCCAATAAATAACAAGTGTGTGGCTACTGAAATCATGGCTTAAAAGAAGTGAACTACCTATATCACAAAAGACATAAAGACTAATTAGTAAACACTTTTTGACGTGCATAATAATAGTCCCAGAGCTATTAGTACCTTAATTCTCTACTTTATTATCGGCAAACAATCTATTCTTTCGACTTGTATTGTCTAGTTTCCAACGAAATATTATGCTATAGACTTCTATATTAGCAATTTTTTCAGCATGCATCTTATAATAAATGGGGGTTTCGGATTCTCACTAATTTGTATTCCTTTAAACGGATATGCAAGTGAGACTATTTTACCTATCAGATTTTATTATAAGATTTAAGCATTTAATTAGTCTGAACAGGTCTTTAATCATTATGATCTTGAACAATGTCTTAGAATCATTAAGATGTAATCTTTTGTGGATAATATTCATTGTCACACTCACCAACCACAACCATTAATCACTTCTTTAATCACAATGACGCGAATCATCTTCCTATAATTTAACTCTGAATATGAAATTTTTTGTGAACTTGAGACTCTGTACATATCTTAGTGTTACATAAATATTTGATTTTCCTTTTGTAGAACGCAAGCTATTGTTTGCATTTTACCAAATAACATCTAACACTGAGTTTATCTCGTCAATATCAATTTGTCTCCTATATTTTTAAATCTCATACTGTAACGACCTGTTTTAGTCGATTCGATCAGTAAGATTATTTTGATAAAAACTGGCTGGGTCGACGGATCAGTCGACGGACCGTCATGGTCACGACGGACCGTCGAGGGGCTTCGTTCCAAAACACTTAAACTCTTAAAATCTGGGTACTGGGATCAACTGTCTGAACTTCACAACGGAACTGCAGTACGGAACGTCGTAGCCACGACGGACCGTCACAGACCTTTTACTGAAATTGAGTGTCTGAACTTTTTACGGACGTGAAGGACGGACCGTCGCAGGTACGATGGACCGTCACGAGTGGCGTAACCTGGACTGAGTTGGATTTCTGCTGAGAGTTTTTAAGGGGCGTTTTGGACTATTCATGCTTATAATTATGAAATTTGTGGGGTAAGTGTAATAATTTAACTACTTGGGGGTTGAAGGAGATAACCTTGAAATAAATAATGGGTTACTTTTATCATAATGAATTATATGATAATTAGGGTAAAAGAAAAGAATCAAGAAAAAAAAAGACAGAGAGGGAGAACGAGCGAGAGAGAGAGGAAGAACGAAGAGAAAAGCAAAAGGCATTGGGGAGATAGCTTGATTGATCATGATTCTTCGGTGGAGCTAGGTTATGGTTTATGCTATTTCATAGTAAACTCTAAATAAAGATTGATATGTATTGGGTGGTATTGTAAAGTCTTCTATGCGCTTAATTTCGTTGTAGCATGATGTAATTATATAAATTGTGATGGATTATAATGATGATACTGCGAAATCTTAAAAACCTTAAATCCACTCTATTAATGATGATGCCTTGGTATAAAAGAAGGCTTGATGAACTAAAAGAATGAGGTTAATGGATCGGGTGTCACGAACCGACACGTAGTATTAGGAGATCGGGTGTCACGAACCGACACGTAGTATTAGGGGATCGGGTGTCACGAACCGACACGTAGTATTTGGGGATCGGGTGTCACGAACCGAAACATAGTATTAGGGGATCGGGTGTCACAAACCGACACGTAGTATTAGGGGATCGGAGTGTCACGTTCCGACACAAGAGGAATAAAGAGAATAAATCTTGAATTATGGTGATTTACTTAATCTAAAGAACCTAATTCCCAAACGAGTATGGTGTGGAGGCTTGAGCACTCATAGATATGCTTGGTGTTGTTGTCAAAGGGTTGGTACTTGTTGTTGTCACCTGTTGAGTGTTGTAGTTTATTTTATATTATTACTTGATATATATTGCTTTCTATTCTGATTTGGCCGATGATACCTACTCAGTACTTGTACTGACCCCTACTTTTATTTTCTTCTTGGTGTTTTGTGGAGTGCAGCAAGTGCACTAGTGACTTTGTCTCGTCCGCAACTCTAGCCCGTCTTCAGCACGTCAGAATTCAGGGTGAGCTATTATTCCTAGCTCGGGCTGGATTCTCTTCTTCGCGTCTTGATGTCTTCGAAGTTCAGACATGGACCATCGTTTTACTTATTTTAGTTCTTAATTATTCTTAGACTTAGAAATTTGAGGATAGATGTTCTTGATGTGATGACTTCCAGATTTTGGGAATGATAAGTAATATATTTTAGAATTTTATTTAATTGGTTATATTGATATGATTTAAGTCTTCCGCATTATATTTTGTTTATTATGGTTGAAATGTTGGGGTTTAGATTTGTTTGTTCGCTCACATAGGAGGATAAGTGTGGGTGCCACTCGCGGCCCGTTTTGGGTCGTGAAAAACTTGGTATCAGAGCTTTAGGTTCGTTGGTGTCATCACACAAGAATGAGTCTAGTAGAGTCTTGAGGAAAGGTAGGGGGACGCCCTTACTTTCTTTGAGAGGCTATAGGATTTTAGGAAAATTCCATTCTTTCTTCCTTTCGTGCTATTACTTGGATCCAATTGGTATCTAGGTGATACAAATTGGTATCTGACCTCCTCACTCTATTTCGCAGATGGTTAGAACTAGAGCAACAACAGTGCCAACACCAGCACCGGCAAGACATGGTGCGTCTGAGCCAGCCACTGGGGTTGTACCTCAAAGAGGAGCAGTGGCAAGAGGTCGTGGTAGAGGTCACGGGAGGACGTCCCTAGAGGTAGAGGACAAACACCTGGTCCAACTAGAAATAGGGCAGTGACTCCTCCACCGACTGATGAGGTAGTGAGAGAGGATGAGGAAGGGGAAAATGAGCAGGTTCAAGATGAGGGATTACCATCCCAGCCTACCCCAGAGATGATTAATCAAGTCCTTACTTATCTTAGCGTGTTATCGGATCAAGGCAAGACACCTCCAGTATTTTCTGCACCAGCACCTCAGGTTCCAGGAGTACAACATGCAGATGTTGTGGCTCCCCGCATGGGTGCCTCATTGGAAATAGGCACATTTCCTCGATTGACTACAGGGTCCATAATGACAAGTGATCAGCATGAACTTTTCACTAAATTCTTAAAGTTGAAACCTCCAGTATTCAAGGGTGCTTAATCTGAAGATGCCTATGATTTTCTGGTTGATTTTCATTAGCTTCTACAGAAAAATCCTTTCAGGAAGTGGTTGATTTTGTGATAGAAGTAGAGGGGGTGAAGCCAGACGACTTCATCATGGCGTCTACATCTAAAAAGTTTCGTAAGAGAGGTGAATTTAGAGGTTCTTACTCCACAGGTCAGAGTTTAGGAGGTTACCAAAACCGCCCTATTCAGTCTTCCCTGCAGGCTTTAATTGAGGGTCCACCGCAGACCGGTCAACAATTCTCTGAGTTTGGAGGTTATCCCTAGACTATGTCGTTCTCACAGAGACCTATGCTTGACTCCAGAGAGTGTTATGGATGTGGAGAGACTGGACATATTAGGAGGTTTTGTCCAAAACCGAGTTACAGACCCCCAATAGTTAGAGGTAGAGGTGGTGATGGGAGAGGCCTCCATTCTGGAGGACGCGGTGGCAAAGGTAATGGTGGTCACCCAATCAATCGGGGTGGCAGTCAAGATGGAACTGCTGCGATGCAACATGATAGGGGCAATGGACAGACAGGTGATAGGGCCCGTTGTTATGCCTTCCCGGGAGGTCTGAAGCAGAGACATCTGATGCTGTTATCACAGGTAATCTTTTGGTCTGTGATTGCATGGCCTCTGTATTATTTGATCCTGGATCCACATTTTCATATGTATCTTCCTCATTTGCTACTGGTCTTGATTTACATTGCGAATTGCTTGACATGCCTATTAGTGTCTCTACTCCTGTGGGTGAGTCTGTGATAGTTGAGAAGGTGTATAGGTATTGCCTTGTGACTTTTGTAGGGAGAAACACCTATGTAGACTTGATTATCCTAGAAATGGTTGATTTTGATGTAATTCTTGGTATGACTTGGCTTTCCCCTAATTTTGCAATCTTAGATTGTAATGCTAAATCTGTGACATTGGCGAGGCCTGGGACAGATCCGCTAGTGTGGGAGGGTGACTACATTTACACCCCAGTCCATATTATCTGTTTTCTTCGCGCTAAGAGGATGGTTAGTAAAGGTTGTTTAGCCTTCTTGGCGCATCTCAGGGATGATACTTCCAAAGTACCTTCGATTGAGTCTGTTTCGATAGTCTGTGAGTTTCTGGGTGTGTTTCCTGCAGACCTTCCTGGTATGCCACCGGATAGGGATATCGATTTCTGTATTGATCTGGAGTCGGTTACTCGCCCCATTTCCATCCCCCATTATAGAATGGCTCCAGCTGAGTTAAGGGAGTTAAAGGCCCAACTTCAGGAGTTTTTAAGTAAAGGTTTCATTAGACCAAGTGCATCCCCTTAGGGAGCTCCTGTTTTATTTGTGAACAAGAAGGATGGAAGCCTTCGGATGTGCATAGACTACAGGCAGCTGAATAAGGTAACTATTAAGAACAAGTATCCTATTCCTCGAATTGATGATCTGTTCGATCAGTTACAAGGTGCTTGTGTCTTCTCTAAAATTGATCTGAGATCCATTTATCATCAATTGAAAATACGGGCAGCAGATGTGCCAAAGGCTGCCTTTCGAACCAGGTATGGGCATTACGAATTCTTAGTAATGTCTTTTGGGCTTACGAATGCCCCTGCTGCTTTCATGAGTCTGATGAACGGGATTTTTAAGCCGTATCTGGATCTCTTTGTTATTGTATTCATTGATGATATACTGATATACTCAAAGAGCAGGAAAGAACATAAGGAACATTTGAGAACTGTATTGGAGTTGTTGAGGGAGAAAAGACTTTATGCCAAATTCTCCAAGCGTGAGTTTTGGCTAGATTCAGTGTCCTTCTTGGGGCATGTGGTTTCTAAGGATAGAGTGATGGTGGATCCTTTTAAGATTGAAGTAGTGAAGAGTTGGGTAAGACCTACTAATGTTACAGAGGTAAGAATCTTTGTTGGTCTAGCTAGCTACTACCGTCGATTTGTCAAGGGATTTTCTTCTATTGCTTCGCAGCTAACAAATTTAACTAAGCAGAATATTCCATTTGTATGGTCGGATGAATGTGAAGAAAGTTTTTAGAAACTCAAGACTTTGTTGACTACTGCACCAATTCTTACCCTGCCAGTGGAAGAAAAGAATTTCACCGTTTATTGTGATGCATCTTATTCTTGTTTGGGTGCAGTGCTAATGCAGGAAAGACATGTAATTGCTTATGCTTCAAGGCAATTAAAAGTGTATGAACGTAACTATCCGACCCATGATTTGGAGTTGGCTGCAGTAGTATTTACATTAAAGCAATGGAGACATTACCTATATGGGGTCAAGTGTGAAGTCTATACAGATCATCGTAGTTTACAGTATGTCTTTACTCAGAAAGATTTGAATTTGAGGCAGAGGAGGTGGATGGAACTACTGAAGGACTATGATATCACTATTCTGTATAACCCAGGAAAAGCTAATGTTGTGGCAGATGCTTTAAGTAGAAAAGCAGGGAGCATGGGTAGTTTAGCCTACTTACAGGTTTCTAGACGCCCATTGGCTAGAGAAGTTCAGACTTTGGCTAATGACCTTATGAGGCTGGAAATACTAGAGAAAGGAGGACTTTTGTCCTGTGTGGAGGCAAGATCCTCTTTTCTTGACAAGATTAAGGAGAAGCAGTTTACTGATGAGAAGCTGAGCCGAATTTGAGATATGGTATGGCGAGGAGAGGCTACAGAGGCAATACTTTATGAGGAAGGTGTTCTGAGAATTAAGGGAAGGGTATGTGTGCCCCGTGTTGATGATTTGGTTCACACTATTCTTACAGAGGCTCATAGTTCAAGGTACTCTATACATCCTGGTGCAACCAAAATGTATCGCGACCTAAAGCAACATTTTTGATGGAGTAGAATGAAGCGCGACATTTTTTATTTTGTTGCCAAATGCCCGAATTGTCAGCAAGTAAAGTATGAACACCAGAGGCCTGGAGTGACATTTCAGAGAATGCCCATTCCTAAATGGAAGTGGGAAAGTATTGCAATGGACTTCGTGGTTTGTCTTCCCAAGACATTGGGTAAGTTTTATTCTATTTGGGTAATTGTTGACAGGTTAACTAAGTCTGCTCACTTCATTCCGCTCAAGATGACTTACAATGCAGAGAAGTTAGCCAAACTTCATATCTCAGAAATTGTTCGATTGCATGGAGTTCCACTCCCCATCATATCAGATAGAGGTACGCAGTTCACTTCTAAGTTTTGGAAAACATTACATGCTGAATTAGGTACTAGGCTTCATCTTAGTACTGTATTTCACCCTCAGACCGATGGTCAGTCTGAGCGAACGATTTAGGTGTTGGAGGATATGCTTCGTGCATGTGTGATAGAATTTGGTGGTCATTGGGAAAAATTCTTACCCTTAGCAGAGTTTTCATACAACAATAGCTACCACTCAAGTATTGACATGGCTCCATTTGAGGCACTGTATGGGAGGATATGTAGGTCCCCCATTGGTTGGTTTGATGCGTTTGAGGTAAGACCTTAGGGTACCGATCTCTTGAGGGAATCGTTAGATAAGGTAAAATTCATCCAAGATAAGCTTCTAGCAGCTCAGAGCAGGCATGAGGAATATGCAGATCGAAAGGTTAGGGACTTGGATTTTATGGAAAGCGAAGAAGTCTTGCTGAAGGTTTCACCCATGAAAGGGGTGATGCGGTTTGGTAAGCGAGGTAAACTTAGTCCAAGGTATATTGGGCCATTTGAAGTTTTGAAGTGCGTGGGGGAGGTGGCTTATGAATTGGCATTGCCTCCAGGACTCTCAGGAGTGCACTCGGTATTTCATGTGTCTATGCTGAAAAAGTACCATGGGGATGGAAACTACATTATTCGTTGGGAGTCAGTTCTTCTCAATGAGAATTTGTCTTATGAGGAGGAGCCGGTTGCTATTCTGGCTAAAGAAGTCTGCAAGTTGAGATCAAAGGAGATTGCATCTATCAAGGTTTAGTGGAAGAATCGGCCAGTCGAAGAGTCTACTTGGGAGAATAAGGCTGATATGCAAAAAAGATATCCACATCTTTTTACAGATTCAGGTACTCTTTCTCTCCCATGTTTTTCTATCCGTGATCGTTCGGGGACGAACGATGGGTAAATTGGTATCTATTGTAACGACATGTTTTAGTCGATTCGAGTAGTAAGATTATTTTGATAAAAACTAGCTGGGTCGACGGATCAGTCGACGGACCGTCATGGTCACGATGGACCGTCGAGGGGCTTCGTTCCAAAACACTTAAACTCTGAAAATCTGGGTACTGGGATCAACTGTCTGAACTTCATGACGGAACTGCAGTACGGACCGTCGTAGCCACGACGTACCGTCACAGACCTTTTACTAAAATTGAGTCTCTGAATTTTGTGACGGACGTGCAGGACGGACCGTCGTAGGTATGACGGGCCGTCACGAGTGGCGTAACCTGTACTGAGTCAGATTTCTGCTGAGAGTTTTTAAGGGGCGTTTTGGACTATTCATGCTTATAATTATGAAATTTGTGGGGTAAGTGTAATAATTTAACTACTTGGGGGGTTAAAGAAGATAACCTTGAAATAAATAATGGGTTACTTTTATCATAATGAATTATATGATAATTAGGGTAAAAGAAAAGAATCAAGAAAAAAAAAAGACAGAGAGGGAGAACGAGCGAAAGAGGGTGGAAGAACGAAGATAAAAGCAAAAGGCATTGGGGAGATAGCTTGCTTGATCACGATTCTTCGGTGGAGGTAGGTTATGGTTTATGCTATTTCATAGTAAACTCTAAATAGCGATTGATATGTATTGGGTGGTATTGTAAAGTCTTCTATGCGCTTAATTTCGTTGTTGCATGATTGTGATTATATAAATTGTGATGGATTATAATGATGATATTGCGAAATCTTAAAAACCTTAAATCCACTCTATTAATGATGATGCCTTGGTATAAAAAAAGGGTTGATGAACTAAAAGAATGAGGTTAATGGATCGAATGTCACGAATCGACACGTAGTATTAGGGGATCGGGTGTCACGAACCGACACGTAGTATTAGGGGATCGGGTGTCACGAACTTACACGTAGTATTTGGGGATCGGGTGTCACGAACCGACACGTAGTATTAGGGGATCGGGTGTCACGAACTGACACGTAGTATTAGGGGATCGGAGTGTCACGTTCCGACACAAGAGGAATAAAGAGAATGAATCTTGAATTATGGTGATTTACTTAATCTAAAGAACCTAATTCCCAAACGAGTATGGTGTGGAGTCTTGAGCCCTCATAGATCTGCTTGGTGTTGTTGTCAAAGGGTTGGTACTTGTTGTTGTCACCTGTTGAGTGTTGTAGTTGATTATTACTTGATATATATTGCTTTCTATTCTGAGTTGCCGATGATACCTACTAAGTACTTGTACTGACCCCTACTTTTATGTTCTTCTTGTTGTTTTGTGGAGTGCAGCATGTGCACCAGTGACTTCGTCTCATCCGCAACTCTAGCCTGTCTTCAGCACGTCACAATTCAGGGTGAGCTATTACTCATAGCTCGGGCTGGATTCTCTTCTTCGCGTCTTGATGTCTTCGAAGTTCGGACATGGACCATCGTTTTACTTATTTTAGTTCTTAGTTATTCTTAGACTTAGAAATTTGAGGATAGATGTTCTTGATGTGATGACTTCAAGATTTTTGGGATGATAAGTAATATATTTTAGAAGTTTATTTAATTGGTTATATTGATAAGATTTGAGTCTTCCACATTATATTTTGTTTATTATGGTTGAAATGTTGGGGTTTAGATTTGTTGGTTCGCTCAAATAGGAGGATAAGTGTGGGTGCCACTCGCGGCCCATTTTGGGTCGTGACACATACTCATTACCATGTAAAGTGAAATGACCGATGTTGCAACATTTTGCAACTTGAATCTGAATGAATTAGACCACAGGTCATCAAGTGCATATGTTAATTCATTAAGATTTAAGCATTTAATTAATCATTAAGTGTTGAACAAAGTATTAATATCTTGTCTAGATAATTTACCACTCTATCCACAATCACTAACCATCACCATTATCGTTATCAATTACCAAACACCTTTGTTATTACAACCATTATTGATAACCACACTTTATACAAGCTCATTCGAAGGCAAATATCGTTACACATTCTATCATATACAATACTTGCTGAAATCGATGTTTGGTGCAAACTTATCTTATACTTATTAGTTTAAACTTCTACTATATGTTTTGATAAATATACACTTTGAGTTCAAAGATGATCGTGAGCTAGATTTGCATCGTCTAGCTTCATATTACCTATCCTCTAGGAAAAGGCCTTGTAATATTATACATGTGGTGATTAGGAATATGGGTGGGGTTAGAATAGTGTTTTATAACTTGTAACATTATACTTGGGTTGATCAGGAATACGGGCTTACAATGGTGCTTTATAACTTGAAACATTATAATTGTGGTCATTTGCTTTTCACAAAAATACGAAATAAATGGAAAATGAGATTATGTGGAGTCATGATAAAAGTTTATGTAGCCAAAAAATTGAACCAACAAAATTCCTCTCTAAATAAATTATCTACATGCTTTATTTTCCTTTATAAATAATATTAACATATATACCATATTTCCTTTTGAGCAAAAAAGTTTAATCTCAAAAGCTTAAAAGTCCATATAATCTTAAAGAACAATTCTTCAAACAAAAGAAACCATTTAATTTCCATATCACCCACTAAAAAGGAAAAGGAATTACATTGATCTGAAATCATATAGTAGCTACAAGATTGCTTACTATTGATGTGCATATTCCCAATTTATTTATGAAAATAACGAACTCATTTATAAAGCTAAGGAAAAATCTTATAGATTCAAAAAAAATATTCTACTTTCATGTTGGTTGGGCTTATTGAGCCGTTGTTGACATTTGAGCCAAGATGCTAGCACATTGTACAATAGTATGCCGTGAAGTGTATTGATCAGAGAGGCCAAACTCTGAAAAATTTGGTTCAACATGCACAAAATGACCTGGTAATGATTTTTTCCCAAGAGTTTCCTTCAATATCTCTAAGAATTCACTCATAATCAGGTGTGATGTGTTCCATGATGAAATCGGAAGATACTCCCTCTACAAAAAAATAAACATCTTATGAGGCAAGCATTCTCATAAAAATAATAATTTTCTTTAATTAGGTAAAGTACAATAATTGAATTCCTCTCCATGAAGTGTAAAAAAACATAATATTTTACAACAAAACTATTTCTTTTAAATTTTTAAAAATCGTTTAACTACATTATAAAAAGCTTCAATTGATAATAAAATCTCTAAAAGTATTTGCTTACCTCCATAACTATTCCCCTCAAGTTCTCAGAATTTATTGGAACAACTTTGCCTACTCGCACTCGGAAGTAACCAAGTCGATACTGAAACCCCTATATCATACAAATATTTTAATGAGTATTTATGAAGACAAGATTTTGATGGTGTTATATAAGTAAATCATCCTCAATCCGAACAATAATTTGCAGATCTCAATATATTACAAACCTCACAATTAAGTGCAAACTTTATTCTGTAAGATTGTAAGTTCTCCATTATCGTTTGCATTGATGATTCTGCTTCAACAATCAGTCTTTTCCTACTAAGTGCCATGTAAAACTTGTCGGGTTGTTCTTGAAGTGAAGCCCCCAAAAAATGTTGGGGAAATTTTGATGCATTTGCTTGTTCTAGTAAAAGAAAAAAAATCATTAACAATCAAATATCGTACATGGCTACAAAAGTAATCTTAAATATGACAGGATGTTTAAGTTAAAAATGCTAGATATATAGATTATCTTACATTTAGATCTACTCTTGATCCAAAAAATTTCAATACTTTTTCATTTTTAATATATTATCTTACAAAGGAGAAAAACTTCCCAAGTTCAATCTTTATAATTCATCAAAAGGAGAAAAAAAAGGAAGCTCATCTATTTATATTGCGCTTACGGACATAATTTATTAAGTAATGATGAAATACCTTTGATCATGGGCTTATAGAAGCTAAAGGTATTTTTCCATCCTCCTTCTTTAACACCATTAATGCTCTTAACACATTTAGATACTTCTATCAGTATTTGACTATTGATTGTTGTACCTGCATTTGGCTACCAACACAAAACCCTAACAACAAACAAAGTAACAAATTAAACACTTAAACATACACATCAAAATTATTCAAAAATGTTATGTTTCTAGTGAATTCAAAATCATTACCATTTGATTGACATGTTGTCGATTGCAAGTACAATTTTCTTTTTCCTCTTAAAGAAAAATTTGTTCAAAAAGAAGAAAAAGTTTTTGCTAATACAAGGAAAGATAAGAAAATTAATCTTAAAATATTTATGTTATAGTTTGAAATTGTCTGAAAGCATAAAGTTGTATTTATAGTGGAAAAGTACCTTGAACAAAAATATAAGTCATATTTGACTTTTGTTACTAAAATTTCAACAGAGTTACCTTGTTTGGTCAAATTTGATAGATAATCAAAATTGTATTTTTTCCTTTAATATATTGTTGAATTAACAGTTTTTCCTAATTAGCATCGAAGATAGAAAGAGAAAATAATAAATATTCATTCTAAAATGTAGGTCAAGATTATATTTGTCTGAATGTATCTAGTCAATATTTATATATTTATTTATCTTAATTAATATGCCTTTTCTATAATAAAAAATTTATGCTTTGAAGGATGAAAAAATCGTCAAAGATTTCATGAATGAATATCAATTATTTTTATTAAAATAAAGTTTGTACAATATTTTTTTCATTATATATGATTTAATATTTCTTTTGTATTTTTTAAGTAATTCAAATAGTGTTCTCATTCCTTCTAGAATCAATAGTTTTTCTTAATCTATATTTGTCCTTAAATGTATTTGTTAATAAAAATTCCCCAAAATGGTACTATCTAGATTGTAACGACCCTTTTGGTCGTTTTGAGAGTTAGAGCCTTGTGTTTCATAAAATATTTTTCGTTATATTCTAAATGGGTATTTTGAACTATTTCGTAATAACAATTATGAAATTAATGGGGTAGTTTTACTAATTTATTTAGTTAGTGGTTAAGAAAATAATATTAAAATAAATTGGGTTGAAACTTGCTGGCCAATCACGTGGGTTTGAATATTAGTATATGAGTCTTTTTTTTATACCCAAATAGTGATAGGTTGTTTGATTTAATTAGTTTTACAAATTATATGTTGTATAGATTACAATGAATTGTATAAAAGAGAATGTCATCGATTCTATTGGACATGTAAAATTTTGTAGTTCATAATTGTTCAAGTTTTAACATATTTTAATACGTAATTAAATATAAGGTGTAGTACATTATATAAAGTACATTAAAATTATGCTAATGGGAGGAATTAAGGCTTATCCTTGGATTTGAACTTAGGAAATTGATCATAGAATTAGGTGAATTCTCGGGTCTATGCTAAACATAGAATAACATGAGTGATTATAGGCTTTTAAACTTACAAATTATGTATATATAATTGATAGATTGGAAAGGTTCGAAAGCATTGAGGAAAGGAAAAGAATTGGAGCTTGCTTGAATTAGGTTCTTCGGTGGAGGTAGGTTATGGTTTATACTATTTGATAGTAAACTCTTAATAGTGATTGATATGCCTTGAATGATATTGTGAAGTTCTCTATTTACTTGACTATGTGATTGTGTGATTTGGTTGTGTGGTTTGTGATTGGTCTTAAATCCTGAGACCGTAGAATTTATATTCTCTAAACCTATCTATCGAAGTGATGCCTTGAATAAACAAGGCTTGATGAAAACAATATAACAATGAATTGAAAGCGGTGATAATAAAGGATAAATTAATAGTATAATTGGATCGGAGTGTCATGTTTAGACACGGTATTCTTGGATTGGAGTATCACGTTCCGACATGGTACTTTTGGATCGGAGTGTCACGTTCCGACACGGTATTCTTGGATCGGAGTCTCACGTTCCGACACAGTATTCTTGGATCGGAGTTTACGTTCCGACACGGTTTTTTTGGATCGGAGTGTCACGTTCCGACACGATAATATTAAAGGAAAAATATGGTTAATTAATGGAAGATATTCAATCTCAAAGAACTCAACTCCCAAAATGGTTTGGTTTGAAGGCATGAGTCCTCATGTTCGATCTTGATACCGTTGACTTAATACGTGCTTACTTTATTGTTATTGGCACTTGTTCATGTTGTTTGTTGCTTATCACAGGTTAAGTTCTATAGTTGAGTTCATACTATTATTCTTTGTATATTAGTTACTATTTTGGGTTGACCGATGATACTTACTCAGTACATGTTGCCTCGTACTGAGCCCTACTTGTTTTCTTCTTTGTTTTCCTTTTATGAAATGCATCGAGTGTACCTATGACTTCTGATTTCCTTCAGCTCTAGCCAGCCTCCCGCATATCAAGTTACAGGGTGAGCTATCCATTCAAGCTCGTGTTGGATTCTCTCGGTCACGACATGATGTCCTATACTTTCGGACACATACCATTTTGTTCTTTATTTTAGTGTATTCGATATTCTTAGACTTAGTATTGGAGATTAGATGTCCTTGATGTGATGACTATCAGATTTTGGGATGATAAGTATTAAACTTTAGAAACTTATTTAAATTGGTTGCTTAGTATCTTTCGGAGCTTCCGCATTATTTATATTATTTATAGTTGAACTATTGGTATATGTTGGGGTTTAGATGTGTTGGTTCGCCCACCTAAGGAGGTAAGTGTGGGTGCCACTCACGACGGGTCATGACAAACTTGGTATCAGAGCGTTAGGTTCATTGATCTCATCACACAAGGACAAGTCTAGTAGAGTCTTGCGGAACAGTAAGGGGACGCCTTTACTTTTCTTCGAGAATCTATGGGACTTTAGGAAAGCTCATTTCTTTCTTTCTTTCGTGCTACTACTTGAATCCAATTGGTATCTAGGTGATACAAATTGGTATCTGAACTTCTTCACTCTATTTCAAATATGGGTACTACTAGAGTATTTGAAGTTGAAATAGCAACAACAGAAAGAAAGAAAAATATGTCCTTAGAAATGGATATATTTTCTCGATCACAAAATGTGGTTGTAGTCTCATGTCGAGTGTCGGTTAGTAAAGACACTACTATGACTTCATAGAGTGAGGGTATATTCGAGAAAGTCATAGATGCTTACTTGGTTATAGTTAGGAAGTATGTTATTTTTGTTATTGAATTGATCTAAGAAGTAAAACAATTTTTTTGTCTAGAGAGAGAACAAATTCAATAATGTTTTGCAAATATTCAGTTGGTAGAAATATGTGGGCTATTTGGGTATGATATTATGGATATGTATGATGTGTTCTAGTGAGGTATCTAACGTACTTTCACGTTGTGGCAGTACTAGGGTTATGTGGAAACATGTACGTCGATTTTCAAGTATGAATACTAATTACTAAAGGAGTTACCAGTTGTATGACATAGTCAGATAATAAGATTTAGTGTTGCATTCACATTTGAGAAACCAACTAGTTTATTACTATAGGAACTTAGATTGAGCATTATTTTAAAGGAAAATTTTAGTGGTGGATTTTTGGGATAATATTAATACACTTAAGTTGTGAAATGTATCTTGAGGGTTCTGAATGAGTACTGACGATTTTATCTTAAGTTTCAAGGGATAGGTTGATACTAGAATGACCTAGTGAGTATACTTTGGGTGGATTAAGTTGAAGATTTTAGTAAGAAAGTGCATATATAATTTGTTAGTCCCTTCATTTTGATTACTATATCTGAGTTTAAGGTGTCATGTCGATGGGAAAATTTTTTTTGACTTTGCGATGATGAAAAGGGCTTACAAAGCATGATGGTAATAAGAGTAAGTTATGGATGGTGACAGAGATGCAAATTATAGAATACAAATTGTTGGTCAAATAAATTTTGTATGGTGATAAAAACTTGTGAGTATCTAAGGTTGAGATTTCTACTATTAGTGAGTAATGTGGTTGTATGATAAATTTTAGGAGATTTAGGGCACACTCGAATATAATTTAAAGGAGCTGGAATCATAACTAAAATAAGATAAAACTTGTGGGATGTGTAGCCTTAAGAAAAATAAGTGAGAGCAGAATTATTTTCTCTGATTGTAAGAACTAAAAATGTATCTTCGAAGGGATCGAGAATTGGGTTCAAAATTGCGTGATTTCATCTATTTTTTTTTGGTTAAGGTAATAGCATAACAGGTTAATCAGCTTGGTTAAAAGCTATTGAATAGAACTTAAGAGAGGAGTGTACAGACGTTCAACTTGAGTGAGATGATAGGTTCTGTTGTACTGTTGAATTTATAAATGAGTAGGGTTGGATTTTTAGTGAAGCATATGGTATGGTTGGTGGAGAGGCAATCAATGATAAGCTAAGATAAGGTGATTCGTAAAAATCTTCAAAGTATAAGCAAATGTAGATAATTAGGGCATTGTGTTACACAATTGGACTTATAATTCTTTTTTTTTTGTTATAAGTCTGAATTTCTGGTGGTATATTTCGTCAAGGTATGAGTTAGTAAGATGAGAAACGATTGATTGCATCGTTATTGAGCACGTGAAAGAATTTATGCATGCTTTAGACCATAAAGTTGTTACTTTTGATTGTTAAAGGATCTAAGGAAGGGTTTACCCTCAGAGTTTTGATTTAGAGTGTGAAGTAAAATGTCATGGATTATTAGTAAAACATGAGATCGGTAAGGAAGCTAGATATACAAGAGTTTGATATATTGAAGGAGCGAGATATTTAGAATTTGCACCATGAAAAGAATTTGAGAAGAGTGAAAGAATAAGACCTCTAGTATAAATCCATGGGGTGTAGTTGATGGTTGTTTTAATTTTTGCCATGAGTTTAGATATAATTGTGAGATGTGAACTAGTTCGGTACAGACTTACTAGGAGTTTATGATCGACTTCTAAAAAAAAAGAAAATGAGTTTTGGTTTAGGTGACAAATAATGAGGTATGAAAATTTTAGTATTTTACAATGAGGTTAGATTTCTCAAGTTAGGATAGAAGACTTAAGAATGATGTAAAAGGTGAGATATAATTCTACATGGTTATTAAGAATAAAGTTGGGTTAATACTACTCTATTGATGGGACTTCATAGAATGTTAAGGTGTGTTACATGGACATTTGATGGTTAATAGAGGTTATGAGCTTATAGTATACAGAATAGTTTGAGTGACAAAGAATCTTCAAAAAGTTGGCATGAGGTATGTGATGGTTTAGAAGGGTATCTAAAGCATGATATGTGGAAGTGATGTGAGGTTGACTTATGGTTTGATTTCATAGTTTATCATGATGGAAAGGTACTATCAAATTTTAAATAATGTTAGTAGCCTTGTTTGGAACTCGTAAATGTCATGAAATGCTTAAATAGAAGATAATGATGGTGGTTTGGGAGTAAGGTAGATGATCGATGTGGTTATGATATTTTGTTAGTACTAAAAGTGTCGACTTCTGTGGATGTAGGGTTCAATAAAGTAAGTATGTGTGCAATTATAATAGGGACTAAATTGGTGATTGTGGATAGCTAGAAAATCAAAGAGATAGAGTCAGATGAATGAAGATGCTTGATATGGAAACTATTAAAAATAAAATAAAATAATAATAATAATAAAAAAAAATTAAATAAAAAAATATATATATCCGAAGTTATTCGACCTTGGTTATATACACTCTTACGTGAACAACTACTTCATTTCGGGTGTGATTTAGAATATGATTAATTTTCTACGTCCACACGTGTTTCCACATCTATGGGTTGATTTCTAGTGGTGAATCGGATGTTAAGATATCCTTGTGTCCTCTTGATAGGGTAGGATCCTTGGTCAAACTTGATATTTTAGTTATGATATAATTGGTGTTGTTTGGAATAGCTAAAGTATATCAGTAGTTCTATACGCACAAACTTGCTTATGAGAATCTATATAAGAGCTACTATGAAGAGTTACAATTGCCTAAGAGTAATGTTAGAGGTTCTGCATTTTGAAGTGTATCCCTTGTTGGTGTTTACTTGATATTATTCTTCCCTGGGTTAGATATGTTGACTCTCCCTTGATGAGTAATCGATGTCTAAAGCTAATATTTTCATCACTTAAGCTTGTGATGAAATTGTGTTGTGAAAAGATAATTCTTATAAGATCTGTGATGGTTTGTGCATTATTAGTGTGTGGTAGTTGGTCAAAGTCCACTTCTGGTTGTAGCCACTTTTGCTTTAAAATTTTATCGTGATTATGTTAGATAATATTTGTTCAGATGGTTGTATCATGATCTAGTTGGAGAATAGATCAGTTGAAAAGTCCATTATTAGAAATAGTTTTGTTGTTAGTTGAGTTTACATACATCAATAATTATCCCTAGAGCAGTGAGATGGACCCATTTAAGGCATTGTTGTGACGAGGTGTAGATCTTCAATTGATTGGTTTAACACTATTGATATAATACCAAGGGTACTACCAGTTCGAATAAACTTTTGAGACAACTACCCTTTCTTGCCTTGCCTTCCTTTGATCGTTCGAGGACGAACGATGGGTAAATTGGTATCTATTGTAACGACCCTTTTGGTCGTTTTGAGAGTTAAAGCCTTGTGTTTCATAAAATATTTTTCGTTATATTCTAAATGGGTATTTTGAACTATTTCATAATAACAATTATGAAATTAATGGGGTAGTTTTACTAATTTATTTAGTTAGTGGTTAAGAAAATAATATTAAAATAAATTGGGTTGAAACTTGCTGGCCAATCACGTTCCGACACGGTATTCTTGGATCGGAGTGTCACGTTCCGACACGGTATTTTTGGATCGGAGTGTCACGTTTCGAAACGATAATATTAAAGGAAAAATATGTTGAATTAATGGAAGATATTCAATCTCAAAGAACTCAACTCCCAAAATAGTTTGGTTTGGAGGCATGAGTCCTCATGTGTGATCTTGATACCGTTGACTTAATACGTGCTTACTTTATTGTTATTGACACTTGTTCATGTTGTTTGTTTCTTATCACATGTTAAGTGCTATAGTTGAGTTCATACTATTATTCTTTGTATAATAGTTACTATTTTGGGTTGACCGATGATACTTACTCAGTACATTTTTCCTCGTACTGAGTCCTACTTGTTTTCTTCTTTGTTTTCCTTTTATGAAATGCAGCGAGTGTACCTATGACTTCTGATTTCCCTCAGCTCTAGCCCGCCTCCCGCATATCAAGTTACAGGGTGAGCTATCCATTCAAGCTCGTGTTGGATTCTCTCGGTCACGACATGATGTCCTATACTTTCGGACACATACCATTTTATTCTTTATTTTAGTGTATTCGATATTCTTAGACTTAGTATTGGAGATTAGATGTCCTTGATGTGATGACTATCACATTTTGGGATGATAAGTATTAAACTTTAGAAACTTATTTAAATTGGTTGCTTAGTATCTTTTGGAGCTTCCGCATTATTTATATTATTTATAGTTGAACTATTGGTATATGTTGGGGTTTAGATGTGTTGGTTCGCCCACCTAAGGAGGTAAGTGTGGGTGCCACTCACGACGGGTTTTGACATCTAGTTTACATATTTATTTTTATTAATTAATAAGCCAATTAAAAAAAAAAAGATGTTTTGAAGGATTAAACAAATCAAAACACTTATACACCGAATATGAATTGTTTATAGTAAAATATATTATATACTATCTTTATTTCATCTTGTATAATACAATTCAATATTGGGAGTCAAATAATTTCTTTTAAAATTACTTATCTACCTTGCATGCTTTTGTTACTAGACCCGAAGAAATAGAGCCTTCAACACAAGAAAACCAAGGTTTGGATGAAAAACAGAAAGAACTTTCCTCTTTCTAGTCTAAACTTGTACCAAAAGGAGTAAAGTAAGTACCAATATACCAGGCACATCGCTCCGAAGGTTGTTGTCTCATTGATTTGACATAAATTTTTACTTTTACTCTTGGCATATAGGGACTTTGATTGCCTCCCTTTGACAGGCCCAATATCCATATCAAGTAAGTTTTTGCACATGCAACATTGATTTGACCTCTATATTTTTAAAACTCATGCTCATCACAATGTAAAATGTAATGAGTGATTTTTCATCATTTGCAGGGATAGTAGCATTACAGTAACTTTAGTCGAAAGAAGTTCATTGCACAAAAGCTAAACTTTAATGATCATGCTGAGGTGATAATTTTATAAGCTAAATATGCATTTCTATGAACTAGTTAGTTATATAAAATTTGAATAAATATATTAATTCTTACTTAACAAAGAAAAAGGAACTTAAACAATTGAAGATCTCTTGGATTGAAAGATGAACAAATATAAATAGCTAGGACAAAGAAAGAAATTTTTATTTTATACTACATGAAGTTATGTTGAAAATACCACTACAATACTGCTTTGCCATTGAATCGTCTTTATATCATTTTGTGCAGGTGAATATTGTTTGTTGTGGTGAAAAGTTGAATAGAGATATGACGCTCCAAGACATTCAACTTAGATGGAAGTCACACCTTCCGAATTCAGGAAAGTAAAAGACTAAATGGGAGTTGGAGGAGGCTATGACTCAGCTAGGATGCATCAGAAGCGAGAAACTTCAAACTCCACCCAATAAATAACACGTGTGTGGCTACTGAAATCATGGCTTAAAAGAAGTGAACTACCTATATCACAAAAGACATAAAGACTAATCAGTAGACACTTTTTGACGTGCATAATAATAGTCCTAGAGCTATTTGTACCTTAATTCTCTACTTTATTATCGGCAAACAATCTATGCTTTCGACTTGTATTGTCTAGTTTCCAACGAAATATTATGCTATAGACTTCTATATTAGCAATTGTTTCAGCATGCATCTTATAATAAATGGGGGTTTCTGATTCTCACTAATTTGTATTCCTTTAAACGGAGATGGAAGTGAGACTATTTTACCTATCAGATTTTATTATAAGATTTAAGCATTTAATTAGTCTAAATAGGTCTTTAATCATTATGATCTTGAACAAAGTTTTAGAATCATTAAGATGTAATCTTTTGTGGATAATATTCATTGTAACACTCACCAACCACGACCATTAATCACTTCTTTAATCACAATGACGCGAATCATCTTCCTGAAATTTAACTCTGAATATGAAATTTTTTGTGAACTTGAGATTCTGTACATATCTTAGTGTTACATAATTATTTGATTTTCCTTTTGTAAAACACAAGATATTGTTTGCATTTTACAAAATAACATCTAACACTGAGTTTATCTCGTCAATATCGATTTGTCTCCTATATTTTTAAATCTCATACTCATCACCATGTAAAGTGAAATGACCGATGTTGCAACATTTTGCAACTTGAATCTGAATGATTTAGACCTTAGGTCATCAAGTGCATATGTTAATTCATTAAGATTTAAGCATTTAATTAATCATTAAGTGTTGAACAAAGTATTAATATCTTGTCTAGATAACTTACCGCTCTATCCACAATCACTAATCATCACCATTATCGTTATCAATTACCAAACACCTTTGTTATCACGACCATTATTGATAACCACACTTTATACAAGCTCATTCGAAGGCAAATATCGTTGCACATTCTATCATATATAATACTTACTGAAGTCGATGTTTGGTGCAAACTTATATTATACTTATTGGTTTCAACTTCTACTATATGTTTTGATAAATATACACTTTGAGTTCAAAAATGATCGTGAGCTAGATTTGCATCGTCTAGCTTCATATTACCTATCCTCTAGGAAAAGGCCTTGTAACATTATACATGTGGTGATTAGGAATATGGGTGGGGTTACAATAGTGTTTTATAACTTGTAACATTATACTTGGGTTGATCAGGAATACGGGGTTACAATGGTGCTTTATAACTTGAAACATTATACTTGTGGTCATTTGCTTTTCACAAAAAGAATAAAATATATGGAAAATGATATTATGTGGAGTCATGATAAAAGTTTATGTAGCCAAACAATTGAACTAACAAAATTCCTCTCTAAATGAATTATCTACATGCTTTATTTTCCTTTATAACTAATATTAACATATATACCATATTTCCTTTTGAGCAAAAATATTTAATCTCCAAAGCTTAAAAGTCCATATAATCTTAAAGAACAATTTTTCAAACAAAAGAAATCATTTAATTTTCATTTCACCCACTAAAAAGGAAAAGTAATTACATTGATCTGAAATCATATAGTAGCTTCAAGATTGCTTACTATTGATGTGCATATTCCCAATTTATTTATGAAAATAACGAAATCATTTATAAAGCTAAGGAAAAATCTTATAAAGTCAAAAAAAATATTATAATTTCTTGTTGGTTGGGCTAATTGAGTCGTTGTTGACATCTGAGCCAAGATGCTAGCATATTGTTCAACTGTATGCCGTGAAGTGTATTGATCAGAGAGGCCAAACTCTGAAAAATTTGGTTCAGCATGCACAAAATGACCTGGTAATGATTTTTCCCCAAGAGTTTCCTTCAATATCTCTAAGAATTCACTCATAATCAGATGTGATGTTTTCCATGAGGAAATCGGAAGATACTACATCTACAAAAAAAACAAACCTCTTATGAGGCAAGCATTCTCATAAAAATATATTTTTTTTAATTAGGTAAAGTACAATAATTGAATTCCTCTCCATGAAATGTAAAAAAACATAATATTTTACAACATAACTATTTCTTTTAAATTTTTAAAAAACGTTTAACTACATTATAATAAGCTTCAACTGAGAATAAAATCTCTAAAAGTGTTCGCATACCTCAATAACTATTACCCTCAAGTTCTCAGAATTTAGTGGAACAACTTTGCCTACTCGCACTCACAAGTGACCAAGTCGATACTGAAACACCTATATCATAAAAATATTTTAATGAGTATTTATGAAGACAAGATTTTGATGGTGTTATATAAGTATATCATCCTCAATACGAACAATAATTTGCAGATCTCAATATAATACAAACCTCACAATGAAGTGCAAACTTTATTATGTAAGATTGTAAGTTCTCCATTATCGTTTGCATTGATGATTCGGCTTCCACAATCAGTCTTTGCCTATTAAATGCCATGTAAAACTTGTCGGGTTGTTCTTGAAGTGAAGCCCCCAAAAAATGTTGGGGAAATTCTGATGCATTTGCTTGTTCTAGTAAAAGAAAAAAAATCATCAACAATCAAATATCATATATGTCTACAAAAGTACTCTTAAAAATGACAGGATGTTTAAGTTAAAAATGCTAGATTTATAGATTATATTACATTTAGATCTATTCTTCATCCAAAAAATTTCAATACTTCTTCATTTTTTAATACATTATCTTACAAAGGAAAAAAACTTCCCAAGTCCAATCTTTATAATTCATCAACAGGAGAAAAAAAGGAAGCTCATCTCTTTATATTGCGTTTACAGACATGATTTATTAAGTAATGACAAAATACCTTTAAGCATGGGCTTATAGAAGCAAAAGGTATTTTTCCATCCTCCTTCTTTAACACCATTAATGCTCTCAACATATTTAGATACTTTTATCAGTATTTGACTATTGATTGTTGTACCTGCATTTGGCTTCCAACACAAAACCCTAACAATAAACAAAGTAACAAATTGTACACTTAAACATCCACATCAAAATTATTCAAAAATGTTATGTTTCTAGTGAATTCAAAATTATTACCATTTGATTGACATGTTGTCGATTGCAAGTACAATTTTCTTTTTCCTCTTAAAGAAAAATTTGTTCAAAAAGAAGAAAAAGCTCTTGCTAATACAAGGAAAGATAAGAAAATGAATCTTAAAATCTTTATTTTATAGTTTGAAATTGTCTGAAAGCATAAAGTTGTATTTATAGTGCAAAAGTACCTTGAACAAAAATCAAAGTCATATTTGACTTTCGTTACTAAAATTTCAACAAAGTTTCCTTGTATGGTCAAATTTTATAGATAATCAAAATATTATTTTTTTCCCTTTAATATATTGTGGAATTAACAGTTTTTCCTAATTAGCATCGAAGATAGAAAGAGAAAATAATAAATATTCATTCTAAAATGTAGGTCAAGATTATATTTGTCTGAATGTATCTAGTCAATATTAGTATATATATTTCTCTTAATTAATATGTCTTTTCTATAATAAAAAAAATTATGCTTTGAAGGATGAAAAAATCGTCAAAGATTTTATGAATGAATATGAATTATTTTAATTAAAATAAAGTTTGTATAATATTTTATTTTATTTTATATGATTTAATATTTCTTTTGTATTTTTTAAGTAATTCAAATATTGTTCTCCTTCCTTGTAGAATCGATTTTTTTTCTTAATCTATATTTGTCCTTGAATGTATTTCTTAATAAAAATTCCCTAAAATGGTACTATCTAGTTTACATATTTATTTTGATTAATTAATAAGCTAATTTAAAAAAAAAAGATGTTTTGAAGGATTAAACAAATCAAAACACTTATACACCGAATATGAATTGTTTATATTAAAATATATTGTATACTATCTTTATTTCACTTATATAATACAATTCAATATTGGGAGTCAAATAATTTCTGTCAAAATTTCTTATCTACCTTGCATGCTTTTATTATTAGACCCGAAGAAAGAGAGCCTTCAACACAAGAAAACCAAGGTTTGGATGAAAAACAGAAAGAGCTTTCCTCTTTCTAGTTTAAACTTGTACCAAAGGGAGGCAAGTAAGTACCAAAATACCAAGCACATCGCTCCGAAGGTTGTTGTCTCATTTTTTGACATAAATTTTTTCTTTTACTCTTGGCATGAAGGGACTTAGATTGCCTGCCCTTGACAGGTCCAATATCCATCTCAAGTAAGTTTTTGCACATGCAACATTGATTTGTCCTCTATATTTTTAAAACTCATGCTCATCACAATGTAAAATGTAATGAGTTATTTTGCATCATTTGCAGGAATAGTAGAATTACAGTAACTTTAGTCGATGAAGTTCATTGCACAAAAGCTAAACTTGAATGATCATGCTGAGGTGATAAATTTATAAGCTAAATTATGCATTTCTATGAACTTGTTAGTTATATAAAATTTAAGAATTAGGAATTTTTAAAATTTTCCCTCTTATTTGAATAAATATATTAATTCTTACTTAACAAAGATAAAGGAACTTAAATAATTGATGATATCTCGGATTAAAAGAAGAACAAATATAAATATCCTAGGACAGTGAAACAAATTTTTATTTTATACTACATGAAGTTATGTTGAAAATATCACTAGAATACTGCTTTGCCATTGAATCGTCTTTATATCATTTTGTGCAGGTGATTATTGCTTGTTTTGTTGAAAAGTTGAATAGAGATATGACGCTCAAAGACATTCAACTTAGATGGAAGTCACACCTTCCCAATTCTGGAAAGCGAAAGACTAAATGAGAGTTGGAGGAGGCTATGACTCAGCTAGGATGCATCAGAAGCGAGAAACTTCAAACTCCACCCAATAAATAACAAGTGTGTGGCTACTGAAATCATGGCTTTAAAGAAGTGAACTACCTATATCACAACAGACTTAAAGACTAATCAGTAGACACTTTTTGACGTGCATAATAATAGTCCCAGAGCTATTAGTACCTTAATTCTCTGCTTTATTATCGGTAAAAAATCTATGCTTTCGACTTGTATTGTCTAGTTTCCAACGAAATATTATGCTATAGACTTCTATATTAGCAATTTTTTCAGCATGAATCTTATAATAAATGGGGTTTTCTGATTCTCAATAATTTGTATTCAAGGAGATGGAAGTGAGAGTATTTTACCTATCAGATTTTATTATAAGATTTAAACATTTAATTAGTCTGAACAGGTCTTTAATCATTAAGATCTTGAACAATGTCTTAGAATCATTAAGATATATTCTTTTGTGGATAATATTCATTGTCACACTCACCAACCACGACCATCAATCACTTCTTTAATTACAATAACGCGAAGCATCTTCCTGAAATTTAACTCTGAATATGAATTTTTTTTTGAACTTGAGACTATGTACATATCTCGTCAATATCGATTTGTCTCCAATATTTTTAAATCTCATACTCATCACCATGTAAAGTGAAATGACCGATGTTGCAACATTTAGCAACTTGAATCCGAATGATTTAGACCTTAGGGAATCAAGTGCATATGTTATCACTAAGATTTAAGCATTTAATTAATCATTAAGTGTTGAACAAAGTATTAATATCTTGTCTAGACAATTTACCACTTTATTCACAAACAATAACCATCACCATTATCTTTATCAATCACCAATCACCTTTGTTATCACGACCACAATTGATAACCACACTTTATACAAGCTCATTCGAAGGAAAATATCGTTACACATTCTATCATATACAATACTTACTGAACTCGATATTTGGTGCAAACTTATATTATACTTATTGGTTTCAACTTCTACTATATGTTTTTATAAATATACACTTTGAGTTCAAAAATGATCGTGAGTTAGATTTGCATCGTCTAGCTTCATATAACCTATCCTCTAGGAAAAGGCCTTGTAACATTATACATGTGGTGATTAGGAATATGGGTGGGTTTACAATGGTGTTTTATAACTTGTAACATTATACTTGGGTTGATCAGGAATACGGGGTTACAATGGTGCTTTATAACTTGAAACATTATACTTGTGGTCATTTGCTTTTCACAAAAAGAATGAAATAAATGAAAAATGAGATTATGCTATGTGGAGTCATGATAAAAGTTTATTTACCCAAACAATTGAACTAACAAAATTCCTCCCTAAATAAATTATCTACATGCTTTATTTTCCTTTATAAATAATATTAACATATATACCATATTTCCTTTTGAGCAAAAAAGTTTAATCTCCAAAGCTTAAAAATCCATATAATCTTAAAGAACAATTCTTCAAACAAAAGTAGTCATTTAATTTCCATATCACCCACTAAAAAGGAAAAGGAATTTCATTGATCTGAAATCATATAGTAGCTTCAAGATTGCTTACTATTGATGTGCATATTCCCAATTTATTTATGAAAATAACGAACTCATTTATAAAGCTAATGAAAAATCTTATAAATTCAAAAAATATTCTAATTTCTTGTTGGTTGGGCTTATTGAGCCGTTGTTGACATTTGAGCCAAGATGCTAGCATGTTGTACAACAATATGCCTTGAAGTGCATTGATCAGAGAGGCCAAACTCTGAAAAATTTTGTTCAGCATGCACAAAATGACGTGGTAATGATTTTTTCCCAGGAGTTTACTTCAATATCTCGAAGAATTCACTCATAATCAGATGTGATGTTTTCCATGAGGAAATCGGAAGATACTCCATCTACAAAAAAAAAAACCTGTTATGAGGCAAGCATTCTCATAAAAATATTTTTTTTAATTAGGTAAAGTACAATAATTGAATTCCTCTCCATGAAGTGTAAAAAAAAAAAATATTTTACAACATAACTATTTCTTTTAAATTTTTAAAAAACGTTTAACTACATTATAAAAAGCATCAACTGAGAATAAAATCTCTAAAAGTATTTGCATACCTCCATAACTATTCTCCTCAAGTTCTCAGAATTTATTGGAACAACTTTGCCTACTCGCACTCGGTAGTCATCAAGTCGATACTGAAACCCCTATATCATAAAAATATTTTAATGAGTATTTATTAAGACAAGATTTGATGGTGTTATATAAATATATCATCCTCAATACGAACAATAATTTGCAGATCTCAATATAATACAAACCATACAATTAAGTGCAAACTTTATTATGTAAGATTGTAAGTTCTCCATTATCGTTTGCATTGATCATTCTGCTTCCACAATCAGTCTTTGCCTACTAAGTGCCATGTAAAACTTGTCGGGTTGTTCTTGAAGTGAAGCCCCTAAAAAATGTTGCGGAAATTCTGATGCATTTGCTTGTTCTAGTAAAAGAAAAAAAATCATCAACAATCAAATATCATATATGTCTACAAAAGTACTCTTAAAAATGACAGGATGTTTAAGTTAAAAATGCTAGATATATAGATTATCTTACATTTAGATCTATTCTTGATCCAAAAAATTTCAATACTTCTTCATTTTTAATACATTATCTTACAAAGGAGAAAAACTTCCCAAGTTCAATCTTTATAATTCATCAAATGGAGAGAAAAAAAGGAAGCTCGTCTCTTTATATTGCGTTTACAGACATGATTTATTAAGTAATGATGAAATACCTTTGAGCATGAGCTTATAGAAGCAAAAGGTATTTTTACATCCTCCTTCGTTAACCCCATTAATGCTCTCAACACATTTAGATACTTCTATCAATATTTGATTATTGATTGTTTTACCTGCATTTGGTTGCCAACACAAAACCCTAACAACAAACAAAGTAATAAATTGTACACTTAAACATACACAACAAAATCATTCAAAAATGTTATGTTTCTAGTGAATTCAAAATCATAACCATTTGATTGACATGTTTTCGATTGCAAGTACAATTTTCTTTTTCCTCTTAACGAAAATTTGTTCAAAAATAAGAAAAAGCTCTTGCTAATTCAAGGAAAGATAAGAAAATGAATATTAAAATCTTTATGTTATAGTTTGAAATTGTCTGAAAGCATAAAGTTAATATTTATAGTGGACAAGTACCTTCAACAAAAATCAAAGTCATATTTGACTTTTGTTACTAAAATTTCAACAAAGTTACCTTATATGGTCAAACATGATAGATAATCAAAATATTAATTTTTTTTCCTTTAATATACTGTGGAAGAAATACTTTTCCTAATTAGCATAGATGATAAAAAGAGAAAATAATAAATATTCATTCTAAAATGTAGGTCAAGATTATATTTGTCTGAATGTATATAGTCAATATTAATGTATTTATTTCTCTTAATTAATATACCTTTTCGATATAAAAAAAATTCTGCTTTGAAGGATGAAAAAATCGTCAAAGATTTCATGAATGAATATGAATTGTTTTTATTAAAATAAAGTTTGTACAATATTTGTTTCATTTTATATGATTTAATATTTATTTTGTATTTTTTAATTAATTCAAATAATGTTCTCATTCCTTGTAGAATCAATAGTTTCTCTTAATCTATATTTGTCCTTAAATGTATTTCTTAATCAAAATTCCCTAGAATGGTACTATCTAGTTTACATATTTATTTTTATTAATTATTAAGACAATTAAAAAAAGATGTTTTGTAGTATTAAACAAATCAAAACACTCATTCACCGAATATGAATTGTTTATAGTAAAATATATTATATACTATCTTTATTTCATCTTATATAATATAATTCAATATTGAGAGTCAAATAATTTATTTCGAAAGTACTTATCTACCTTGCATGCTTTTATTACAAATTTCTGACATAAGTTAAAAAAGAATTTAAACTATTTTCCACATCACCTATCGCATTCGGAATATTACATTATTTTATGGTAATTAAAAGAATTTATTTGTCTAATTATCCTTTTATAAGTTTTCTTTTAATTCTGACCAGTGAAAGATCGATCGGGCAGGATGAAGTGCAGATCAACTTATGTACGATCATTCTACTTCAAAATCATACAAAGTGACCTTTTGGATTAGATTAATTAAAATTAATAATATGTAAATTTAAGTGTAAAAATTAATTTTATACATAAACTGTTACAATTATGAATAGAGGTAATGAAATCAATAATAAAAAACTTATGTGTTTGTCAAAAAATATTGTTAAGTCGTCCTACTATTAAAATGATTGAAAGACCCCAATAATCCCAAAAAGTTATACAGTAAAACTAATTCTCTATACAAAAGAAAAAATGACATATACCAATTAAAGAAATTTGGTGAAGAGATTAGATATATGTACTGTAATACCAAAGACAATAAATTGTTGAGCCTTTTTTGTATGTGGAAAAATGTAGCAGACCTCAATTTCATGTTCGATAGAATTTTAGATGTTTTACGTTCTTTTTTTAAACTTACATATTGATGAATGTTGTTTTATTATCAAGAACTTATTGGAAAGTGATGAACTACAAAGAGAATTCATCTTTTGTTATATTGAAAATGTTGTCATTGTTGCATTTGTTGTTAAAGGTAGATCAGAAGAAAAGGGCGTGCATATGACTAGAACTCATTTCAATCAAAAGAAATTCAATCAAAATTTAAAGTAGTGGTGTCAAAATAAAGCTCAAGCCATTCAATCCACCGAATTCATTCATGTTTGGATGGATCAATATTTATCCATCTATTAGCTCAATTTTATTTCACCAACTCATTTCAGTTCATAAAAAAATGAATTTATATGTGGCTCAAATTGATTAACGAGTAATCTTATTAAAATATTTTTTAAAATAACATTTCCTTATTTAATATGTTATATATAGTCATAATAAAGAAAAGTAATAATTTTGTTAAGAACTAAAAACATAAAAGAACAAATGAAGGAATTAAGTGTTAGTGTGAATTGAGCCCGGGATGAGTTATTATCATCTGCATTTTATCTTATTTTAGTCGATCTATTTCAACTCAAATAGCCTTTGAATAATCAATAATTCACATATTTATAAACTCCTCTTAATTACATTCGGAAGCTAGGGAAGTAACAAGTACTTGTTTCCAGTTCACGTGAACCCAATAGCTTTTGTGTTACGAACAAGCTCCAGCCCAGTGTTACACAACCAATTATTTATTGGGCGGAGAAGAAGCAATAGAACTGGAATGTAGCTAAAAAAGGTTGATTTGGGACCCAAGCCCAATTAACAACAGGTTAAAAAGGACTACGGCTTAGAAAATGTATTCACCTTTGATTAAGCACCTGAATTGGGTGCTTTACTAATTGTATATTTTTGAATATGATATTCTAAGATTGTAAAATTATTTCTATATTACAATTATTGAGGATAAATCTAGTTGAAATCAATAACATATCCGGTGTAGTCCACACGGTGAATCTAATGAGCGTATAGAATACACAAACTTTATCTCTATCTCAGAGTTAGATATATATTAATATTGTTATCCATAAAAATAATATTAACTAAGAAAGGGTAAAAAACAAAGGAAGGAAAATACAGAAAAGTGAGAATAGGAGATGTTTAGACCATGAAATGTTTTCACTTTTTTTTGGGAATTCAACTCCGAAAAACACGTTTGATCATAAAACTCACACTAAAATTTAACTTCAAGTAGAATTTCAAAATATCTGAGAATTTGAAAAATAGCAAAAAGTTGTTTTCACTTCAATAGTAGAGAACAAGGGCTTCAACATGACTCACTTGATCAATTGTAGAGAAAATTCCAAAAGCAAACATATACTTTTACTTTTTATCTACATTTCTTTGTTTGCCATATGGAATCATATTTTTTGAAATGTTATCTAATCAAACATTCCTACTTTAATAATGACCCCACTTCTTTTTTCCTTTTCATTGTCATAATACAAATTCTTCATTATTGTTTGTTTGTTAAGCTTTCCTTTAACAGAAACTAGTCTCTCTCTATCTTTATATATAGCAGAGTTCTGAATTAATTAATTAATCAGATATGGAATTGTTATCTATTGTTGTGGAAAAGGTAACGGACTGCTTGATGCATCCAATTGTGCGAGGGATTGGGTATTTATTTTACTACAAGAGCAACATCACATGTATGCATAAACAATGTGAGAAGCTGAAGAATATCAAAAGTAAGGTCCAGGAAAGAGCGGAAGTTGCCCGGAGAAACTTACAACGCATTTCACACAATGCCGAAGCTTGGTTAACTAGTATTGATACCACTACTGAACATGTGGAAACTGTAAGGCAAGGTACAACTGAGGTTGAAAGGGGTTGCTTTTATGGTTGGTGTCCAAACTTGAAGTCACGTTACTCGCTGAGCAGGAGAGCTAAGAAAATTACACTTGAGTTGATTCAACTTCAAAGTGAAGGCACTAATCCAAATGCTTTCTCCTTTGATCGTCCAGCTCAAAGTCATGAGGCTATACCTAATAACAATGGTGAGGTGTTTGACTCTAGAAAATTCCAAGAGGATGAGGTCATGGCAGCTTTGAAAGATGACGGGGTCACTATGATTGGTATATGTTGTATGGGTGGTGTTGGTAAGACAACACTGGCTGATAAAATCAGACAGAAGGCGAAGCAAGAAAGGATGTTCAATGATGTTGTTATGGTAATTGTCACTCAACAATCAGACCCTAGAAGAATTCAGGATGAGATCGCTAGAGGAGTCGGACTGACATTAGAAGGGGATGATATGTTTAGTCGTAGAGACCGGCTGTGTACAAGATTAGTGGATCAGAACAGTCACATTCTTATAATCTTGGATGATATATGGAAGGCTCTTGATCTAAATAGACTTGGAATTCCAAGTGGAAGCAACCACAAACATCAATGCAAAGTAATATTCACAACGCATTTCCGATCTGTTTGTCAAGCAATGGGAGCTTAGAAGATCATGGAAATTGGGATGTTATCTGAAGAGGAAGCTTGGATCCTTTTCAAGCAGAAAGTCGGTATTTTTGTTGAAAATCCTTCTCTACTTGAAATTGCAAAATAGGTTGACAAAGAATGCAAGGGGCTGCTGCTAGTAATTATTACAGTTGCAGGAGCACTAAAAAATCATAAAAGCAGGCCTTCGTGGGATTGTGCCCTTGAACAATTAAGAAGTGCAGAAACAAGAATTATTCCTAAAGTGACCAAATAGTTGTATAAACCTCTAAGTCTAAGATATGATTTCTTGGAATGTAATGAAGCCAAGAACCTTTTTTTGCTTTGTTCCTTGTTTGAGGAAGATAGTGATGTCTGTCCTGAAGAATTACTAAGATATGGAAGGGGCTTTGCATCTTTTCAGAAATCGGAAAGTTAGAACATGCAAGAAATACGGTGTGTCTTCTGTTGGAAACATTGAAAGATTGTTTCTTGTTAGCCCAAGGTTCAGACAAAAACTATGTGAAAATGCATGATGTTGTCCGTGATGTGGCTATAAGTATCGTGTCTGAGGGATAGCTTAACTTTATGGTAATTCACCATGTTAACTCAGATGAGTTCCCAAAAAGAACTTTTTATGAGCATTTCACTCACATGTCAATAGTTGCAAATAAATTTGATTAGCATCCTAGATCAATATTTTGCCCAAACTGATGTTTTTAATGTTGAAACTCCAGGTTGATGAATATTCGTTCAAGTTACAGGATGATTTTTTTGATGGAATGGATAAACTCAATGTCTTCAGCCTGAGTGTATACAGGTAGTACCCCGTTCTGCCTTTGCTGGCATCCATTCGGAGGTTGTCAACTTTGAAAACGTTGTGTCTGAGTAATCTAGTGTTGGGTGACATATCCATTATCGGGAATATTGTAACTTAAGAAATTCTCAGCATAAGAGATTCTCGGTTAGTGGAGGTGCAAGTGGAGATTGAAAATTAACCAATCTAATTATGTTGGAGTTGCGGAATGCTTGCAAAACAATTGAAATGATTTCAACAGGTGTCTTATCAAGGCTAGTTCAGTTGGAGGAACTACATATGGTTGTAGTACAATATTGTAGTAACTCCACCTTGAGTGAACTTAAATCCTTATCGAGATTGACCACACTGACATTAAGTAAATGTGTCGAAGATGTTATCTACAGTAACTTGAGCCTATCCTCCAATTGACACGGTACAATCTTACAGTGAGTAACATGGGGACTTCAATCATGGATGATTACGACAGGAATATTACTTTAGAGGTCATGGAGACCTGGCCATTGGGTAATTGGATCTGCCACCTGTTGAAGGAAAGCGAATTGATACATTCAACCGGAAAGAGCTCTTATAATGTGCTGACTGAGATGCAACAAAATAAACTCCAGAATGTGAAATGTCTCCACCTCGCTAGAAGTGATTTAGTGAAACATTTATTTAAGAGCTCTGGGAGGAGACATGAAATAATCGAGTTCCCCAATTTATATGAGTTGAAGCTTCAATATATAAAATGCCTGACTCACTTTTGCAGTGACAATGTTGAGGCCATTAAGTTCCCTCTGTTACGGAAAGTGATCTTCCATGAGTTACCTAAGTTCCAAAATTTCTGGCCTACAGCCAACAACTCCATTCACTATCTCAAATCCTCTTTTTCATGAAAAGGTTTGCTTCTTATCGTGAAACTATCTTACTTTTTCAATTGTTATTCACACGGCTAATTTTAGTTTTTAAATATTTCTCTATTTGTTTATCATTATTTGAATTTCTTTATCTTATTTCATATTTGTAGTGCGAAAATAAATAGATATGGAAAAGGAAGAAACAAGTAAGAATAAATTAAAGACTTTTTTTTTAATGACCCTCTCAAGTTTACTTCGGGGTCATATGACTTGAGCTCAAATAGGCTATAAAAATTGAGTTTGGTTATGACCTACCCAATTAAACATATTTAATCTCAATAACTTTTAACATATTGTTATTTAACTTTTATAACCTTAATTTGAAATGTATTAAGGCTTGAATAAATTAATTTTGAACTCAATTCAAATTATCCTGAGTTGTATCCATAAAATTATGGACGGATTAGACTGGTTACCTAGCTCCAAGTTTGATACATGAACAGTTGCAGGTTTCTTGTCTCAACCTGAAAGAGCTAGACATCTATAGTTCTAACGTAAGTTCTCTATGCTCTCACCAACTTCCAATTACCTACTTCAGCAAACTTGAAACATTGGAAGTAAAGAATTGTAGAAAATTGATAAACTTAATCTCTCCGTCAGTAGATGGATACAACAAAGATTCAATGAATGGAAGTAGATGATTTGAATGAATGGATACAACAAAGATTCAATTCTAAGGTTTGTCTTGCTACACTAATTGTATAACTAATTAAATCTAGTGCTCTCTTTCTATATAATCTTTATATTAATAGTAATATTCAGATACTTATTTATGTTTGTCAATTGAACCAACTTCCTTGTACAGTATTTTCAATTGGAAACCCTATTATTTTCTGCTCCCAGGAACAAAATGCTAGTGAAGGCACTACTGAAAGTGACGAATCTGAAGCTAATGATGGCGACAAATTTGATGCTGCTGATGACTCGGAAGGGTGATGCATGTGTTTGAAATTCAAAAAAAGCATCATGTATTGTACAGTTTTGAAGGTGTATCAGATGCATATATTTCTCAATTAATGATCATTCGTTGTTGTAACATTTATTTAAAGTTTTTGATTGTCAATGTATATGATGTATTATATACATTCATATAATTCAAGTGTCTTATACACATATGTAATTGGTATATGTGAATGAATGCATATGATGTATAATACATTCTTATATTCAAGTATCTTATACATATATTTAATTGGTATACATGAATGAAATTTATGTAAAATATATTGTTAGTTACTCATGTATCTTATGCATTTCACGACGGGTTTGATATGCTGTCATTATAAAATCATGATGTATTTACAGAATTTATAGATTATCTTCAATGTATCATTCACTCTCCATTACATCATATGTCTGAGATTAGACAGATACAATTTTATATTTTATTTTCTGTATAAACAGGGCATGAATTATGTTATCAAAAAAATATCAGCACATCCATTGAGGTTCGGAGCAACGTTCAATTTTGATTTTGTCAATGAAATCAAAAAGTCCATAAAGGATGAAGTCTTTGAAATGTTCAAGAATACAATTTTTGGACCATATTTGAACATTTCAAAATGTAATTTCCAGCATCAGAGTACTAAGTTTGTGTTGTTGGAGGTGCAACAGGAAAACAGAGATGTATTGTATGTTCGTCATGCTAATGGTACTGTATTACAGGATTATATAAAGGAATTTTCCATTGTAAGTGGCCTTAAATGCAAATAAAATGTTAAGGATTTTTCAAATTCGAAATCCTCTCCGAGCCGATTATTACAAAATATTTCTCTGATTCGACTGCAGGTTTAACCAAAAGTACTTGGTACAATGTTTTGCAATGGGGAGTTGGGAGACCACACAGGAATCTGTTCAGATGGCATTATTATACTTCATCAATATTTCATGTTATGCCATCTTGGTGAGACTTTCATATGTATTGAAGAGTTACTAAATCTCGAAGATGGTAGGTATGCATTATATCCTTGGGTTCAGATTACATTCGATAAGCTAATTACATCAGACAAGACTTCAACCAGAACATATAAATGAATCGCTTATTTGGTATGCCTTATACACTCAACGTATAAATTTACGAATGTGCATCTAGTCTAAATCCAGAGTTTGTTGTTAAAGTAGCAAATGGTTTCCCAAGATTTGTAATTGGATGGTCGGATTGTAAATTTTGTTGTAAATAATATTTTTTGTATTATACATAATAGTTCCATAACATTCAACCATTTAAATGCAGAATGCATGTTCAAACATTGTACCAACACCAAATGAAGTGGAAGCCCTTGACTTAGCTGATGTTCAAGATGCTCACAGTGCTGAACAATCCACAACAACAGTTCATGCAAACAAAAAATAAGTCAAGTTTTTAGAAGTTCTCAACATTCCCTCCGGGTCGTTTATTGAGAAAATCATCACTTGTATCTGGTACATTGCAGTTTACTTGGATGATACTGTACAATGCAGTTTACTTTAATAATACTGATACACTGCAGTTTACTTGTATAATTCTGATACATATTTGTAATGTTCACATCAGTAGTGTTTTTCACTTTAATGTGTGTGATACTTTACATTGTAATTATGTTTGTATTGATACATTACATTGTAAGATATTGTGACTAATTAAAATTGTTTGTGTACTATATGTAATTTGTAGTTTGATGTAATATGTCCTTGATACATTAAAAGTCCTTTGTATATGATTCTTTGTTCTTTAATGTATCCTATATTGATCAGTACGTTGTTATTTAGGATGATCCATCATCACAAATGCCTCTTCATTCATTCGAAGGAACAATGAACGAAGATGCTTCGATAATGTTCAACACAACACCAATCAGTCTGTGCCAGATCTATTATATTTTATACGTCGATACAGTATGTTTCATATATCATTTAAATATCATATGGTTTATCAAACCTTTTTAATTGTCAATTTAAATCTTATACGATTTTGCAACATCTGGTACAATATCATATGATACTCGAAAAGTCATGAGTACACTTATTGCTGATCTAGGAAAATTATCTATTCATGCTAAATTAGTTAATGCTGCAAATCCACAAGAGTTAACCGAGAATCAAAATTTGCTTTCAAAGAGTTAATTACCCACTGATATTTTAATAACAGAGATTGTTATCGAAGTGTTACAAATACTTCTCATGCACGTACAAGGATGCCTTCAAAAAATTGCAAATCTCCCTATTTAACTTCATTTGGGTCAAGTGAAAAAGGAGAAGAGGCCATAGAGGATGTAATTCATCCAAGTTTTCCATTTGAAGGATGTGAGATCACAAACCGAGCTCTTATATATCTGATTGATGAGTTTGTTGAGTGGGTTACTACAGGTCTTCTCAATACTCATGCTAAATATTAAGTTTTTTTTTTATTGATTTATTCAATTTTGAAATTACAAACTCTTGTTCCACTTTTAAATAACATAATTTACTTACACTTAATAATACAGGAAACCATCAGAGGGTAAGTACAAAGCAAAACACTCTTCATTGGATTTTGAAATGATGGATTATGTTGTTGCATATCCGTCCAATAAAAATTGATTTTATGTCATGTCCCAGCCCTAAAACTGCTGGACTAATCAAGTAATTTTGTCATATATATTTAAATTTCATGTGTCTGCAAATGTATCATATATAGGCTTCTTAATGTATATGGTACATTCAGTTAATAGGTGTTATATACATATCAATACCTTATACCACTTTCAGTATCTAACATTTTATTATCATTATTTCTTTCAAATGTATAATTATGTTTATAATTTTTTTTGTAGCACATTGATGTTATTTGTTAATGCCTTCATAAAAAATCAAAACTTCGCAGCATGAATCAATACAGATACACAATTGTCAATTGTTTGTTCAGTGAACATATCAACAGTACCCATGAAAGGTATTATAACAATGGGGATGATGATAATATTAGTACCCAAGAACACATTGATCATACGAGAGCAGTATCAATATATGAGAGGTCAATAATCAACATCATGAAAGGATTTTCAAAACCAGCTTGATTGTCATGGCATCTTGTGGACGATGTTTATATTCAATTAATTATGATGGAAATTTTCATTGGGTGTTAACTGTTGTTGAATTGAATCAAAGGTTGATACGCGTATATGACTCTTCTTTAGGCACAAGAAAAAGAGTATATTCTGAGGAGATACAAAAATTGTCAAGGATGCTACATTCTTACCTCCTTGTCAGTGGTTTCTTTGAAAAAACTGAGCAGACTAACTGGCCAACACTTGATGCATATAAGGACAAACAAAGTACTACACTTTTAGAGTCACAAAATCCTTTTAACATTGAATACGCTGAAAGCATCATGCAACAAGAAGACGATAGTCTGTAAGTATTTAAATTCTGGACTACAATAATATGTGTAAGTTGTTTTTACAAATTTACATTCTGCATTTTGTTGTGGGGACTGCTGATTATACGTTGCTACATTTGTAGAGTTTTTGAGTGACCAACTTGTTATACCACTTGATACTGATGACCATCTTGGAAATTATGTATGCAATAGATATGCAACATTTTTATGGAGATATGATAGCGACAAGGTCAAGGGTGAACTCATAACTTAGAATGACGATCCACCAAAGCCTAAGGGTCAATTCACAACACCAATTGAACAAGACTTCGTTGACATAAATTAGTACTTAGTAGGGATAGCATGACCAATTTTTCATGTTATTTTGTTTTGAAGACTATTTATTTTTTATGTGTTTCTCTACAAACCTAGTTATATTACAGTCTTTTGTTAGTTATTAACGTTATGTGTTTTCAATATATTGCTTTAGATACATTTGTTGTGTTATAACATTAATCTCCACAATCATCATCGTTTGAGTTTAAGTATTTTGATAGTTTGCTTATGAAATAATGTATATGATACATAAGTTTTATGCATATTTGTTATTGAAATTTTATTCATATATGTCAATTGCATTTATGTGTCAGACACTTGAATTATATGATACATCATAAACATCAACAAACAAATCACAACATACTATTAAATTGAAAGGCAACAGTACTGCTAAGGAAAAGTATATCAAAATTATAATTGTATCTAATATAGTTTTAATGTGTGATTTTTTACTATTATATATTGTATATGATATAATAATGTAGTGTATATGATACATATAGTACACACTTGAAAAAGCCAAGTTTGGGACACTTAAATTTGTTTAAATCGTGATTATGATATTGCATCAATATTTCTTTCATTTATACATTTAATTATTTTTCATAATTTATACATCAGATTTATTTATTTATTTAACAATATCAGAATATTTTATATTTAATATAAGTTTGCCACACAATTCTAAAAAAATGCATTTAGTTAAACAACAAAATAAATTGTGTAACCAATACACTTTATTCAATCCAAATACTAAAGTGAAAAATACATATAAGTGGAATTTATTAACCATGAACACGAATGTCCTATTTTAAAAAATTATTTCAATTCTCTTTGGTAAGAAAGTACAAGTTCTCCTATTGTGTCCTTCTTGTCCACATTGACCACAAGACTTCTTGTTCATTGTTATCTTCTTATCCGTATTTTTCTTTCTTCGCTTCCTTGGTCGTCTAGACAACCTTCTATACCTAGGTGGCCAGAAAATTTCATCTAAAATATAGTTTGGAACGGTCCAATTCTCCTTATTTGACATTGGAACCATTACAATCTCGTATGTTTTTTTCTAATGCATCAGGCTTGTAGTAATCGGATCAATATGGGTGCATATCTGTAACATTTTTGTTCTTCAAAACTGCAATTGCGTGTGCGAAAGGTATCTCATTATGTTGAAACCTTTCACACGTACATGTTTTCCGCTCAAGGCATACAATGAATCTTCTTCCAACTTCATGAATTAATAAAATATATTCAGACGATGGAACAACCTGAAATTAATTATAAGTTAGTGGTACATTACATAATATGCCATTTATATATCGTTTCCCAATCAATGCTTATTAGTGAAAATATTCTGAGTTTCTAGTACATAAAACAGAAAGTTAGGAATATTGATAAATACATTTAAATTTGAACTTTTAGATGTGTTTACAATCAATATCTCCTCAAATCTTCGACCCAACGTGTCCTTTGTATATGGCGTTATTTCTCTATTTTTACAATTCCAACTACCAAATAGAAGTCTAGCTTCCTTTAAGAAGTCTATTATAGTTAACCTACGTGCATCAACAAGGCAACCATTGATACACTCTGCGATGTTTTAAGTCATATTCTACCTTTGTTTACGATTGAATGAATTCTTGACCACTTCTCATTCACCCTATGATCAACTTTCACCACTTTAGCCATTAATTTATCAAAACCTTCCTTTTTGTATGTCTTTGCCATTGAGTAAAATATATCACTTAGTGTATTATTACTCCTTTTGAAGCTTGAACATACATTCTTCCAAAGATGTCATATGCATGAACAATGAGGTATATTTGGGAACACAATGCGTACACTCTTCATAATACTTTCATTTCTATCTGATATAATACACACGTTTTCATGCTCGCCAAATGCATTTTTGAATTGTTCGAAGAACTATGTCCACGAACAGTCATTTTCCGTGTCTACAACACCATATGCCAATGATAATATGCAACCTAATTACAAAGCAACACACGTTTAACTTTATGATACATAACGTTTACACTAAGATACAATAAGTATACATATAAAACAAGATTTACAGTACATTAGTATTACAACAGTCATACCTACACCGTCGAGTGTGTTCACTGAAACAAAAGTACCTTTGTAAGCCCCACCAAGATGTGTAGCGTCCACTACAACTACATGCCAGCAGTAGCCGAACCCTCTTATCAACGGTCTTAGGACTATAAAAAGATACATGAATTGATTATTTTCCATCTTTTGCATCCTTATATATGAATTTTGATATACTTTATTTAGTATCCATATGTATCTCGGCATCTACTTATATCCTTCTGATGGCTTACCCTTGAGCATTTCTAGTGCACGTTCTCTAGCACGTCATGCTTGCTGGTATGATATCTCAATCCCATATAATGCACAATATCTTCAATTACATCTTGAGGCATACAAATTTAGGGGCAGTCACACCACTAATAAATTCAATTGTTCCTTGTACTTTTGTTAGTATCCTATCCTGCATCGGACATGTATATTCACTATTGAAGTATCTCACTTTGAATACATCAGATTTCTTTTTGCAAAAGACTTTAAAGTCCATCCACAATTATTATTGAAGCAAACCAACATATAACTGTCCAAATTTTTTCATCCGATTAATTCATATAACAAAAGCAATGTTGCACTTGCTCATAACTAATGTATTTTCCATAACAAAGAATACAACCATTATCTATCACGTAATAAATTTTATCAATACAAACCTAAATCAATTGTCAATACTAATAATCATAATAATTTCCAATTTGTGTATATCCTCAGACACGGACAAACTTATCATTATGATACATATACTATTTAGATTTATGTATCAAACACAATAACAAATAGAATTATACAAATTAAATGCAAAATCTAAAAGAAAAAAAATCAAATTTAGAGAAAAAGACATTTAAAACCTTTTTTATCCAATTTTTTCACTCAGAAATTGAAGTTGTTCTTTATTTTATATTTAGTCATCACAGCGATGAGTGTTCCTTTATCCTTATACAACATCTTTGTCTTCACATCAATATTGGAATCAATTATGTAATTTTTACCATTTAATTCTGGAATATAATCAAAGTACAAATTCTCGATTCGACCAGAGCAAGACCTTCTGTATCTCTTTGTGTACCTTCCACGCATACGATTTCCCCGGATGAACAACCAAAAATACGTATCTCCCCAACAATTTTCTTAGATGTATCAATACATGACAGATACATGCCGATTCCAGGAACATTCCCTTTTACTTCCAAATAAGTTTCACACCGATAACATTTTTTATTTTCAATGAACATGAATTTCCCTCTACGATGTATTGAATTTCAATATCTTTTGTAACACAGTCGATCTCCAACTCTGCTAAAATCAACGCTTTTAGATTCATAAATGAAATTGATTGTCTAACGACAATTCCATCAACCTTAATTAACATCGCTTACCTAAATTCCGGAATGCCGTAACAAAATTTAGATATTCATCTTCTAAAACTGTTTTTTTTCGAGTCCTTACAATCTAGATCAACTTTATCAGAATAGTTTTTGTTTGATGAAGGTACTCTAATTTGAAATTTGAATTTGTCAGTCATTTATGCAACGATATTGAATGTTTACAAGTTGTCGAGTGTGAATTATGGGATTTATAGTTATTAAAAATAAATTTACGTTATTATTTTCTTCTTAAACGCTATAGCTATCAACTGGAATGTATAATCACTTATGTATCCTGTACTACTCATGATGTATCCCGTAAACTAAATTTTTAAGATATTTTTGCTAAATAGAAAACTTGAAGGGATAGGATGTTATTTAAATATATATTAAATACATAATAATGTTTGTTTGGTTGCATGTTATGCGGAAAATAAAATTAATGAACTGTCAAAAAAATAAAAAAAAGATTTTCTTTTGCATGAACTAAAAGAAATGTAGCACTAATTAAAGTTCAAATATAGGAAACGAAGAAAATATATAAGATAATCGCAAAGTGTTTGATAACATTGCCCGAAATGAAATATAGGAAAAGTTACAAATAAAATAATTAAAGTTCAAAATAATTTTTTTTTAAAATTAGATTTTGAAATCAATAAATACAATGTGTTTATATATATATATATATATATATATATATATATATATATATATATATATATATATATATATATATATATATAGTTATAAACAATTTATATTATAGTGAATGTCTAATTATGTGGAGTCCTCGTAGGATATGGTTTGGATTCCTACTTGGGGACCAAGTTAGGTTTCCCCTATAAATAAAGGCTTTTCCTTCATTGTAAATAAGATTGGTGAAAGATCGATGAATTATGAATATACTTCAAGAGTCTTTTCTCTTCTCCCTACTTTCTTCTTCTTCTAAATTTATATAATTTCATAACACGTTATCAGCACGATTGTTCTGTTCTTAAAGAATGATGAAGAAGACGGGAAAAGTGCAAAAGACATCTTGCATAAGTTGTGCAATAAGGTTCTGATATCTTCAAAGTATGATTTATCTTGATGTTATAATTATTTATGTAACAGATCTGGAGGTACCATGTAAAGTAAGTATTTAAAGAGACTTGTCGACTTTCTATACATTTAATTTTAATCGATTGGGAAGAAAATTCCTTAATTTCTTTTAATAATTAAATAAGCAAAATTTAGTGATAGGTTTGTTTTCAACCTTTATATGAGGTATGTGATCTATTAAGCTATATTTATTAACTACTAATGTTGATTATAATAAATCAATAATCTCAATTTTGTGTGTAATTATAATGTACGATCATATTGATGATCATCAAAAGTGATAAAATTATAATTATTTTGAAGGTTTGAGGTTGAGCCTCATTATGGGTAAGACGATATATTTAAGTTTTATCGCACCAAAATAATAAGACGATGAATTTAAATCTAATCGCAAAAAGAGGGTAAGACATTGGGTTAAAGTCCTGATGCACCATGATGATATGATATTGGGTTCAAGATCCATCAATTTATGACCTAAAACATTTTTATATGGATAAGACATTGAATGTGAGTCTAAATACACCATATTGATAATATAATAATGACTAAAGAAAAACTAATGTGTTTTCGATGAGAAGTCATGAAATTTACTGAATTTGCTACATTACATAAAGTGAATGTGGTTGTAGTGCATAATATGTCTGAAAGAAGACAAGTGATTGAATAATGCACATAAATATGGAATAAGGTACTAAAGCTATCATAATTTGATAAGCTCACATGTTTGTGTTCCATTCATGAAGAATGTGAACTTCTGATAAATGCTAAAATATGGATCCATTCTCTAAATGGAATGAGGTGTAAGCCACCATGCTAGTCATGAGAAAGATTGCGACCTTGGTCAATGATGTGGTATCACCAAGAATGTCTCTAAGAAGACATGTATTATAGAAAAGTTTCATGTTTTATCTTCGTGCTTGAATTGGACAAGAATTGATGCAATTGAGGCACATTCTATGGTAAATAAGAAATTTACTAATTCCTATACTTTCTTAGTTTGACACGATTGTCTGGGACATCGTTAGTCTATAATGTTTAGACGAATTATGAAAAATTAAAATGGACTTTCATGGATGAAACAAAAAATTCTTTTAGATGGTGAATTTTCTTGTACTTTCTGCGTTGTAGGAACGTATATAGATATTTATGGACCTAGTCATACACCAAGTGGATTGTTTAGATATTTAATGATCCTAACAAATATTTCTTCTATATGATCTCATGTGTGTCTATTATTATCTTGCAATTTGATGTTTTCAAAAATGTTGGCACAAATAATATGTTTACATGCACAATTTTCTTCAGATTAGTTCATTCAATGATGGAATCATGACTTACCTAAAGGGTAAAGTAATTGAGAAGAAATATATCTAAAAATTACTCTTGGAGTAATAAAATTGAAATATACTCATATAATAGTAAAGCAGAAATTTACTAAAGCAAAAGGCACATGGCGTAGTAAACTTGGAGTTTAAGAGTACTACTAATTTTATTAGTTGGAATTAATAATTTGGTCATCCCAAAGATGTACATCCTGAGTAATGGACATACATTGAAAAACTAGAAGATTCTTCCAGAATTCTTTATGTTGTTTGTTCTCGTGATAAAGCTGATTGGATCAACTAAAGTTGGGACTAAATCCCTAAATTCTGAAAAGTATAAAAGGTGAATATGGGACCGTTTACCTATAATGTGATATGATAAAAAGATGTATCAGTAAGATAATCATATGTGCGTTTGTTGTCAACTTGCAGTTTGACATTCGCAAAATTGTTTGTGCAAGATAATTGAGCTAAAAGCACAACTTTCAGAATATGAAATCAAGATAATTCATCTTGATAATATTGATAAATATATAAGATGATGTGACATTAAATGTCTCATATAGTGAATCATTGCTTATGAAAATAAAGTTTCATATGTTGATCTGAAATACGATATTACATACAAACATAATTGTATGAATCAAACCAGTAAGTTATGATCAATTTTTCTATTAATTGGTTTATGGTCAGGGACCAAATAGTTTTCATCTGATAATTTTGATGTGCAATATATGATTAATGAATATACTATGATGCACAAAGATAGACTCTCCAAAAGATTGAGATATATGTTAGGTTGTCTAACATAAGGGGGAGATTAGAAGCAACACAAAAGTTGTAAATACTCCTATTGAATGTCCCTTAAGGATAAAGTCTATGACATACATGAAGCATGATAGACTAATCAATTCTAAATAAAATAATCCTTGAAAAAAGGGGAGGATTAAATAATCAAAATGATCATAATAAGGAGACAATGTGCTCTTGAAGAGCCTACTACATAACACTTTATGAAACCTCATGAGAGGTGTAGCTACTTAAAAATAATGAAGTGATGATATCTCAATAAGTTTTGTCGTATTGTGAATCAATACAAAATCGTATATCGTTGACGATATCTTTGATATAATAGCGCGCAATTTTGTAAAATATTATGAGGATATGAATTCTACATCTATTAAAGCATGCTTGTGCACAAATAATTATCAAGTGAAAAGTGAAATGATACATCTTGGTAAGCGTAAAGCTTATTTGACTTGCAATCTAGTCACTAGAAGATGTCATACATCTAATATTGAATGTTGTTACTTGACAAAATTGATATGAAAATATCCAATGGGTTCAAAATATAAAGCATATACAAGTTTTTAGAAAACTTGTTAATCATCCTCATAAGGATTAAATCGATTCAAAATGCATGAAGCATATACAAATATTGTTATACAAGTTGATAACTAGAATTGAAACTTTTGAAGAGTTTTCAAAAGGCAATAGATTATTTGCTTAAAGAAGTTAAAGTAAGGAACTTGCAGAAATATTTGATCTTGAAGTGAGGATTCATAAAAGCAGATGGAAGAAATCATATTTCGTCAAGATTTTTCTACACTAATGAGCTCCAAAGAATGATGATATCAACATGTAAGAGGTCTGTTCAAGTAATAGTATAGTTGATTTATTCACCGTGTCTCTACCAAGTACAAATTTCAAGAAGATGATGCACAATCTTGGAAAACAAAGATTCTAGTCTCTGAATTGATGTTGTCATTATGTGGAGTTAATACGCGATGTACTCTGTTTTCCTCACAAGGTTTTGTCCCACAAGGTTTTCCTTGTATGGTTTTTAATGAGGCATCCATAATGCGTATTATTAGATATGTGAACTCTTTTTCCTTCACTAGATTTTTTTTCCTACTGGGTTTTATCTAGTAAGGTTTTAACGAGGCACATAATCTACCGACATTCAAGGGGGGGTGTTATAAACAATTTGTATTATAGTGAATGTCTAATTATGTGGATTCCTTGTAGGATATGGTTAGGAATCCTACTTGGGGACCAAGTAAGGTTTTCCCTATAAATAAAGGTTTTACCTTCATTGTAAATAAGATTGGTGAAAGATCGATGAATTCTGAATATACTTCAAGAGTATTTTCTCTTCTCCCTACTTTCTTCTTCTTCTAAATTTATATAATTTCATAACATATATATATATATATATATATATATATATATATATATATATATATATATATATATATATAGTTCTTGAGATTGAACACTATCAAAGGTTATAGTCGAAAATAGTACTATTTTTTAAAATTTCTAAGGGAACACTATTAATTAAGATTATAGTCGAAAACAGTTTCACTTCGAAAATCTAAATTTGACTATTAATTTTTTATTTAGTTATTAAATGATAAAGATAATATTAAAAAGAAAATGGTTTAAAATAGTTGATTTACTAAAGTAGAAAAATATATATTTAATAATGAGATGAAATAAAATGAAACCGATAAAGTTATTAAGCAAACACCCTCATTTCACTTGATTTAAGTTAAAAATAAACAATTCTACTCCATAAGATATAGTTATACATGAATAAACACACACAAAAATATAAATGGTCATGTAATATGATATTTTGAGTGAATTTTTTATCTAGTTATACATGAATAAACACACAAAAATATAAATTGTCATGAAAATGGGCATTCTGTAATATGATATTTTGAGTGAATTTTTTTTTTATCATAGTTAAGGTTGAAGGTTTAATTTTGGAAAAGATTATATATATATATATATATATATATATATATATATATATATATATATATATGTGTGTGTGTGTGTGTGTGTGTGTGTGTGTGTGTGTGAATGCCGTTATATTGCTGGTACAAGCTGCTAACTTTAAACTCTCAAAAGTATGGACGGTATCTTCTAATAAAACTACTTGTTAAGAAAATAAGTAACTAAAAATATAATTTAATTAAATTACATTTATTATTTAATCTTAGTTTAATACTACAACTTGTCCTCTATGTTAGGATCGAATCCACACACACACACTTGATGAATGAATAACACAAGAACTTTCGAGAGAGAGATATGAGAGATCTAGAGAGAGAAAGAGAGAAACCAATATTTCGTGGTAACACCCCGTGAGTAAACTTCCACGGCGATGGGTATATATATTAATAATTCAGAATATTTTAGGTAACAGAAAATAAATGGAGAATAAATAGTACATCCTAAAATTGAACCGCATGAATATTAATATATGACAGTACATCAAATATTAATTAGACTACACAACGTAACAATTCTCCCACTTGGAGACTGATTCATTCATCCAAAAAATACATTCTCAAAAAAAATCTCTTCATCATCAATATCTTTACCGAACCGCAACATCTGTAGCAACAACTACAGAAGACCAATCGAGGTTTTGCATAACCCCAGTTTCCCAACATCAACACATTTCTTCAACATGTCTGTCGGGTTCTTTGCACCCTCTATCTTCTCGAAACACATATCACCATCCTCCACTACCCTGCGAGTGAAATAGTACCGCCTTCTAATGTGTTTTGTCTTCGAATGATAGAGTGAATTTTTCACCAACTATATGGCACTCTGGCTATCGGAGTAAAGAATCTTCTCGCTCTTCTTCTTGCCCAATTCCTCTAGATAATCTGCCACCCATATCATCTCTTTCCTAGATTCAGCTATTGCCACATACTCAGCTTCAGTAGATGAAAGAGAAACACACTTCTGAAGCCTGGACATCCAACTCACTGCTGTTCCACCTATGGTGTAAATGTACCCGGATGTACTCTTTCTCGAGTCCACATCCCCACCAAGATCAGCCTCCACAAAACCCTGTAGAGTCACCTTTCCTTTGCCAAAACAAAGTGAAGTACTGGATGTACCTCTCAGATATCTCAGAAGCCACTTCACAACTTCCCAATGCTCTTTCCCCGGGTTCGCCATGTACCTGCTAACAACTCCCACTGCATGTGCTATATCAGGTCTAGTGCAGACCATAGCATACATCAAACTCCCAACTGCTGAAGCATATGGAACAAGTTCCATATGCTCACGCTCCTCGGCAGTCTTGGGTGACTGCTCCTTTGACAATTTAAAGTGATTTGCTAATGGAGTAGTCCTGGGTTTAGCATCATTAACCCTGAATCTGCTCAACACCTTCTCAATGTACAACTTCTAAGATAGATTTAAAGTGCAAACAGATCTATCCCGAGAAATCTTCATCCCCAAAATCTGCTTTGTTGGACCCAAATCTTTCATCTCAAATGCTGCAGGCAACCTTTCTTCAGATTGTTAATCTCCCTCATACTATATCCTGCAATAAACATATCATCCACACACAAAAGTAGAAAGACATATGAATCAGTGTATTTCTTGAAGTAACAACAAGGATCCTTTTCAGCTTTGCAGAATCCACTCTTGGTCATGAAGGACTCAAACTTCTTGTACCACTACCTTGGTGCTTGCTTTAGTCCATACAAGCTCCTGGTAAGCTTGCACACCATGTGTTCCTTGCCTGGAACCACAAATCCTTCCGGTTACTGCATATAGATCTCTTTGTCCATATCTCCATGTAAAAACGTTGTTTTTACATCCATTTGCTCTAGATGCAAATTCTCCGATGCAACAATACTCAAAAGAATTTGAATAGAGGTTAACTTCACAACAGGAGAAAATATTTCATCATAATCAATATCTTTCCTTTGTGAATATCCTTTAACCACTAGACGAGCCTTGAAACTTCTTTTGCCATCTGGTTCAGTCTTTATTCTGAACACTCACTTGTTCAGCAAAACTCTCTTCCCTGCAGGTAACTCAGTCAACACCCATGTGTTGTTCTTCTCAAGTGACCTCATCTCATCATCCATAGCTTGCTCCCACTTAATAGAATCCTCCACCTGTAGGTTGAATACCTATTTGGTGCCCTGATGGTTCTGGATGATCTCCTTAACACCTGCTCATGTGTAACTTGCTCCACTTCAGATTCTTCAGTAGGAGTTGGTTGAGTATCTGCTTCGACATCTCCGGGGTTACTCTTCTCCAACTCATCCTCAACTCCCACTTGCTTTGTAATCTCTAGAACCATCTGCTCTCTATTTTGGTACAGGACAGACTCATCAAATGTCACGTCACAATGTCTCAGGATCTTTCTGTTCTTATCATCCCAGAACCTGTAACTAAACAAATCAGAACCATATCCTATAAAGTAACACTCCATAGCCTTGGCATCAAGCTTGTCTCTCTTTTCTTGATCGACATAAACATAAGTAGTGCAACCAAAAGTCCTCAAGTGTGAGTACTTGAGTTATTTTCCTGTCCACACCTCCTCTGGAATCTTGAACCTCCTATTGATCAAGTATGCAGCCCACAGTGTATCCTCATACTCCTTGCACGCTCATTCAATGTTCTGTTCATCCTCTCAGCAATTCCATTCTGCCTTGCCTTACCAGGAACTATTCTCATCAATCTGATTCCGTCAGCTGCACAGAATGCCTTGAACTCTAATTTGTCATACTCTCCTCCATTATCAGACCTTAGGCATTTGACTTTCAAATCGGTCTGATTCTCAACTTCAGCTTTCCACTTCTTGAACGTTGCAAACACATCTGACTTATTCTTCAAGAAGTAAACCCATACCTTCATGCTGGAATCATCAATGAAGGTACCATAAAATATGGATCCTCCAAGTGATGATACTGGAGATGGTCCCCAAACATCTGTATGGACCATTTCTAACCACACTTTCTTTGGCTCTCTAGGAGTCTTTGTGAATCTTACTCTTTTCTATTTGCCCATAACAAAGCTCTCGCAAAGACCCAAATCAACAGACTTCAGACCCTCTAATGCTCCTTTTGCAACCAACATCTTCATTCCTATAACACTCATGTGTCCAAGTTTGTTGTGCCATATACATGAACTGGAAGCACTTTCAGCAACAGTGTCCATGTTAATACACCCTGCAGTGGTGTACAAGGTTCCAGATTTGGTGCCACGAGCTGCTACCATAGCACCTTTCACAATATTCCACGAACATTTCCCAAACTTTGGTGCATATCCCATTGTTTCCAACAGACCAAAAGAGATCAGATTTTTCTTGAGCCCAGGAATATATCAGACATCCTCCAATGTCCACTGGTTTCCCGAGATTGTCTTTAATCAAACATTCCCCTTTCGTTCAATGTCTAAGGCTTTATTGTCAGCAAGATATACCTTTCCAAAATTTCCAGAGTTGAAATTTTGGAACAACTCCTTGCTTGGAGACAAATGGAAAGATGCACCAGAATCCAAAATCCATGATTCAAACCGGGTTGTTCATACTAAGGATTAGAGCATCCCCAATGTCCTCTGCTGAATTTACAGAATCATTATCATCTCCAGATTTCTGATTTTGTTTCTTCTTTGGCTTTATACAGCTCGTCTGAAAGTGCGCTTTTTCTCCACAGTTCCAACAACTCACGTTTGATCTATTCAGACATTTTCCTCACTTATTTGATTTTGATCGACCATGTTGATTTTGGCCTTTCGTCTTACTTCTCCCCCTTCGGTCAACGCTGAGAGCACTGCCAGATAAATCTACCATTTCTGGTTTGCGAATACTTTCGCTAAGGACAACATCACAGATTTCATCAAATTTTGGTTTCTCAGATTCAGGGGATTTGCTATTCGCAGCAACAACAGTATCCTAAGACTCGGGAAGAGATGACATCAAATTCAACGCCTTAATTTCATCTTTGAAATTAATATCCAAAAAATTGAGTTGACTCACAATCATATTGAACTCATTTATATGATCAGAAACAGATCCATTCTCAGACATCTATAAATTGAACAATCTACGCATCAAATATACCTTGTTTATCACCGATGGTTTTCCATACATGTTTAACAATGCCTTCAACAGATTTGACGTAGTTTTATCCTTGACGATTTTGAAAGCCACATTTCTTGACAAAGCCAATTATATCCACCCTAGAGCCTGGAAATCCTTGATCTTCCACTTCTCCTCCATCATGAATTCCGGCTTCACCCCGGTCAACGGTTCGTGAAGATCTTTATGGTACAAATAATTTTCTATCTGCATCTTCCAGAAACTAAAATCGGATTCATCAAACTTCTCGATTCCAAGCTTTAAACTATCCATCTTCACTGATCGTGTTGAATCTCCTTAGCTCTGATACTAGTTGTTAGGATCGAATCCACACACACACACACTTTATGAATTAAGAACACAAGAACTTTTGAGAGAAAGAGATAAGAGATCTAGAGAGAGAAAGAGAGAAACCAATATTTCGTGGTAACACCCCTTGCGTAAACTTCAACGGTGATGGGTAGATATATTAATAATTTAGAGTATTTTAGGTTACAGAGAATAAATGGAGAATAAATAGTACAGCCTAAAATTGAACCGGGTGAACATTAATATATGACACTACATGAAATATTAATCAGGCTCCACAACCTGACACTCTACTCACACACTCTATATAATCAATCTCTTTGTATACAATTAATGCATTCTTTCTCAAGAAATCAAGAGATGGAAAAAACAAGTCTAGTTCTATTGTTTTGCTTCATATTTGTTATGGTCATGCCAATGGCTCAAGGTGTTGAATCATGTTCCAAGGCTGTTGAAAAATGGTTCAAGAAGTTTTCTCATGAAAAACAAAAGGTAACTAAATTTCATTTCTAGTTTCACGACAAAGTTAGTGAAAAAATTCCAACTGAAGTCCAAATAGCCCAATCCAACATGACTGCTAAATACCCAACTTCCTTTCGGTCTGCTACAATGATAGGCGGCCCACTAACAGTTGGAACAGAGTCTAACTCGACAATAGTGGGTCGAGCCCAAGGGATTTATGGTTCAGCTGATCAACATAAGGGTGCCCTTCTCATGACCCTACATTTTCGTGTTCACAACTGGAAAGTATAATGGGAGCACATTGAGTATTGTTGGTCGTAATGCATTTCAAAAGTACCGTGAACTGCCAATTGTTGGTATTTTCGGTTGGCTAAGGGAATCGCCAACACGAAGACTTATTGGTTCAATAGGACCAGTGGGATGCTCTTGTTGACTATAATGTTATGGTTCTACATTACTTACATTAATTTAATTATTTGAAGCTTTAATTTGCTTAATGTTGGTGTTCATTTGATGATTTTGAATGGCACATGAACTTCTAAATTACTAAATAATCATTATGCTGCAAAAGGAAGTTAGTTGGATGATGTTGAAGCCATCAATTTGCTACTCTTGATCTTTCCCTTATATAATATCAACAAAAATCATTTTCTTTTGGGAGGTGGAGATGGACTTAACTTCTTTCTTCCTATTTTACTGTGAGCAAGCTTCAAATAATTTTATGAGATAATGCACAAGTAACCCCTCAACTTATGCCTGAAATCTTAGAGACACACTTATACTATACTAAGGTCCTATTACCCCTTGAACTTATATAATTTTCTATCTCTTTTTGGCCTATCTGGCACTATCTTGTGGGTCCTACGCTGGTTGACTTTTTTTTTCAAATTAGTGCCACGTAGGCTGAAAAGGGGTAGAAAATTACTTATAAAATAAGGTCAGGGGGTAATAAGACCTTAGTATAGTTTAAGTGTGTCTGTCTTTAGGATTCTGGGCATAGGTTGAGGGGGTACTTGTGAATTGTCCCTAAATATGTATATAGGGAAACAATAGTTTGGTCTTGAAAAAAAATAATTTTTTTTTTCTATTTCTGTTTTTCTTAAGTAGTAGAAATTTTTAACTTCTTCCAACAACGTCCCATCTAGATCCTAACAAGTACCAAATTCGGATTAATAGATTTACACAAAAAGAGGAAATAAAGAGCAACCTAATGGCCTCACCTCATTAATCCATCAAGAACCCAACTCCTACGAAGACCAGCCCCGATTTCTAAACAATGCTCAACAAAATCTTACAAAGCTTTCAACACTCACACAAGGAGTTTAGGTTTAAAACCACAATATTCAAAATCAGTATTCTTTAAAATGAACCCTAAGACACCTATTTATACTGTTAGTACTTGTTACATAAATAAGCCCAATAGTGACCCTAAAATAGGCCAACGGGCAAGCCAAATCAGGCTCGCCAAACAACTCGGCGATCCGCCAAATGAGTTTGGCGATAGCCCTGCTCATTGGCTTCTCCTTGGATGGCTTGTTGTAACTTTCAGAGGTTGTGGGTTCAAAGGGAGATGTGCCAAATGTCCTCTACGCTCGCTGAATGGGCAACCTTTTTATGCATCTAATTGGATGAGTCGGCGATCCTGGAACACTCGCCAATGGGGTTCAGCGAGTCGCCAAAGTTGTTGGCATCTCGCCGAATGGAGAAATACTTTCCTTTACTCCTCCTTGCCTCGTTAGATGTAACAAATCTAAATCCTTACTATATTAATAAGAGAACTAGAACAGGATTACCACCTTAAGATTCTACTTGAAATAATCAAACTATCGAATTACAATGGAAATATATAAATAACGAGTAATTAAAGATAAAAGAAGAATGAGATGAGGACATAGATTCTAGAAGAAGAGAAGAAGACAAACATTTCTTCAATATGCATAAACCCTTATTTCTAACTCATTTCGTCTTTAAACCAAATGCTAATTGGGCCTGGATCCCAAATAAAACACTTCAATATTTTACTCGGCCCAATTTCATTTCTCAGTTCAAACTCATAGGCCCTTATAGAGCTAGATTGGTTCACAACATACACACCAATGTAACAAACCGAAATCCTTACTATATTAATAAGAGAACTACAACAGGATTACAACCTTAAGATTCTAATTGAAATAATCAAACTACCGAATTACAATGGAAATATTGAAACGAAGAGTAATTAAACATAGAAGAAGAATGGAGATGAGGACTTAGATTCTAGAAGAATAAGAGAAGACAAACATTTTCTTCAATATGCATTAACCCTTCTTTCCAACTCATTTTGACTTTTAACCAAATTATAATTGTCCTGGATCCGAAATAAAACACTCCAATATTTTTCTCGGCCCAATCATATTTCTCAGTTCTAACTCATAGGCCCTAATAGAGCTAGCTTGGTTCACAACAGTACACCTGTCTCCAAAACGAACCTTGTTCTCAAGGTTCGAGTCAGGATTCATCATCCGGTAATATGGAGTATACACTCGTCTAGAACAGGCAAAACTGTGTAGGAACCATATTATAATTTGGTTGGCCGCTTGGAGAAGTCTAGACATGGTTGCATAATTCTTTATTAGGTTTGGAACATCGCAGGGATGTTTAATAATTTGAAATATGTCCAAAAGAGAAATGCAGCTAAACATCTCACCCAAACTTATGGAAGCAATACTAGCAGCAACATAGGAGACCTTCGACATATTTTCTGACAGCAACCAACACATATGGCTAACAAGAGCGGCAATTCCCTTCGTACTCCATTTTTCCTTCATATTGGTTCGTTTATGATCAAATGAAATATTCACCTTCAAGAGTTGATGAATAGTGTTAGAAGCTAACCCTCCCCCAAATCTCTACATTGAAACTGGCATCAGCCAACAACCACACTCTCTCTGATTTGCAGTAAAACTCTTTGACATTACCAAATAGAGTTCATCTACAACCTGCCCTGCAACCATACACTTGTTCAAGAGGATAACATAAACTAATGGAGTATCTAAGCCATGATGTTAATCTATGATGTGCAGCGCACTCTATCATCTCAAGGACCCATAAAGTGTGTAGCTTGTAGTAGGGGACTCAACCTGAAATATTACCTTATATCCACTCCTCAATACTATCTCTTCCCACTCTAGTAACTAGTAAGCACATGTATATAGTGAAGATGTAAAATTGATGTGTGCTTGGAGTTGGCCATATGTAAAACTTATGTGTGCTTGGAGTTGACCGCCAAAACCTCATATTTAACATCATAATAATATCGATGTAAGACTAGTGTATGTGCAATTGACGGACATATGAACAAATTTAGCAAGTAGAAATTTAAACACCATTGTAGTCCAGGATCTCACACTATATTCATAGAGTTTGAATATGTAATTAAGAATAACCGGTCAGTACATCTAAGCAATAGTAGTTTCTTTGCATTGTATACTGTAAAACTTGTTAGAGCCCTAAACTAAAAATGTATTCCTGGATCCCAGGAAGAAGGATAACAATTGTTGTAATGGTTACAGTCAGAAAATTAGCAACAAAAGCAAATGGAAATGGACTCAACTTATGTTGACCGTTGAATTCCTCGATAGATTTTCCATTGTCAGCTTCAAGATATACGTCAACATAATGCATAACACTTGTTGAATGGAAACCTCATCCTCCAGAGAAAAGTTACCAAGACTTAGAGCTTCAACAATCTTTTTGCCCAGAAAAGATATTGTTATACTTTTACTAATCGTTGGGTCACCATCTACCTCGTCATGTATTATAGTAAATGTAGAGTGTAGAAATGCACGGGAAGAAATCGTGTTTGACCCCATCATCCAACCCAGAAAAATGACACTCCCTAGAAACAGAGTCAAACTGTCGTATATCCTGTGCGAACCTATACCAAACAAAAAAAAATTAGAAGATTGCCCTACTGCCCAGTATCAACCCAATTGCATTTGGGTTGGCGAAAGTCAAGGCAAAATAACACTTCAACTTGGTCATCCCAGTGAAATTCTTCAAGACAGTCATGCCAAAAGGGAACTTGGTAAGCAAACACAACCAACAAACCAGATGTATGCAGTAAAGGAGATTTTTCAAACAACATTACATTATCGTGTGAATTTTCCTCATCATCACTATTAGATCCATCTGTATCATGCAACACAGTAAGAGGTTTCTTTCTTGAAGCTATCATTGTACACCTTGTCTGCTGTAGTTACAAAATGTTCAACCTCATGAAAAATAGCTTTCATACCATGAATGTTAGAACTCACTGTTGTGTGGGAAATTTCATCGAACACCTAATCTTTAGTAATGAAAGAAGGTTCATGTACCAAATTAGCTTCTGACCACATCTGATTATAAAATAAATTTTGTCGTAAGGAATGCTTTACATATTCCAACAATATTTAATAAAGTTTTTACTAGTGTGACTCATTATTCAGAAAACTTCATCATGTACAAATAAGTCAAGTTAACGTATTGTACTCCCTCCGTTTTAAAAAGAATGACCTGGTTTATTTGACACGAAGTTTAAGAAAATAAAGAAGACTTTTAAATCTTGTGGTCCTAAATTAAAGTTATGTGAAATGTACAAAACTGTCTTTTAATCTTGTGGTCTTAAACCTGCCACGTGGAAAGTTGAAATTAAAATGTTACCAAAAAAAGAAAGAGGACAATCTTTTTGAAACAGACTAAAAAGAGTATTATGTTAAGTTCTTAATATAGCTTTACAATTGTTTTTCTGATTTATAAATTATTTACAAAAATGTCTTATTTTTATCTGTAGGATAAAGATGGCAAACTTTGAACATAATTTGATGATTGCTTTGAATTGATGTGATGAAATAATTACTTATATGAACTGATTCAAGTATATAGAATGTGCTAAAACGATTATTAGCAAGACTACCTTAACTTACTATGTTGGATTGGTTGGACTGTTGGGTTGGACTGTTGCATGAGAAATTGGGAGCAAATAGTGAAAATAATCAAATTGATATTTCTGAAAAGTATTTATGTTCAATGCAAAATAACAATACAATTATTAACTAATCGGATTATTTTAATTGACCTCATGTATAGTATGTAAGGCAGGCTTCCACGAGCGATGATGCAACTCTAGACCTTCAAGACGTTCATCAACTTTGTCAATAGTTGATCTATCAATAGACCTTCACCTTCTATATATGTCATACTCATCAACTCTGATAATTGCTTCTTTGGTGATCAGAATATTTATGAATGCTTGTAGCTTGGCAACCCATTATACCATTATCTTCAATTTTTTACTTATTTTTATTACTTGACACAAAATTTAAGAAATTAAAGATTTTTATATTAAATATATCGAGATGTGGAAAGTTCTAATTGAAGAAATATATATAAAATAAAGAGATGTGTCAAAAATACATCTAACCAATTTTATTATTTTTTGATTTCATGCCTAAACTATTGAAAAAGTATTTATATGAAAAAATAATCACATGAACAAATAGTTTTCTGCCTAAACTCGATGTATTATTTATATAATTCTTAACATATATCTAATATTATTTGTAACAACTAATTATCCTTATTTTATCCTAATGACATCTTTGTATATGTAAGTTTAACAAGAATAAACAAAAAGAGAAAGTGTATGGGAGGACAACCAGGAGAAATAGGTCAAGTGTTGTTTCCCTAAAGAAATAGCCGTAAATCTCATATATCAAATGTGTTTACATAAAGCATAGATGCAATCACGTGCAACTATCACAATTTACAAATAAAGGAAAGACAAGTCAATATAAAATATTATTTCACATAAATTATAATTTAAAAACACACCGTTTATAATTGTAAGAAGTTAAACTTTCACATATAGCAACTAAAAAATAACTTAATTACTCTTCACAACTATAGTATGATAATTACAATTTGTAACTACATGTTACAGGGAGGAGAGAGGCGAGCGAGATTGGAAGAGAGAGGAGAGAGACAAGTGAGAGAGGGCAGAGAGTGGGAGAGAGGCGAATTGTGTATATATATTGGTTGGATAATTATATGTTACACATATGTATATGTATATTGCTAGCGATATTGGGAGAGGGAGAAGAGAGGAGAGCAAGATTAGGAGAGGGAGAAGAGAGGCGATCAAGATTGGGAGCGGGAGGAGAGAGGCGAGCGAGCAGGGGTAGAGAAATGAATTATATGAATATGGGTCAGATAACTGTATATATATATATATATATATATATATATATATATATATATATATATATATATATATATATATATATATATATATATATATATATATATGCATTTATGTATATGTCAAGCGAGATTGAGAGAGGGAGGAGAGAAGGGAACGAGATTGAGAGAGATAGGAGAAAAGTGAGAGAGAGAGGGAAGAAGGGTAAATTGTATATGTATATCGGTTAAATAACTAGCTCTGGGGCTTGAACTATACGAGTTGGGCCAACCCGTGGATCAAATTAAAAACTAATTTAAAATTATAATAAAATAAAACACTAAAACTAACAACAAGAATCTAAACTTAAAGTCATAAACCATGCATATAAATATCACAAATAAAATAATTTTAATAATGCATTACATTTGACTTCAGGTAAAATTTTGGTTGTATGAATTTAATTTGAAATTACTGTATTTTTTTTTTAAGATCATAGGTATAACAATAACAACAACAACAACATGCTAGTGAAACTTTACTCAGTGAGGTCTACGGAGGGTAGAGTGTACGTAGACCTTATCACTATCTCATGGAGCTTGATAAGTTATTTCTAAGAGACCCTCGCCTCAAGAACATCAAACTCAAGTAACAAGAAGAAGAAAGTAATGAAGAATCAATTAAAAAATGTAAATTTTATGTGAGGATTTGAACTTTGTGATATTTATACGCATGGTTTAAGACTTCGAGTTTAGATTCCTGTTGTTAGTTTTAGTATTCTATTTTATTATAGTTTTAATTAATTTTTAACGGAAAATTTTTCAAAATGTCAATATTTTAATATTTTAGAGGGCTCATTAGCAACACTTCAATATTTAGTAAAATTGTCAAAATTTTGTTTGTTATGTATCTTATTTATGTTTTTATTTAAAGAATACAATTCTTATATAACAGATTGGAGGAATTTAGGAGAGAGAATTTTTTTTAAAAAGGAACAAATGCTTAAGAGTCTCATCTGTTACAATTTATCAAAATACACTAACTTCCATCTCTTTCTTCTTCTTTCATCATGTTCTCAAAACAAGCATTTCACATTGTTCTAAAAAAATTAAATATCCAATTTTCTTAATCTTTTTTGTTTCTAAATACTTTTATTTGCCAAGAAAAATATCCAATTTTCACTAATTATTATTATGAAAATCACGGAATTAAAAAATTACCACATCTGTAAAATTTTCAATATCCAATTTTCACTAATTATGGTTATGAAAATCACGGAATCAAAAAATTTGATATCCAATTTTCACTAATTATTATGAAACTTTATGATAATACGTTATAGTTTTATAAATTAAATTTAAATTTTTATAATTTAGAAATTTGTACACCTCTAGTTTTATCTTTTATTTGGCATATTTTTCTCACAACGTATTTTATTTTATTCTTCAGAATTTTGTAACCTTGTGTAAATCGTATCCATTCCAACATGTATACCATTTGTATTTGTATTTGTATTCATTCTAGTTTTCGTGTTGTATTTTGTATAATGAAACTTGTATCTCTTGATTAGTTTGTATTCATTCCAACATGTATGCCAAATAAATATGTAGCTATTTAAGAAACATATTTGTATTCGTTTATTTTTTCAGTATTTATTTCTCTTCAGAATTTTATTTCTTTTCCTAAGTCGTATTCATTCCAATATGTATATTATTTGTATTTATATTCATTCTAGTTTTTCTATTGCATTTTGTATAATGGTGTATAAAATATAAAAATAAATGATGAAAAAGTGAGAATGAAATATAAAATTGAAAAAGAATACGAGAATATTTGTTGCAATCATTGTTAAATAAAATACATAACTAGTTGGCTTACCTTCGAGATGAATATAATTAGGAAAAAAAAGATTCATAAATTATGCAACATGATATTTTGAATAAATACAAATATTAATAGGATACATAGTAGTTTGAATACGAATTGAGAAAAGATACAAAAATCTGAAGAAAAAATTGTAAAAACAAGGGAAAATGTACAAGTACCCCTCAACCTATGCCCGAAATTCCAGAGACACACTTATACTATACTAAGTTCCGATTACCCCCTTTGACTTATTTTATATGTAATTTTCTACCCCTTTTCGGCCTACGTGGCACTAGCTTGAAAAAAAATCAGCCAGCGCTGGGCCCACAAGATAGTGTCACGTAGGCCGAAAAGGGCTAGAAAATTATTAATAAAATAAGTTCAGGGAGGTAATAGGACCTTAGTATAGTATAAGTGTGTTTCTGAGATTCGGGGCTAGGTTGAAGGGGTACTTGTGTAGTATCCCTAAAAATAAAACAAACTAATAGAAAGTTGTTCTTCCTATAAATAAAATACATACCTAACTGACATACTTTTGCGTTGAATACAAATTTGGGACAAATACAAGATTTACAAACTATGCAACACGAAATTTTTAATTAATACAAATATTGATAACACACATAGTGATTTGAATACAAACTGAGAAGGAATACCAAATTCCAAAAATGAACTATAAATACAAAACAAACTAATTGGAAATTGTTCTACCCTCAACTTGGTCTTCAACAAGTTTTCAAAATTTTCTACACCTAATTTTATTTTCCTTTTATTAATAGTGATACAAAAAGATGAAAACACCAACTCTTTAATCATCTCTCTTCCGTTATTTTAATAATGGATCCTACATTGTCCGTTTTCTTAAGTAATACATATATATTGAAAGATGAAAAGTCGTTAGAAAATTGTTGATTACGTTGCACTCTTGTAATCCTCTTAGATTCAACCATTAGAGAGTGATTTTATGTTTTTCAAACCCTAAACAAAAGTTGGTCAATTTAATACTCAACTACAAACAAAATTATTGAAAAAATTAAATAAAAAAGTAGTAAACAAACCTATAAATTGGATGATGCATGCCTTAATCAAAAGGATTGTTATGAATATCTTTAGAGATATATTTCCCAATTTCAGGAAAAAACACACAAAAAGAACGGAAAAGAGAAGTGAGAGTTAAAAGATGAAGAAGAATTGGGAGAGTGAAATCAGTGTGAGAGAAAATATATATTTTTTAAAAAAAACATATGAGAGCGAATGAATTGGAAAAGGTATAATTCAGGTGAGATAAAAGAGGGTCTAAATTAGGAAACACAATACTTTCTAAAATAATGACATTTTGATATTTTTATTAAAATTTATAAAATATGAATATTTTTAATAATTATGTTAAGATTTTTGACTAATTTGCTAATTTATCCTTTAATGTACGGGCTGACCCAACTCATATAGTTCAAGCCCCCAAGGCTAATGGGCTTATTTAGGTTGGGCTAAAGAGTCCTATTTTTAAATGGGCTCCAAAAATGTTGGTCTAATCCAATCAAATCACGAGTTGACCCAGACTCTACCCTAATTGACGGCTCTACTCACTATTGATATTTTTTTTGTTTTTCAAGGATTCAACTCAAATTAGTAATGATTTTTTTTTCGTAGATCAATTGTTTATTGATTTTTTTCTTTGTTGCTTAAGGGAAAGATTCAACTTATGTTCGATATGAGCTTATCAATTTCTAATTGATTTTTTCTTTGCTATTTGAGTGAAAAATCAATTCATGTTAGATGTTTCTTAATAAATCAATTTTTAATTGATTTTTCCTTTTGCTGCTCAAGTTACAAATTAAATTCAGTTTAGGTTTGAACTTTTCGCAAAAGATGAATATATTTTATTGATTTTCTTTTTCTGCTCAAATGACAGTTTAAAATTAGGTTAGGTTTGATTTTCTCAGAATAGATTTTTTAAAAAAATGATTTACCTGTTAGTGCTCAAGTGATACATTCAACTTAGTATGATGTAGTATTTTCTCAATAGATTAATTTATATTTGATTTTTTCTTTGTTGCTCAAGTGATAGATTCAACATAGGTCAGATTTGATCTTCTCTTATATATAAAAAAAATATTTTTTTCCTTTTTGTTCAAGCGACAGATAAACTCGGGTTAGTTTTGAGCTTTTCTACATAGTTCATTTTTTTAAATAAATTAAAAAAAATATTTGTGTTAGGGTTAGTTTGAGCACACTTTAAAAATTCCACAAAATACCTTCTATCTCTCACCAGCATAGTTACTGGGTAATTTTACAAACCAAGGTTCAACTTATACTTTTTTCTCGCTGGGATTTCAACCTTAGTATTCACGCCCTTTAATGCGGATCATTCAATCATTTAGAACATTTCTTGGTGCTAGCAATATTATGTATAATACTTTTCGATGAAACCTATTGAGTATGGTTAGAAGTTCTTTGGTTCAAAAATATAAATTTTAGTGATGCACTTTTACTCTAACATTAATTTTTTTCTAATTTATCATCAACTAAGTCAAATAATTACCCCAATAAGATTTGCAAAAATTATGAAACATGAGGACCCTAACCTTGTTTTATGAAAGAGTAACAATTAAAGATGCTTGCAAACTATATAGGAATCTATAATTACAAGATAATAATAGGTATAAATATAAAGGTACCCTAGGAATAGACAATCAAAACGTATCTAGTTCGTTCGTGGTACAAGTGCTACTCGATATCATGATATTGAAATGCAACTATTTCCTTTCCAAATGGTTATGAGAGGGTTTAGACCATGTAGAAACAATTTAGTCAAATATTTTTGTAATGAAATAATCCCTTACTTTCCCTCAACTTGCTACTGAGCTAACTTGGCATCATTTGCAGCACTAGTAGCATTACTATAACTTTAGTCGAAAGAAGTTCATTGCACAAAAACTAAATTTGAATGATCATGCTGAGGTGATAATTTTATAAGATAAATTCTTCATTTCTTTGAACTAGTTAGTAATATAAAATTTAAGGATTAGGAATTTAAATTTTCCCTCTTATTTGAATAAATATATTAATTCTTACTTAACAAAGATAAAGGAACTTAAACAATTGATGATCTCTCGGATTAAAAGACCAACAAATATAAATAGCTAGGACAGTGAAACAAATTTTTATTTTATACTACATGAAGTTATGTTGAAAATATCACTAGAGTACTGCTTTGCCATTGAATCGTCTTTATATCATTTTGTGCAGGTGAATATTGTTTGTTGTGGTGAAAAGCTGAATAGAGATATGACGCTCAAAGACATTCAACTTAGATGGAAGTCACACCTTCCCAATTCTAGAAAGTGAAAGACTAAATGGGAGTTGGAGGAGGCTATGACTCAGCTAGGATGCATCAGAAGCGAGAAGCTTCAAACTCCACCCAATAAATAACAAGTGTGTGGCTACTGAAATCATGGCTTAAAAGAAGTGAACTACCTATATCACAACAAACTTAAATACTAATCAGTAGACACTTTTTAACGTGCATAATAATAGTCTCAAAGCTATTAGTACCTTAATTCTCTGCTTTATTATCGGCAAACAATCTATTCTTTCGACTTGTATTGTCTAGTTTCCAATGAATATTATGCTATAGACTTCTATATTAGCAATTTTTTTCAGCATGAATATTATAATAAATGGGGTTTTCTGATTCTCACTAATTTGTATTCCTTTAAAGGGAGATGGAAGTGAGACTATTTTACCTATCAGATTTTATTATAAGATTTAAGAATTTAATTGGTCTGAACAGGTCTTTAATTATTAAGATCTTGAACAAAGTCTTAGAATCATTAAGATGTATTCTTTTGTGGATAATATTCATTGTCACACTCACCAACCATGACCATTAATCACTTCTTTCATCACAATGACGCGAATCATCTTCCTGTAATTTAACTCTGAAAATTAAATTTTTTGTAAACTTGAGACTTTGTACATATCTTGGTGTTACATAATTATTTGATTTTCCTTTTGTAGAACACAAGTTATTGTTTGCATTTCACCAAATAACATCTAACACTGAGTTTATCTCGTCAATATCGATTTGTCTTCTATATTTTTAAATCTCATACTCATCACCATGTAAAGTAAAATGACCGATTTTGCAACATTTTGCAACTTGAATCTGAATGATTTAGACCTTAGGTTATCAAGTGCATATGTTATCATTAAGATTTAAGCATTTAATTAATCATTAATTGTTGAACAAAGTATTAATATCTTGTCTAGATAATTTACCACTCTATCCACAATAACTAACCATCACCATTATCGTTATCAATCACCAAACACGTTTGTTCTCACAACAACCGTTGATAACCACACTTTATACAAGCTCATTCGAAGGCAAATATCGTTACACATTCTATCATATAGAATACTTACTGAACTGGATGTTTGGTGCAAACTTATATCATACTTATTGGTTTCAACTTCTACTATATGTTTTGATAAATATACACTTTGAGTTCAAAAATGATCGTGAGCTAGATTTGCATCGTCTAGCTTCATATTACCTATCCTCTAGGAAAAGGCCTTGTAACATTATACATGTGGTGATTAGGAATATGGGTGGGGTTACAATGGTGTTTTATAACTTGTAACATTATACTTGGGTTGATCACGAATACGAGGTTACAATGGTGCTTTATAACTTGAAACATTATACTGGTGGTGATTTGCTTTTCACAAAAAACTGAAATAAATGGAAAAATAAGATTATGTGGAGTCATGATAAAAGTTTATGTAGCCAAACAATTGAACTAACAAAATTCCTCTCTAAATAAATTATCTACATGCTTTATTTTCCTTTATAAATAATATTAACATATATACCATATTTCTTTTTGAGCAAAAAAGTTTAATCTCCAAAACTTAAAAGTCCATATAATCTTAAAGAACAGTTCTTCAAACAAAAGAAATCATTTAATTTCCATATAAACAACTAAAAAGGAAAAGGAATTACATTGATCTGAAATCATATAGTAGCTTCAAGATTGCTTAATATTGATGTGCATATTCCCAATTTATTTATGAAAATAACGAATTCATTTATGTAGCTAAGGAAAAATCTTATAAAGTCAAAAAATATTCTAATTTCTTGTTGGTTGGGCTTATTGAGCCGTTGTTGACATTTGAGCCAAGATGCTAGCATATTGTACAACAGTATGTTGTGAACTGTATTAATAAGAGAGGCCAAACTCTGAAAAATTTTGTTCAGCATGCACAAAACGACCTGCTAATGTTTTTTCCCAAGAGTTTACTTCAATATCTCTAAGAATTCACTCATAATCAGATGTGATGTTTTCCATGAGGTAATCGGAAGATACTCTATCTACGAAAAAACAAACATCTTATGAGGCAAGCATTCTCATAAAAATAATTATTTTTTTAATTAGGTAAAGTACAATAATTGGATTCCTCTCCATGAAGTGTAAAAAAACATAATATTTTACAACATAGCAATTTCTTTTAAATTTTTAAAAAACTTTTAACTACATAATAAAATGCTTCAACTAAGAATAAAATCTCTAAAAGTATTTGCATAACTCCATAACTATTCCCCTCAAGTTCTCAGAATTTATTGGAACAACTTTGTCTACTCGCACTTGGAAGTCACCAAGTCGATACTGAAACCCCTATATCATAATAATATTTTAATGAGTATTTATGAAGACATGTTTTTGATGGTGTTATATAAGTATATCATCTTCAATACGAACAATAATTTGCAGATCTCAATATAATACAAACCTCACAATTAGGTGCAAACTTTATTCTGTAAGATTGTAAGTTCTCCATTATCGTTTGCATTGACGATTTTGCTTCCACAATCAGTCTTTGCCTACTAAGTGTCATGTAAAACTTGTCGGGTTATTCTTGAAGTGAAACCCCCAAAAAATGTTGGGGAAATTCAGATGCATTTGCTTGTTCTAGTAATAGAAAAAAAAATCAACAATCAAATATCGTATATGGGTAAAAAAGTACTCTTAAAAATGACAGGATGTTTAAATTAAAAATGTTAGATATATAGATTATCTTACATTAAGATCTATTCTTTATCCAAAAAATTTCAATACTTCTTCATTTTTTAATACATTATCTTACAAAGGAGAAAAACTTCCCAAGTCCAATCTTTATAATTCATCAAAAGGAGAAAAAAAAAGGAATCTCATCTCTTTATATTACGTTTACAGACATGATTTATTAAGTAATGATGAAATACCTTTGAGCATGGGCTTATAGAAGCAAAAGGTATTTTTCCATCCTCCTTCTTTAACACCATTAATGCTCTCAACACATTTAGATACTTCTATCAGTATTTGACTATTGATTGTTGTACCTGCATTTGGCTGCCAACACAAAACCCTAACAACAAACAAAGTAATAAATTGTACACTTAAACATACACATCAAAATCATTCAAAAATGTTATGTTTCTAGTGAATTCAAAATCATTACCATTTGATTGACATGTTGTCGATTGCAAGTACAATTTTCTTTTTCCTCTTAACGAAAAATTTGTCAAAAAGAAGAAAAAGCTCTTGTCACGACCCAAATCAGGGACGCGACTGGAACCCACATTTACCCTCCTATGTGAGCGAACCAACCCATCTAAACCTTAACATTTCAAGATATATCAACAGAAAATAATGCGGAAGACTTAAACTCATTAATAAAAACAATTCAATACTATTATTATTATCCCCAAAATCTGGAAGTCATCATCACAAGAACATCTATCTCAAATTTCTTAACTAAGAATGTCTAAGAACAAAATAACTAAAAAGCTAGTCCATGCCGGAAGTTCAAGGCATCAAGACTTGAAGAAGAAGACCCAGTCCAAGCTAGACGCATTAGCTCACCCTGAATTTTCCGAGGAAGTGAAGACTGGCTAGATCTGCTGTTGAGTTGAAGTTGACGGAACGTTTGCTGCATTACACAAATAACAAAGAGGAAAACATGAAAGTAGGGGGTCAGTACAACCACACGTACTGAGTAGATATCATCGGCCAACTCAAAATAGGGAACAGTATATATCAATAATAATGTAAATCAACTACAATACTCAACATGTAGCAATAACAACATGAATTCATCAATAACTACAACCAAGTTCACACGTGAGGACTCAAGCCTCAATACCATACTCATTTGGGAATTAAGTTCATTAGATTGAGTATCTTCATTATCTTTCAAGATTCATTATCTTTCTTCCTCTTGTGTCGGTACGTGACACTCCGATCCTCTATTTCTATCCTGGTGCCGGAACGTGGCACTCCGATCCTCATTCTATCCTGGTACCGGAACGTGGCACCCGATCCATATTCTATCCTGGTGTCGGAACGTGACACTCCGATCCTCATATTCTATCCTGGTACCGGAACGTGGCACCCGATCCCCTAATTCATCAAGCCTTCTTTTACACTAAGGCAGCATCATTCTCATGATATAATATATCAAGTGAATTAGGGTTCTTTCAAGATTTGGGATTCAATAACTTCATCATGCTTTGTTTATTCATCACAATTTTATAATCATAATCATGCAAGCATACAACTTAAGCACATAGCAGGGTTTACAAAATTTATCAACACATAATATTCACTATTAAGAGTTCACTACGAATATCGTAACATAAACCATAACCTACCTCCACCGAAGAATTGAATCAACAAGCTATCTTCTCAAAATCCTTGCTATCCTCTTCGTCTCTCTCTCTTGATCGATTCTCTCTCTCTTTGTTTTTGTTTTATTCAAACCCTCTTTCTTTTACCCTAATTAATATATAATTAAGAATGAAAGATGGCAATAATAACCCACTAATTAACTTAAGGTTACCTCTTTTAACCCCCAAGTAATTAGACTTATTAACATTAACCCTATAACTTTATAATTAAAGCAGGAATAGTCAAAAACGTCCCTTAAAACGTGTAAAGAAATCCGACCCGAACTGGGATTGCGTAGCCCGTGACGGGCCGTCGCGCCTGCGACGCTCCGTCCTGCTGTCCGTCGTATGCAACAGAGACTTGTTTAAGTGGATGGCCTGTGACGGGCCGTCGAGCCTGCGACGGTACGTCCTGCCACTCCGTCACGACGTTCAGAGAGTCGATTTTCAGTACCCAATTTCAGTTTTTCTAAGTGTTTTGAAACGACACCATCCACGACGGTCCGTCGTGCCCTTGACGGTCCGTCGTGGCCTCCGTCACATCTGCCAGTTTTTCCAGAATAAAATCTGTTGCTCAAAACGACTAAACAGGTCGTTACAATAGATACCAATTTACCCATCGTTCGTCCCCGAACGATCACAATAAGGAAAACAAGTGCGAAAGGGAATACCTGAATCCGTAAACAGATGTGGGTATCTTTCCCGCATATCTGCCTCCTTCTCCCAAGTGGCTTCTTCAACCGGTCGATTCTTCCATTGCACCTTGATGGATGCAATCTCTCTCGACCTCAACTTGCGAACTTCTCTATCTAAAATAGCTACAGGTTCCTCCTCATAAGACAAATTCTCATCAAGCAAAACTGAATCCCAACGGATAATGTAATTTCCATCCCCATGGTATCTTTTCAACATCGACACATGAAACACCGGATGTACTCCGGACAACCCTGGGGGCAAGGCTAATTCATAGGCCACCTCCCCTATTCGCTTTAGTACCTCAAATGGTCCAATATACCTTGGACTTAGCTTACCTCTTTTGCCAAACCGCATCACCCCTTTCATGGGTGAAACCTTCAACAAGACTTGTTCACCTTCCATGAACTCCAAGTCTCTAACCTTCCGGTCTGCATACTCCTTTTGTCTACTTTGCGCCGCTAGAAGATTTTCTTGAATGCCCTTCACCTTTTCTAACGAATCCCTCAAGAGATCGGTACCCCAAGGTCTAACCTCGAATTCATCAAACCAACCAATGGGAGATCTACACCTCCTCCTATACAATTCTTCAAATGGAGCCATATCAATACTTGAGTGATAGCTATTATTGTATGAAAACTCTGCCAAAGGTAAGAAGCTATCCCAATGGCCACCAAACTCTATCACGCATGCGCGAAGCATATCCTCCAACACTTGAATCGTTCGCTCAGACTGACCATCGGTCTGAGGATGGAACGCGGTACTAAGGTCCAACCTAGTACCCAATTCCGCATGCAATGTTTTCCAAAACTTAGAAGTAAACTGCGTACCTCTATCTGATATAATGGATAGTGGAACCCCATGCAATCGAACGATTTCTGAGATGTAGATTTTTGCTAACTTCTCTGCATTGTAAGTCACCTTAACCGGAATGAAATGAGCAGACTTAGTTAATCTGTCCACAATCACCCAAATGGAGTCGAACTTTTCCCAGTGTCTTTGGAAGACCAACCACAAAGTCCATTGCAATTCTCTCCCACTTCCATTCCGGAATGGGCATTCTTTGAAGTGTTCCTCCGGGCGTTTGGTGTTCATATTTCACTTGTTGACAGTTTGGACACTTGGCAATAAAGTCAACAATATCGCGCTTCATTCTACTCCACCAAAAGTGTTGTTTTAGGTCACGGTACATCTTGGTTGCACCCGGATGTATCGAATACCTTGAACTATGAGCTTCTGCCAGAATAGTATTGATCAAATCATCAATGCGGGGTACGCATACCCTTCCCTTAATCCTCAACACACCTTCCTCGTCGATTGTTGCTTCTTTAGCCTCTCCTCGCAACACTTTATCTCGGATTCGCCTTAGTTTCTCATCATCAAACTGTTTTCCCTTAATCTTGTCAAGAAAAGAAGATCTTGACTCCACACTAGCCAACAATCCTCCCTTCTCCTTTATTTCCAACCTCATCAAGTCGTTAGCCAGAGTCTGAACCTCTCTAGCCAATGGGCGTCTAGAGGCTTGCAAGTGAGCTAGACTTCCCATGCTTCCCGCCTTTCTACTTAAAGCATCCGCTACAACATTCGCCTTCCCCGGATGATACAAAATAGTGAGGTCGTAGTCCTTCAATAGTTCCATCCATCTCCTCTGTCTCAAATTCAAATCTCTCTGAGTGAAGACATACTGTAGACTACGATGATCCGTATAGACCTCACACTTAACCCCATATAAATAGTGTCTCCATTGCTTCAATGCAAACACTACCGCGGCCAATTCCAAGTCATGAGTTGGATAGTTACGTTCATGCACTTTTAATTGTCTTGAGGCATAAGCAATCACGTTCTTCTCTTGCATTAGCACTGCACCCAAACCCGAATAGGATGCATCACAATAAACAATGAAGTTCTTACCCTCTACCGGCAAGGTGAGGATAGGTGCGGTAGTCAACAGAGTCTTGAGCTTCTGAAAGCTTTCCTCACACTCATCCGACCATACAAATGGAACATTTTGCTTAGTCAAGTTCGTCAGTTGGGAAGCAATAGAAGAGAATCCCTTGACAAAGCGGCGGTAGTAGCTAGCTAACCCAATGAAGCTCCTTATTTCTGACACATTAGTAGGTCTTACCCAATTCTTCACTACTTCGATCTTAGACGGATCCACCATCACTCCATCCTTAGAAACCACGTGCCCCAAGAAGGACACTGCATCTAGCCAAAACTCACACTTAGAGAACTTGGCATAAAGCTTTTTCTCCCTCAACATTTCCAATACAATTCTCAAATGCTCCTCATGTTCCTTCTTACTCTTGGAGTATACCAGTATATCATCTATAAATACGATCACAAAGAGGTCCAAATACGGCTTAAATATCCCGTTCATCAAGCTCATGAACGCAGCAGGGGCGTTCGTAAGACCAAAAGACATCACCACAAATTCGTAATGTCCATACCTCGTTCGAAAAGCAGTCTTTGGCACATCCGTTGCCCGTATTTTCAATTGATGATAACCGGATCTCAAGTCAATCTTAGAGAAGACACAAGCAACTTGTAATTGATCGAATAAGTCATCAATGCGAGGAAGAGGATACTTGTTCTTAATAGTTACCTTGTTTAACTGTCGGTAGTCTATGCACATCCGAAATCTCCCATCCTTCTTCTTTACAAACAAAACCGGAGCACCCCAAGGAGATGCACTTGGTCTAATGAAGCCCTTGCTCAACAACTCTTGAAGTTGAGCCTTTAACTCTCTTAACTCCGCGGGAGCCATTCTATACGGGGGTATAGAAATGTGGCGTGTGCCCGGTTCAAGATCGATACAGAAGTCAATATCCCTATCTGGTGGCATACCAGGAAGATCTGCAGGGAACACATCAAGAAACTCACGGACCACCGAAACCGACTCAATCGAAGGTACTTGGGTAGTGTCATCCTTGAGATGTGCCAAGAAAGCTAAACACCCTTTACTAACCATTTTCTTAGCACGAAGAAATGAGATGATACGCACCGGATTGGAAGTGTAGTCACCCTCCCACACTAACGGATCTGTCCCAGGCTTGGCTAACGTCACCGTTTTAGCATTACAATCCAAGATCGCAAAATTTGGAGAAAGCCAAGTCATACCCAGAATTACATCAAAGTCACCCATTTCTAAAATAACCAAATCTACATAAGTGTTGCTCCCCACAAAGTTCACCAAACAAGACCTATGTACCTTTTCAACTACCACCGACTTACCCACCGGTGTAGAAACACGAATAGGCATGTCAAGTAATTCACAATGCAATTTTAGACCATTAGCAAATGATGAAGATACATATGAAAACGTGGAGCCAGGGTCAAATAATACAGATGCCATGCAATCACAAACCAAAAGATTACCTGTGATAACAGCATCAGACGCCTCCGCTTCAGATCTCCCAGGAAAAGCGTAACAATGGGCCCTATCGTTTGTCTGTCCATTGCCCCTACCATGTTGCGTAGTAGTGGCTCCATTTTGCCCATCACCTCTGCCGTTGTGATGACCACCATTACCTCGACCACCACGTCCTCCAGAAAAACGGCCTCTACCATGACCACCTCTACCTCTAGCTAGTGGGGTTCTGTAACTCTGGTTTGGACAATACCTCTTGATGTGTCCAACCTCCCCACATCCATAACACTCTCGGGGTTCATGCATAGGTCTCTCGGAGTAGTGTTGACTGTTCTGAGGTGGACCCCCAACTACAGTCTGTAGTGAAGACTGAATTGGTCGACTTGAGTAACCTCCGGAGCTCTGTCCTCTAGAGTGAGAACCATTAAACTCTCCTCCCCTTCGAAACCTTTTCGATGTCGATGTCGTGGTGAAGTCGTCTGGCTTCACTCCTTCCACCTCTATCACAAAGTCTACCACCTCTTGGAAGGATGTTGCCGTAGCCGCTACCTGTAAGGCTGAAATCCGCAACTCTGACCTCAACCCCTTCACAAAACGGCGAATCCGTTCTTGTGGACTGAAACAAAGTTGGGTGGCGTATCTGGATAGTGCGCGAAATTTAGCCTCATACGCGTTAACTGTCATCCTCCCTTGCTCTAGACTCAAGAACTCGTCCCTTTTTCTATCTCTCAAAGTCCTTGGGATATACTTCTCCATAAACAGGGTAGAGAATGATTCCCAAGTCATAGGTGGTGCCTCTGTTGGTTGACACTCAACATGTGACCGCCACCACGTTTTGGCGTTCCCTTGAAACTGATAGCTCACGAACTCAACGCCAAACCGTTCTACTATACCCATCTTGTGTAGTAGCTCATGACAATCAACCAGAAAATCGTAGGCATCCTCTGATTCTGTGCCCTTAAAGACTGGAGGTTTCAATTTCAAGAACTTACTGAAAAGTTCATGCTGATCATTTGTCATAATAGGCCCAGTAGTCAGACGTGGAAATGTGCCTATTCCCAATGATGCATCCATGCGGGGAGCCATGGTAGCCGCATGTCGTACCTCTGAAACCGGAGGTGTTGGTGCAGAAACCACTGGAGGTGCCTGACCCTGATCGGATAACCCACTAAGATAAGCAAGTACCTGGTTGATCATCTCTGGGGTAGGTTGGGGTGGCATTTCCTCATTCTGCCCTTGTTCATTCTCCCCTTCCTCTCCTCTCTATACCTCCTCGGTCGGTGGAGGAGTCACCGCCCTAGTATCAGAGGGGCTAGGTGCTTGTCCTCTTCCTCTAGAGGACGTCCTCCCACGACCTCTCCCACGACCTCTTGCCGTTGCTCTTCCTCGAGCTACAGCCCCAGTGGCTGGCTCAGTCGTTTCTTGTCTTTCCATTGTTGCTGCTGGTGCGGTCGTTGCTCTAGTTCTAACCATCTGCGAAATAGAGTGAAGATGGTCAGATACCAATTCGTATCGCCCAGATACCAATTGGACTCAAGTAGTAGCACGAAAGAAGAATGAACGAGTGAAATTTTTCCTAAAGTCTTATAGCCTCTCAAGGAAAAGTAAAGGCGTCCCCCCTACTGTTCCTTAAGACTCTACTAGACCTGTTCTTGTGTGATGAGACCAATGAACCTAATGCTCTGATACCAAGTTTGTCACGACCCAAATCAGGGACGCGACTGGCACCCACATTTACCCTCCTATGTGAGCGAACCAACCCATCTAAACCTTAACATTTCAAGATATATCAACAGAAAATAATGCGGAAGACTTAAACTCATTAATAAAAACAATTCAATACTATTATTATTCAATACTATTATTATTATCCCCAAAATCTGGAAGTCATCATCACAAGAACATCTATCTCAAATTTCTTAACTAAGAATGTCTAAGAACAAAATAACTAAAAAGCTAGTCCATGCCGGAAGTTCAAGGCATCAAGACTTGAAGAAGAAGACCCAGTCCAAGCTAGACGCATTAGCTCACCCTGAATTTTCCGAGGAAGTGAAGACTGGCTAACTCTGCTGTTGAGTTGAAGTTGACGGAACGTTTGCTGCATTACACAAATAACAAAGAGGAAAACATGAAAGTAGGGGGTCAGTACAACCACACGTACTGAGTAGATATCATCGGCCAACTCAAAATAGGGAACAGTATATATCAATAATAATGTAAATCAACTACAATACTCAACATGTAGCAATAACAACATGAATTCATCAATAACTACAACCAAGTTCACACGTGAGGACTCAAGCCTCAATACCATACTCATTTGGGAATTAAGTTCATTAGATTGAGTATCTTCATTATCTTTCAAGATTCATTATCTTTCTTCCTCTTGTGTCGGTACGTGACACTCCGATCCTCTATTTCTATCCTGGTGCCGGAACGTGGCACTCCGATCCTCATTCTATCCTGGTACCGGAACGTGGCACCCGATCCATATTCTATCCTGGTGTCGGAACGTGACACTCCGATCCTCATATTCTATCCTGGTACCGGAACGTGGCACCCGATCCCCTAATTCATCAAGCCTTCTTTTACACTAAGGCAGCATCAGTCTCATGATATAATATATCAAGTGAATTAGGGTTCTTTCAAGATTTGGGATTCAATAACTTCATCATGCTTTGTTAATTCATCACAATTTTATAATCATAATCATGCAAGCATACAACTTAAGCACATAGCAGGGTTTACAAAATTTATCAACACATAATATTCACTATTAAGAGTTCACTACGAATATCGTAACATAAACCATAACCTACCTCCACCGAAGAATTGAATCAACAAGCTATCTTCTCAAAATCCTTGCTATCCTCTTCGTCTCTCTCTCTTGATCGATTCTCTCTCTCTCTTGCTGTTCTTTCTATTTTTCTTTATTCAAACCCTCTTTCTTTTACCCTAATTAATATATAATTAAGAATGAAAGATGGCAATAATAACCCACTAATTAGACTTATTAACATTAACCCTCTAACTTTATAATTAAAGCAGGAATAGTCAAAAACGTCCCTTAAAACGTGTAAAGAAATCCGACCCGAACTGGGATTGCGTAGCCCGTGACGGGCCGTCGCGCCTGCGACGGTCCGTCCTGCTGTCCGTCGTATGCAACAGAGACTTGTTTAAGTGGATGGCCTGTGACGGGCCGTCGAGCCTGCGACGGTCCGTCCTGCCACTCCGTCACGACGTTCAGAGAGTCGATTTTCAGTACCCAATTTCAGTTTTTCTAAGTGTTTTGAAACGACACCATCCACGACGGTCCGTCGTGCCCTTGACGGTCCGTCGTGGCCTCCGTCACATCTGCCAGTTTTTCCAGAATAAAATCTGTTGCTCAAAACGACTAAACAGGTCGTTACAGCTCTCGCTAATACAAGGAAAGATAAGAAAGTGAATCTTAAAATCTTTATGTTATAGTTAGAAATTGTCTGAAAGCATAAGGTTGTATTTATAGTGGACAAGTACCTTGAACAAAAATCAAAGTCATATTTAACTTTTGCTACTAAAATTTCAACAAAGTTACCTTGTAAGGTCAAACTTGATAGATAATCAAAATAGTATTTCTTTTTCCTTTATATATAGTTGAATTAACAGTTTTTCCTTATTAGCATCGAAGATAGAAAGAGAAAATAATAAATATTCATTCTAAAATGTAGGTCAAGATTATATTTGTCTGAATGTATCTAGTCAATATTAATATATTTATTTCTCTTAATTAATATGCCTTTTCTTTAAGAAAAAAATTTATGCTTTGAAGGATGAAATATCGTCAAAGATTTCATGAATCAATATGAATTATTTTTATTAAAATAAAGATTGTACAAGATTTGTTTCATTTTATATGATTTAATATTTCTTTTGTATTTTTTAAGCAATTCAAATAGTGTTCTCATTTCTTGTAGAATCAATAGTTTTTCTTAATCTATATTTTTCCTTAAATGTATTTCTTAATAAAAATTCCCTAGAATGGTACTATCTAGTTTACATATTTATTTTTATTAATTAATAAGCCAATTTTTTAAAAAAGAAGATGTTTTGAAGGATTAAACAAATCAAAACACTCATACACCGAATATGAATTGTTTATTGTAAAATATATTATATACTATCTTTATTTCATATTATATAATATAATTCAATATTGGGAGTCAAATCATTTCTTTCAAAAGTTCTTATCTACCTTGCATGCTTTTAAATACAAATTTCTGATTTAAGTTAAAAAATAATTTAAACTATTTTCCACATCACCTATCGCATTCGGAATATTACATTATTTTATGGTAATTAAAAGAATTAATTTGTGTAATTATCCTTTTATAAGTTTTCTTTTAATTTTAACCAGTGAAAGATCGATCGGGCAGGATGAAGTGCAGATCAACTAATGTACGATCATTCAACTTCAAAATCATACAAAGTGACCTTTTGGATTAGCTTAATTAAATTAATAATATGTAAATTTAAGTGTAAAAATTAATTTTATACATAAACTGTTACGATTATGAATAGAGGTAATGAAATCGATAATAAAAACTGATGTGTTTGGCAAAAAATATTGTTAAGTCGTCCTACTATTAAAATGATTGAAAGACCCTAATAATGCCAAAAAGTTATACATTAAAACTAATTCTCTATACAAAAGAATAAATGGCATATACCACTTGAAGATATTTGGTGAAGAGATTAGATATGTATTGTAATACCAAAGACAATAAATTGTTGAACCTTTTTTGTATGTGGAAAAATGTAGTAGACCTCAATTTCATGTTCGATAGAATTTTTGACGTTTTACGTTCATTTTTTAAACTTACATATTGATGAATGTTTTTATATTATCAAGAACTTATTGGAAAGTGATGAACTACAAAGAGAATTCATCTTTGTTATATTGAAAATGTTGTCATTGTTGCATTTGTTGTTAAAGGTAGATCAGAGGAAAGGGCGTGCATATGACTAGAACTCATTTCAATCAAAAAACCTTCAATCAAAATTTTAAAGTAGCGGTGTTATAATAAATCTCAAGTCATTTAATCCACCGAATTCATTCAAGTTATGATGGATCAAAATTTATCCATCTATTAGCTCAATTTTCTTTCACCAACTCATTTCAGTTCATAAAAAAATGAATTCATATGTGGCTCAAATTAATTCACGAGTAATCTTATTAAAATACTTTTTAAAATGACATTTATTTATTTAATATGTTATGTATAGTCATAATAAAGAAAAGTAATAATTTTGTTAAGAACTAAAAACATAAAAGAACAAAATAAAGTAATTAAGTATTAGTGAGAATTTAGCGCGGGATGATTTATTATCATCCACATTCTATCTCATTTTAGTCGATCTATTTCAACTCAAATAGACTATGAATAATAAATAATTCACATATTTATAAACTCGCCTTATTTACATTCGGAAGCTAGGGAAGTAACAAGTACTTGTTTCCAGTTCACGTGAACCCAATAGCTTTTGTGTTATGAACAAGCTCCAACCCAATGTTACATAAACAATTATTTATTGGGCGGAGAAGAAGCAATAGAACTGGAATGTAACTCATAAAGGTTGATTTGGGACCCAAGCCCAATTAACAACAGGTTAAAAAGGACTACAGCTTAGAAAATGTATTCACCTTTAATTAAGCACCTGAATTGGGTGCTTTACTAATTGTATATTGTTGAATATGATATTCTAAGATTGTAAAATTATTTCTATATTACAATGAGGAACTACTGAACTCAATCACTTGCTGCCGTTACTCTTCAGTTTTCTGTTAAGGTCTATCCTGCAGAGGTACTCAAATTGGATCAGTGATCGATTTCTAGGTTTAGTCGTAAACCTAATTGGTTATTTCCAATTCGGTAGGGTTGGGGTGCTTGAGGCAGATTCAAAAAAAAGCGGTTGATTACTCGGATTGGTTCTCACATCCCACCAAAAGGATGGGCGAGAGAAAGATCTCAAATATCTGGAGTTTCTTTTTGTATATTATATGGATGATCCGATCCGCAAGGACCATGATTGGGAATTGTTTGATCGTCTTTCGAGCTCTACCCTGCCCGCATTTCCTTGTGTTTTGAAGAGGAAAAAAAAATCTCTCTACCTGCTGCCAACAGTCTTTTTTATCTTTAAAATAATAATCAAAATAATAATATCATTGAAATAATTATTGAGGATAAATCTAGTTTAAATCAATAAGATATCCGGTGTAGTCAACACGGTGAATCTAATGAGGGTATAAATATACAAACTTTATCTCTACCTTAGAATTAGAGATATATTAATATTGTTATCCATAAAAATAATATTAACTAAAAAAGGGTAAAAAACAGAGGAATGAAAATACAGAAAAGTGAGAATAGGAGATGTTCTTTTTTTGGGAATTCAACTCCGAAAAACACGTTTGACCATAAAACTCACACTAAAATTTAACTTCAAGTAGAATTTCAAAATTTCTGAGAATTTGAAAAATAGCAAAAAGTTGTTTTCACTTCAATAGTAGAGAACAAGGGCTTCAACATGACTCACTTGATCAATTGCAGAGAATATTCCAAAAGCAAACATATACTTTTACATTTTATCTACATTTCTTTGTTTGCCATATGGAATCAAATTTTTTGAAATGTTATGTAACCAAACATTCCTACTTTAATAATGACCCCACTTCTTTTTTTAGTTTTCATTGTCATAATACAAATTCTTCATTATTGTTCTGTTTGTTAAGCTTTCCTTTAACAGAAAACTAGTCTCTCTCTCTATATATATAGCAGAGTTCAAAATTAATTAATTAATCAGATATGGAGTTGTTATCTATTGTTGTGGCAAAGGTAACGGACTTCTTAATGCATCCAATTGCTCGAGGGATTGGGTATTTATTTTACTACAAGAGCAACATTAGATGTATGCATAAAGAATGTGAGAATCTGAAGAATATCAAAAGTAAGTTCCAGGAAAGAGCGGAAGTTGCCCAGAGAAACTTACAACTCATTTCACACAATGGTGAAGCTTGGTTAAAAAGTGTTGATACCACTACTGAACATGTGGAAACTGTAAGGCAAGGTACAACTTAGGTTGAAAGGGGTTAATTTTATTGTTGGTGTCCAAACCTGAAGTCATGTTACTCGCTGAGCAGGAGAGCTAAGAAAATTACACTGGAGTTGATTCAACTTTAAAGTGAAGGCACCAATCTAAATGAATTCTCCTTTGATCGTCCAGTTCAAATTCATGTTGCTATACCTAGTAACAGTGGTGAGGTGTTTGACTCTAGAAAATTCCAAGAGGATGCGGTCATGGCAGCTTTGAAAGATGACGGGCCACTATGATTGGGATATGTGGTATGGGTGGTGTTGGTAAGGCAACACTGGCTAACAAAATCAGACAGAAGGCGAAGCAAGAAAGGATGTTCAATGATGTTGTTGAGTCGTGGAGACCGGTTGTGTATAAGGTTAGTGGATCAGAACAGTCGCATTCTTATAATCTTGGATGATGTATGGAAGGCTCTTGATCTAAAGAGACTTGGAACTCCAGTGGAAGCAACTACAAACATCAATGCAAAGTGATATTCACAACGCGTTTCCGATCTGTTTGTGAAGCAATGGGAGCACAGAAGATCATGGAAATTGGGATGTTATTTGAAGAGGAAGCTTGGATCTTTTTCAAGTAGAAAGTCGGTATTTTTGTCGACAATCCTTCTCTACTTGACATTGCAAAAGAGGTTGACAAAGAATGGAAGGGGATGCCGCTAGTAATTATTGAAGTTGCAGGAGCAGTAAAAAATCTTAAAACCAAGCCTTCGCGGAATTGTGACCTTGAACAATTAAGAAGTGTTGAAACAAGAATTAATCCTGAAGTGACCAAAGAGTTGTATAAACCTCTAAGTCTAAGCTATGATTTCTTGGAATGTAATGAAGCGAAGAACCTCTTTTTGCTTTGTTCCTTGTTTGAGGAAGATAGTAATGTCTGTCCAGAAGAATTACTAAGATATGGAAGGGGGCTTTGCATCTTTTCAGAAATCGGAAAGTTAGAACAAGCAAGAAATACGGTGTGTCTTCTGTTGGAAACATTGAATGATTGTTTCTTGTTAGCCCAAGGTTCAGACAAAAACTATGTGAAAATGCATGATGTGGTCCGTGATGTGGCTATAAGTATCCCATCTGAGGGAGAGCATAACTTTATGGTAAGTCACCATGTTAACTCAGATGAGTTCCCAAGAAGAACTTTTTATGAGCATTTCACTCACATGTCAATAGTTGCAAATAAATTTGATGAGCATCCTAGATCAATATTTTGCCCAAACTAATGTTTTTAATATTGAAACTCCGGGTTGATGAATATTCGTTCAAGTTACAGGACGATTTTTTTGATGGAATGGACAAACTCAATGTCTTCAGCCTGAGTGTATATAGGCAATACCCCGTTCTGCCTTTGTCGGCATCCATTCGGAGGTTGTCAAGTTTGAGGACGTTGTGTCTGAGTAATCTAGTGTTGGGTGACATATCCATTATCGGGAATCTTGTCACTTCAGAAATTCTCAGCATAAGAGATTCTCGGTTAGTGGAGGTGCCAGTGGAGATTGGAAAATTAACCAATCTAATTATGTTGGAGTTGCGGAATGAGTGTAAAACAATTGAAAGGATTTCAACAGGTGTCTTATCAAGTCTAGTTCAGTCGGAAGAACTACATATGGTTGTAGTAGAATATTGTAGTTACTCCACCTTAAGTGAACTTAAATCCGTATCGAGATTGACCGCACTGATATTAAGTAAATGTGCCAAAGATGTTATCTACAGTAACATGAGACTTTCCTCTAAGTTGATACGGTACAATCTTACAATGAGTGACATGTGGACGATGATTACGACAGGAATATTACTTTAGAGGTCATGGAGACTTGGCCATTGGGTAATTGGATCTGCCACCTGTTAAAGGAGAGAGAATTCATACATTCAACCGGAAAGGGCTCTAATAATGTGTTGACTGAGTTGCAACAAAATATACTTCAGAATGTGAAATGTCTCCACCTCGCTAGATGTGATTTAGTGACACATTTATTGAAGAGCTCTGGGAGGAGACATGAAATAATCAAGTTCCCCAATTTATATGAGTTTAAGCTTCAATATCTGAAATGCCTGACTCACTTTTGCAGTGACAATGTTGAGGCCATTAAGTTCCCTCAGTTACGAAAAATGATCTTCGATGAGTTACCGAAGTTCCAAAATTTCTGGCCTACAGCCAACAACTCCATCACTATCTCAAATCATCTTTTTCATGAAAAGGTTTGCTTCTTATCGTGAAACTAGCTTACTTTTTCAATTGTTATTCACAGGGCTAATTTTAGTTTTTAAATATTTTTCTATTTGTTTATCATTATTTGAATTTCTTTATCTTATTTCATTTTGTAGTGCGAAAATAAATAGATATGGAAAAGGAAGAAATAAGTAAGAACAAATTTAAGACTATTTTTTAATGACCCTCTCAAGTTTACTTTGGGGTCATATGAGTTGAGCTCAAATAGGCTATAAAAATCGAGTTTGGTTATGACCCTCCCAATTTAACATATTTAATCTCAATAACTTTTAACATATTGTTATTTAAATTTTATAACCTTAATTTGAAATGTATTAAGGCTTGAATAAATTGAGTTTGAACTCAATTCAAATTATCTTGAGTTGAATCCATAAAATTATGGACGGATTAGACTGGTTACCTAGCTCCAAGTTTGATACATGAACATTTGCAGGTTTCTTGTCTCAACCAGAAAGATCTAGACATCTATAGTTCTAACATAAGTTCTCTATGCTCTCACCAACTTCCAATTGCCTAATTCAGCAAACTTGAAACATTGGAAGTAAAGAATTGTAGAAAATTGAGAAACTTAATCTCTCCATCAGTGACCAGAGGTGCTCGGAATCTACGAATACTATTGATAGAAAATTGCGTGTCAATGGAAAAAGTGATCACACAAGAGGAACAACAAGGAGAAGAAATCATGAATAATGAGCCCTTATTTCTCCTCTTGGAAGAGCTGCAGCGTGAAAGACTGCTTAAGCTGGGCAATTCTAAGGTTTGTCTTGCTCCACTAACTGTATAACTAATTAAATCTAGTGCTCTCTTTCTATCTTAACTTTATAGTAATAATAATATTCAGATACATATTTATGTTTGTCAATTGAACCAACTTTCTTGTACAGTATTTTCAATTGGAAACCTTATTATTCTCTGCTCCCAGGAAAAAAATGCTAGTGAAGGCACTACTGAAAGTGACAAATCTGAAGCTAATGATGGCGACAAATCTGAAGCTGCTGATGACTCGGAAGGGTGAACCATGATTTTGGGGTGATGGCAGAAGCTAGTGATGTCTATGAATTCAAAGATAGCTAGGAATTAATAGTCCATGTTAATTCGAACATGACCTAATACATATACTTTTGTTCGTTGATTTTAGAAAGAAGGAGCGCATCTTGAAGAAGTAGCATAAGCCTAAAGTAGTAGCCTCTTATATTTTGTCGAGTCCCTTTGATATCTTATTAATCAAGAGGTAACAAGCAGAGGCATATCGATATTATAATCCATGGATTCACGTGAACCCAACTGTTTTTGCCAAGAGACATTGTATTTGTATCAGTAATTTCCTTATAATTACAGATTCGGATTGATTATTATCTGACTTTGGTTCCTCATAAAAATACTCATAATGCATTTGAAGGATTCCTCTTCATCTTAAAGTTGTTGTGGCACTTAGACTTACGAGAGAAAAATGCATAAAACTTTTCCTTACTTTATAAATAGCCAAAAATTTAGAACAAAATATTTTCCCCTAGTCCCTACTAATTTTAGCACAAAGAAGATACTGTATTTTTTTTTCAATTCTCAAACTATCCTATCTAAGAGCTCACGCAGAGTAATAGCACATTAAAATGGTTAGCCCTGCTTAAACAAGAAAGTGTGCATTATACCTTGATATTAAGAAGCCCAACATTTACCGGGATACTTATCTTGTGATTTCGTCACACAAAACAATTAGTTTAGCAAATTAAGTACAATACTATTTACTCTGTACCATAATGTTATTTGAAATATGGGAATGGAAGAACTTGTTTGGTTTTGCCTTGATTTTCTTACCTTATTTGAAATTTATTTATTCCTAAAAGAAAATATAAAATGATACCATAAATATTTTTACTTTTCATGCAGGAAAATATATTTTTCTTCCATATTTGGTCTATTACTTCCTTAGAGGAGAAACTTGAAACTCTATAAATTGAAAACTCATCTTCTCATATCAAGAATACAATAGCGTCCACAATTGTAATAATTTTGAGAGTCTTTTTTATGGAGAGATTTTCTACAAAATATATTTATGTTTTTCAATATTAGTTTTATAATATGTAGGTCGCTTGATCAAACTATATTAATAATATGTTTTTAATATGAGTTTATTTGTCGTCTAATTTATCGTCATATGATTTTCAAATATATAATATTCTGTAACACTCCATCTCAAGCAGAAGTATAGATATTGATCATGCCCAGCTTGAACGTATGTAGTTAACTCGAGCTCCATTCAACGCTTTTGTGAACAAATCAGCTAGTTGCTCTTCAACCTTCAGAAAGCCAATGAAAATCAAGTTTTCCTGAATCTTCTCCCGAATGAAATGACATTCAACCTGATTCTTTTATGATAAACCGGATTTCAGGTAATATGAAGAGCAGCTTGATTATCACAACAAAATTCACTGTTGTATGATTTTTTGGTCCAATTACAATTAAAAGATGATATATCTACATAATCTCACATGTAGATTGTTACGTAGCTCTGCACTCGAATTCAACACTTGATCGAGATACAGTTAAAAGATGATATATCTACATAATCTCACATTAATATATGTTCATTCTAGATACTAAGCTACCTTGCCTATTATCTACAACAAGGATGTCATCATGTCTTTTTGTTGCACTCCTTTAAAAAAAAGACGTTGAACTAGGCGTCATTACTGCTACTTCTGTGTTCCTTTATGGTTTGGTGCATCATCGCCAAGGGAGAATATATTTTATAGTGTAATATTATTTGATATGTTGACATACTCGCTAGCTATTCCATTTGGGATAATCGCCAAGCCTCTCGAACACATTTTTGACCGATGCATACATGTGTACTTCTGATATTATATCACCATAGTAGACGTTGAAATATGAGAATGAACATTAAATTGGTACATGTAGGAACTGTAACATGGTACGATGGGGATCAAATAAAGGCTATAGAGGATGGACATTACATCATGTTGCATGATTCAGAATACTTAGACTCATATAGTGTCTCGACGAAGAATTAGAGAGGTTGATTGCAGAACTGGAAGTTCTATCGCAGCGCATACTTGATTTGTGCAGTAGAGGGAATGAGGTTCTCGACTTCTCTTTTAAGCTGATTTATCTTGAGCTTAACAACTGCCTGGCAATTTCTTCCTATGTGCATAAGGCTAAAGGGAGAGGTTTTGATTTTTCCAAGATTTCTTGAGCAACATTGGGATACATCTGGACTTGCAAATCTCTAATTGGCTAATTGCAGTCGGGGGTTTGTACATATATGGCTTCCTTCTAGTGTAATTATTCATTATTTTTTTCATAATGAGGTATAGCATATCAAGCATATGCTTTTTCTGAAGTATGATAAGTGGTCTTCTTGTTGTTTGTATGTTTGTTTAGATATTAAGTCAAAACTTAGTGAAACTCGCTCATTTGACACCCATACACAAGATCAAAATGGTTATTTAGAACGCAGAGTCATTTTTCTAGGAAACAAATAACTAAATAAAAAAGTTTGATTTTAGTCTAGAATTAAATACACTTCATCTTTTACCCTCATATTATTTGCTTCATTACATAGAAGTGTCGCCTTTAGTTTAAACAAACATTTATTCAAGAGAAAATAAATTTCTAGAAAATTTATACGTAGTGGGAATGATGATCATGCAGATCACAAGGATACCAACATTGTTAATAAGCCAGCTAAATGGCATATGTAATATTAAATAAAAGAGTGATTCTGGTATGTCAAAGAATAATATCCTCTGAATTACAAACAAATAAATATGAATGGTTGACATAATATCTCAAATCACAACAAAGATGTATATGCGTGCTTAAGATAAATGTGGAGAAAGATTCCCAAAATTGTATATCCTTAAAAATAATACTTAAGCTAATGAGGATTATGGCAGCTAAGTTGGTGAGCTCCTATCTTCCTCTATTTAGGTACAAGTATGAATTCGCTAAGGAATACAACATTGACTTCAAAATGACAACAACGAAATTTTACATGAGTGGTTTAAAATGAACATCGTCCAGTTGAGGTTTCTAAGTGAAATTTTGTGCCAATTTTGAGGGGTCACCCATCGACTAGGCCTAAACTATGATGTACACATTGATAAGTCTTTATTATTTAACATACAATTTTTTTAGCAAAATGATGTAAAAAGTGACATCTTCATAAATTGCAGGGGGCTAAAACTCTCGTTAATTTTAATATAAAATTTATATTTGTGGGGATTTTAACTCCCAGAGTTCACAAATTTGTTGGGATTTTGACTCCTAGATTTGAAGTGCTGTTTTAATTGATATTAATTTTTGGGGTTCAAAATCCCCTAATAAAGCCTTGTTAATGATAACTACGCTTGGCATATGAAAAATTCTCGTGACTTTTATTATGTCACACCTAATTGTAGGGATTTTTTAAGTACCACAAAACTAAATTGTAGGGATTACTGACTGCTGCAATATGTAATTTAAATTCTACAATTTAATGGATTTTATAATATATGTATAGCATTATTGATATGCGTGATCAATAAATATAATCCTATCATAAAATTGCAGAAAAGCTGAATTTCAAAATTTTCTAAAATTTTTAAAACAACTTCAATTTATATTCACGCGCAAATACAACTCTAATTTTCAGCTATTATCTTTTTCACTTTTAATTTTTTTTTTCTAATACTAATAAATTTCAATTTTTCGTATCCCTGGCCCCTTAATTTTCTTTTATCTTTTAGGTCTTTCATGGCTTTATTCTATTTGATTGACATCTACTTTTCGTAATTAAATTTGGAATTTAAAAATATTTTTGAATCTGGTGCTTTTAATATAGGACAAATTACTTAATTACACTCCTTTACTTACATTAATATCTATTTATCCCCACTTATTTTAAAATTTTCAAAAATCACTTATTTCCACCAATTAATAAAATTTGTAAGATACATAAAGATTTTTCACATTTTTTACAGCCAATACCCACGTTTCCATTACAAAGTGCACTCTTTTTTTCAGCCAACACACACGTTTCCCTTTACCAATCACCCTCTTCAATTTTATTCCTAAAATCTCTCCACATCTCTAGCAGTTACAAAATTCAAATCCATTTGATTTTCAATAGGAATCTCCCTCAGGTTTTTCAATTTCAAAGTTTTTAATGGGTAAAAATTTTATTCTTCATTGTTATCTTCTTCGTGCTTTTTTACTAGATACATATGGAATCTGATACATCACATAGTGTTGGTATTTGTCATACTAATGTTAATCGTACGTATGATTCTGATGATGAAATGTGGTCCGAGAATAGATCCAAGCGATTGCATGATCCATTAGCGATGAAGGGCAAGAGTATTGTCAAACCAAAGAAAAAGGTTGGAGAAACTCCAAAAAAGGGAGAAGAAAAGTGACATCTTTTTTCCCGACCCGCACTTCCTAAGCTATGCGTTTAAACAAACTTTATATTTTTATGTTTTTGTTATGGTGTTGGTTGTGTTTGGACAGAAAGTTTAAATACTTTAATAGTGAAGATACATTACTTATCAATTCAATATTTTCGTAGTATGTAAGAACAATATCGATTTATAATGGTTAATTTTGTGTTTTGTTGATACATTAAAATCCTAATTTTACATTGATACATGTGTTTGTGAAATCGAATTAAGAGTCATTTAAAAATGAAAACATATTCACTAATTTGAAATTTAATAAAAGCATCATGTATTGTTCAGTTTAGAAGATGTATCAGATGCATATATTGCTCAATTAATGATCATTCGTTGTTGTAGCATTTTTTTTACATTTTTTGATTGTTAATGCATATGGTGTATCATATACATTCGTATAATTCAAGTGTCTTATACACATATGTAATTGATATATGTGAATGAATGCGTATGATGTATAATACATTCATATAATTCAAGTGTCCTATACATATATGTAATTGGTATACATGAATGAAATTTGTGTACAATATTGTTAGTTACTCATGTATCTTATGCATTTCACGACGGGTTTGATATGCTGTCATTATAAAATCATGATGTATTTATTGAATTTACAGATTATCTTCAATATATCATTCACTCTCCATTACGTCATATGTTTGAGAATAGACAGGTACAATTTTATATTTTATTTTTTATATAAACAGGGCATGAATTATGTTATAAAAAAAATACCAGCACATTCAGTCAGGTTTGGAGCAACATTCAGTTTTGATTTTGTGAATGAAATCAAAAAGTCCATAAAGGATGAAGGCTTTGAAATGTTTAAGAATACAATTTTTCGACCATATTTGAACGTTCCAAAATGTAATTTCCAGGGTCACAGTACTAAGTATATGTTGTTGGAGTTCAACAGAAAAACAAAGATGTATTGTATGTTCGTCATTCTAATGGTACTGTATTAAAGATTGGTATAAAAGAATTCACCATTGTAACTGTTCTTAAATGCAAAGAAAATGTTAAGGATTTGTCATATTCGAAATCCACTCCGAGCCTATTATTACAAAAATATTTCCCTGATTCGACTGCAGGTATAACCAAAAGTCGCTTGATACAATGTTTTGCAATGGGGAGTTGGGAGACCACACATGAATCTGTTAAGATGGCATTATTATACTTCATCAATCTTTCATGTTATGCAATCTTGGTGAGACCTTCATATGTATCGAAGAGTTTCTAATGGTTAAAGATGGTAGGTATGAATTGTATTCTTGGGGTCAGATTGCATCCTATAAGCTAATTAAATCACTTAGACAAGACTTCAACCAAAATAAATGAATGTATCGCTTATTTGATATGCCTTATACACTCAACGTATGAATATACGAATGCGAATCTAGTCTAAATCCAGAGTTTGCTGTTAAAGTAGCAAATGATTTCCCAAGATTTGTAATTGGACAGTCGTGATTGTAAATCTTGTTAAATAATATTTTTTGTATTATACATAATATTGCTATAACATTCAACCATTTAAAATGCAGAATGCATGTTCAAACATTGTACCAACACCAGATGAAGTGGAAGCCCTTGACTTACCTGATGTTCAAGATGCTCATACTGCTGAATCATCCACAACAGCAGTTCATGCAAACAAAAGATAAGTTAGGTTTTGAAAATTTTTCAACAAGCCCTCCTGGTTGTTTATTGAGAAAATCATCATGTGTATCTGGTACATCATCTCCGCCACCACCCAAAACAAGAAAGAAAATTGATACACCTAAAAAGAATTCAAACCTAAATTGTCAGAGCAGTTAAGGCCGCCATTAAACCAGTCATTCTCAATGCCGGATGAAGAACCTACCCCGCATGCTAATGTATCTACTGCCCATGTCTCTTCACAAGTCTAAAAAAATAAGTCTGTGTATCTCGATATTGAAGAACTGAAACAACATATGAAGGAATACGTAAGTAATGATATCAATTTTTGTATGTTTATTCATAAATATAAAACTAATTGTTAATTTTTTTTAAATAGGTTGACAGTAAATTTGAGTATCTTGTGAATTTGATAAAGGCAAGTAACTCTGAGGTGATGAATTAGAGGAATAGGGAGGACGACCAACAACCAAAGGTACTGTATTGTATATGTCTTTTGTTTGTGTGTTTTAACTTTAATAGATGATTACATTATAAATTTATTTCATGAAGGAGATGGGCAGCAAGTCAACATCGTATATGGTTGAAGCTTTCGATAAAGAAGGCAATGATGGACATCAAACAAGTACCTTTAAGTTTGATCAACAATCAACCTCACAGGTACAAATGAATTTTGCCAACAACGATCAAAACATTGGTGTACCTGATTTTTTGATGTAGAAAATCATGTTTATTTTACTTTATTAATTGCGTATATCAAATTATATGATTTATCATTAACTTATTTTGATTGAAAAAAAACATGTTTAAACAGACTGAAGATGCATTGAAGAATCATCAAGAAATGAAGGACGTTTGAGAACTTCAATCCTCAAATGCATTTATTCATTCATATATTGCAGAAACAACTGAGCATAAGAAAGTAATTTTATCATCGTAAATTAACTATTAACATACATCAACTTTGTAGTGATACATCAAATTATGTCAATATGATACATTGCAGTTTACTTGGATGATATTGTACATTGCAGTTTACTTTTATAATACTGATACATTGTAGTTTACTTGTATAATTCTGATACGTATTCTTAATGTTCACATTAGTAGTGTTTTTCACTTTTATGTGTATGATACTTTACATTTTAATTATGTTTGTATGGATACATTACATTGTAATAATTTGTGACTAATTAAAATTGTTTGTGTACTATATGTAATTTGTAGTTTGATGTAATCTGTCATTGATACATTAACAGTCCTTTATATATGATTCTTTGTTCTTTAATGTATTCTACATTGATCAGTACGTTGTTATTTAGGATGATCCATCATCACAAATGCCTCGTCATTTATTCGAAGGAACAATGAACGAAGATGCTTCATTAATGTTCAACACAACACCAATCAGTCTGTGCCAGATCTATTATATTTGATACATCGGTAATTTATGTTTCATATATCATTTAAAGTAATACTTAAGCTAATGAGGATTATGGAAGCTAAGTTGGTGAGCTCCTATCTTCCTCTATTTAGGTACAAGGTATGAATTCTCCAAGGAATACAACATTGACTTCAAAATGACAACAACGAAATTTTACATGAGTGGTTTAAAATGAACATCGTCCAGTTGAGATTTCTAAGTGAAATTTTGTGCCAATTTTAAGGGGTCATTTCGTGCCAATTTTGAGGAATCACCCATCGACTAGGCCTAAACTATGATGTACACATTGATAAGTCTTTATTATTTAACATACAATTTTTCTAGCAAAATGATGTAAAAAGTGACATCTTCATAAATTGCAGGGGGTTAAAACTCTCGTTAATTTTAATATAAAATTTATATTTGTGGGGATTTTAACTCCCAGAGTTCACAAATTTGTTGGGATTTTGACTCCTAGAATTTGAAGTGCAGTTTTAATTGATATTAATTTTTGGGGTTCAAAATCCCCTAATAAACCCTTGTTAATGATAACTAGCTTGGCATATGAAAAATTCTCGTGACTTAATTATGTCACACCTAATTGTAGGGATTTTTTAAGTACCACAAAACTAAATTATAGGGATTACTGACTGCTGCAATATGTAATTTAAATTCTACAATTTAATGGATTTTATAATATATGTATAACATTATTGATATGCCTGATCAATAAATATAATCCTATCATAAAATTGCAGAAAAGCTGAATTTCAAAATTTTCTAAAATTTTTAAAACAACTTCAATTTATATTCACGCGCAAATACAACTCTAATTTTCAGCTTTATCTTTTTCACTTTTAATTTTTTTTTTCTAATATTAATAAATTTCAATTTTTCGTATCCCTGGCCCCTTAATTTCCTTTTATCTTTTAGGTCTTTCATGGCTTTATTCTATTTGATTGACATCTACTTTTCGTAATTAAATTTGGAATTTAAAAATATTTTTGAATCTGGTGCTTTTAATATAGGACAAATTACTTAATTACACTCCTTTACTTACATTAATATCTATTTATCCCCACTTATTTTAAAATTTTCAAAAATCACTTATTTCCACCAATTAATAAAATTTGTAAGATACATAAAGATTTTTCACATTTTTTACAGCCAATACCCATGTTTCCATTACAAAGTGCACTCTTTTTTTCAGCCAACACACACGTTTCCCTTTACCAATCACCCTCTTCAATTTTATTCCTAAAATCTCTCCACATCTCTAGCAGTTACAAAATTCAAATCCATTTGATTTTCACTAGGAATCTCCCTCTGGTTTTTCAATTTCAAAGTTTTTAATGGGTAAAAATTTTATTCTTCATTGTTATCTTCTTCGTGCTTTTTACTAGATTCATATGGAATCTGATACATCGCATAGTGTTGGTGTTTGTCATACTAATGTTAATCGTACGTATGATTCTGATGATGAAATGTGGTCCGAGAATAGATCCAAGCGATTGCATGATCCATTAGCGATGAAGGGCAAGAGTATTGTCAAACCAAAGAAAAAGGTTGGAGAAACTCCAAAAAAGGGAGAAGAAAAGTGACATCTTTTTTCCCGACCCGCACTTCCTAAGCTATGCGTTTAAACAAACTTTATATTTTTATGTTTTTGTTATGGTGTTGGTTGTGTTTGGACAGAAAGTTTAAATACTTTAATAGTGAAGATACATTACTTATCAATTCAATATTTTCGTAGTATGTAAGAACAATATCGATTTATAATGGTTAATTTTGTGTTTTGTTGATACGTCAAAATCCTAATTTTACATTGATACATGTGTTTGTGAAATCGAATTTAGAGTTATTTAAAAATGAAAACAGATTCACTAATTTGAAATTTAATAAAAGCATCATGTATTGTTCAGTTTTGAAGATGTATCCGATGCATATATTGCTCAATTAATGATCATTCGTTGTTGTAGCATTTTTTTTACAGTTTTTGATTGTCAATGCATATGGTGTATCATATACATTCGTATAATTCAAGTGTCTTATACACATATGTAATTGATATATATGAATGAATGCGTATGATGTATAATACATTCATATAATTCAAGTGTCCTATACATATATGTAATTAGTATACCTGAATGAAATTTGTGTACAATATTGTTAGTTACTCATGTATCTTATGCATTTCACGACGGGTTTGATATGCTGTCATTATAAAATCATGATGTATTTATTGAATTTACAGATTATCTTCAATATATCATTCACTCTCCATTACGTCATATGTTTGAGAATAGACAGGTACAATTTTATATTTTATTTTTTATATAAACAGGGCATGAATTATGTTATAAAAAAAATACCAGCACATTCAGTCAGGTTTGGAGCAACATTCAGTTTTGATTTTGTGAATGAAATCAAAAAGTCCATAAAGGATGAAGGCTTTGAAATGTTTAAGAATACAATTTTTGGACCATATTTGAACGTTCCAAAATGTAATTTCCAGGGTCACAGTACTAAGTATATGTTGTTGGAGTTCAACAGGAAAACAAAGATGTATTGTATGTTCGTCATGCTAATAGTACTGTATTAAAGATTGGTATAAAAGAATTCACCATTGTAACTAGCCTTAAATGGAAAGAAAATGTTAAGGATTTGTCATATTCGAAATCCACTCCGAGCCTATTATTACAAAAATATTTCCCTGATTCGACTGCAGGTATAACCAAAAGTCGCTTGATACAATGTTTTGCAATGGGGAGTTGGGAGACCACACATGAATCTGTTCAGATGACAATATTATACTTCATCAATCTTTCATGTTATGCAATTTTGGTGAGACCTTCATATGTATCGAAGAGTTTCTAATGGTTGAAGATGGTAGGTATGAATTGTATTCTTGGGGTCAGATTGCATTCTATAAGCTAATTACATCACCCAGACAAGACTTCAACCAAAATAAATGAATGTATCGCTTATTTGATATGCCTTATACACTCAACGTATTAATATACGAATGTGAATCTAGTCTAAATCCAGAGTTTGCTGTTAAAGTAGCAAATGATTTCCCAAGATTTGTAATTGGACAGTCGTGATTGTAAATCTTGTTAAATAATATTTTTTGTATTATACATAATATTGCTATAACATTCAACCATTTAAAATGCAGAATGCATGTTCAAACATTGTACCAACACCAGATGAAGTGGAAGCCCTTGACTTACCTGATGTTCAAGATGCTCATACTGCTGAACTATCCACAACAGCAGTTCATGCAAACAAAAGATAAGTCAGGTTTTGAGAATTTCTCAACAAGCCCTCCTGGTTGTTTATTGAGAAAATCATCATGTATATCTGGTACATCATCTCCGCCACCACCCAAAAGAAGAAAGAAAATTGATACACCTAAAAAGAATTCAAACCTAAATTGTCAGAGCAGTTAAGGCCGTCATTAAACCAGTCATTCTCAATGCCAGATGAAGAACCTACCCCGCATGCTAATGTATCTTCTGCCCATTTCTCTTCACAAGTCTAAAAAAATAAGTCTGTGTATCTCGATATTGAAGAACTGAAACAACATATGAAGGAATATGTAAGTAATGATATTAATTTTTGTATGTTTATTCATAAATATAAAACTAATTGTTAATTTTTTTTAAATAGGTTGACAGTAAATTTGAGTATCTTGTGAATTTTTTAAAGGCAAGTAACTCTGAGGTGATGAATTCGAGGAATAGGGAGGACGACCAACAACCAAAGGTACTGTATTGTATATGTGTTTTGTTTGTGTGTTTTAACTTTAATAGATCATTACATTATAAATTTATTTCATGAAGGAGATGGGAAGCAAGTCAACATCGTATATGGTTGAAGCTTTCGATAAAGAAGGCAATGATGGACATCAAACAAGTACCTTTAAGTTTGATCAACAATCAACCTCACAGGTACAAATGAATTTTGCCAACAACGATCAAAACATTGGTGTACCTGATTTTGATGTTGAAAATCATGTTTATTTTACTTTATTAATTGCGTTCAAATTATATGATTATCGTTAACTTATTTTTATTGAAAAAAACATGTTTAAACAGACTGAAGATGCATTGAAGAATCATCAAGAAATGAAGGACGTTTGAGAACTTCAATCCTCAAATGCATTTATTCATCATTATATTGCAGAAACAACTGAGCATAAGAAAGTAATTTTATCATCGTAAATTAACTATTAACATACATCAACTTTGTAGTGATACATCAAATTATGTCAATATGATACATTGCAGTTTACTTGGATGATATTGTACATTGCAGTTTACTTTTATAATACTGATACATTGCAGTTTACTTGTATAATTCTGATAAATATTCTTAATGTTCACATTAGTAGTGTTTTTCACTTTTATGTGTATGATACTTTATATTTTGATTATGTTTGTATGGATACATTACATTGTAATAATTTGTGACTAATTAAAATTGTTTGTGTACTATATGTAATTTGTAGTTTGATGTAATCTTTCATTGATACATTAACAGTCCTTTGTATATGATTCTTTGTTCTTTAATGTATCCTACATTGATCAGTATGTTGTTATTTAGGATGATCCATCATCACAAATGCCTCATCATTTATTCGAAGGAACAATGAACGAAGATGTTTCATTAATGTTCAACACAACACCAATCAGTCTGTGCCAGATCTATTATATTTGATACATACCTTTTTAATTATCAATTTAAATCTTATAGGATTCTGCAACATCTGGTACAATATCATCTGATACTCGAGAAGTCATGAATACACTTATTGCTGATCTAGGAATATTGTCTATTTCATGCTAAACTAGTTAATGCTGCAAATTCACAGGAGTTAACCGACAATCAAAATTAGCTTTCGGACATTTAATTACCCACTGATATTTCAATAACAGAGATTGATGTCTGAAGCGTTACAAATACTCCTCATGCACGTATCAGGATGCCTTCAAAAACTGCAAATCTCCCTATTTAACTCATTTGGGTCAAGTGAAAAAGGAGAAGAGGCCATAGAGGATGTAATTCACCCAAATTTTCCATTTGAAGGATGTGAGATCACAAACCGAGCTCCTTCATATCTGATTGATGAGTTTGTTGAGTGAGTTACTACATGTCTTCTCAAAACTCATGCTAAAAAAGTAAGTTTAATATGTTTTTTTATTGATTTGTTCAATATTGAAATTACAAACTCTTGTTCCGCTTTTAAATAGCATATTTTCTTTACACTTAATAATACAGGAAACCATCAGAGGGTAAGTACAAAGCAAGAGCATGTTCATTGGATTTTGAAATGATGGATTATCTTGTTGCATATCCGTCGAATAAAAATTGATTTTATGCCATGTCCCAGCCCTAAAACTGCTGGAGTAATAATTTTGTCATATATATTTAAATTTCATCTGTCTGCAAATGTATCATATATAGGTTTCTTAATGTATATGGTACATTCAATTAATATGTGTTATATACATATCAATACCATATACCACTTTCAGTATCTAACATTTTATTATTCTTATTTCTTTCAAATGTATAATTATGTTTATAAATTTTTTTTGTAGCACATCGATGTCATTTTTACTATCTTCGTAAAAAATCAAAACTTCGCAGCATGAATCAATACAGATACACAATTGCCAATTGTTTGTTTAGTGAACATATCAATAGTACCCATGAAAGATATTATAACAATGAGGCTGATGATAATATTAGTACCCAAGAACATATTGATCGAACGAGAGCAGTATCAATATATGAGAGGTCAATAATCATCATGAAAAGATTTTCAATATCAGCTTGTTTGTCATGACATCTTGTGGACGATGTTTATATTCCAATTAATTATGATGGAAATTTTCATTGGGTGTTAACTATTTTTGAATTGAATCAAAGGTTGATACGCGTATATGACTCTTCTTTAGGCATAAGAAAACGAGTATATTATGAGGAGATACAAAAATCGTCAAGGATGCTACCTTCTTACCTCCTTGACAGTGGTTTCTTTGTAAAAACTGAGCGGACTAAATGGCCAACACTTGATGCATATAAGGACAAAAAAAGTGCTACAATTTTAGAGTCACATAATCCTTTCAACATTGAATACGCTGAAGGCATCATGCAACAAGAAGACGATAGTCTGTAAGTATTTAAATTTTGAACTATAATAATATGTGTAAGCTGTTTTTACAAATTTATATTTTGCGTTTTGTTGTGGGGACATGGGTTATACGTAGCTACATTTGAAGAGCTTTTGAGTGACCAACTTGTTATACCACCTTTACTGATGACCATCTTGCAAATT